>JAZKJV010001141.1:941183-1645351 GCA_037367405.1 Ottelia alismoides
TGACTTTCGATTCACAATCAATTGACCGATTTAGATTGTTAAATGTTGATTAATAACTTTATTGAATTATACAGAGCTTAATCGGGTCGAGTTCGAGTTTGAACAAATTCGGATGTTATACTAGGCAGCCGGTGGCAACCTCGATGGTGGCCTGTGCAGCCTCGACGGCAGCCTGGGGAGTGGTGGTGGCTGCTGCCGGTGGCCCAGAGCACCAGCGGAGGCACGTAGGGGGGAGTGGTAGGGTTAGGGTGGGATATGGGAATTCTGGACTAAGACCGTCGCTCCGATACCATGTAGAGGAAAAGAATGAATTGCATTAATGAGAGGCCCTTGGGTTCTCTTATATAGGAGAGGAACCTATTGAGCAAATTACAAGAAGACAAAATAAATAGATAATAAGAGAGCAATAAGAAAGATAACTATGTCAACAATGAAGTCAATCTTTTTTTGAGGTGGAAAATACAAATAAATCATCTGGAAAGATATCTAGTAAAATATTGTGCAACTTCCATATCCTCAAGTCACTCTTAAGAAGATTTTATTTTTCTTACATCAACCAAATAAGATGAACATCTTCTGGAAATCACGTGTTTAGTGTTTAATACCAATATAATCATATGACTATTTTTCGGGTCTCCATGGATGGGCAATTTTGATTTAGTTGATTTATTTAAAACCACTCTCTTCTCTTCATGACATCCAGTTGCCTCAAAGGTCGATTTTATTTCACATTACTAAAAACCATATATCACATGCATAATACCTTGGAGGGGAATAAAGAAATGCATAAATAGTAGCTTATTAACATAAAAAGATGTATTTATAACCTAGACATTATTGCATCGTGTTGAGATATTAGTTATCTTTCATATCTTTTATGTAATATTTTTTTTTCTTTGTATTATTTATGTAATTTGCCCAACATGTTTCACTCCTATATAAGAGAACCTTAAGGCTTCATCAATGAGTACTTTCATTCTTTCCTTCCATATGGTATCAGAGCGACATTCCTCGACTGGAGTTCTGATCTACTCCACGTCACCACCACAAGCCCTAACTCGGCGACGCCGAGCCCTGCCACCCAAAGGACTTTCTCGTGCATCTCTTATGTGCTACCGTCACCCTCCAGACCATCGCTTGGCTCATTGCATGCCACCTCTAACCTCCAGGCTATTTCTGGGGGGCTGCTAGGGACTTAGACCTTGCCGCCATCCACCAACAGTGAGCCTAGCATCGCCAGGAGGCTGCTAGGCTCCTCCGTAGCCCCAACCAGCAGGCCTCCAGGTTACCGCTGCTGCCATTTAGGGCTTCTTAGGCTTGCCGCCAAGAGTCCCTAGACCGCCTCTTGGTGCAATCATGCCATCTTTGGCCTTCCTACACGTTTCTAATGCCCCCCCTAAGACAGCTAGCACCACTGTGCGGCGATTAACGGTCTGATTTTGGTTGAAAAACTATGGATTCAGACCTTTAAATCACGTTTTTTGTCTCTAATGCGATCGAGGATTGAAAATGATGGTTGTATGAGACTACACATACAACTAATCCTCCATATGATTGTGTAGACGTGCTCAAATCGGTCTACTTCCCCAGTCGAGTTCCATTTTTCCCGCCGTTTTTTCATCATGTAAGAAAACAAGGGTGATATTTTTTCTTGATCTGGTGCATTCAAGGGCCCGACTCCCAAGGCAGGATAAAAAGGAAATATTTTGACAGTCTGATTGAAAATGTTCAGAACAAGTTGGCAGGATGGAAGAGTAAAACTCTCTCGGCAGGAGGAAGGATCACGCTGATCAGACATGTCCTTTCGAGCATCCCCATCCACATGATGATGGTGTATGATATTCCTCAAGGAGTCATTAGTAAATTGGAAAGCATATTTTCAAATTTTTTTTGGCAAGGATCGAAGGAAAACAAGGCTAAACATTATGTTGCTTGGGAGCAAATTTGTAAGCCTCTTGCTGAAGGTGGTCTGGGCATTCGGTCTCTGGGGGAGATGGTGTTGGCCATCAGAATGAAGATGGCATGGCATTATATGCAGAATAATTCTCTTTGGACAAACTTCATGCAAAAGAGGTATGGTAGTTTAGATGACGTTAATGTTTATGCTCCGGCAAGATGGAAAAATCTTCAAAAGGCCTGGAAGGAGGTTAGTAAATACACCTCTTGGACTGTTGGAAATGGGAAAATCAGATTTTGGTTAGATCATTGGCTGCCTGGTGGACCCCTCTGGCCTCAAGAGGGGATTATCTTGGATGAACCTGATACTTTAATATCGGACATGTTTGATACTGGAACATGAACAAATTAAGATCTACAGGGCTGGAGAATGATAAAATTGAGGAGATCCTGGCTAAGAAGATAAAACTCAAGGATGAGGATCCAGAAAGATTTTGGACCTTGAATAATCAGGGTATTCCCACAGTTAAGAGCGCATGGCAATGCATCAGAAAGAAAGGAAGATGCCAGCAATGGGGTAGGGTCATATGGGATCCAGGAATTCCATCGAAGATTTCAATTATGCTTTGGAGACTCTTTCACAATAAAACTACCTTTTGATGACAATGTGATTAAAATGGGCTTTAGTTTGGCTTCAAGATGTAACTGCTGTGATAATCCGAGCACTGAAGATCCTGAACATGTATTCTTCTA
Source organism: Ottelia alismoides (assembly GCA_037367405.1). Lineage (NCBI taxonomy): Eukaryota > Viridiplantae > Streptophyta > Magnoliopsida > Alismatales > Hydrocharitaceae > Ottelia > Ottelia alismoides. Next base: position 943,833 of record JAZKJV010001141.1, read on the forward strand.
TGGGAAGGTTGCGATGGCTCTTTGGAACTGGTTCTGTGATACCTTTAAGCTTTATAGAAACATGAGGGACTTCTTTGGCTGGATGAGATTTATCTTCAATTGGAGGTCGAAAGAGACCCTTCTTAGAAAAGCCAGAAGGATTTTCCTAGCCTGGCTCCTCTGGAATATTTGGGCTGAAAGGAACAAAAGAAGATTTGATGATGATCATTCTTCTATTTATTTCTTGGTAAAGAAGGTGCAGCTGGATACTAGAATGATAATCCCTTTGGTATGCTCGAACCTTGTGGCAACCAAAGCTGAGGAGGATTTCTTGCAAAAGCTGGGGTTTGAATCTAGACAAAAGGAAAGGATTTGGAAAATCTTCTGCTGGAAAAAGCCGGAAAGTGGAATTCTAAAACTCAACTCTGACGGAGCTTCAAAGGGTAACCCAGGGATTGCAGGGGGAGGAGGTATTATTAGGAATCATAAAGGGGAGATGGTACTCTCGTTCTCTTGTTTCTTGGGGACTGCTACGAATATGGAGGCTGAGCTTAGGGCTGCCGTAGAGGGACTGATCATCTGCAGGAGTCACAATTTCCATAGAATTTGGCTGGAACTTGATTCTGAGGTGTTGGTTAAGATGATGGAAGATGGTGTTTGCAGAATTCCCAACCTTAGGAATTGGTGGGATGAGCTTGATTCTGTCAAGCATCTCATTGTGAGAGTCTCCCATGTATACAGAGAGGCTAATGTTGCTGCAGATGATTTGGCTAATCTTGCAATCAGGCAAAGACAGGATCAGATCTTCTATGATACTAGCCAATTACCCCTGAAAGTTAAAGGGTGTATTACACTGGATAAGGAGCAACTTAATTATGTTAGATTCAAAATTTGAATTGAATTGCTTTGTCTTGATAGACTAGATCGACTTTTTGCCTAACGGATGATTTTTCGAAGACACTTGCATGTCTTTTCAAAACTTCAGGTTTCACTCATGTTGATCGCTGATAAGGTAGGGAGAAGTTGGAGTAATGATGGGTTTTGGTATTTCCACTTCTTGAGCAGGAATTTGAACTGCTGATTGTACCTTTTCGATCATTCTCGAGGCAAGAAATCATGATTCCAACTCTATATATATACTAATGGAGATCCCTTTCTTCTTCAAACACTATTCTCTGGAATGGCGTGCTCAGTGCTGTTTGGGCGACAATTGGAGGGGACGATATTCCGCAGGCAGTTTCTGAAAAATGAAGCTCTCTTTTTCCTCCTTGATTCCTCAGACTCCATTCTAATATTGGCTTTGGATGATCTGGAGAAAGAAGAGGATGATTTCATGTTTTTATCTAAGAAACTTTTGGAAGCTGAGTCCAGGTTCTTTGATATCCTCTATCCCTTTAAAATGCTTGCTTCTAGATATAGAAAGAGCTTTATTACTCAGAGGGATTTCTTGAATGCTCTCTTGATCTTGAGCAGAGTTTCTGTTACAATGATGGAAGCAAGGATTGACTACTGGATTTATAATTTTAACAGAGATGAATGTCTATCCTTTAGTACATCTCTGTTTTTTGTGCTCATGAGCAGAACTATTTCACTGCTGGTTGACCATACTAAGTCTGCTTGGGATATGTACTTAAATGTCTGTAGAGCGTACCTGGACTTATCGGAGTATTGGTATGAAGTCTATAATGCAGATGTAGGTCTTATGACCTCTATTTACATCTACCAATCTTATTGGGATCTCTTGATTGAGTTTGATATAAGGAGTAATAACAATTATATTCAGCATATTTTGACTCCTGATTTATGTGACTTGTTAAAATGCTCTCTCTTGAGGAAAACAATTTATACTCCTGTGAAGGTTGGGGTAGTCTCATCAGAACTGGATAAATTGAAGAAATATGAAAACTTCTATTTTTCTATTAAGGGTATTCCCTGCCAAAGAAACATCGAATCTTTTCTGGATAATATAACTGAAAGGAAGCTGCTGGAATGGAGATTAGAAGACGCAAAAAGAATTTTGGAAGAATTATTTGAAGCATTGCTACTCCTTCAGAATAATTTTTTGGATGCAGAGGGAAAGGTTATCATTAGGAGCTATACTTTGGTATGGTTGTTACAAGTCAATTGGATCCAAAGCTTGAGGAGTCAGAGTTGGATTTATGAATGGTTGGAAAATAAAAGGTTGCTGAAGAAGGGTCTTAAAAGAACGAGATCCCTTTGAGCCGCTTGTCTATTGGGGTGCTTAAAGCCTGGATATATTCCTTGGCAAGGGCTTAAGGAAGTGCACGCATCCATTTGGATGGGTGCACAGAAGCCAAGCCATGAAGAAGCTCTTCTTTACATCTCCTTTCGCACTAGGACTGGAGATGAACTCTCTTCTGGAACTAGTGCATGCAAGAGAACTTGGTGCTGTTACACTTCTGTGGAATAATTGCTTTCTGGATGCAGAAGCTTACTGTATTGGGATTTGGAGGAAAAAGTCAATAGCTGTTAAAGGTCTGGTGGCTGATCCAAGGTTGATTGCTAAAAGAAGGAAGGCTTTGAAGATAAATCTCTCCTTGCTCCCAAAAAGTTCAAGGCCATGGTTGCTGTTCGAAGAAGCAACAGAAAATACCATACTTGGAGAAAGTGGAGGAAGTAATCTCTGATGATGAGCCTAATGAGTAACATTTAAATCTGGAAATATGTCTTCCCCCCTGTCCTGTTCTGTATTCTGTTTTTGATGGCCAATATTTTGTAACTCCTCATGAAGGGCCCCTCTTGTTCTAATACATTTTGGTGAAATAAAAGCAGCTACCTGGGCTGCAAAAACCAGGTTTTTTTTAAAAAGGGCCCGACTCCCATCATGAAGATGGATGGGACCAACTGTGGGTATGTTTGTTTACTGGGTTACCATGCGGTTTACCCCCTCCATTCCTGGGTTGGAATTCCATCACAATTCAATGTGACATCATGTCACATTCCTTATTCCAACCCTCTCCAACCCTCATAACCATCCAAAAAACTACTATTCACAGGAGGTTATCCCAGCCTACCCCATCCCAATAACTAAACCGACCCTATGAGTTGTGGTCCATGCAGTCTCTGACCCTTATGCAATGCAACAATAAGGAGCTCATTCTGATGAAGTCAGAGCTGATTGAAAAGATTGGGGACAATGCTTCATGGAAGAAAGTTGACGCATATGCACATATTTGACTCTCTGAATCTCTCACCACAGAGATAGCCAATGATATTGTCAACCAGCCCACCACCAAGGCGATATGGGATTTTCTGACATCCGGTTATGCCCAAGCGAAGAATGATGCCAAGATCCTTTAGGTTTAGTTTGACAGATACGGGGCATGACAGAATGACCTTCCACTACACACCCACTCTTCGCTTCGTGGCATGTTGGAGAAGCTTCACAGCTTCATGCTGATTACAACCTTCACGGAGTAGCAAATGCTGTACATGAACTCCATGATGGCTGGAGTTTTCTTGGTTGTGCTTGACCCAGAGTATGACGCAGCATGAGCACAACTCCTTACTATGGCGACCATACCTCCCGTGGAGGAGGCTTATAGTCATTTCAACATGCTTCTTATTTCACCTGTTGCCACCACACATCCTTCCTCTATAGTGGCTGCTTCTCGTGACAAAGGAAGTTCTGCTCAGTTCAGAGGACGTAGTCCCGGTGGCAGAAGTGGACATCTGCATGGTTCTTGCACCTACTACCGTGGTCTAGGATAATATGAGGACATATGCTATCAGAAGCGTGGATATCCCGCATCTGCTCGCATGGCAGAGCAAGTCGAGCCTTTAGAGATTACACTCGTCAGACAGATCCACGTCTTGATGACATTGTCTCTTGTATACGAGAGATCGTGATTCTAATGGTCGATACTACTATAGAATCCAGAGATACTATAGCCACGACTACAACCTCTTCGAGTTCCTCAAGTATTACATACCTTTTACTGGCAGTAGCAATGCAGATATAATAAAGTGGATCATGAACTCTGGTGCATCCTACCATCTGTGTAGGAACAGAGCCCAACTCAGGTCTTACAAGACCTCCTTGTAGATGGGTCGTTATTGCTAAATTCTAATGGGGTTCACTTACCCATCACAGGACATGGGGAGATGCATTTGACGACATCCATGTGCATTCAAAATGTTTTACATGCCCCTGATTTTTAGTTGAACTTACTTTTTATTTGTCAGATTACTAAGAATATGCATTGTCGTGTCATTTTTACCCTTATTCTTTTGTATTCCAGGACATACTCACAGACATGGTCATTGGATGTGGTCATGAGCAGTGAAGCTCTATAGACTGGTCCAACCTCCTCATGCTGGTGCCTCTACTATTCCTACTGGGCCAATTTCATCGTAGCTGTGGTACCTTCGTTTTGGCCACCCTCCTCTGCAGAAGTTGTGTCATGTCCTCCCACAGATTTCCACGCGATCTTCCTTCCAATGCAATGCTTGCCAACTTTGGAAGCATCATCGTTCCTCATTTCCATCTCGTCAAAGTCGGAGCAGTTCTCAGTTGTTTGAGCTTCTTTATTTAGATATCTTGGGTCCAAGTCATGTCCCTGATCAATAAGGACACCGTCTTTATCTGGTTGATGTAGATGATTTTCTAGAGTTTCTTAGGTTTTCCTTTTCAAGAATAAGTTTGAAACTGGGTCTATCATTAAGTCATTCATTAATGAGATAAAGAATATTTTTTATTCTACTATCAAGTATATGCGTTCTGATAATGCCATGGAGCTTTGTACTTTACAGCTATCCGAGTTTCTCATGTCTCCTGTCATTATACACCAGACCTCATGTGCTTACACATCTCAGCAGAACTTTGTTGTCGAGCGTAAACATTGTCATATACTCGATGTGATCAAAATCTTTGATTTTAAAGTCGTGCTCTTCACTCTTATTAGGGTGATGCGGTTCTCACTGCATGATACTTAGTGAACCGTATGCCTTCCTCTATTTTAGGAGAAAAGGTCCCTTTCTTGATTATGTTTCCCGAGAAAGATCTGTTCTCCCTTACACTCCGTGTTTTTGGATCTATGACCTTTGTTCATAATCTTTCGCTTAGTCGTGACACATTCTCCACTAGAGCTGTCAAGTGTGTTTTTGTTGGCTACTCTCGTACCCAAAAAGAGTACCGTTGTTTTGATCCGCTTCGACAAAAATACTTTGTCAGTACTAACGTTACATACTTTGTCAGTGCTCTACGAAAGCAGAGATGCGCTTGTGCTTCGTATCCTCTGCAACAAATGTTTCTTTGAGAAGACGTTTAGAGGATTTATGAAATTTACCTTGGCACTGAGCGGTGGAAATACCACGAACATATCAGGAGGTTATTCAAGACAATTAGTGGCGTCTTGCCATGGAAAAGGAGATGGACACACTACAGTCGCATGGCACTTGTAGCCTTGTTTTAGCTCCAATTGACGCATCCATTGTTGCGTGTAAGTGGATGTTCACAGTGAAGCACCGAGCAGATGACAGTGTAAATCACTACACGGTGAGATTTGTGGCTTGTGGGTTCATCCAGACATATGTGGTGGACTATCAGGATATATTCTCTCATGTGGCCAGACATTCTACTCTGCGTATCCTTTTATCAGTTGTAGTGACATAGGATTAACCCCTCTATCAGCTTGATGTGAAGAATGCATTTTTATATGGTGACCTACAGGAGGAGGTTTACATGCAGTAGCCACCTGGGTTCGCTACTGAGGGGGAGTGTTAGAAGATTTGCAGGCTTGACAAAGTGATTTATGGCCTCAAGTAGAGTTCAAAAGCATGGTTCCAAAAATTCTCACACTTGATAGAACTACAGGGGTTTGTGCAATCGATTGTCGATCACTCTTTATTTGTTCACATGACTTAGAGAGGTTCAATTGTCATTCTTGTCTATGCTCATGATATCGTTGTTACAAGGGATGACGAGCATGGCATTCATGTTGCTAAGGATTTCCTAGGTCAGCAATTTGTGACCGAGGACCTTGGTAGTTTACGCTACTTCCTTGGACTGGAGTTTGCCAGGAACCAGTGGGATCTTATGATGACCCATATGAAGTACGTTACGGATCATCTTTGTGAGATAGGTATGGCATGTTGTAGACCTGCTAATAGTCCTATGGATCCAAGCATGAAGCACTATGATGATGACACCGAGGTGGTCAACAAGAGGAGGTACAAGGAGCTTGTTGGCAAGCTTCTGTATGTGGCAAGTTTCTGTATGTGACCATCACCATGTCAGATATATCTATTGCCGTGAGAAAAGTGACTCAGCTTATGGAGCAACCCATACAAGCACATACAAGCACATATTGATGCAGTACATATGATTCTGAGGTTTCTGAAGGCCTAACCTGACATTGGTCATCTATTTAGCAGAGTGACAAGTATATGGAGGCCTCTATGTATGATTTACATTCTTTGCAATTACAGCATATGTAGATGCATATTATGCTGGGTATCCCAAGGACAGGAAGTCTACTTTTGGCTTCACAATGTTTATGGGAAGTTCTCTGATGTCATGGAAGAGCAAGAAACAAATTGTGATTGTCAGTTCTAGTGCTGAATCAGGATACATGGCCATGGCGCAAGTTCGTACAAAGATGATGTAGGTCAGATCTGTTCTTACTGACCTGACTATTGGGGTGCTTCTTCACATGCATCTCCAATGCGACAAACAAGCTACTCTTTTCATTGCAAACAACCCCACCTTCTTTGAGAAGACTAAACAAACCGAGGTGGACTGTCATCGTGACATGATACAAAAGGGTCTCATTGCCACTACTCATGCCATCTCTGGAGATCAGACAACGGATGTACTTACCAATGCCCTAGCCAGAGGGCCTTACCAAAGATGCTGCTTCAAGCTGAGCTTATTGATATCTACGCTCCAGCTTGAGGGGGAGTGTTGAGATATTAGTTATCTTTCATGTCTTTTACGTAATATTTATTTTCTTTATCTTCTCTATGTAATTTTCCCAACCGGTTACTCTCGTATATAAGAGAACCCTAGAGCTTCATCAATGAGTAATTTCATTCTTTCCTTCCGCACATCATGTACTCTACACAAACAAAAAGACTGAGCTATGCTGTAATTTAAACAAGCAAGCAAACCAACCATAAATTCGAAAGAAAATAGAATTACAAACCATAATGTATTATTAATATTAGGATTAGCTATAAAAATAAAATTATGAACTAATCAACCTTAAAAGTTAAAAAAGAAAAAAAAAACTTCTAAGCTTCTTCGCTCACAAAAACATACAGTGAATTCAAGCAACATAGGTGATATCGATGATAAACATTTATATTGGAATCATGTCAATGATTCTTAAAAACTTACTCTGAAATCATCCAGTATTGAGTGATATGACATGATGCGTTGATATTTGCTGATATATCCCATATCCTGGAAAATGATATATTAGATATATCGATACCCCTGACCAGTCAATTCCGATGTATCATTGATATATCTAGGATGGGATAATCTTCAATACTGATTAGTTCACAATTGCAACTTTTTATTTGATAGTTTTCTAGAAAGGTTAGTCAATCACGTTGGATTATAGAAGATGAAAGAATGGGAGAAGCATCTGTGGAGGTATTATTCTTTCGTAAGAATGTTAATCGATCTTAGCCAATTGTCTTTCTGTAGTTGTTCACGGATATTACTAGTCACCTCCTACATTTCGTTATTAGGAGATCATTGGTCTTAATGCCCTTGCTGTTTGTAAAGGAGACAGTTACAAATTTCATGCTGCAGGAAGAGAGGATATTGATGTAAGTATATTCTCTTTAAATTCTACTTCTCTCTCTCGCTCTCCCTTCCTTCTGAATTGCCTCATTTTACCTCTAACAGGTGCGAATGCTGGGGTCTGGTCGTCCCTTTTTAGTTGAAATTTCTAATGCACGTTTGATGCCTCATTCCATTGATGTCCAGGAGATTGCTAATGTTATAGATCAATCTGAAAACAAATATGTAAATGTCTATTACTCGATGTCTAAAACTATTATCTTGAGAGAAAGTTAGCATCTTTTTCTTGACATATTTTGAATTTTCATACATATATTAGGTTTCTGTTAGAAATCTGAAAGTTCTTGGCAGTGAAGCTTGGGAGTTAATGAGGGAAGGCGAGGCAGAGAAGCAGGTTTATTATATGTTATTTGCCATTCTTATCTAGGTCAATTTACTTTTGATGCATACCTGGAGTTGTCCGTCTTTTGTGAAAACTAAGCTTCTTAAATTCTATAAATGCTGTGCAGAAGCAGTATGCTGCTTTAATTTGGACTTCTCGACCATTTACTGAGGGAGATCTGGAGAAAATATCTTCAACTAAAGACCTGGTGCGTTGTTATTTTCTACGTGGTCTTTTGTTTACTGCTTGGTAGGACAGATTATTTTACTTGCACAATTGTAGTATCATGTGTGATTTATATGATCCTAAACTGTTCGAACACGATCATGTTTCTGAACCGTGAAGTTTAATTACCCTTTTGTACATAAACCATATGATGGTATGTTCAATCATTTGCTAATATTCTAGTGTCTAATTTTTTTTATACACTAAAAAGTAAGGGTTTTGCTTCTTTTTCTTCTTTTTGCTTTTATAATTGGATATGCATCCTACACATGTTAGGCATGCAATTTTTCTTAACATGCTATCTCATACACATGTGCCATGTGTCTTTATTGTTTCTTTGCATCACCATAGTTTGGGGTGTACTATTGTCTGTCTTCTCAAGGAAATATGAAATACTGTATATTTTTGTGTTTCCCCCATAATAAGCATGTGCTGTCGAGACATAAGAGCATTGCTTGGTATTTTACTAACCTGGAGCCAAATTCCTAACTAGTATAACAACAAAGCCTTTTCCCACCTTTTCCCACATTAATTAGGGTCGGTTACATAAATTCTTTGCCTCCATCAAGATCTATCTTGGGTCATTGTCGGGCTTAAATCCAATCATCCAAATAACTAAGGTCGCTTCGGATGGTCCCATTCCAACACTTCTTGGGACTTCCTCGTTCTCTCTTAGCCGACTCAACATCCCAAATCTCGCTTCTTCTAACTGGTCCATTAGTCGACCTCCTTTGTAAAGGTCCAAACCTTCTTAAGCAGTGTTTCCCATTCTATACTCTATCGGATAATACATCTACTTGAACATTTTCATTTCTGCTTTTGTCATTCTTTGCGCATGTCAATGGTTCACATGCCAACATTTAGATCCATATAGCATATCAGATCTCACGACTGCTTTGTAATACTTTCCTTTGATTTTCAAAAGAATTTTCTTATTACAAAGACCAATAGAGGCTCCTCTCAACTTTAGTCAACCCACATTTATTCTATGAGTAACATCTCCATCGATTTCCTCATCTTGTGGGAAAATAGTTCTCAAGTATCTGAAATAATTTTTCTTCTGAATGTTATCATTTCCAATATTCACCTCGATTCCTCACCATTGCTTCCATCAAATGCGTACTTCATATATTCACTCTTACCCCTACATATATGAAATCTGTTAGAGTAAAAAATACTCAGTTGTATTATTCCATAGAGCCCTAGGGTCTCTTATATGGAGAGAAAACCCTTGGGTAAATTACATAGACGTACATGAGATAAATAAGAAATACGTAACGGTACATCATAACATAACGTAAACCTCTACACTCCCCCTCAAGATGGAGCATAGATATCAATCATGCTCAGCTTGGAAGAACATCTCTGGAAAGGTCCTCTGAGCAATGGCTTGGTAAATATATCAACAGTCTGATCCTTTGAACTGACGTGTGAAGTGGAAATCAAGCCCTTCTGGATCATGTCTCTAGTGTAGTGACAATCTACCTCGATGTGCTTTGTTCTTTCATGAAAAGCTGGATTATTGGCAATGAACAATGCTGCCTGGTTGTCACATTGAAGCTGCATGGGTAAAGAGACATTTACATTCAAATCTTCCAAGACCGCTCGAACCCACATCATTTCTGTGCTTGCTTGTGCCATGGCTCTATATTCGGATTCAGCACTAGACCTCGCCACAACAGTTTGTTTCTTGCTTTTCCAAGAAACCAAGGAGCTTCCTATGAAGACAGCAAATCCTGAAGTAGACTTACGATCCTTTGGGCACCCTGCATAGTCTGCATCTGCACAAGCGGAAATGGACAGATCTGTGTCCTTTCTAAATAACAATCCTGTGCCTAGAGAAGACTTTAGGTATCTCAATATCATATACATGGCTTCCATATGAACTTGCCTAGGCTGCTCCATAAATTGACTCATCCGGTTTACTGCAAAAGCAATATCCGGTCGAGTTATGGTGATGTATAAGAGCTTACCCACCATCTCTCTGTATCTCCTTTTGTCCACCTCTCAGTATCATTGTCGTATAGTCTCATACTTGGGTCCATAGGAGTGCTCGACGGTCTGAATCCAACCATTCCTGTTTCAACTAGCAAGTCTGTGACATATTTTCGTTGGGTCATTACCATTACTTGTGCATTTCTCGCAAACTCTATCCCCCAAAAATATCGTATTGTACCTAGATCCTTCGTAATAAACTGACTTCCCAAAAGAGATTTAGTCATCTCAATTCCCTGGGCATCATCTCCTGTAACCAGAATATCATCAACATATACCATGACAACAACTGTACCTCTGGGAGTCTTCTGTATAAACAACGAGTGGTCCGCATTTGATCTTTTGAACCCCTGTCGTTCAATGAGCTGAGAAAGCTTCTGGAACTTTGCCCTTGGACTTTATTTAAGGCCATAGATTGCCTTATGAAGTCTACACACCATGTGAGTCTCCCCCTCAGCAGTAAAACCCGGTGGCTGCTGCATGTAGACTTCCTCCTGTAGATCACCATACAAACATGCATTTTTGACATCAAGTTGGAAAATGGGCCAATCACGTACCACATCAACAGATAGTAGAATGCGAAGAGTCGAGTGTCGAGCCACAGGTGAAAATATATCCAAATAATCTACCCCATAGGTTTGGGTGAAGCCCCGTGCAACAAGTCTGTCCTTGTATCGATCGAGACGACCATCTGCATGATATTTAACTGTGAACACCCACTTGCTACTAACCACAGAAGCACCAGGAGGAATAGGAACTAGGGACCAAGTCCCGCGAGACTGTAAGGCACGCATTTCCTCCTCCATAGCTAAACGCCAACTATCAATCTTCATGGCCTCTTGATAAGTCCGTGGGATCTCAACCGTCGAGACAGCTGCAGCAAACCTCTGGAAATCACCAGTAAGGCGATGAAAAGACACCTGAGACGCAAGAGGATAGGACGCACATTGCCTCTGTTGCTTCCTATGAGCAATGGGATGATCAATATCGTTATCCACTGTACTGACTGGCAGATCCTCCCCCTGTATCAAAGATTCCTGCACCGGTACATTATCTAACCCATCATTAGTGATAGCATCGGAACATACCTGAGGCGTGCTGGATGGTTGACGTGTAGCTTGAGCAGGCCCTGACCGCCTTGCATGGAAGGCCGTATCCCGATATATCGACGATATATCGGTATCGACAGGTCACCGATATATCGCCGATATGTCCGATATCGGGTATCGACAGGCAAAAAAGGCGAGCTGAATCCCGATGTCGGTGATATGGCGTCGATATATCGTCGATATATCGGTATCGATATGGTACCGATATCGATACCGATATCGATATGTCCTTCCATGCCGCCTTGTGTAGAACTTAGGGAATGGTGGAATGGGATGATATGGAGGCGGTAGCGGTGGCGGCGGTGGTGGTGGTGTAGTGGACTCAGATTGACCCAGACTTGGAGGTAGAGGGACATAGACATTATCATCCGGAGATGTGGAGGAAACCAACCTGTCACCTGCAGGGGAGAAGTACATAACTTGCTCAAAAAATGTAACGTCCGCACTAATATAGTACTTATCGTTAATAGGATCATAGCAGCGATATCCTTTTTGTGTCCGAGAGTAACTGACAAATACGCACTTAACAACTCTAGGAGAGAGCTTGTCAAGTCCTGGAGACAAGCGGTGAACAAAGGCAACGGTTCCAAGACACGAGGGGTAAGTGATAACAAGTCCTTATCAGGAAAGAGAACAGAGATTGGAGCCTTTTCCCCAGGAACGGAAGAAAGCATACGATTAACCAGATAGCATGCTGTAAGTATAGCATCTCCCCAAAAGGCTAATTGTGCACAACTTTGAATAAATAATGTGCGAACAATATCAAGAAAGTGTCGATGTTTCCTTTCCGCGACACCATTTTGTTGAGATGTGTAAGCACAGGTAGTTTGGTTAATAATGCCCTTAGAGGAAAGAAACTGAGCAAGAGAACGAGTGCAGAATTCCAATGCATTATCCGTGCGCACATATTTAACAGTAGATGAAAAACATTCTGCACTTCATTGATAAGATTTTGGATAACACATCCTGCTTCAGATTTATTCTTAAGAAGAAAAGTCCAAGAGACACGAGAGAAATCATCAACCACAACAAGATAAAACCTGTGTCCCTGATGATCCGGGACACGACTGGGACCCCAAATATCTATATGAAATAACTCAAACGGGGAGCGACTGCTCTGATCCTGACGACCATGGAAGCTAGAACGATGATGCTTCCCTAACTGACACGCTTCACAATGAAATGAAGAATTCGGAGAGATTCGTGGCAGGAGGTGACGCATCTTCTGGAGCAGAAGGTGACCAAAGCGAAGATGCGAGGTATACGGAGAAACGGATCCCTGAGAGTGAAGTGAGATGCCAACATAGGAGTTCCGTACTAGACGATAGAGGCCATTGTGCTTAGAACCACAACCAATCACCCTGCCCGTTAGTATGTCCTGAAAAATGACAGAAGATGGGTCAAATATAGCATGACAGTGCAAATCTTTTGTAATCTGGCTAATTGATAATTGTAGACGTTTACGTTATGTTGTGATGTACCGTTGAGTATTTCTTATTTATCTTATGAACATTTATGTAATTTACCCAAGGGGTTTCTCTCTATATAAGAGACCCTAGGGCTCCATGGAATAACATAACAAAGAATTCTCGGCTCCAACATGGTATCAGAGCCAAAACCCTAATCTAGGGTTTTCTCCACCCCCCCCCCCCCGCCGCCGTTAGCGACCCCCAGCCGCCAACTCTCCCGCCGGGCCCCCAGCCGCCGTCAACCCTTCTCCCGCCGCCCCCCCTCCTCCCGCCGCCGCTCCCACGCCGGCCCCCTCTTCCCGCCGCCGGCCCCCAGCTGCTCTCACGCCGGCGCTCCTCCGGCCTCCTCTAGAAGCCGCCGACCACACAGCCGCTTTTTGCGACACCACTTCTTCGGTCGGCCTCGGTTCAACAATGGGTTCAAGTACATAACGTCTACATATGTACTTGAATCCACGAAGGTCTTTGTAGACACCGTTTCTTCTGTCTATCAACCCTAGTTGTTCTTCTCCGACAATATGTCAGAACAAAAAGTTGATATGCCCTCCATAGGTTCCTTTAAAGGTTCGACACCAATCGTCAAAATGGATGGGACCAACTACGAACTGTGGGCTATGCAGTTCCTCAGTCTTATGAAGTCATGTGGTAAGAAGCATATTCTTACCGAAGATGAACCGCCGGAGAAGACGGGAATATATGCCTCATGGGAGGCAGATGACGCCTATGCCAAGGTCTGGCTGTCAGGGACGCTCACGATGGTGATCGCCAACGACGTCCTTCATCAACCCACCGCCAAGGCGATGTGGGATATTCTGGCTACAACTTACTCTCAAGTGCGGAATGAGACGAAGATGCTGCAGTTGCAGCATGATATTTTTACCACGAAGCAAAATGGCCGGCCCCTTCATTCTCTATACACGTCCCTACGAGGGATGTTCGAGAAACTATACAGCACCATTCCGCTCACAACCACCCCCGAGCAGCAGTAGACGTTTCGCAATGCCACTATGGTTGGAGTTCTACTCGCTGCCCTTGATCCGGAATACGAGGCAGCCCGGTCTCAGATCCTTGCCGATGCTACTATTCCTCCTATGGAGGAAGTCTACAGGAGGCTCAGTCGGATATCCGTTCCCTCCAGTGCCGCAACTCCAGCTCCATCAGCAATGGCGGTCTCTAGAGGACGGGGTAGTTCTTCTACCTTTCGTGGCCGTGGTGGTGGCGGACGTGGCCGAGGAGGTCGTGTACGTCCCACATGCTCTTTTTGTCGACGTACTGGTCATTCAGAGGATACATGCTATTCCAAGCATGGATTTCCTCCTTCTGCACGTGTAGCTGATCATGTTCAGGCTCCATCCACGCCTACTTCAGATCACAGGTTCGAAGAGCTAGTGGCTCGGCTTCGTGACATTATGCCACAGACATCATCAGAGGGTGTTGATACCCCTGACGTTGCGGCTTCTGCGTCCGCTAGTACATCTGCCTTCGAACCTGTGATCTCTCAGGTTGGATTGTTGACTCTGGAGCCACCCATCATCTCTGTCGTGATAGAGATAACTTGCAGTCCTACAGACCTATTCAGTCTGGCCGCTTCGTACTCATAGCTGATGGCACTCATTCCCCTGTAGTCGGTCAGGGGGAGACTGTTTTATTGCCCTCCATGCACTTACAGAACGTTCTACATGCACCGGAATTCTCTATGAATTTATTATCAATCAGTCAGATTACAAAAGATTTGCACTGTCGTGCTATATTTGACCCATCTTCTGTCATTTTTCAGGACATATTAACGGGCAAGGTGATTGGCTGTGGTTCTGAGCACAATGGCCTCTATCGTCTGGTACGACAATCCTATGCAGGCGTCTCGTTACACTCTCAGGGATCCGTTTCTTCATATACATGGCACCTTCGCTTTGGTCACCTACCGCTGCAGAAACTGCGTCACCTTCTGCCTCAGATATCTCCTTCTTCGTCATTTCGTTGTGAAACATGTCAGTTAGGGAAGCACCATCGTTCGAGCTTTCCTCGTCGTCAAGGTCGGAGCAGTCGCTCCCCGTTCGAGTTGTTTCATATAGCCATTTGGGGTCCGAGTCGTGCCCCAGATCATCAGGGGCACAGGTTTTATCTTGTTGTTGTTGATGATTTCTCTCGTGTTTTCTTAAAAATAAATCTGAAGCAGGAAGTGTTATCCAAAATCTTATCAATGAAGTGCAGAATATTTTTTCCTCTACTGTCAAATATATGCGCACGGATAATGCCTTGGAATTCTGCACTACTTCTCTTGCTCGATTTCTTTCATCTAAAGGGATTATCCACCAAACAACGTGTGCATACACATCTCAACAAAATGGTGTCGCGGAACGAAAACATCGCCACTTTCTTGACATTGCTCGCACATTACTTATTCAAAGTTGTGCACCCTTAGCCTTTTGGGGGGATGCCATACTTACAGCATGCTATCTGGTCAATCGCATGCCATCCACCATTCTTGGGGAGAAGGCCCCTATCTCTGTTCTTTTCCCTGACAAGGACTTGTTTTCACTTACTCCTCGAGTCTTTGGGACAATCGCTTTTGTTCATCGCTTATCTCCAGGACTTGACAAGCTCTCTCCTAGAGCAGTTAAGTGTGTTTTTGTAGGTTACTCCAGGACACAGAAAGGATATCGTTGCTATGATCCCATTTGTGGCAAGTACTATGTCAGTGCTGATGTTACATTTTTTGAACCAGTTATGTACTTCTCTCCTGCAGGTGACAGATTAGTTCCTTCCACATCCACGGATCCTAACGTCTATGTACCCCTACCTCCTAGTCTGGGTCAATCTGAGTCCACCACACCACCACCACCTGTTCCACCACCACCACCACCACCCGTTCCACGATTTCCTAAGTTTTACACAAGGCGGTCAGGGCCAGCTCAAGCTACACGCCAATCATCCACCACGCCTCAGGTATGTTCTGATGTTATCACTAATGATGGGTTACATAATGCACCGGTGCAGGAATCGTTGCTACAGCCGGAGGATCCGCCAACTAGTACTGTTACAGATGACCTTGATCGTCCTATTGCCCATAGGAAGCAGAAGAGACAATGTGCATCCTATCCGCTTGCCTCTCAGGTGTCCTTTCATCGTCTCACTGGTGTTTTGAGAGGTTTGCTGCAGCTGTCTCGTCGGTTGACATCCCGCGGACTTATCAAGAGGCCATGAAGATTGACTGCTGGCGTCTAGCTATGGAGGAGGAGATGCGTGCCCTACAGTCCAGAGGGACTTGGTCTTTAGTCCCTATTCCTCCGGGCGCATCTGTGGTGAGTTGTAAATGGATTTTTACAGTTAAATATCACGCAGACGGGCGCCTCGACCGATACAAGGCCAGACTTGTCGCAAGGGGATTCACACAGACCTATGGGGTGGATTACTTGGACACTTTTTCACCAGTGGCTCGACACTCGACTCTTCACATTCTACTATCTGTTGCTGTGGTACGTGAGTGGCCTATTTTCCAATTTGATGTGAAGAATGCTTTCTTGTATGGTGATCTATAGGAAGAAGTCTACATGCAGCAGCCACCGGGGTTTGCTGTTGAGGGAAAGACTCAGATGGTGTGTAGACTTCATAAGGCTATCTATGGCCTTAAACAAAGTCCACGGGCATGGTTTCAGCAACTTTCCCAGTTGATTGAACGGCAAGGGTTCAAGAGGTCCAATGCGGATCATTCCCTGTTTAGCCAAAAGACCCCTAGAGGTATGGTCATTGTCATGGTATATGTTGATGATATTCTGGTTATAGGGGATGATGCTCAGGGGATTGAGATGATCAAAGCTCTTTTGGGAAGCCAGTTTATTACGAAGGATCTAGGCAGGATACGATATTTTCTGGGGATAGAGTTTGCATGAAATGCACAAGGAATGGTGATGACTCAAAGAAGATATGTCACAGACTTGCTTGTGGAAACAGGAATGGCTGGATGCAGACCGTCGAGCACACCTATGGACCCAAGTATGAGGTTTTATGACAATGATACCGAAGAGGTGGACAAAAGAAGATACAGAGAGATGGTGGGTAAGCTTCTATACATCACCATAACTCGTCCGGATATTGCCTATGCAGTAAACCGGGTGAGTTAATTTATGGAGCAGCCCAGGCAAGTGCATATGGAAGCCTTGTATATGATATTGAGATATCTGAAGTCTTCCCCAGGCACAGGTTTGCTATTTAGAAAAGACACAGATCTGTCT
Source organism: Ottelia alismoides (assembly GCA_037367405.1). NCBI lineage: Eukaryota > Viridiplantae > Streptophyta > Magnoliopsida > Alismatales > Hydrocharitaceae > Ottelia > Ottelia alismoides. The sequence goes on from JAZKJV010001141.1 coordinate 960,998, forward strand.
ATTTCAGCTTGTGCAGATGCAGACTATGCAGGATGTCCGAAGGATCGTAAATCTACGTCAGGATTTGCTATCTTCATAGGAAGTTCTCTGGTTTCTTGGAAAAGCAAGAAACAGACAGTTGTGGCAAGATCTAGTGCCGAATCCGAATATAGAGCCATGGCGCATGCGAGCGCAGAAATGATGTGGGTTCGAGCGGTCTTGGAAGATTTGAATATAAATGTCTCTTTACCCATGCAGCTTCAATGTGACAACCATACAACGCTGTTCATTGCAAATAATCCAGCTTTTCATGAGAGAACAAAACATATCGAGGTAGATTGTCACTACACTAGAGACATGATCCAGAAGGGCTTGATTTCCACTTCACATGTCAGTTCAGAAAACCAGACTGCAGATATATTTACTAAGCCATTGCTCAGAGGACCTTTCCAGAGATGTTCTTCCAAGCTGAGCATGATTGATATCTATGCTCCATCTTGAGGGGGAGTGTTGACATTTACGTTATGTTGTGATGTACCGTTGAGTATTTCTTATTTATCTTATGAACATCTATGTAATTTATCCAAGGGTTTTCTCTCTATATAAGAGACCCTAGGGCTCCATGGAATAACATAACAAAGAATTCTCGGCTCCAACAATAATAAATTCATGGAGAACTCTGGTGCATGTAAAACATTCTGTAAGTGCATGGAGGGTAATAAGGAAGTCTCCACCTGACCCACAATAAGGGAATGAGTACCATCAACTATGAGCACGGAACGACCAGACTGAATATCCCTGTAGGACTGCAGCATATCTCTGTTACGACAGAGATGATGGGTGGCTCCCGAGTCGACAATCCAACCTGATAGATCGTGGTTATGACGAAAGACAGAAGTACTACCTGAGGTACTGGCAGTAGCAGAGGTACTAGCTGACGCAGAAGCCACAACGTCAGATGTATCTGTTAGCAATGTGAGCCCCGGGCGAACCATTTCTACAATAAATGTTATTGTAATGAATAAATTATCAATGAAAATTATTGATTATTTTCCACTCCCCTTTCTGAGATTAATGAATGAATGCACTATAGGGTCCCTCTGTACAATAAGGGTTATGTACCATGGCCAACTTGATGATCATACAGCTGTTGATTCATTGGATGGATCATAGAGGCTGATGCTTGGATGAATATCTAAGGAGTTAGATAGAGGACTCATCAAGCATCATCAAATGATCATTAAGTGATGATCTCCAGTCTGAGTAGGAGATGGCAATCCTATCTCATATGACTGATATCTAACTGACCTCTTGATGCAGGTCCTCTGCATGGGAATAGTGATTCAGAGGTGTCAGGTTAGTTAAGTCAATGGGTTGACTTGACGAGATCGAGATAACCAAAGACCTACGTTGAATACTGTCACAACATAGGCATGCATCCTCTGACTAGAGACAGATGTATTGCTATATGTCTGAGTATGTACATTTGGCAGACCAATAGGTTGATGACCTAATCAAGGTCTATATACTGGCGAGCTGGTGTGCATGTAAGGACATATGAGTAATGCGATCTCTCAAAGGGATCATACAGGTTCACCTGTGAACCGGGAGACATGAGCTCACTCATGAGGTATTGGGACTGAACAAATTCCATGCATGGTCGTCGTGCTTTAGAAGCATGACATGAATTTGAAGGTAAGATATATGCTTTGTGAAAGCATACGATCTATACCAAATCCCGATGACCAAGATTGAGAAACTTAATGATCTAACCCTGAAGATGACAGTGTAAAAATGATCTTTATCTTCAGGATGATCATGAGTCTTCCAGTATGTAGGATGTGCAGGTATTGGGAATACCTGAAGGGTGATTTGATCATATACGATTGTATAACCATGACGCTTCCATTCCGAGGGAGTGATGAAACAGGTTTGGATTTTAGTGACTCCTCTCATTAGAGAAGTGACCTAATCTTAGTCCATGAACTGGACATTGATCTGAATAAGATTCAGATGCAATGAGAAGATTAAGTCTACGGTCTTGATTTGATCAAGCATCAGTGGGAGGTCCATAGGATCTGGATTTGAGATACGATCTCAACATCCAAGTCACTATACGTGGAACAATACAATCGCCCTGTCCTTATCTCCAAGTATCTGAGGAGAAATAGCATTGTTCTTGAATGGTTTAAGAACAATTCCATAAGATCTAAGCAAAGAGAATTTGATAATTAAAAGTGTTTTAATTATCATGATGTATGAGAAATTATCCAATATGATTAAATGTGATTTAATTAGTTTGGATAAGAATAATGTGGATAGAGATATCCAATTATTCATGATATATTATAAATGTGATTTATAATGTATTAGAGAGAGTTAATTATAATTTATATGTGTTGATTAATTATGATGTGTATTGGATACACATTGTGTAATTAATTAACAATATGAATTACATGTTGTTTTGGGTTGTGAATATGATTCACAATTTTTCCATGGCAAGATTGCAATATTCTCAAAGATAATTGTGAATTATTTTTGAAGAATAAAACCCAAATAATTTTGTTGCAAATAAATAAGAGAGATTTCATGGAGATATGCAATCTCATGGATTTCCATGAGATTGCAATCTCCATGCAATCCCATGGACGACACACCACTCCTAATTGGAGTGGGTGTGCGCCCACATGGAAGGCACATGGAGATGAAATCTCCATGTGTTTTCTCTCCTTATTTGTTGGGTTGATTTAGGAATGAATTATATTTGATTTTGTCAAATATATTTTAACCTAAATTTGTTGTTTTTGACAACAACAATCTTAGCCATTGGATGAACATAAATCAATCTCATCCATTGATTCTATGTGTCCCATGGATTGAGATCCATGGATCCCAAAACCCTATAAATAGAGAGGCATGCTTGGCTCTCTCTTTACACATGCTATTGTAGCACAAACTCTCTCTCTCTCTTTCTCTTATACACGACAACCCTCTCTCTCCCTCTCTTCTTGGTGGCCGTCCACCTTGGTGGAGAGAAACGTCGACGCCCGCGCCATCGTGCTGCCGCTTCGACTCTCTACGGTTCTTTGTCTTCTTGGAGTGCTTCACTCACGAAGGAGACGTTTGATCTCGTGCGACGAGATCAGGAGCAACCGCGCTTGGATCAACTTGGATTGCGAGGACACCGCGACTCATCTCCGCGCTCGCAAGCCGTTACTCCGACGATCGGACTTGAGATAGGAGGTCTCTTTTCGTAGAGACTTGATCAACCACGCTTCAAGAGGTATTGCATTATACTTGCTGTGGTTATAGATGAAACGATTTGAGAATGGTTCTCGGATCATGTGGTTTCATCGGTTTAAAAATTTTTGAATTCCGCTGCACCGAACAACTAGTACGACTAGTCGTTCTTCGTCGTATTCGATACGACGATCACGCTTCCGTGATGCGCTTGAGGATTTCTCCATATCCTTCAAGTGGTATCAGAGCCTTAGGTCGACGGTTTCGAATATGATTCGAAAAACCGAGGACGACTTGGGTTCGTTTAGGTCGCGAAAGTTTTCATCGCATTTGATTTCGCAGATCTGTTTAGTAAATAAATTCGGTACTGTTTAAATTGTTTAAACACGAATTTAATACTTGGATTTTGTTCCCCATTAAATAAGGAAACCATAGAAACTGAGTTTGCGTAAATCGGATTTCGTATGCTCTAGTTATGGTTGTTTTAATGGACATGTATGCACTGTTGCGGGAACAGTAGATTTTAACATGATTAAAGAGTTAATTACTGTTATCATCTGCCTTGAAATGCGTGCAAATCCACTTAGGTTCTGTTGTAAATCAAGTTAGCAATCTATGAAAATTGAGTTTGCTTAATTTGGATTTAAATTGATTGAGATATGCCAATTTTAGTGAATAGGGGTCTTTACTAAAATTGCATTCCTAATCTAGAACCAAGTGATTGTCAATTAGTGAAATTAATTGTTAATTTCGTGAAATAATCTTGAATAATATTTGTGAAATATTGAGACATGATTATTTGCCTAATTGACATGGCCCCAACCAATTAATTGATTAAGATGTGATCTAAATCATAAATTGGAAACAACAATCTTTCAAACTTGATGCTTGAATAGGATTTGGGAATTTGTCTAGCAAATTTGCTTATAATCAAAAATGTTTTGATTATTACTATATGGTACAATTTCGGTTGAAAAACCGATGATCATCTCAAGTACAAATTAATCAATTTGGCATTATCCTTTCCCGAGGCGGATGTGGTGCCTAGTCGGAGAGCATTGGGGTTGCGGGTTGCAACGTATGTGGTCCGTCCCACTCTCGTCGGTACTGGCCATGACAGCGGGTAGGGCCGGGATAATGTCCGAGGGATTAAGATGTATTTGTTCTAAATTATTAAAATTCGAATTAATACGTATTTTGAGATATTACCATATATGTATTCAAGTAAAATAATCAAGTTTGATTGATTGAATTGGATTGATAATTAATTTAATATGATTAAATTGATTATGTCCAATTGAAATACTCTAATATGATTAGAGTTATTAATTCCCTTGGAAGAATTAATTATGTGAATGTGATTCATAATAATTAATTAAAATTTGAATATGATATGGAGGATCACATAAGTGACATCCATGGTCTCCCGTCAAGGCGAAGAGTTCCGTCGCCAGACATCGTATGAAGGAGACGCCTGTACGAAGTGACAGCTCCTGCATACGATCCGTTTGGATCGGGCTCGTCGCTTCTCGAAAGAGTAAGGACGTATGCGTAGTGACCCCAATATCGGGTCCTCATATTATTGGGGCGATATTGGATTGCGCATAGCGAGTTGTATTCCTGTTGACGGTTGGTTCAATTAATAACGGGTCAACATCGCCTTAGGGGTGGTGGGCCCGGGTATTAAAGACCGAATTAGGAAATGCAAGTTGGACTTGCAATGAGGAATGTGTTCCCGCTTCTCTTTATTGGAGTCATAGGTTCTCATATTATTGGGATATGACAAAGATAAGGAGGAGATCCCAGTTCTTGCTTGAGATATATTGGTAAGTATATCTCTTACTTTGAAAGTGAATAAGGGAATAAACTTTCAAGGTTGACATAGCAAGAACAATTTGATTTAAAATGCCTTAATCAAATATTATAAATTTGAATATATATTCCTATATTCTAATATAGTGCATTCTTAATTTCAGAAAATGAAGTCTTTGAACCCACTTAGTAGGCTTCTTGAGGTCAACCAATTGACCGGCCCAAATTACTCGGATTGGATCCGAAATTTGGAGCTTGTTCTCTCTGCTGAGCGCATAAGTTATGTGCTATCCGAGGACAAGCATGAGAACCCTAAGTCCAAGGAAGAAAAAGCATTTAATGACAAGTATGATGAAGATCATGTCTTGGCTAGGTGCTATATCCTAGGTTCTCTCTCCAATGTTCTGCAGAAGCAACATGTGGAGATGAATACCTGTCAGGAAATAATGCAGAATCTTAAGGATATGTTTGGTGACATTAACCGCACTCAGCGGTACAATGTTATGAAAGACCTCATTCGCTGTAGAATGCAGGAAGGGACTTCGGTCCGTGAACATGTACTCAAAATGTTTGGATACTTGTCGGAGCTGGAGACTCTTGGGGCAACGATAGATGCAGACATGCAAGCTGACTTCATTCTGCTATCATTGCCCAAGTCTTTCAATAACTTTGTGGTGTCATTCCACATGAATAAATTGGAATTGACAAGTGCTGCTCTCCTTGCTGCATTAAAGTCCGCAGAGGACGTGATGAAGAAGGATGGTCCCAGTGGCAGTGCAATGGTTGCACAGGTCAAAGGGAAGCGCGGTCGGAAGCATGGTTCTCGGAAGGGCCCAGCCCAAAAGAGAAAGAAGAAGGGACAAAGTGTTGCCTCTTCTTCTAATGCATCCACTCTCATGGCGTCGAAGAAAACCAACGTCTGTTACCACTGCAAGAAGCCGGGGCACTGGAAGCGTAACTGCCCAGATTACCTGAAGTCCTCAGACAAAGGTAAAGCTCCAGCAGGTATAAAATCTACTTTCATCATTGAAACTAGCTTTCTCGTCGGACGAGAAGGAAGTTGGGTTGTAGATTCTGGTGCTTCTGTTCATGTATGCAATTTGTTGCATTTGTTTCAGGAAACTAGAAGTCTTGAGGAAGGGGAGATAGTCATCCAGATGGGATCTGATGCAAGTGTTGCAGCAGTCGCCGTCGGGACATGCAGACTATCATTATCTAGTGGAAGAGTCCTAGTACTTAAAGAGTGTCTTTATGTACCTGAAGTTAGAAGGAATCTGATATCTGTATCTAAGCTAGTTAGAAGTGGATATTCGTTCCTGTTCTGTAATAAATTAGTCATAAATCATTATGATAAATATATTGCAGAAGGTGTTTTAACTTCTGGAGGACTCTATGAATTGTGCATTAATGAGAATGTCATGAATGTTACAACCACTAATAAAAACCCTAAGAGATCCAGGGAGAATAAAAATCATTCAAATATGATTTGGCATCAAAGGCTTGGTCATTTGTCTGTTGATATGATCAACAGATTGATAAAGGATGGACCTTTAGATTTCCTACATGTCCAATCTTTGCCTACCTGCGAACATTGCATTCGAGGTAAAATGACTAGGATGCCTTTCCGTAACAAGGTTACAAGATGCGAAGGTATTATTGACCTAATACATACCGATGTATGTGGTCCCTTCAGTACCGCGACTCGAAATGGATACCGATATTATTTGACGTTTATCGATGACCATTCGCGATACGGGTTTATCTTCCTATAACGTCACAAGTCTGAAACCTTTGAAAAGTTCAAAGAATTCAAGGCTTTGGTTGAGAACCAAACCGATAGGAAGATTAAACGGATTCGATCTGATCGATGTGGCGAGTACCTATCAGATGAATTCAAGGAATACCTTAAGGAGAATGGAATTGTTTCAAATCTCATTCCTCCTGGAACTCCACAACTTAATGGTGTTGCTGAAAGACGCAACAGGACCATCATGGACATGGTCCGTTCAATGATGAGCAAAGCACATTTACCTCTTAGTTTCTGGGGATATGCAGTGGAGACTGCAATATATATCCTGAATAAGATTCCTAGCAAATCTGTACCTAAGACTCCTCATGAGCTATGGTATGGAACCAAACCTAGTGTCAATCACTTAAGGGTTTGGGGTTGCTTGGTCCATGCGAAGAACGTGGACGCAAGTAAGCTGGAATCTCGCACTCGTGAGTGTTACTTCATTGGGTATGTTAAAGATGGTATTGAATACCAGCTTTATGACCCTGAGACCCAAAAGGTTTTTGTCTCTAGAGATGTGAAGTTTCTGGAGGATGATTTCCTTAAAGGTCAAGATAAAAGTGAAGTAGAGGAACTCATTGAATCCCAAGAGGATTCTGAGCTCCCCAGACCAGAAACTGAAGAAGTAAATAAAGATGAAACACCCATACCTCTTCGAAGGAGTTCGAGGGTGGTTGCACCACCTGAAAGGTATGGATTCCATGTGTCAGGAGAAACTGACATTGATCCTACTTCATTTGATGAAGCACTCGCGGATCAAGACATGGATAGATGGATGCTAGCAATGAAGTCAGAAATTGACTCCATGCATAAAAATGATGTATGGACCCTAGAGGATCCACCTAAAGGGGTAAAGCCCATTGGGTGTAAATGGATCTTCAAGAGAAAGAGGGGACCTGATGGGAAAGTAGAGACTTTCAAGGCACGGCTCGTAGCCAAGGGCTACACACAGAGAGAAGGCATCGACTACGATGAGACATTCTCTCCTGTGGCTATGCTTAAATCCATCCGGACATTGCTAGCTATAACTGCATATCTTGACTACGACATCTGGCAGATGGACGTCAAGACGGCTTTCCTCAATGGATACCTCGAGGAGGATATCTACATGGAGCAGCCCCAGGGCTTCATGACTGAGGATGGTAAAGTATGCAAGCTAAAGAAATACATCTATGGGCTCAAGCAAGCTTCTCGTAGTTGGAACATCAGATTTGACGAAACCATAAAGAGTTATGATTTTGTGCAGAATCCTGATGAACCTTGTGTGTACAAGAAGCTTAGTGGGAGCGCCGTTGTGTTCATCGTGCTTTATGTAGATGACATCCTTATCATTGGGAATGATACAGGGATGATGACCAGTGTAAAGATTTGGCTGTCCCATACCTTTGAGATGAAAGATCTTGGAGAAGCCTCTTACATCTTAGGCCTGAAGCTGTTCAGAAACCGAGAAAAGAGGATTTTGGGATTATCACAACATGGATACATTAAGAAGATTCTTGAACGATTCCGTATGGATAGTTCTAAGAAAGGATTCCTACCCTTAAGACATGGTATCCACCTGTCTAAAGGAATGACTCCTCAAACTGTTGAGGAAAAGAAGGCCATGGCTGGATGTCCTTATGCATCAGCCGTAGGAAGCTTAATGTATGCCATGATGTGCACTAGGCCAGATATCTGCCATGCAGTGGGAGTGGTAAGTCGTTACCGATCCTGCTATGGAGAACAACACTGGAATGCAGTAAAGAACATATTCAAATATCTAAGACGGACGCAAGATTACATCTTGGTCTATGGAGATGGTGATCTCCACGTCTTGGGATATACAGATTCTGACTTCCAATCGGATGTAGATGATCGAAAGTCGACATCGGGGTTCGTGTTCTTGTTGAATGGTGGTGCTGTGAGCTGGAGAAGCAAGAAGCAGGACACTACTGCAGATTCAACAACGGAAGCCGAATACATTGCCGCATCGGATGCTGCAAAGGAGGCGGTGTGGTTGCGCAAGTTCGTGCTGGAGCTTGGCGTAGTTTCCTCTGATACTCCCATCCCGTTACTCTGCGATAACACGGGAGCCATTGCCCAGGCAAAGGAACCCAGATGGCATCAAAAGACCAAACACGTGGAAAGGAAATACCACATCATTCGGGAGATACAAAAGCGTGGTGATATCATCATCACCAAGGTGGCCTCTGCCGACAACGTTGCTGATCCTCTTACCAAACCTCTGACACAGAAGGTTTTCGACCAGCATGTAATGAGTATGGGTTTAAAGATTGTACCTGAATGGTTCTGAGGGCTAGTGGGAGATTGTTAGCAATGTGAGCCCCGGGCGAACCATTTCTACAATAAATGTTATTGTAATGAATAAATTATCAATGAAAATTATTGATTATTTTTCACTCCCCTTTCTGAGATTAATGAATGAATGCACTATAGGGTCCTTCTGTACAATAAGGGTTATGTACCATGGCCAACTTGATGATCATACAGCTGTTGATTCATTGGATGGATCATAGAGGCTGATGCTTGGATGAATATCTAAGGAGTTAGATAGAGGACTCATCAAGCATCATCAAATGATCATTAAGTGATGATCTCCAGTCTGAGTAGGAGATGGCAATCCTATCTCATATGACTGATATCTGACTGACCTCTTGATGCAGGTCCTCTGCATGGGAATAGTGATTCAGAGGTGTCAGGTTAGTTAAGTCAATGGGTTGACTTGACGAGATCGAGATAACCAAAGACCTACGTTGAATACTGTTGGGAAAAGAGAATGAGATGATTTCTATTCCATAGCCCTAGGCTCTCTTATATAGGAGAGTAGCCTATGGGTAAATTACATAAAGAGCATAACAAGAAAAGAAAATAACGAAGAGGTACAATAACTCAATATGCGTCAACACTCCCCCTCAAGATGGAGCATAGATGTCAATCATGCTCAGCTTGGAAGCACACTTCTGAAATGGACCTCGTAACAATGCCTTTGTGAATATATCTGCAGTCTGGTTCTCTGAAGTAACATGAGATGTGGCAATAAATCCTTTCTGAATCATGTCTCGTATGAAGTGACAATCCACCTCAATATGCTTGGTCCGTTCATGGAATGCAGGGTTATTTGCAATAAATAAAGCAGCCTGATTATCACACTCCAAGTTCATAGGAAGTGGAACATCTAAGCACAAATCTGTCAGCACCGCTTTCACCCACATCATCTCTGTAGTAACCTGGGCCATTGCCCTATATTCGGATTCAGCACTAGATCTAGCTACCACAATTTGTTTCTTGCTCCTCCATGAAACTAGGGCATCTCCAACATAGACAACATACCCTGAGGTGGACTTCCTGTCCTTAGGACAGCCTGCATAGTCTGCATCTGCGCATGCTGAAATAGACATCCCCTTTCCTTTCTTGAATAGCAGACCTTTACCTGGAGAAGATTTGAGATATCTAAGTATCATATGTATTGCATCCATATGCACTTGGCGTGGCTGCTCCATGAACTGGCTCACACGGCTTACTGCAAATAATATATCTGGCCTAGTGATCGTGACATATAACAGTTTGCCTACCAGTTCTCTATATCTTCTCCTGTCCACCTCCTCTGTGTCATCATCATACAGCTTCATGCTAGGGTCCATTGGTGTCGTAGCAGGTCGACACCCTAGCATACCTGTCTCACTCAGTAGATCTGTAACATACTTTCTCTGTGACATGACTAATCCATACGGATTTCTTGCAAATTCCAGCCCCAGAAAATATCTAAGGACTCCCAGGTCCTTGGTGACAAACTCGGTCCCCAACCTTGCCTTTGCCTGCTCAATGCCCTGGTCATCATCACCTGTAATCAAGATATCGTCAACATAAACCATGATTACAATAATTCCTCTCACCGTCTTCTGTACAAACAAGGAATGATCAGCATTGGAGCGTTTATATCCTTGTTTCTCAAAGAGGTCTGACAACTTCTGGAACCATGCTCTGGGACTCTGCTTAAGGCCATAGATGGCCTTATGTAATCTGCAAACCTTGGAACACTCCCCCTCAACAGCAAAACCTGGTGGCTGTTGCATATAGACTTCCTCCTGCAAGTCTCCATACAGAAATGCATTCTTCACATCTAGTTGATAGAGTGGCCATTCTCGAGTGACTGCAACTGATAGCAGGATCCGCAGAGTAGAATGACGCGCCACAGGAGAGAACGTGTCAAGGTAATCTACCCCATATGTCTGTGTGAATCCCCGTGCAACTAGGCGTGCCTTGTACCTGTCAATGGAGCCATCTGCATTGTGTTTAATTGTAAACACCCATTTGCAACTCACCGGGTTGACATCTGGAGGTATAGTAACCAAACTCCATGTTCCTCTAGACTGAAGTGCCGCCATCTCTTCCTCCATTGCTAGCCGCCATCTAGAATCCTGCAAAGCCTCATGGTGGTTCCGTGGAATAGTTGTAGCTGAAAGTGCCAATGCAAACGTCTTGAAGTGTCCAGATAGCCGTTCAAAAGACACGGCTGCTGATATTGGGTATTTGGCACAGCTTCTCTTCGACTTGCGTAGAGCGATTGGAACATCCAAATCCTCTGTGCTATCAACAGGCTCCTGTAATGCATCCTGCTCAGAAATGTCGTCAGATCCATCAACATTAATATTTTCATTACATACCATAGGCGAGCTAGTTGACTGGTCAGGACCATGAGCTTGATTCGGCCTGCGGGTGTAATGGAATGGTAACGGGGATACGGTTGATGGCGGTGGTGGTGGTGGTGATGGTGGTGGTGGTGATGATGGTGACGGTGGTGACGGTGGTGAGATTGGTGGTGTCATGAAAACGGTATCAGGAGATATAGGTGGATGTTGCATGTTCCCTTTTTCTGAAAAATACATAATGGATTCAAAAAATGTAACATCTGCACTGATCATAGACCGCCGACGCACAGGGTCAAAACACTTGTACCCCTTTTGAGTTCTGGAGTACCCCACAAAGACGCACTTGACAGCCCTAGGAGAGAGCTTGTCAGAACCAGGTGACAACTGATGGACAAAGGCGACAGACCCAAACACACGAGGGGTAAGAATGAACAGATCCTTGTCAGGATAAATAAGTGAAAAAGGAATCTGTTCATGCAAGACGGATGAAGGCATACGATTGATAAGATAGCATGCAGTAAGAACTGCATCACCCCAGTATGAGTACGGAACATGACTCTGAATAAGAAGTGACCTTGTGACATCTAGTAGGTGACGGTGTTTTCTTTCTGCAACCCCATTTTGCTGAGACGTATGAGCACAAGAAGTTTGATGTATGATTCCTTTCGAGGAGTAGTAGTTAGCTAGATTGTTGGTGCACAACTCCAAAGCATTGTCACTTCTCATAATTTTGACAGACGTGGAAAAAACATTCTGAATCTCATTTAGAAAGTGAATAATAATATTTCCTGCTTCAGACTTATTTTTCATTAGAAATACCCATGACGCTCTAGAATAGTCATCCACAAATACAATATAAAACCTGTGTCCCTGATGATCGGGAACACGACTCGGACCCCAGACATCGACATGAAACAACTCAAACTTGGAGTTACTACTCCGACCTTGACTGCTGGGAAAGGACGACCTGTGATGTTTTCCCAACTGACACGCCTCACACTGGATAGGTGTGTGAGAGAGACTATAGGGTAGGACTAGACGCAACTTCTGGAGCGGTAAATGACCATAACGCAGATGCCACAGGAGAGGAGATACTTGTTCAGCAGGAGAGGATGTGGTTCCAGCAAACGGGGTCTGGTTCAGACGGTAAAGGCCTCCTTGCTCATAGCCATGACCAATCACGTTGCCCGTACGGATGTCCTGAAAAATCAAAGAAGATGGATCAAAAATAGCTCGACAGTGGAGATCCTTCGTAATCTGACTAATTGACAATAGATTCATAGAAAAATGTGGTGCATGTAGGACATTCTTCAGCTGCATAGAGGGTGTCAATCTAATCTCCCCCTGACCAGTGATAGGGGAATGCGTGCCATCAGCAATTACTACTGTCCGTCCTGGAGGAATCTGGGTGTATCCTGTAAGTAGGCTCTGGTCACCACATAAATGATGTGTGGCGCCCGAGTCCATGATCCATGGCAATATATGAGATCTACTACTGTGGAGTGCAAGTGTACTACCTGAAGTACTAGTAGATGCAGAAGTAGAGGCAGAGGCAGCAGTATCAGTATGACTCTCTGTAGTCGTTGCTTGGCCAGATGGTGGTATGATGCCCCTGAGGCGGGCAACTAGATCATCAAATCGTTGATCCAAGATAGCAGCAGATGGGGGCTCTATCTGCTCAGCGGCTCGTGCAGATGCATGGAATCCATGCTTTGAATAGCATGTGTCCTCATTGTGCCCGACTCGGTGACAATATGTGCAGGTTGGCCTAGTACGGCCACCCCTTCCACGAGGAGTACGCCCACGGCCTTGGTGATGAAACCCGCGGCCTCTGTTGGCCGTTATAGCTGAGGAATTCTGACTAGCAGCAGGTGAAGGCACTGTGATCCTGCTCAATCTGTGAAAGGCTTCCTCCATGGGAGGAATAGTCGAGTCCGCTAAAATCTGAGAACGTGCTGCCTCATACTCTGGATCAAGTGCAGCGAGAAATACACCCACCATAGTAGCATTCCTGTATGTCTTCTGCTGCTCGGGCGTAGCTGTCAAGGGTATGAAGCTATATAGCCTCTCAAACATCCCTCTCAGTGATGTATAGAGAGAATGTAGTGGACGACCATTTTGCTTGATGGTGAAGATATCATGCTGGAGTTGCAGAATCTTTGTCTCGTTCTTGGCCTGAGAGTATGTGGCCGCCAGAATGTCCCACATATCCTTCGCTGTGGGTTGGTGGAGAATATCATTGGCAATCTCAATTGCCAATGTGCCAGATAGCCAGACTTTGGCATATGCATCGTCAGCCTCCCAGGAGGCATAGGTTCCAGTCTTCTCAGCAGGCTCTGATTCGGTAAGAATATGCTTCTTACCCGTAGACTTCATCATGCTCATGAACTGCATTGCCCACAGTTCATAGTTGGTACCATCCATCTTGACAATAGGCGCAGGACCACGGAATGCGCCAATAGATGGGATATCTGCCTTGCTCTCTGACATATTGCAAAATAAAGACTGGAACGACTGACAAATGATATGTTTTGTCTACAATACCATGGATGGGGGTAGTTGCATGTGTAGACTTCAAGCAACTATCCCCATAAAGAAGTTTGTGCTAAGACCTATACGCACAAAGAGGTTGCGCACAGGCCGCACAAGGAAGGCACCGTTGACGCACGGCTGAGGCGCACAGGGGCTTGTGCTAGCGCACGGTTGATGCACACAGGAACAGGGCACAGCGCGCAAGAATGCGCATGGGGGGCTGTGCACGCAAGTGCTGTGTGTGCGGCACGCTAGGGCTGCGCGTGCGGCACGCTAGGGCTGCGCGTGCGGCACGCTATGGCTGTGCACTGGCTGCACAGGGGCTGCGCTAGGGCAGCGAGGGGCTGCAGGGGGCAGCGCCGGGGCTGCGCAGGGGCTGCGTCCGATAGAGGCGGCGACGTTGAGGGCACGCCGATCGAGAGAGAGAGAGAGAGAAGAATGCCAGCGGGTGGGGTGTTAGGGTTAGGGTTTCGAGAACTCCGGTCTAGGACCGTCGCTCTGATACCATGTTGGGAAAAGAGAATGAGATGATTTCTATTCCATAGCCCTAGGCTCTCTTATATAGGAGAGTAGCCTATGGGTAAATTACATAAAGAGCATAACAAGAAAAGAAAATAACGAAGAGGTACAATAACTCAATATGCGTCAACAGATACTGTCACAACATAGGCATGCATCCTCTGACTAGAGACAGATGTATTGCTATATGTCTGAGTATGTACATTTGGCAGACCAATAGGTTGATGACCTAATCAAGGTCTATATATCGGCGAGCTGGTGTGCATGTAAGGACATATGAGTAATGCGATCTCTCAAAGGGATCATACAGGTTCACCTGTGAACCGGGAGACATGAGCTCACTCATGAGGTATTGCGACTGAACAAATTCCATGCATGGTCGTCGTGCTTTGGAAGCATGACATGAATTTGAAGGTAAGATATATGCTTTGTGAAAGCATATGATCTATACCAAATCCCGATGACCAAGATTGAGAAACTTAATGATCTAACCCTGAAGATGACAGTATAAAAATGATCTTTATCTTCAGGATGATCATGAGTCTTCCAGTATGTAGGATGTGCAGGTATTGGGAATACCTGAAGGGTGATTTGATCATATACGATTGTATAACCATGACGCTTCCATTCCGAGGGAGTGTTGAAACAGGTTTGGATTTTAGTGACTCCTCTCATTAGAGAAGTGACCTAATCTTAGTCCATGAACTGGACATTGATCTGAATAAGATTCAGATGCAATGAGAAGATTAAGTCTACGGTCTTGATTTGATCAAGCATCAGTGGGAGGTCCATAGGATCTGGATTTGAGATACGATCTCAACATCCAAGTCACTATACGTGGAACAATACA
Organism: Ottelia alismoides; assembly: GCA_037367405.1. Lineage (NCBI taxonomy): Eukaryota > Viridiplantae > Streptophyta > Magnoliopsida > Alismatales > Hydrocharitaceae > Ottelia > Ottelia alismoides. Next base: position 976,374 of record JAZKJV010001141.1, read on the forward strand.
ATCGCCCTGTCCTTATCTCCAAGTATCTGAGGAGAAATAGCATTGTTCTTAAATGGTTTAAGAACAATTCCATAAGATCTAAGCAAAGAGAATTTGATAATTAAAAGTGTTTTAATTATCATGATGTATGAGAAATTATCCAATATGATTAAATGTGATTTAATTAGTTTGGATAAGAATAATGTGGATAGAGATATCCAATTATTCATGATATATTATAAATGTGATTTATAATGTATTAGAGAGAGTTAATTATAATTTATATGTGTTGATTAATTATGATGTGTATTGGATACACATTGTGTAATTAATTAACAATATGAATTACATGTTGTTTTGGGTTGTGAATATGATTCACAATTTTTCCATGGCAAGATTGCAATATTCTCAAAGATAATTGTGAATTATTTTTGAAGAATAAAACCCAAATAATTTTGTTGCAAATAAATAAGAGAGATTTCATGGAGATATGCAATCTCATGGATTTCCATGAGATTGCAATCTCCATGCAATCCCATGGACGGCACACCACTCCTAATTGGAGTGGGTGTGCGCCCACATGGAAGGCACATGGAGATGAAATCTCCATGTGTCTTCTCTCCTTATTTGTTGGGTTGATTTAGGAATGAATTATATTTGATTTTGTCAAATATATTTTAACCTAAATTTGTTGTTTTTGACAACAACAATCTTAGCCATTGGATGAACATAAATCAATCTCATCCATTGATTCTATGTGTCCCATGGATTGAGATCCATGGATCCCAAAACCCTATAAATAGAGAGGCATGCTTGGCTCTCTCTTTACACATGCTATTGTAGCACAAACTCTCTCTCTCTTTCTCATATACACGACAGCCCTCTCTCTCCCTCTCTTCTTGGTGGCCGTCCACCTTGGTGGAGAGAAACGTCGACGCCCGCGCCATCGTGCTGCCGCTTCGACTCTCTGCGGTTCTTTGTCTTCTTGGAGTGCTTCACTCACGAAGGAGACGTTTGATCTCGTGCGACGAGATCAAAAGCAACCGCGCTTGGATCAACTTGGATTGCGAGGACACCGCGACTCATCTCCGCGCTCGCAAGCCGTTACTCCGACGATCGGACTTGAGACAGGAGGTCTCTTTTCGTAGAGACTTGATCAACCACGCTTCAAGAGGTATTGCATTATACTTGCTGTGGTTATAGATGAAACGATTTGAGAATGGTTCTCGGATCATGTGGTTTCATCGGTTTAAAAATTTTTAAATTCCGCTGCACCGAACAACTAGTACGACTAGTCGTTCTTCGTCGTATTCGATACGACGATCACGCTTCCGTGATGCGCTTGAGGATTTCTCCATATCCTTCAGTATCAGCAGCCTCTGATGATGACTGTGGCATAATGTCACGAAGCCGTGCCACAAGCTCCTCGAACCTGTGATCTGGAGTAGATGCTGACGGAGCTTGAACATGATCAGCTACACGTACAGAAGGAGGAAATCCATGCTTGGAATAGCATGTTTCTTCGGAATGACCAGTGCGACGACAGAATGAGCACGTTGAACGCATACGACCTCCTCGGCCACGTGCGCTACCCCCTCGGCCACGAAATGAAGACGAGCTACCTCGTCCTCTGGATACCGCCATTACGGAAGGAGGTGGAGTCGCTGTGCTGGAAGGAACAGAGATACGACTGAGCCTCCTGTAGACTTCCTCCATCGGAGGAATAGTGGCATCGGCGAGGATCTGAGAGTGGGCCGCCTCGTACTCCGGATCAAGGGCAGCAAGTAATACACCTACCATAGTGGCATTGCGAAACGTCTTCTGCTGCTCTGGGGTAGCTGTGAGCGGAATGGTGCTATATAATTTCTCAATCATCCCTCGTAGGGACGTGTACAGAGAGTGAAGAGGCCGCCCGTTTTGCTTCATGGTAAAAATTTCATGCTGCAACTGCAGCATCTTAGTCTCGTTCCGCACTTGAGAATGTGTAGTAGCCAGAATATCCCACATCGCCTTGGCAGTGGGTTAATGGAGGACGTCATTGGCGATCTCCATCGTGAGCGTCCCTGACAGCCAGACCTTGGCATAGACATCATCGGCCTCCCATGAGGCATATATCCCCATCTTCTCTGCCGGCTCATCTTCGGTAAGAATGTGCTTCTTACCACATGACTTCATAAGACTCAGGAACTGCATAGCCCAGAGTTCGTAGTTCGTCCCGTCCATTTTGATTATTGGCGCCGAACATTTAAAGGCACCTATGGAGGGCTTATTAATCTTTTGGTCTAACATGTTGCCGGAGAAGAAGACCTTGGGATGATAGACAAAGGAACGTTTGTCTACAAAGACTGGATTGGATTCAAGTGCATATGTAGACTTTATGCACTTGAACCCATAGATGAAAAAGTGCCGACCGACGAGGAAGAGCAGCCCGAGGGAGGGCTACGGCAGCCCCGGCGGGAGAGGGAGGCCTCGGCGGCGGTGGGAGAGGGCCTCGACGGCGGCTGGAGAAGAGGGCGGCGACGGCGGGGGGGGGGGGGGACGGCAGCCGGAGAAGGAGGCAGCGGCTGGGGGGGGGGCTCGGCTAGGGGTGCGGCGACTGGAGAAGGAGTCGGCTGGAGCCGGGGGGGGGGGTGGGGTGGAAAGAAAATCCTAGATTAGGTTTTTGGCTCTGATACCATGTTAGAGTCAAAAATACTCAGTTGTATTATTCCATAGAGCCCTAGGGTCTCTTATTTAGAGAGAAAACCCTTGGGTAAATTACATAGACGTACATGAGATAAATAAGAAATACGTAATGGTACATCATAACATAACGTAAACCTCTACAAAATCCTTTAGTTTGCAAGGGATGTCTCCAAATCTAAAGCTTCTATTTACTCCATCTCTAGTCTCATTAATCGACACAATTTCATCAGCGAGAAACATACACCAAGGTTTTTGTCCTAAATACGACTCGCCCATAATCAAAGTACAAAGTAATAGACTCGAAGCTAAACCTTGACGCACACCAATACTGATATCGAAATAGTTAGTCTTCCCAAACTGGATCCTTACACAAGATGAAGCCCCATATTATATATCCTTTATAAAGTTAATGTATATGACATGTACTTGTCTCTTTTCTAAAACCATCCATAATATCTCATGTGGGACTGAATCATAAGCCTTCTCCAAGTCACTGAAAAATATATGGAACTTCTTCTTTTAGCTCTATAAATCTCCATTCTTCTCCTCAACAAATGGATAGCTTCAATAGTTGAGCGATCTGGCATGTATCCAAATTGGTTCTGTTACTTTGGAAACTTGCCTCAGCCTTCTTTCGATCACATGTTCCTAAATTCTCATAGTTTGACTCATCGGTTTGATATCTCTATAACATGAATAATTTTTGTTGGAGTATTTGGTTGTGCGCCACTTATGTAATATGAGGGTAAATGGATCTCTACAGGATCCATTTACCCCATCCATGTGTTTAGTCCCGCATCTTCCAATGGTGGGACTTGGAGGCTCTGTGGAGGCTACATAAGGAACCCCAGATCTCCTGTATCCATTGAGAAAAAGCTATGAAACATATGCCCCTTGAGGCCTTCTCCGATGGTTTCATCCCGACCGCATTCCTATTTGTAACAATTTAGAATGTTTCCTTTATTCTTATAAAGAGGCACCACGATGCTTCTCATCCATTCTTCATACATTTTCTTGCTTCATCAAATAACATTGAATAAATTTGCTAGCCTGGTCAAACCACATTTGTCTAGAACTCTCTATACTTTTATAGGAATGCCATCAAGTCCTACAACTTTCCTAGGTTACATAACCTTCATAGATTCCTCTACTTCTTTCCTTTATATTTGTCTATAGCTTGTACAATTTATGTAACTTTCACTGCTAGGTAGATCTCTCAAAGTGATCTCTTTACTCCCTTCCTCAATGAAGAGCTTACAAAAATATTGCTTCCATATAGTATCTATATCCTTCTGAGTAATAAGCACATGTCCTTCCTCATCCTTAATATATCTCACGTGAAAAAGATCTTCAATCTTTCTTTCTCTTGCTTTGGCCAATCTGAATATATCTTTCTGGCCCTCATTAGAGTCCATTTTTTGTATAAAACCTCATAAGCTTTTTTCTTAGCTTCACTTTTAGCCTTCTTTGCTATTTTGTATTTTGTGACAGTTTTTTGTGTTCTATCCTTTTACGTAGCATTAAATCAAGCTCTTTTAAATTTAAGCATCTCTTGTACTCCTCTTTCTTCTTGAAGAGAGTATTTTATATAAAAAGGTTATATAAGGTATTACAAAATCTAGCATGACTTTCCCCTTCATTTTTAACCACGAAGCCATGTCCTCCATGAACACCAATACACCCTGAAGCATCCTTTCCCGCATGTCCATAAGATTATCTAGACAAATCATCTCTTTATAGGATTCTTTGCATAATCTTATCCAAATCCCCGTAAAAAGCATGTTTAATCCTTTCCTTTAAACCAATTTATGGTGCATAATATTAGATGATATTCAGAATTTCTTTTTCAAGCACCAATTTTAGCAAAACAATTCGATCCTCAAATCTTTGCACCTTTAGCACACTAACCTTCAAATCCTTATGAACAACCACTCCAACACCATTTCCATCATTCTCTTTACCTGAATACTATCATTTAAAGCATGTCTTCTCGATCTCCCCAGCTTACAATGTGTCTATATTCCAACTACTTATCCGCAACTTCTTTCGCGACGTCTTTTGGACTAACTTCTTTACTCGCATGCGTCCATCATACGAGAACTCTTGCAAATTTTGGACTTCATCTAGATGATGCATCAATACTAGCTTATTTGCTCGTATGTATTTTTCATGCAAGAACCCTTGCAAAATTTGAACTACATTCGGGTAGTGATGTAGCAGTCTTGTCAGCTTATTGCATGCAAGTGATGCAACACACCACTAGTAGAGAATGCCCAAACGAAATATAAATATTTGCTAAAATACATATTATAAAGATTCGACTGTCTTGAGGCAAACTCCTAAATAAATACTGTTCTCAATTGAGAAAACTATTCAGGAATTTGTCTCCGATTATTTTACATTAGATGTCGGCTACCTAACGCAAGCCTCATTTACTCGGGCTTGTGTCCATATTCCTAACTAGTGTAAAAAAATAAAAATTCCATGATTGTGGTCGAAGTTATTTTCCCCTAAATAGTGTACCAATATTTTTCTTTGCACCTGCAATACCCATAGCATCTTTAGTGAATGTGCCATGTATAGCACATTATGAGCTTGCGCTACTAGTAGTGTAATATTCAATTTCAATATATCCTCTGCTATTAAAAATACAGAGTAACAACAACAGATTTGTAGACCTGTAATTAATGTTTTTAGAGGACCCTTAAATTAAGATACCTCGTCTACTATTAAAAAAAGAAAAGAGTAGCATAGGATCTGTAGACATGTAAGACTTGATCAGTGTTTTTCGAGGACCCTGTAAGTCAAATAGGTGTATGGCACGTAACTTTATAGGATGAAAACTATACACAAACTTCGAATATCAAACAGGCTGTGATGCTAAGAAGCAGTTGACTATATCTTTAATCACCACATGTAGTGTCCTCCGGTTGTCGTTAAGTAGGCGTACTGTTTTTGTAACACTACATGGCACATCAAAAACAAACAGTACATTTCACCAAGGTCCTAAATATCGGTTTCGATCACCATTTCGGTGATCGGCCAAAACGGATTTTCGTGGAATTTGGTTCGAAATTCGATGGGAATTTCGGTCATTTTTGTACTAGGGCCCTCATATTTTGGTCATTTCGGCCATTTCGGTCGAATTTCGATTTCGACAAAGATATCGATATTCGACAGAAATTCGACCGAATTTCGCTGAAATTTGAGGCCATGCATTTCACTTTAATGTCAAAAATTCTAATGTTTCTTCTCCTCCACATTGCACATCTATGACAAAAAAGTCTAATGTCTCTTCCTCCATTTGGTAGATACGACTATCTTGTTGGCCTTTGAATGGTATCGGATGGGCAGCTCAGTCAGTGAGTGAGATCCGGGAGCACTCTCCTTCATTATCATCAAATGTCGATATGAGAGGATGTATGATTGTACCATATGTCACTTCAGTTGGCCTTTCTTTTTGTGGTGCAGTTGACATAGTTGGGTTGTCTCCATGAAACTCCACATGAAGTGTGAAAAATTGTGCCTCTAAGATAAAGTTGAGTATCTCATGGAAAGCCATATCTGTTAGAACAACAGGACCAACCATATCTGGTTGAACAACATAATTAACCTTTAGAATTTCATGCTCGTCTTCAATATCTCCTTTATGGGGTAAATCCTATCGTCCACCCCATCAATGACCACGTCCTTGAGGCCTTCCACTAGCCCATCCGCAACCTCTTCCTCTTATTCTTGCTCTTCTTGGCACATGTTCTTCATTTGCTTGTCTAATTTGGGGTAGGCATCTGGAAATTGTATTGCAATCGATTGCTCAGTTTCACCTTTAGCTTGAGGTCTGGATTCACATATGCCATTTGAATAACGAGCTCTTATTTTGACATGCAATTTTTATGACATGTAAGATATGTTGAGATAATTATATCTCTTTATTTTTATCTTGCAATTTTCTATCTTTCCTCGGTCTCTTCATGTAAATTTTTCTTAGAGCTTTTCTCCTATATAAGAGAGCTCTAGGGCTACAGTGAAATATAACCTTTTCATTTCCACATTTCCACATGGTATCAGAGCGACGGTCCTAGATCAGAGCATGTGCCATAGAGCCCACTCCAACCAAAAACCCTCATGCGCACGACCGCGCACCGCCGTCGCCTCTGCGCTCGCGCGCGCTCGCCCTCGCCCTCGTTGCTGCTCGTGCCCCTGCACGCGCTCCCGTCGTTGGCGCTGCTCGTGCCCCTGCACGTTCTCCCGTTGTCGTAGCCCGCACCCCCGTGCAACTCCGTGTGCCTTTCGCACCGTCTTTTGCCCGTGCATTGTCGCAGGCCTCTAGTTAGGCTCGTCTTTGGTTCTCTAGGGTGTGACCAACTACAAGTTGTTGTGTATGAAGTTTCGTATTCTTATGCAGTGCTATAAAAAGGAGCCCATTCTGACGGAAACAGAACCAACGGACAAAACTGAGGCTAATGCTTCGTGAAAGCAAGATGATGCCTATGCTCGATAGTTCACTACGGAGATTGCAAACGATATAGTCAACCAGCCCACCGCAAAGACTATGTGGACATTTTAGCCGCTACGTATGGGCATGCAAAGAATGAGAGCAATATTCTTCAGTTGCAGTTTGACATTTTCTCGACCAAACAGAATGGTGGACCACTTCATCAACACTTCTCTCATCTTAGAGTCTTGTTTGAGCGATTGCACAAGTTAATGCCTATTACTACCAGTACTGAGCAGCAACAACAATATCAGAATGCCACTATGACTGATGTTTTTCTGTCATCTCTTGACTCTGAGTACGATGCAACTCGTACTCAATTCCTGACTAGAGAGACGATACCTCTAATGGAAGAGGTGTAAAAGCGATTGAGCATGATTACTATTTCATCTCCTACTATAGCCCAACCTCCCACAACGATGCCAGTGTCTCGAAGCAGAGGGGGACTTCCCAGTTTCGAGGGCATGGACCTTGGGGATGCGGAGGAGGACGTCAACGTGGCCCATGTTTTCATTGTCATTGTCCTGGACATTCTGAGGAGACTTGCTTATAGAAGCTTGGATATCCTGAGTTTGCAAGGGTTGCTGAGCAGACTGAGCCTACTTCTGCTGCTGCACATGACACACACCTGGATGATATTGTTTCCATACTTCGTGAGATGATGTCCACTCCTATTCCACCTGCAAGTTCTTAGATTCCGCAGCTACTGCTCGGGCTTCGTCTTGCTCATCAGGTATTACCTATGCACTTAGTAGTTGTAGTAGTTCATATTTGACTGACTGGATTATGGATTCGGGCGTATCACACAACAATGTTGCAATAGTCGGCCGACTATCCCGAACAGTCGGTCCGACTATGCGGTGCGGAGGGGTCCCCGACTGAATAGACCTCCAATCGGTCAATAGTCGGCCCGACCGAATAGTCGCCCGACTGGCCCGACTATTAGGCCGACTGGAGTTTGACTTTTGATTTTTGATTTTTTTATTTTCAACTTTCAGTTTTTATGGGTTACATTTACCACGGTATCGCAACAAATGTCAAATTCTATATATCTATTATATTGATTGGTACTTTTATCTTAGATTCATGTTAGCTAATGACCATATATGTAAAAAAAATAAGAATATATGTATTATAATTAATTTTTGTATTAAAAAATACAAAACCGAATAATTCCGAATAGTCGCCCGAATACCGACTATTTTCTATTCAGTGACCCCTCCGACTGAATACCGAATACCGTCTTCTGCAACACTGTCACACAATATGTATAGAGATCGAGTACAATTCATTTCTTACAGGTTTATCCCGCCCGGTAGATCCGTGGTGATTGCCAATGGAGTACATCTTCCCATTATTGGTCAAGGGGAGATTGTTCTAACTCCATCTATGCACCTGCAGAACGTTTTATTTGCTCCTGACTTTCAGATGAATCTTTTGTTAATTAGTCAAATTACAAAGGATTTACATTGCAGTGCCATATTTGATCCCTCTTCTCCTTTGTTTTAGGACATACTAACGACCATGGTGATTGGATGTGGCCGTGAGCAGAGAGGATTGTGCAAGCTTGCCATACCACCGTATGCTAGAGTTGCTACTATTCCTTCTGGCTCAGTTTCTCCTTTCATGTGACATCTTCGGTTTGGACATCTCCCACTTCGGAAGCTATGTCATGTTCTACCACATATATCTACTCGTGCCACCTTGGACTGCGAAGCCTGTCAACTTGGTTAGCATCATAGGTCTTCTTTTCCAAGTCGACAAGGTCGTTGCAGTAGTCAGTCTTTTGAGTTGTTGCATTTTGACATCTGGGGTCCTAGTCGTATTCCTGATCATCAAGGACATCGATTTTATATGGTCGCTGTGACCTCTTATGCCTATACTTCTCAACAAAATGGTATTGCTGAACGCAAACACCGTTACCTTCTTGATGTCACGAGGACCCTTCTGATTCAGAGTCGTGCTCCACATTCGTTCTGGGGAGATGCGGTTCTCACTGCTTACTACTTTTGTGAACCACATGCTGTCCACTATACTTGGAGAGAAGATCCCTTTCTTGATTGTTGTAGAAATAGTTAGTAGTGTTATTATCTCTTTATGGAGTTTGTTGTTATTTCTTTCTTTTCTATAGACCTCTCTGTAATTTACCCTAAGGTCTCTCCCTATATAAGAGAGCCTAGGGTTTTCTGAATAAACAACGAAGTCTCTTTTCCCAACATGGTATCAGAGCCACCCTAGGGCTCTCCTCCCTCCCGCCGCCCCTTCCCCACCCGCCTCCCTCTTCTCGGAATCACCGCCCTCCCGCCGCTTCTCTCTCCAGCGGCAGCCCTCAATCCCCGCCGCCTTCTCCTTCTCCATCTCCAGCGGCAACCTTCCATCGCCGCGGTTGGATCCATCCCTCCATCTGGTTGGATCCCACCCTCTAGCGGCCCCCGCCAATAGCCCCTGCCAGCCGCCGAAGGGGATCCCAGCCCCCAGCGGCCTCCGCCAATAGGTGGCATCTCCATCTGCTGCCCGCGCACGACCTCTGGGTGCGTGAACAACAACACGCACAAGGTCTTCTAGCGGCTCCTAGCTGCTGAAAGGGCTGTCAGCCTCTTGTTAGGCGTGCCCTAGTTTCTTCCACATCCATTCTATGGATTTGAGTGCGTAACGTCTACATACGCACTCAAATCCGATGCAGTTTTTGTAGACATCCATCATCACGTCTACATATCCTAGTTCTTCTCCAAGCGGCAGTATGTCAGAATCAAAAGTTGATATGCCCTCCACCGGCGCATTCAAAGGTCCTGCGCCAATAGTCAAGATGGACGGGTCTAACTACGAGCTCTGGGCTATGCAGTTCATGAGCCTTATGAAGTCGAATGGTAAGAAACATATTCTTACCGAGGATGAGCCCGCAGAGAAGACTGGGATCTATGCCTCATGGGAGGCTGATGATTCCTATGCAAAGGTCTGGTTGTCCGGCATCTTAACGACGGAGATTGCCAATGACGTCCTCCATCAGCCCACTGCTAAGGCAATGTGGGAAATTCTTGCCGCCACATATTCGCAAGTGCGAAATGAGACGAAGATGTTGCAGCTTCAGCACGACATATTCGCAATGAAGCAGAGCGGCAGACCTCTCCATTCTCTTTATACATCCCTAAGAGGGATGTTCGAGAAGTTATATAGTATCATCCCTCTGACTGCAACTCCTGAGCAGCAGAAGGCGTTTAGAAACGCCACCATGGTTGGTGTTCTTCTTGCGGCCCTTGACCCAGAGTACGATGCAGCTCGATCTCAGATTCTCGTTGATGCAGTTATTCCTCCAGTTGAGGATGTTTACAGACGGCTTAGCCGCATTCCAGTCTCCTCCAGCTCTTCTACTCCACCTCCTTCAGCGATGGCAGTCTCGCGTGGGAGAGGTGGACCACCATCTGGCCGTGGTCGTGGAGGTGGCCGTGGACCCCAGGGGAGGGGTGGTCGCTTTAGTCAGACATGCTCCTATTGTCGTCGCACAGGACACTCGGAGGAGACATGCTATTCGAAGCATGGATTTCCAGCATCAGCACGTATTGCAGAGCACTCTCAGTCTCCACTGTCTTCTACTGCAGATAGTTGATTTGACGAACTTGTCGCCCGTCTCCGAGAGATTATGCCACATGCTTCTGGTGATTCGCCTGGTGGTTCCTCAGATATTGCTGCCACTGCCTCTGCCAGTTCTTCCGCAGCCGCAAGCTCCTCAGGTAGATCTACTACATCTCATGATATATCTGACTGGATTATTGATTCTGGAGCCACACATCATCTCTGCCAAGATAGAGGTAGATTACAGGCCTACAGGGACATTCCTCCCGGACGTTCAATGCAGATAGCAGATGGTACCCATTCGCCCCTTATTGGACAGGGGGAGGTTTTCCTGTCCTCCACTTTGCATTTACAGAATGTTCTGCATGCTCCTGAGTTCTCAATGAATTTGCTATCTATTAGTCAGATTACGAAGGATTTGAACTGTCGTGCCATATTTGACCCGTCTTCTCTCATTTTTCAGGACATACTCACGGGCTAGGTGATTGGCTGTGGCTCTGAGCAGAATGGTTTATATCGGCTGGTCCGGGATTCATATGCTGGTGTCTCCTCTCATTCTGCTGGACCAGTCTCTCCGTACATTTGGCACCTCCGATTTGGTCACCTTCCACTTCAGAAAATGCGCGATCTTCTGCCTCAGATCTCTCCTAGTTCTTTGTTTCAATGTGAAGCGTGTCAGTTGGGAAAGCATCACAGGTCGAGCTTCCCACGTCGTCTGAGTCGGAGCAGTAGCTCCCTTTTTGAGTTGTTACATATAGATATATGGGGTCCAAGTCGTGTTCCCGATCATCAGGGACACAGGTTTTATCTTGTGGTAGTGGATGATTTCTCTCGTGTGTCATGGGTCTTTCTTTTGAAAAATAAATCTGAAGCAGGAAATGTGATCAAAAACTTGATTAATGAAGTGTTTAATGTCTTTGAATTTTGTTCGGACTGATAATGCCCTTGAATTTTGTACACGCTTACTGTCACAGTTCCTGTCATCAAAGGGCATTATTCACCAAACCACTTCTGCATATACCTCACAACAAAATGGTGTCGCGGAAAGGAAGCATCGCCATCTCTTAGATATTACTCGTACATTGTTGATTCAGAGTTGTACCCCTATTTCTTTCTGGGGCGATGCTGCCCTTACTGCTTGTTATCTGGTCAACCGTATGCCATCCTCAGTCCTAGGTGAAAAGATACCTATGTCCATTATTTTTCCAGATAAGGAGTTATTCTCACTAACTCCACGTGTCTTTGGCACTGTTGTTTTGTGCATCGTCTATCTCCCGGACTTGACAAACTCTCTCCTAGAGCAGTCAAGTGCGTCTTTGTTGGTTATTCCAGAACTCAGAAGGGCTACCGGTGTTATGATCCCACAACTAAGAGATACTTTGTCAGTGCCGATGTCACTTTCTTTGAGTCTGTCATGTATTTCTCTCCTGCAGGTGACAGAATGGTACCATCCACTACCACTGATGAGATCTATGTTCCTCCACCACCTGCATTGAGTACACCTGAGTCTTCCCCTGTGTCTGTCTCCACGCCAGCACCACCTCCACCACCCCCACCACCTCCTCCACCTCCACCCAATCCACGGCCTATCATATCACCGTTACCGATATTCTATACGCACCGGTCAAGTCCTGCTCAGACCACACAGCAGCCGATCATCCCGCCTCAGGTATGTTCAGATGGCGTTACTACTGACGGGTCAGGTTTGGTACATGTGCAGGATCCTTCAGTTCAGACCGATACTAGCCCATCTCGTACAACAGATGATGATCTTGATGTTCCGATTGCGATTCGGAAACAGAAGCGGCAATGTGCCGCTTATCCGTTTGCTTCACAGGTTTCTTTTCACCATCTCACAGGTGATTTTCAGAGATTTGCCACAGCTTTGTCTTCCGTGGATATACCACGAACATACCAGGAAGCTTTGCAGAATGAATGCTGGCGATTAGCAATGGAAGAAGAAATGAGGGCTCTGTAGTCTCGTGGCACATGGTCTTTGGTCCCTGCACCTTCTGATGCATCCGTTGTGAGCTGCAAATGGGTCTTTACAGTCAAATACCATGCAGATGGAACCTTGGATAGGTACAAAGCACGCTTGGTCGCTCGTGGGTTTACGCAAACCTACGGTGTGGATTACATGGATACATTCTCTCCAGTGGCGAGACATTCTACCCTTCGTATTCTCTTATCTGTTGCTGTAGTCCGTGATTGGAGTATATCTCAACTAGATGTCAAGAATGCATTTCTGTATGGAGACTTGCAGGAGGAAGTCTACATGCAGCAGCCACCTGGGTTTACTGCTGAGGGGGAGAAGCAGATGGTCTGTAGACTTCACAAAGCGATATATGGCCTCAAACAGAGCCCCAGAGCATGGTTCCAGAAGTTGTCCAACCTGATTGAGCAACAAGGATTCAAGAGGTCAAATGCCGAGCACTCATTGTTTGTCCAGAAGTCATTGGCAGGTACGGTTGTTATTATGGTCTATGTGGATGATATTCGTGTTACAGGAGATGATGCACAGGGCATAGAAAAGGCAAAGGCATTCCTTGGCCGTCAGTTTGTTACAAAAGATCTTGGGACCCTGAGATACTTTCTGGGGTTAGAATTTGCAAGGAATGCACAGGGTTTGGTAATGACCCAACGGAAGTATATTACAGACTTCCTGACTGAGACGGGCATGGATGGTTGCAAACCATCAAGTATTCCTATGGATCCCAACGTGAGGCTGTATGATGGTGATACTGATGAAGTAGATAAGAGGAGATATAGAGAGATGGTGGGCAAACTCCTCTACATCACCATAACTCGCCCAGACATTCAATTTGCAGTTAGCAGGGTGAGTCAATTTATGGAGCAGCCAAGACAGGTTCACATGGATGCTATACACATGATACAGAGGTATCTAAATTCTTCTCCAGGTTCAGGGTTGCTATTCAGAAAGGGCACAGACTTATCTGTCTCAGCATGTGCAGATGCAGATTATGCAGGATGTCTTAAGGACCGAAAATCAACCTCAGGGTTTGCAGTGTTTGTTGGAGGCTCTTTGGTTTCTTGGAAAAGCAAGAAACAAACAGTTGTGGCAAGGTCCAGTGCCGAATCCGAGTATAGGGCCATGGCTCAAGCCAGTACGGAAATGATGTGGGTTCGCTGAGTACTAGAAGATCTACATGTAGCGGTACCTCTACCTATGAAGCTTTAGTGTGACAATCAGGCAGCATTGTTCATTGTCAACAATCCAGCTTTTCATGAAAGGACCAAGCATATTGAAGTTGACTGCCATTATACTAGGGACTTGATCCAGAGAGGATTGATATCTACTGCACATGTGAGCTCAGGAGATCAGACTGCAGATGTATTTACAAGCCACTGCTCAGAGGACCATTTCAGAGATGTTCGTCCAAGCTGAGCATGATAGATATCTATGCTCCACCTTGAGGGGGAGTGTAGAAATAGTTAGTAGTGTTATTATCTCTTATGGAGTTTGTTGTTATTTCTTTCTTTTCTATAGACCTCTCTGTAATTTACCCTAAGGTCTCTCCCTATATAAGAGAGCCTAGGGTTTTCTGAATAAACAACGAAGTCTCTTTTCCCAACAATTGTGTTTCCCGAGAAGGACATGTTCTCCTTGACTCCTAGATTTTTTGGATATGTGGCATTTTTCGACAATTTCATCCCTAGCCGTGACATGCTCTCACCTAGAGCCGTCAAATGTGTTTTTGTTGGTTATTCTCGCGCCCAAAAGGGGTATCGATGTTTTGATCCTGTAGGAAGAAAATGTTATGTGAGTGCTGATGTCAAATTCTTTGAGTATATTATGTATTTTTCTCCTACAAGTGACATGTTATCTCAAGCTACTTCTAGTGAGGATGTGGTTGTTCCCCCACCTCCATCTTCTCCATCTTGTGCACCCAGTGTTGAATCTCAGTCCTCACCACCTCCGTTACCACAACCATCTCCACCTCCCTTACCTCAGACACAGTTCCTACTACAAGTCTACAAGCGCATGTCTTCTACTCGCCTCTCTACTCATGCACCCTCCACATTATCCAGCACACCCCAGGTATGTAATGAGCACATTGTTTCATCTGATGGCACTGATGTCTTGAATGATACACATGATGAGGTGATACCAGATGACAAAGAGGATGATGATGTGGACATACCTATTGCTTTGCGAAAGCCTCATCAGTGCGCAATTTATCCTCTTGCTGCGCGTGTTTCATTGGACCATCTTTCAGAGGAGTACACGAAGTTTGTTGTGGCACTCTCTTTTGTTTCTATCCCACGAACATATCAGGAGGCCATACATGACAGTAGGTGGCGTCTTGCAATGGAGGAAGAGATGACAACTTTACAGTCGCGTGGCACATGGAGCATTATTTCTGCTCCTCCAGGAGCATTTGTTGTAAGTTGCAAGTGGATATTTACAGTAACGCAAAGGGCAGATGGCAGTGTGAATCGCTACAAGTCTAGGCTTGGGGTACGTGGATTCACCCAAACCTGTGGGGTAGACTATCATGATACATTCTCACCAGTGGCCAGACACTCGACTCTTCGCATTCTTCTATCAGTTGCTGTTTCACGAGACTGACCACTTTACCAGTTGGATGTGAAGAACACATTTTTATACGGTGATCTATAGGAGGAGGTGTATATGCACAACCACCATGGTTTCCTAATGAGGAGGAGTCACGAAAGGTGTGTAGGCTTCATAAGGCAATTTATGGCCTGAAGCAGAGTCCGAGAGCTTGGTATCAGAAGCTATTGGAGTTGATAAAGCAACAGGGTTTTGTACGGTCTATAACAGATCGCTCATTGTTTGTTCGGAGGAAATAGAGAGGTACTGTTGCTATCCTTGTCTATGTTCATGATATCATTGTCATAGGGGATGATGAGCAGGGCATTCTGGCTGTCAAGGAGTTCCTAAGTCAACAGTTTATGACTAAGGACCTGGGCACACTTCGATACTTCCTTGGGCTAGTGTTCGCCATGAACCAGAGTGGTCTTGTAATGACCCAGAGGAAGTTTGTGGTGGATTTTCTTTCTAAGACAGGAATGACAGGGTGCAAGATTGCCACTACTCCTATGGATCTGAGTATGAGGTTATATGATGATGACACTGAGGATGTAGACAAGAGGAGATACAAAGAGCTTGTAGGGAAGCTCCTATACGCCACTATCACTAAACCAGATATATCTTTTACAGTGAGCAAAGTTAACCAATTCATGGAGCAACCCAGGAAGGTCCATATGGATGCAGTATATATGATCTTGAGATATTTGAAGACTTCACCTGGTTCTGGTCTCTTATTCATCAGGGGCACATCTCTTCAGGTGACTGACTGTGCAGATGCAGACTATGCAGGTTGCCCCAGATACATGAAGTCTACTTCTGGCTTTGCAATTTTTGTTGGCAGCTCTTTGTTTCATGGAGAAGCAAGAAGCAGATAGTGGTGTACAGATCTAGTGCAGAATCTGAGCGGAGAGATGATGTGGGTAAGATCTGTGTTAACCGATCTTATGGTTGAGACTTCTCTTCCCATGCGTCTCTTATGTGATAATCAAGCGGCTCTATTTATTGCCAACAACTCTGCATTTCATGAACGGATCAAACACATAGGGGTAGATTGTCATTACACTAGAGACATGATTCAGAAAGGTCTCATATCTACATCACACGTTTCTACTGGTGATCAGAATGTAGTTATCTTCACCAAGTCACTTGCTAGAGGTCCATTCAGAGGTATTGCACCAAGCTGAGCATGATAGTTATATATGCTCCAGTTTGAGGGGGAGTATTGAGATAATTGTATATCCAGTTATGCTTTTGTCTTATTTTCGTTTTCTTTATGTACTTCTCTATTATTAACTGTTGGAGTATTCATTGTATGCGTCATCTATGAGGGAGATGGGTAAATGGATCCTGGAGAGATCCATTTACCCCATCCAGAGTTTAGTACCACATCTACCACCTGTGGAATGGGGGACTCTGTAGGTGCTATATATAGAGCCCCACACCCCTGTAGTCCATTGAGAACAAGTAATGAAGCATATGCCCCTTTGAGGGCTTCTCATGTGGTTTCATCCCGCTCCTTAGGGAGTTGGGTTCCACGTTAAATCCCGCGGTTCTTATTGTTCTTTATCTTGTTCTATGTTTCGCTTCCGCATGTTTATTTTCTAACATGATATCAGAGCGGGTCGTTTCTCAAGATTTTTATGTTCGTTCTTTGTTTATTCGAGATTTGAGATTCTAGGATTTCAATAAACCCTAATTATGTTCATGAATACTATTTTGATGATCATATTGGAGATTTCTTTTCTGATTCAAGTTTGCATTCAAGAATCAAAGATCATTGGCTCTAGGGTTTCGTTCTGAAATCCTAACTCAGTAGTTCACCAATGTGTTCTAGGGTTTCTTATTGATACCTAAATCATCCCGTACCCAGACAATGACGAAGCCTTCCTGGATCCCTTGTCCATGCGTAGAGTCATCTCGACACCTCATGCCTCCCTCGCTCGATCTCGCGTCAGATTTCCCACGAGGACTCTTTCCAGGTCTCCCAGCGGCAGAAGAACACATTCCCATCGTGGAACCCAGGTAGCTGGCGGCTCCTCCTTCGCTCTCCACCCTCCATAGCATCAAGCAGAGCCACTCCTACATCATAGTATGATCTACGCGCAAGATCTACGCGCGACATTCCTCCAACTGAAGCTGACATGTCCCACGCGACGCTCTTCGGATCCTCTCTCTCACAGAAGGAGCACCTTGCACGAGCTCCTCCTCGCGCCTCGCATCCCGATGGCGCTTCCTTCCCAACTCGGCATGAGGCGCCGACGCTTCAGACGCTGGAGCTCCCGCATGCCCTAACACGAAGCCGCCCAGCAGTTGTGCCCTCCCGCGCGACCTCCTCTAGACCCCTCCGCGCGCCCTCCTCCAGCCTCGCGCGCAGGCGGCGCAGGAACCGTGCGCATCCGAGCCCTACCTCCCCACCCTGGCGACGCTCTACCCTTGCCCCAGGCGCCGAAGCTCCTCCGTCTCACGCAGGCAGTGCATCCACAGGTTGCACGAGTCCCCGCCATCATCCTCGTAAGCCTCATCGCGCAGCCCCGCAATACTGGCTGCGGCTTCCTTTGCAATCGGCCAAAGCCCTAAGGGCGGCGTTGAAAAAAAGGGTTACCCACGATTAGGAACCCTAAAGAGGCCGATGTTTTAAAAAAAATGGTCATTTGGTTGACTGCCCAAGGGGGCGACCTTTTAGAAAAAGAGGGAGGGGGTTATGTTTAAGGGCCCAGTTGGGCTATAATAAAAATTGAGAAAGGCCTAGTTCAGTTTTTGCAAAAAAAAAACCCACGAAAAGAGGCGCGAACACATTAAAAAAAGTTGTACGCAAAGGTTTCAGAAAAAATGTTGCAAGGAAAAGTAAAAAAAATGTTGAAACATTTTTTTTAAAAAGAATTGATTTAAAAAGCCGAAAAAAATTGAAACGACTTAAATTTATTTTTCGAGAAAGAAAATGATTTGCAATGAAAAAAGCCGAAAAAATCGACTTATTGTTCTCCTGTTGTTTTCCCCATGTCATTGTCTTCTCCCAACTTTGTCGATATTCATTTTCCGACAAGTATGTGAGAAAGGGGAGTATGTATCGAGTCACAGGTATTCTCCAGATGCAGATATTCCAGATTCAGATGACAGACTCCAGACCAGCTGATTTTCAGATTCTACAGATATTTTGTCAGACTCGACGTCAGATTACCAAGTCAGTTTCAGACACATACGAGTACGCGGTCTTTTCGGATGTGCACATGCTTGCCATCTTTGTCATGATCCCCATCATCATTCTTGTTGTTGTCAGGCCAGAGTTTTCATGTGAGCCATAGGGACTCCAGAGTAGAGGACCATTCCCTATGTCATGTGGGTAAGGGTTTTGATGTGGTATCATAGGCACTCCAGAGTAGAGTACCATTCTCTGTGCCAGATGGGAGAGACCTAGTTTTTCGACGAGGATATTTCTTTTAGACTCCATTCTCCAGCGATCGTGGACTCCGACGAGGATTGCACTTCCATGGTCCTTTTAGTTCGACCCCTTTTTTCAGAGATTGAGCAATTGTCCACATGTTGTGGCGGGCCAGAGTACTCCGATGAGGAGAGTCATTTCCGATTGCAGTGACTCTGACGGGCACAGTTCAGAGCACATGCTCTCCGACGAGGAGATTCAACAGACTCACACTCCAGCCCGTTCGTCCTCACCCGCATGGCACGAGAAACAACGTCCTTGACGGCAACAGTTATGGGCGTTGAGTTGATATTGTCCGTAGTGTCCTGTAGCATGAGTTGGGTTTGTTTCTGTTAGTCCAAGCTGAGCATTGCATGCTCCAGCTTGAGGGGGAGTGTTGGAGTATTCATTGTATGCGTCATCTATGAGGGAGATGGGTAAATGGATTCTGGAGAGATCCATTTACCCCATCCAGAGTTTAGTACAACATCTACCACCTGTGGGATGTGGAGACTCCGTGGGTGCTATATATAGAGCCCCACACCCCTGTAGTCCATTGAAAACAAGTAATGAAGCATATGCCCCTTTGAGGCTTCTCCAGTGGTTTTATCCCACTCCTTAGGGAGTAGGGTTCCACGTTAAATCCCACGTTCTTATTGTTCTTTATCTTGTTCCATGTTTCGCTTCCGCATGTTTATTTTCTAACATTAACCCATGGCTTTTCTCCTATATAAGAGAGCCACAGGGTCTCTTTTAATGTATGAATTTCTTTTCTCCCAACATGTTTTGTATTGTGAGTTGAGATTTCTTTCTGTTGGTCCAAGCTGAGCATTCATGCTCCAGCTTGAGGGGGAGTGTTGGAGTATATACTTTATGCGTCTCTTGAGTTGTAGATGGGTAAATGTATCACTCGAGGATCCATTTATCACATCCAAGTCTTTAGTCCCACATCTACCAGTTTGGAGATGTGGAGACTCAGTGATAGCTATATAAAAAGCCTCTCACCCCATGTATCCGATAAGAAAAAACAATAGAAGCAACATCCTTTGTAGCGTTCTTCCGTGGTTTCATCCCGCTCTTCAGGGAGTAGGGTTCCAAGTAAATCTTGTTGTTTAATAAGTTTTGTTCTTTTTTTCTGATTTTCATTTCTGCATCATATTTTCTAACAGTGCACAATGTGTCTTTTTTAACCTCTTAGAATGTTATTGTGTATGGCACACATCGGTAACGACTTCGAATAGTAGATTAAGTTGTCGTTGAATCCATGTCACTAAATGTCCATTAGTATAGGCACTCCGTTTTTGCAATTTATCAAATGAATATAATATGTTATCCTGAGAAGTGCACTGATAGGTAAACTCCTTGCATCTCTCAAGATGACATTGTTGCTTTCACTTTGGTTGCTCATCGCTTATCCAAATCTAAATCTTCCATTGCACGCCAATGTCTACTACTCATTCGGGAAATCATGTGCGGAAAACCATCTAAAACCTTAGGATCCCACTCTAGAAAGACTCCTTTTTAAGACACACACATGTATGCGGTCATCAGTTTGTGATCCCCATCTTTTATTTTGGTCAGAGTTTTCGTGTGTTCCATAGGGACTCCAGAGTAGAGATCCCATTCCCTATACCATATGGGCTAGGATTTTTATGTGGTTTCATAGGGGACTCCATAGTAGAGATCCCATTCTCTGAGCCTGTATGGGAGAGCCAGTTCTTTCGACGAGGAAACTTTTCAAACTTCATTCTCTAGCGATCGTGACTTCATATCTTTTCAGTTCATCCCTTTCAGAAATGGAGCAATTGTCCACATGATGTGGCAAGACAGAGTTCTCCAAGTGGAAACTCATTTCTAGTTGCATCGACTGACATGCGCAATACATGGTACATGCTCTCCGGCGAGGAGATTCAGTTCAACGCACACTCCAGTCCGTTTGTCCTCCTAACCTGCACGTCATGAGAAGCAACATCCTCGACAACAACCGACAGTTGTGCGCGTTAAGTTGATATTGTCTGTGGTATCTTGTATTGTAAGTTGAGATGTTCCTTTCTGTTTTGTCCAAGTTAAGCATTGCTTGCTCCATCTTGAGGGGGATTGTTGGAGTATATTGTGTTATGTGTCACTCATGGTTAGATGGGTAAATTGATACCTCTAGGACCCATTTACCACACCCAGTTGTTTAGTCCCCACATCGACCTTCTGTGGGATGTTTAGTCTCAATGATGGATATATAAGAAGCCCCTCACCCCCTGTATTAGATGAGAAATTCAATAGACGCAATAAACCCTTTGAGGCATTCTCCTGTGGTTTCATCCCGCTCCTTAGGGAGTAAGGTTCCGCACTAAATCTCACATTCTTCAATATTTTTATTCTATTATTTTGATATGCTTCCTCATTCTTTATTTTCTAGCACGTGTCGCCTGCCATAATCCTGGGAAGGCATTATGATGGTCTCTAGGAACATAAAATAATCATGAGAGCATATGCATATGCATATCTTTTGTCAAAGCTTGATAAGCTAGCATTTTGCGAAGAAAGATAGGAAACTCCTGAGGATCATCTAGAACAATAGTGATGGGGGCACTTGAGACGACATATCATCCTGCAACAAAGGGACATGTAATGGAACAAGTGCTGGTGTAAAAGTTTTCTTGCACTTATACACAATTGGTGGAGGAGGAAGGTCCCACGATATATCTATGAAAGACTGAGTAAAGAAGCTAGGTTGTTCAAAAAACATTACATATGTAGAGATATAATATCGACGCTCAACATGATCATAGTACCTGTAACCCTTTTGTGTACGAGAATAATCAAGAAAGATATATTTGATCACAGGAGGAGACAATTTGTGAGAAGCGTGAAAATTATGGGCAAACACTATACATCAAAAAATTCTCAGAGGTAGAGGAAATGATGACTTATTTGGATATAACGATGAAAAAAGGGTAGAGCCATTTAGAGATGTAGAGGGACCCTGTTGATTAGATGGACTGCATTAAGCACTGCATCTCCCCAATAGGTTTTATCAACTTAAATCTGAGTGAGAAGGGAGCAAGAAATGTTAAGAAGATGCATGAGCTTCCGTTCCGCTACCCCATTTTGTTGAGAGATGTACGCGCATGAGGTTTGATGGGTGGTGCTCTGGGAAGTAAAGAATGTTATCAAATCATGTTGAATGAATTCCACGACATTATCAGAACAAAAAGTTGAACACCTGTGCAGAAAATATGTTTGATATACTGAAAGAATTTGTTGACAACTTTATTAATCACCAATGTTCCTTTAACAAATAGACCCAAGAGTATCGACTGTAATCATCAACAAAAATAGCGAATTACTTATGTCTACTCAGAGTACGGATTGGTCATGGTCCTTATATGTCACAATGGACTAGAGAAAATGGTACTTCATGATGAGGCTCCATACAGGAAGAAAATATGCTCGATGATGTTACCCGAACCGACACACTTCGCACTCGAAAGGCTTAAGCATGGAGAGTTCAGGGAACGCCATGGAGATGACCTTGGAAGAATGGTGACCAAGACGAAGGTGTCAGAGAAGGGGATCATTGGAGATATGTGCCGCGCCACCAAAACTGGAATCGGATGGGGTGTCGAGGTAATAAGGGTCGTTCTTCTCATGTCCCCACCAAAACTCTGCCTCGTTTGGATGCCCTGAAAATAACACAGAACTCATCAAAAATAAACCTACATTTAAGCTCAATACATAGTTTCTGAATAGATAGTAGACTAAGCAGGAAAGCATGAGCACAATGAGCTCCGTTCAGTCGTAGTTTGGAGAAAACTTGACAATACCAACAAAAGTAACAGGTGAGTGGGTCCCATTAGCAACCTGAACAATCTTTTAGATGAAGACATATGTGAGAAAGTAGGTATACTGCCTTCTCTAGTCGGATGTGTAGAGGCTCCTGAGTCAATAATCTAAGGATGGAGACAGAGATAGATTTGGCTATTGTACCTGAAGTAGTAGCCATTCTAGTAGTGGTACCTGAAGTAATATTGCGACTATTGTGCCTTAAGTAGTAGCCATACAAGCAGTGAGAGAAGAAGTTATACTGCTGGAGAAGGGGATGGAGTTCTACAATAGTTGCCTTAGACAAGCATATTCAGGAGTTGTAAATGGTATTTAATGCTCCACTGGAGTGCTGATTTGGATGTGTCCTTAATAGTATCATAGGATGCCTCATACAAAACTGTCTCATAGGCATGTTGGCATTAAGCTGTATGCCGAACTTCGTCCTGCAATGTTCAGATGGATGGTTCCAGTGTCCACATTTTCTGCATGCTGGATACCAAGTAGTAGTAGGATCACGTCCATGTCCACGACTAAAGTCACGGCCACGTCCTGACTCGCGACCACAACCGCGACCAATGTCACAGCCTTCTCCTCCTTAGTAACTCGATCGTCCTCTATTCCCTGACTATGCATAGTGGGTTGTTGCCTTCGCATATGGCATGGTGGGGGGGGCACTCAGCGTGTGTCTCAAGTTCCTGCAAACAACCAAAGATGATCTCGATCGTCGACAGTATATTAGCCATCAGAAACTTGTTCGTCAAAGGATTGTATCGTGAATGCAGTCTAGAAAGAAATTGATAGACTTCCCATTCAGCTTGACCTCCCACCTGTTGATCACAACATGCTAGCTGAAAAATGTTGAGCTCCTCGAACATGCTCGCGAGCAGCCTGTAGTATTCGACAATGCTCGAATCTTCCGGAGTAACACACCAAATTTGCGTGTATATACCTGAGAGCTGGGACTTGGTTGCCTTCTGGGAGTATGCATGCTCAAGATTCTCCAACATCATCTTTGTAGTATCCATGTAGAGGAGATTGTCTGTAATATTTGGATCGACACTGTTGGTCATCCAAGTAATAACTTGGTAGTTGTCAACATACCATGTATAATAGTCCTTGTCCGTCTCCTTGGACGGGTATTTGGTAAGAACATATTTCTTGTGTTGACCACCAATGAACACCTTGAAGGATCGAGACCACAACACATAGTTCTCGGAGCCTTTCAATTTGATAGAAGTGCCCTGTACCATTGAAGAAGTTGGGTACGCGGGCTTGATCTCGGTGGGTGCCATGGTGATTGCGCATGTCAACAAAAAGGATTTGTTATATTGATCACATATATATGCGATCTAAATCATCGTTTCAAACCTTTTTTGAGCCTCTGTAGCACTAAACTATGGCTCAGAAGCTAGAAATCAGACTTATCGACTGCCTTATGTGTCCAAGGACCCTCAACGGGGCCCAATGAAGCCTCTCGGTGCCAAACAGGACATTAAACAGTCTAGCAGATGTTGATTTTGCTCCTGACTACGCTGCTAGGGGCTGGTGATGCCCTAACAGGGACCAAGGTCTTTGCGGCGCTGCTGGGGGATGGTAATGCCCTAGCGGGACATACATAGGTCTTGGCGACGGTGAAGAGGGTTTGGCAGAGACCTGTTGGGAGCCACGGAGGCCTAGCGGCGCTGGAGGATGCCAAATGGAGGCAAGGGACCTCTAATCGAGGCCTCATGGAGGCGATGATCTCCTTGGCATAGGTGCATCAGCCTAGGTGGAGGCTTGGGAAGCCTCTATGGCATCACCCAAGGCTTGGGAAGCCTCAAAGCAACCCATACGAAGAACTGTAGGGCATCGGCTGACGGGTAGAGGGCCTTCTGGACCTTGTGTGGGGCCTTAGTGCTATAAGAGGGCCCACACAAGGGTTGATGGCATCTGCATCGAGGTGTTGGCTTGTGGTGGCTGCAAGACTTAGGTTAGAACACAATTTAGGATCGTTGCTTTGATGTTGGTGGAAAAGAGAGAATTGTTATTCCATAGAACCCTAGGCTCTCTTATATAGGAGAATAGCCTATGGGTAAATTAGAAAAGAGTCCAGATAATAAGTACGAAATAAGAAACGATACATAATATCATAACATAAGTCTCTACACTCCCCCTCAAGATGGAGCATAGATGTCTATCATGCTCAGCTTGGAAGAACATCTCTGAAAGGGGCCTCTGAGCAGCAACTTGGTAAATATGTCGGCAGTCTGATCCTCTGAGCTAATATGAGATGTAGATATCAAGCCTCTCTGGATCATGTCTCTAGCGTAATGGCAGTCAACTTCGATATGCTTTACACTCTCATGAAATGCTGGATTGTTGGCAATAAACAATGCTACCTGATTGTCACACAGAAGCTGCATGGGTAAAGGTACAACAATATGTAGATCTTCTAGTACAGCTCGAACCCACATCATCTTCATGCTTGCTTGCGCCATGGACCTATATTCAGACTCAGTGTTGGACCTTGCCACAACAGTTTGTATCTTGCTTTTCCACGAGACCAGAGAGCTTCCAACAAAAACGGCGAATCCTAACGTAGTTTTTCGATCCTTAGGACACCCTGCATAGTCTGCGTCTGCACACGCTGAAATAGATAAATCCGTGTCATTTCGAAATAGCAACCCTGAGCCTGGAGAAGACTTTAAATACGTCAGTATCATGTATATGGCATCCATATGAATTTGTCTTGGCTGCTCCATAAGCTGACTCACCCGACTTACTGTAAAAGCAATATCGAGTCGAGTTATAGTGATATAAAGGAGCTTACCCACCATCTCTCTATATCTTCTCTTGTCGACTTCTTCAGTATCATTGTCATATAGTTTCATGCTCGGGTCCATGGGAGTACTTGATGGTCTACATCCAGCCATTCCTGTTTCAATCAGAAAGTCTGTAATATATTTCCTTTGGGTCATCACCAAACGCTGTGCATTCCTGGCAAATTCCAACCCCAGAAAGTATCTTAGGGTACCAAGGTCCTTCGTGACAAACTGACGACCCAAGAATTCTTTTGCCTTATGTACTCCTTGAACATCATCTTTTATAACCAGAATATCATCAACATAGACCATGATGACAACCGTACATGTGTAGGTCGTACTTTTGCCTTATGTGATCCACATTTAATCTTTTGAATCCCTGTCGTTTAATAAGGTGGGAAAGCTTATGGAACCATGCTCGTGGACTCTGCTTAAGGCCATAAATTGCCTTGTGAGGTCTACACACCATCTGACTCTCCCTGTCAGCAGTGAACCCTGGTGGCTGCTGCATGTAGACTTCCTCCTGCAGATCTCCATACAAGAAGGCATTCTTGACATCAAGTTGAGATATAGACCAGTCATGTATCACAACAACCGATAGGAGAATGCGAAGAATAGAGCGACGAGCCACTGGAGAAAATGTATCCCTATAGTCTACGCCATAGGTCTGTGTGCAACCTCTCGCAACAAGTCGTGCTTTGTACCGATCAAGACTGCCATCTGAATGGTATTTAACTGTGAATACCCACTCGCAGCTAACAATGGATGCGCCAAATGGAGCATTCACTAAGCTCCATGTACCACGAGATTGTAAAGCACACATCTCTTCCTCCATAGCCAATCGCCAGCAATCAATCTTCATGGCTTTCTGATAGGTCCGTGGTATATCCACCGATGACAAAGCTGTCGTAAACCTCTGAAAGTCCCCTGTAAGGTGGTGAAAGGACACATGGGAAGCAAAGGGATAAGACACGCAAGTCCGTTTCTGCTTCCGAATAACAATGGGAACATCAAGATCGTCATCCGCTGTACTAGATGGTGCAACCTCCTCCTGCACTGAAGAATCCCGCACATGTACAATGTCTGACCCATCAGTTGTAATGCCATCTGAACATACCTGAGGCGTGATGGATGTCTGGCGTGTAGTCTGAGCAGGACCTGACCAACGTATATAGAATTTAGGTAAAGGTGGGACAGTTGGTTGTGGAGGTGGTGGTGGTGGTGGTGGTGCAGCAACAGGAGTAGGAGTGGACTCAGACTAGGAGGAGGAGGAATATAGATATCGTCATCGGAAGTAGACGAGACCAACCTGTTTCCTGCAGGGGAGAAATACATGACGGACTCAAAAAATGTAACATCAGCACTGGCGAAATATTTCTTGTTTTTTGGGTCGTAACACTGATAACCCTTCTGAGTCCTAGAGTAACCTACGAAGACACACTTGACAGCTCTAGGAGAGAGTTTGTCAAGTCCAGGAGATAGGTGATGAACAAATGCCACAGTACTAAAGACACGAGGAGTAAGTAAGAATAATTCCTTATCAGTGAAAATAACGGAAAGAGGAATTTTCTCACTAAGAACAGACGATGGCATGCGACTGACAAGATAGCATGCTGTAAGAACAACATCCCCCAAAAAAGTGATAGGCGCACAACTCTAGATAAGTAGGGTTCGAGTGATGTCAAGAAGGTGACGATGCTTTCTCTCAGCCACTCCATTCTGTTGAGAAGTGTAAGCACATTGGTTTGGTTGATAATACCCTTAGACGAAAGAAACCGAGAGAGAGAACGGGTGCAGAATTCCAATGCATTATCTGTACGAACATATTTGATAGTAGAAGAAAAGACATTTTGTACTTCATTAATCAAATTTTTAATAACATCACCTGCTTCAGATTTATTCTTCAAAAGAAAGATAAAAAAAACGAGAAAAATCATCAACCACAACTAGATAAAACCTGTGTCCCTGATGATCAGGTACATGACTCGGACCCCAAATGTCAATATGAAACAACTCAAACGGGGAGCTACTGTTCCGACTCTGACGATTAGGAAAGTTAGACTGGTGATGCTTTCCCAACTGACACGCTTCACAACGGAATGACGAACTTGGAGAGATCTGAGGCAAGAGATGTCGCATTTTCTGGAGCGGGAGATAGACAAAGCGAAGATGCCAGGTGTATGGAGAAACTGATCCGGCTGAATGTGAAGAGATGCCAGCATAGGAATTCTGGACCAGACGATAGAGGCCATTCTGCTCAGAGCCACAACCAATCACCCTGCTCGTGAGTATGTCCTGAAAAATGAGAGAGGATGGGTCAAATATAGCACGATAGTGCAAATCCTTCGTAATCTGACTAATGGATAACAAATTCATGGAGAACTCAGGAGCATGAAGAACATTCTGTAAATGCATAGACGGTGATAAGGCGATCTCCCCCTGTCCAATGATGGGGGAATGAGTCCCATATGCTATCAACACTGAGCGACCAGATGGGATGTCCCTGTATGACTCAAGTCTCTCTCTGTCACGACAGAGATGATGTGTGGCGCCAGAATCTATAATCCAATCGGAGAGATCATGACAAGATGTAAAGGCAGTGGCATTACCTGAGGTACTGGTAGCGACAGACGAACTAGCAGAAGCTGTAGCAGCAACATCTAAAGAGCCACCTGGAGAATCAGTAGACGATTGAGGCATAATATCTCGTAGACGCGGCACAAGTTCTTCGAACCGGTTATCTGTAGTGGATGTTGACTGAGGCGTGACATGCTCGGCTACACGCGCTGATGCTGGGAACCCATGCTTTGAGTAGCATGTATCCTCTTAGTGGCTTGTGCGATGACAAAATGAACATGGCTGGCGAAAGTGACCTCCTCGTCCACGAGGTCCACGTCCACAACCAGAAGACTGATCACCTCTCCCACGCGATACTGCCATGGCCGATGGGGGTGGAGTAGATGAGATGGAAGAAACATATATGCGACTAAGCCTCCGGTAAACATCCTCCATAGGAGGAACAACAACATCGGCCAATATCTTAGAGCGGGCTGCTTCATATTCAGGATCTAGCGCTGCAAGTAGTACGCCCACCATGGTAGCATTCCGAAAGGTCTTCTGCTGCTCTGGAGTCGCCGTGAGTGGTATTGTGCTATATAGTTTCTCGAACATCCCTCTCAGGGACGTGTACAATGAGTGAAGTGGCCGCCCTTTCTGCTTCATCGTGAATATATCATGCTGGAGCTGTAACATCTTGGTCTCGTTCCGTACTTGAGAATATGTAGCGGCCAGAATATCCCACATTGCCTTGGCAGTGGGCTGATGGAGGACATCATTGGCAATCTCCATCGATAGTGTGCCTGATAGCCAAACTTTGGCATAAGCATCAGCGGCCTCCCACGAGGCATAGATCCCAGTTTTCTCTTCCGGCTCATCCGCGGTAAGTATATGCTTCTTACCATTTTGCTTCATGAGACTCATGAATTACATCGTCCAGAGCTCATAGTTCGTCCCATCCATCTTGACTATTGGCGCATGACCTTTGAAGGCGCCTATGGAGGGCATATCGACTTTACTTTCTGACATTTAACCGGAGATGAAAACTAGGGTTTGTAGACAAAAGACGATGTCTACATCAACCGGATAGGATTTGAGTGCATATGTAGACTTTATGCACTCATACCCATGTCAATATTTCGGCCGATGAGTAGTTAAGTTGCCGGCAGGGGGCTTGGGCGGCTCGGAGGGCCCGGCGGGCCCGACAGAGGCCTGGGGTGGAGGAGGGAGGGCCTGGCAGAGGGCTGGCAGGCCCGACGGAGGATTGGAGGACCCGGCGGAGCGCTGGGGAGGGCACGACGGAGGGGTGGGGGGTCCCGACGGAGGGCTGGAGGGCTGGGGAGGGCCTGACGGAAGCCTGGAGGGCTGGAGAGACCAGTCGGGGTTGGGGGGGGGCGGCGCCGCCGAGAGCAAGGAGAGAGAGAGGGTGGGCGACGTGGGGGTTGAGAGGGTAGGGTTAGGGTTTTGGCTCTGATACCATTTTGGTGGAAAAGAGAGAATTGTTATTCCATAGAACCCTAGGCTCTCTTATCTAGGAGAATAGCCTGCGGGTAAATTACATAAGAGTCCAGAGAATAAGTACGAAATAAGAAACGATACATAATATCATAACATAAGTCTCTACAGATACCAAGTAGAAAAAGATGAAAGAACACAATGGGATAATTTATTCAGGAAGTCTAAGAGGTCCTTATACAGGACGGAACCCTAGAGCGTTCATGACTGGAGAATACATAAGTACCCCCAAAGGGGTTACAATTAAATAGGCTGCACATAAACACCTCACTAACACTAAGAACCCTTTAGATAATCACCTTCCAACACTTCTTAGGCCTTCCTTGCCCTTTGTTAGCTGTTTCAACGTCCAAAATCTAGCATCTTCTAACTAGTGCATCAACTGACCTCCTTTACAGATATCCAAACAATCTTAAGCGGTTCGCATATCTTACTGGCTTTATCCATGTGATACTCAATGCCCCAGATGCTCTATTTTTTTGGAGGCATGTGATCATATTTTTTTTTCTTTCTTATTTTCGGCTGAACTATGGAGTCTTATGGACATTTCTTGGCTTATGTTAGGTTCTTCAGAGGATTTCTAACAGCTTACAAGGGATGGGTGTTTGTGTTCTTTTGTTGTTCTTTGGTGATATGTCTTGCTAGTAGTAGAGTTATTTTTTGTCAGAAACATTGCTATGTGGAGGACATGTACCTTCATGTTAGGGCATTGTGTGAAGCTTGGTCTTTGTAATCATGTAACGTTACAACAACACCAACACCAAAGCATTTTCCTACATTAAGTAGGGTCGTACAGAAAATGGTGAAGCCTTCTCGCACTTTAGAAAAATGGTGAAGCCTTGTAATCATGTAACATTCTTCCGATTAATTATGTTTCGGGTGTGACTCATCTCGAAATCAGGCCCCTTTTTTCCTTAAGAATTCATGGATAAGAAGGAAATGATGGTAGGACTGGGCATACAAGTTACTTCCATTGTTTTGTTTTGTTTTCTTTCTGAACTATTTTTAAATATTGAAAGCCCTCCGTTTTTCATAGGATATACTGCAAAAAACCCCAATTAGAGTTCTTCATCGGCGGAGCCCTTTGGAACGCAATCGTACTATTCACTGGTATAAACATATTCACCCTCGTTTCTAAATAATTTTAAAGGCACTCTTTTTCAAATGTTTCCTGCGTTTCCACTGAATAGAAAAGCCAGTTTAAGGTACTTAAATGTTCAACTTTTTCCCAAAGGATGAAGATTGAGAAAGTTGGTGAAAGCAGTCAGTATCTTTTATTGCATTTATGTACTCAGGTACATCTTCTCCTCTTGTGGTATTTATTTTATTGCACTAATGTACCGATGTAGTTGTTTCTTATTCTAATTGGTGGGTGCGTCTACAAAATTTATCCATTATCCCTTGCTAAACAGGATTTCTAAAATTGTTTAAATTTATATTATTCTACGTTTGAATAGTAACGTATTCTATGCATGCTGGTAGTTTTCAATTCAGTGAGACTTCTTCTATCTACTATTCATGGTTCGTTTATGGACCCTTTTTCCATCTAGAAAGTCAGGCCCTGACATTTTCATGTCACTTAACATGTAATGTTAGAAGCGTGAGTAATTAAATAATAGTGGTATCACACTTAACAATTCAAATTTGTTGAAAGGGAGAAGCATAGTTAAAATTCTGTCTCGGGTTGATGAGGTTGAGGTATTACTGAATCTTTGTGGGTGTAATAGTAATCGTCTCTTGAGATATATGATGGATGAATATAAATTGCATGATGAACATGATTTGACAACAATTGTTCGAGCATGCATCTTAGTGTAATTCGATCCCTCCAGAGTTTAATTACTGCATCCACATATTTACTCCCTCATAGTTTGTGAGTGGGACTTGGTCTTACTGGTAGGGCTATATAAAAAGCCACATACTACTTGTAACACTTGAGAGAGAAAGAAATAACATAATATATGTCTGTTGATAGACCTTCTCTTGTGGTTTCATCGTGTTCCTGAATCCTCACAGAGTAGGGTCCACGTAAAATCTCGGTGTTCTTCCATTATTCATATTTCTTTATCTCTATGTTTCCACATTCTCGTTTTCTACATAGTATTAGCGTGGGATCTGTTCTTGGATTGCCGTTCTTGAATATTTATATTTTGGTTCGTGGATTTGTTCTTGAAGATTATTATGTTTTCATGATCTGTTCAAGCCATGGAGATTGTCATAAACAATCTAGGGATTATGGTGAAACCCTAATTATTTTCCATCATTATCAACATCGATCAAATCGATTGTCATCTCCAGTTTGTTCTAGGGTTCCCGTTGGACACTTAATTCCACAAGAGAGTGGCACACTATAAGGCATCTCTTCGTCCAACCCTAACTCTTGAAGAAGAAGAAGAAGAAGCGAGGCTTTTAATTGTGTTGGCATATGCCACATGCTCCAACAAAATCCTAGCAACACTGTCTTGACGAAAACAAGCGGTGAAACAAGTAGCATGCGTATTATCTATAGCCACACACCTGAAAATTCCCTCTTGCAGCCTCCTTGATCCTCGATCTCTAGGCGTTTGATGCAGTGATAGAACCAACGAAGGGTTCCAAAACTCCAAGGTCCATGTTTATCGAAGAAGAAGAAACACACATTCCCTCCTGTAGGCAACACCACCTCTACTTCTCCAGCAAGTTCTCCTTGGCGACGCCATCCATGATCCAACAACTCAAACATGCCTCCACAATCCACATGTGCGATCACCTAGCATCATCATCATCATCTTTCCCCGATCCAGGTGCCTGCACTTAGCCCCTACAACCCTTACGAAGGTGGTGCCCCCCCTCCTACCCTTTAGGCGGCATCACTCGCGACAACCCCTCGCAATGAGGGCCATGATCACCTCCAACTAAGCGCACACGACTTTTAGGTCATATTGTATGATAGGTCTCTAGGAAGAATCCCATTCGAGAGGTGGCGGCTTCTTGAGATGGGTTCCCAATAGGGGAACCCTAAATAGAGAGCTTTGTCCTGTTCTCTGCTCTATTTAAAAAAGGGAGATGGTATGATACTTAAATACAGTTGAGCTGGGTCTACTGTGGCTAAACAGGGGGGCATGGGGTATTTTCTGGCCCATGTTGTGTTGCAACAATTATAAAAAAGGTGGAAGTGAAGGTATTTTGGGCCTAAGGTCGAGGTTAGACAACAAAAGAAGGGCCTAAAAATGAGGTCGACTTTATGTCCTCGATTTGGATCGTGATTATTTTTTAAAATGTTAGAAAAAGTGATCATACAAAAAAGCCATACAAAAAAGTAATTAAAAAAGGAAAAAAGTTGGAAAAATTGTTATATTGGTTTTTGGCTCTGCGACTTCATTTCTTCTTGCAACCTGGCCGACATCATCTATTTCCGACCAACATGGGCGAAAAAGGGGAGTATTATATAGAGTTCTCTAGTTCCAGATTTCAGACTCTACTAGTTCGATGTGCACATATGCAAGCGATCAGTTATTTGAGAGGTACCCATACTCTTAATTGTTGGGCTCATGGTTTTCATATGGACAACACATGTTAGAGACCTATGTTAGAGTCTCGATACTAAGAGATCCACATGGACTCCAGAGTAGATATCCCATTCTCTGAGCCAGTACGGGAGAGACCTTGTTCTTCGACGAGGAAACTCATTTCCAACTCCATTCTCTAGTGATCGTGAACTTACGAGATCTTTCAGGGTTCTTATGAGAGAGAACCTACTTTGAGGTCCCTATGAGAGAGACCCATCTTCAGAGATCTACATATGGATATTCCCACCTTGTTTTTTTTTTGCCATACAGAGAGATGAAGTAGTTGCGGGCCAACATCCTTCGATGAGTAGACTTATTCAGTTCCATTGATTTTGACAGACACAATATAGTGCCTATGTTCTCCGACGAAGGGGCTCGGATCACGCTTCAACCCTTCAGTTCCTCCTCACCAGTACGGCATGAGAAGTAATGTCCTCAACAGGCAACCAATAGAGTATGCGTTGAGTTGATATTGTCTGTAGGGTCTTGTATTGTGTGAGTACGTGTTTTCTTTCTATTTTTCGATGAGTATTTCATGCTCCAGCTTGATGGAGAGTATTAGAGCATGCATCATAAATGGGTAATTGGAATCCTCCATGGTTTCATCTCGCTTCTCACCGAGTAGGGTTTCACGTAAAATCCCAATGTTCTTCCATTATTTATATTTCTTTATCTCTGATTACGCTTCCATATTTTCATTTTCTACAACGATATGATTTGTTCAATACACGTTAACAAGTACTTTTGTTGTAATTGGGAATGAGTGCAAAATTATCCATGCATGAGGTAGATAACAAGAATAGTGATGTTAGTGGAAGCTAAAGCTCACTCTTTGCCCATAAGAACATCAAGTCTTCTCCTCTTCCCTTGTATAAATAGAGAAAGATGGGAATATGTACAATGCTTTCAAGTAGTTGCCTATATTGATGAGTGGTCCAGTTTGCGATTCAGATTGAAGATTTCTGGTTTTTTGCTGACCTTTAATGAGGATGGGGAATTTTACCATTTATACAAAAAGTGAAATTTTTCTTGAAATCAGATAAAAGTTCGATTTATATTGCGGCTAAAAAAATTGATGGAGGAAATTATAAAAGCATTAATGCTAAGTCTTAAAATAACATTATAAGCTTATGAATAATTTTACCTTGTATAAAAACAA
Source organism: Ottelia alismoides (assembly GCA_037367405.1). Taxonomy (NCBI): domain Eukaryota; kingdom Viridiplantae; phylum Streptophyta; class Magnoliopsida; order Alismatales; family Hydrocharitaceae; genus Ottelia; species Ottelia alismoides. Next base: position 1,010,498 of record JAZKJV010001141.1, read on the forward strand.
CATAATCCAACATATTTAATCACAAGCATGGTTAGGATTTGAGCACTAGAGTTTGTCTCGCTTTTTTTGAGGCACTTAAGTATTTTGCTTCCTTCTGTATTCGCCATGACATAGACCTTTGTTCATATAAAGAAGCCGTGTGCTCATATTTCAATATATCAAGTATTACGTTCAACATGGTATCAAAGTACATGTCCTTATTGTAACCTAGATCACTCTCCACTATCGCCCTTCCCCTCTCCTTCCGTGTTGTCGCCTTTAACAGCTTTCGCTGCCACCACCAACCATCAACTATGTTCCATCGTCTGCAAGAACCAACAATTGTTGCAACATTAGCGGTCCCGTCATCGAGAACTGTGGTTGCCACCTCTAGGAACCACTGTTATTGTCCCACAGAGCTTCTGCGGCTTCTAAAAGTTTCCTGAGTGATAAACCTACTCCTCCAAGGACTCTTATTGTCCCCATGTAGTGATAGGTGGTGATAATTATTTTTTTTCTATTGTCTTGTATGGCTCTATCATAAGAGTTGTCTAGAAGTTGGAAGTCTGGAATGCTAAATGAACCAGACCAATTATGCCATAGCTTTTTTGGGTGTCAGTTAGATGACACATGTATCTTCATATTCTCATGGAGTTGGATATGAAAGAGAGAACATTTAGATGTGCTACATGCTATGAATACAATGATGTTGTATTTGTTTGTTTGGCTTTTATGTGGAATCATTCCTCGGATTGCAAACAAGGTGATCTACTATGACACGTCATGTTTAATAGAATACGAAGGAGTCATATTCTCAGGAGAATGCGAGATACATGTCTCAGACCTATCACGAGTTGATGTGTCTTAGATAGGAAGGTAAGTCCCTAAAAGAAGAATATTTGTAACTGAATATATGGAGGTGAGAAGTACTATTCTCTAAGGCCTTTTTACACGTATGAGTCATAACTTGTGGCTCGAAAAGAGTTAGTGATGTTACAATCTTCATTGAATTGATTCCTACCTGCCACTCAACTAGGGTATTTGCTAGAAATCACGAAGGAGTTATAATTAGTCAAAGAAAGTACGTGAGGGATATCTGAGAGTCTGGGATGGAAAATTGCAGACCTGCCATGAATCATATGTATCCTAGTATGAAGCTTTATGATGATGATGCAGAAGAGGTTGTCAAGAGGAAGTATAGTGATCTTGTTGGGAAGTTTCTTTATGTGACCATCACCATGCCATATATCTCTTTTGTTGTGAGCCGACGACATTCAGGAATGAATGTAGACCCATCAGGCAGGGATAATCATTTCGGTCCTGGGAGAGGTGGCGACGCCAGCCTGACCTGAGGGAAGCCGCCCTGAGTCACTGAAAGTCTTTTTTCTTCTCGGAGCTGCGGTGGCGAAGGCTGACCCTCTCAGGAGGGCCTTCATAGAAAGACGACCGCCCTTTTGATCTAGGTTGTTCTCCTTTGTCAACTCCTTGTGTCGTAGATATTATAAGGAGGGCCTCTGCCTTTGTCAGTCTACAAGATCAAAGCCAAAAAAAGTGGCCTTTGGAAACTGGTATTGCTAATAGGTAGTCCCGGAGCCTCGCTACTAATATATGTTGTCCCCTAAGTAGGATTTTTTTGGAGCGGGGGATGGCAGAAAGAGGGCCCACTTCCTTGGTCACGTCAGCGACACCCTTAGCCTATTTATGGAGCAACCATGACAAGCCCAAATGGATGATGTCACGATGTCATTCTCAATCACTCTTGTCGGAGTGGCGAACTATGTCGAAGTAGTCAACATGCAATCGCAAACCATCTCTCGTAATTTATTTCTTAGTCCATCTCTACAGTGCAAGATGCGATCGAATTTAAGTATGATCGCTGTTGGGTTGCAGAAACATACTCACTCCATGAACGTGCATTAACAATCCTCCATTATATGATTCCATAAATAAGCCTCTAAAACTCCAGTTGCTTGACATCTTGCAAATATGCAAGATAATAGATTTCCTTGAAAAGGCTAGTGAACTCTACCGATCTCTAAGGAAATTCAATTGATCCTTCATTGAGTCTTACCAACGGATATCATCTCCAATCACCAACTATGTTGCTAATAGTATCCACTTCTCCCTCTAACTTTGTTCTCCGCAAATGTTTTCGCCAATCGAATGCTTGCTACCTCTATTGTCTTCCGACTACAGTGAAAGGTACAAGATTGTCCTTGCAGAATGTGTCATAATAGTGAGCCTGCTATGGACCTTGAGCTTGTTTGTACAATGTCTAAATGGTCACTTTGTTCAGACTCAGCATCAACTCCATTGCCGACTTGCTCCTCTTGGTCTTGTTCCTCTTGATACTGCATCTGTTGGTCCTGCCTCTCATGACCTTGCTTTGCCAAGCTTTCTTGCCTCTCAAGTGCAAGCCTTGCATCAATCCTCACACTCCTCATGCTGGAACATCATGAGCTTCTTATGCAACACTTGTGAATCTTCCTTGTAAGGCATCTGCATAAAGGTGAAGCATTAGTCAATACATCATTCTTGAATTCATAGACCAATTATACTATGTTTAGAAATGCGTGATTTCATTCAGAGTGTTGCTATTTGATCAGAACTTGAAAGATCTCTCATACTATTCGGACAACCTAGCTCCTTTACCATGTCTCTATCACGACACTCCACATAACCTGAACAAGATCTAAATGCGTGACAGGCTCAGTTACACAGAATTCTGTTTCAACCAAGATCCAAGTCGTCCAACAATGGTATGATGATGTGTTTGAGTTCTGAGTAACTAAGCCCTTATAATGTGTATCGACTTTCAATTAGATTAAATGTTGCCTCTTACCCCGTCTACTATTTATATTTTTTCATTGCTTATTGTAGTTAAGTCCTTGCCTTTCTTTTAAACCTTATACCTCAAGAAGATTAGCCCAAAATTTGCATTTGTATCGTTATTCGCGTTAATATCTTAGGTTCGTTATGCTTCATGGCCTTACACACTTGGGTCGTGGGTTTTCATAGATTTTATGGCATGTGTGTCTTGTGTAATTGGTCTTTTTGGCCTATTTGGATTCATGTAATCCGGTTTTGGGACAAAATAACACCCCAAATGTTATATCCGATGTATAATGATAGTTAACGTCAATATCCCTATCGTGCTCATGAAACTTGTGTTGCCGGATATATGCATGATTTCCATGTTGTCACATCTTCCACAACATTTGTAGGAGCAACTTACAAGTTTGCTAGTGTCGATTGAGTCTATACTGACAATTGTATAAGCCATTGCTCTATACTTGTTGTCTATATTAGAGCAGGAATAACTTCTTATTTCTTGCTCCTCCAAGTGATTATAGTCATACAAAATCCAATGTTGGACTTCGTATTGTTTGAGTATATGCGTCATTCATATGTACATGGGTAAATGGATCATTCCAGGATCCATTTACCACATCCCAATGTTTAGTCCCACATCTACTAGTGGTGGGACTTGGAGGGTCTGTGGCAGCTTTATAAGAAACCCCAGACCCCCCTTTAATCAGATGAAAAAGTGCAATGCATACATTGACCCTTTGAGGTGTTCTCCCGTAGCTTCATCCCGCTCCTTAGGGAATAGGGTTCCACGTTAAATCCCGTTATTCTTCATATGTTTATCCTTTTTCTTTGATTCGCTTCCGCATTCTTATTTTCTAACACAGTGTTAGAGCAAGCTCGATTCTCAAGGTTTTTGTGTTCTTTATTCGAGATTAGATTTTGGTGTTTTTTTATTCTTGAAGATCAATCATGCATGCTCATATATGGTTCGAGATTAGGGATTCAATTCTAGGGTTTTCAAAACCTAGATATGCAATCTTTGTCGTGTTTGATGAAAAACTAGCGTTCCATCTCTGGAACCCTAGATCTAGCATCACAGTTCTTTTTCAGTTCTAGCCACATTCAACAGCAACATCTCGCGCATGTGGCACGAGATTCTTCATCTGATCCAACATCCAATCTCGAGTTCCAGGCGGTGCCACCAGGCGGTGGCTCCATGCGCCACCCTTCAGGCCCCTATCAGACTCCCAAGGCTACATCCTATCGGGCCCTCTCCAGCATCGCGCGTCCTATCGGGAAACCTCCTGTAGGCAACACATCTCTTGTAGGAAGCCCCATATCTCGTGCAAGAAAAAAAGGGTAACCACCCTCTTCCTCTGACCTCCAGGTGGAAGCCTCTCTAAGCGTTGGCCTCACATTCGTGCAGATCGTGGCCGCATCTCCAGCTCTTGGCGGTGTTCCACTCATGCGAGTCCTCCGGGCATAGATGCTTCCCCTCTTCAAGCCCCAGTAGGCGGCAATGGTCTCCACCTCCGGACAACACCCCTCATGTAGCTATACCTTCATTGCGGCAATGACAAATCCCCTCCATCTTCCTGGCAGCAGTGGTGTCGCATACCCTCTAGGCGACAACCCCATCTTCAGGGTCACGGTGATCGAGAGCAGGAAGCCCCATCGGGGGCGGTACATGTGAGCCGGGCCCTCCATCAGAGGCGACGAGTGTTTGAGACAGGGTTCCCAATTGGGAACTCTAAATAAATCCCCGTGCTGCATTTAAAAACTGTTTTTTTTCCATTGCAAGGGGCCCAAGTGGGATGTGTTTTGTCAAAAAATGTAAAAGGCACGTACAAAAAAAAGCCGTGCGCTAGGAAAACTTTTGCAAAAAAGGTCGAAATAAGTGTGAACTGCTTATTTGAAAAAAGATGACCATAAAAATTGGAATAGTCGCGAAAATGATGAAAAAATCGAAAAAGTAAAAAAAATGATTATCAGCTAAGTGATTAATTGGCTTTTTTGTTTTGCCCATCGATGTTGTCTTCTCCCAACTTTGCTGATGCCATTGATTTCTGACAAGTATGGGAGAAAGGAGTATAATGTAGAGTTATATGAGATCATACATTGTCATCACCCTTATGATTCAAATTCTAGTTCAGAGTCAGAGTTCAGATTCTCTAGTCCAGATGCTAGTTCAGGTTCCAGTCCAGATGGCCGTTCAGATTTCAGACTTTATGGTTTTTTCAGACTCGATATTCAGATTCTGAGTCTTCAGGTTGATTCACGCATGTTTGTGATCAGTTGTGAGGTCCCCATCTTGTGTTTTGGTCAGAATTTTCATATGATCCATAAGGACTCCAGAGTAGATATCCCATTCCCTATGCCATGTGGGCTAGGGTTTTCATGTGGTTTCTTAGGGACTCCAGTGTAGAGATCCCATTCTCTGAGTCAATATAGGAGAGACCCAGTTCTCCGACGAGGAGACTTTTCAGACTCCATTCGCCAACGACCGTGGACTCCAACGAGGATGCCTCCGCGACTTTTTTAGTTTGTCTCTTTAGAGATGGAGCAGTTGTCCACATGATGTGGCGGGCCAAAGTTCTCCATATGGAGACTCATTTTTAGTTGTAATAACTCTGACAGACGCAGTACATAGCGCATGCTCTCCGATGAGGAGATTTAGTTTGACTCAGACTCCAGCCCATTTATTCCTCCTCACCTACACGTCATGAGAAGAAACGTTCTCGGCTTTGCTCGTGAATTTTGTGATGGTAATCGTGGATTTGACAAAATTAACAAGGCCCTTATTGTTTTGATTCCAAAGTCCCCTACGGCCAATCGCATTGAGGACTTTCGTCCAATATCTATCTCCAATGGGATCTACTTAATAATTGCTAAGGTCTTGGCCAAGAGGCTGGCTCCCCTTCTCGACTCGCTGATTTCGCCTTCACAGGCTGCCTTTGTTCGTGGGCGGCAAATTTCCGATTGCTTTGCGGTGGCTTCCGAGATGATCAAGGCTTGGAGGAAGACTTCTACGAATGGGATTCTTTGGAAGATCGATTTTGCTAAGGCCTATGACTGCCTTGATTGGCGCTTCCTGTGGTCTGTTCTGAGGCGGAGGGGATTCCCTGAGGCTTGGATCTCTTGGGTGCGGCGTTGTGTGTCCACGGTCTCCCTTTCCGTTCTTCTCAATGGTTGCCCGGTCGGGGGCTTCTTTCAGCCAAGGAGGGGGGTGCGTCAGGGGTGTCCCCTTGCTCCCCTCCTATTTGTGTTGGCAGTTGATGTCTTGCCTCGTATGATTGATGGCGTCGCTGCGGCGGGTCTCACCCGTGGTTGCTCTATTGGGGACTTTCATGTCCCTCTTATACAGTTCGCGGACGACACTATTTGCTTTATCGAGGGTGGTACCTCCGAGGTCTCTGGTATGGCTACTTCCCTTCAGCTTTTCAGCGAGGTCTCGGGCCTATTGATTAATGGGACTAAGTCAAAGGTGGTTCCCTTCGCTATGCCGCAGGCGGAGGTCTTGGAGTGCGGTCGGCTGCTTGGCTCCTCCCCTGGAGGGCTCCCCCTTGATTATCTTGGCCTGCCTTTGGCTGTGGGCCGCGCTCGGATTCGAGATTGGAAGGTGGTGGTGTAGAAGATGGAGGCTCGCCTGACCGGGTGGCGCGCAGCTCTTTTATCCAGGGGCGGGCGGCTGGTTCTTCTCAAAGCGGTGTTATCCTCTATCCCAATTTACTTCTTATCGGTACGTGGTATGCCTAAAGGGATTCGGGTGCGGTTGGAGAAATGTATGCGGGGTTTCTTATGGGGAAGGAAGGGGGAGGGGAGAAGGGGGGTGCATTTGGTGGGGTGGGGTGATGTTACGAGGCCCAAGCGGGTGGGAGGCTTGGGAGTGAGGCGGGTGGATGCGGTTAATGAAGCCCTTCTGTTAAAATGGGTTGCACGGGTTTGGGGTAATGACGATAACTTCATGTTGAATATCCTGAAGGAGACATTGGGGGTGGAGGTGATGACCGTTTGTCGGCGAAGTTCCTCCGTTCAACTTTCTACTTTTTGGCATGGGGTCTTAAATGTTTTTAATCGTAATCGCTCCCTTTTTAAACCTATGTTGGGCAAGGGGAACTCTTTTCGTTTTTGGACCGATTACTGGTCGGGGAGGGGTGCTTTCAAGGATGTGTTCCCTCGTTTGTATGCTTTGGTGGAAGACAAAGACGCTTCCGTGGCCTCTTGCTGGGACGAGGGCTGCTGGTGCCTTAGGATTACTGCGAACTTATCGGATCAGCGATTGGACGACTTCATTTCGTTGACGGCTCGCTTGCGGATGTTATCAAGCCCACTGACGGCCGGGACCACTGGGCTTGGAAGGATGGCTCCTTTTCTACTAGGAAGGCTTACTTTGCTCTTGTTCCTAGCACTCCGGGGGATGATGCTGTCTTTGTGCGCGGTTATAGATTCTTTTGGGGGCTCAAGCTACCTGAGCGCATTGGCATATTCCTGTGGCTTCTTCGCAGAGGGAGACTCTTAACTCGTGATCGTTGTGCAACTTTGTTTCCCAGTGTTGGGCCCAATTGCGGGCTGTGTGACACGGAGCGGGAAACCACTGATCACCTTTTCTTTGATTGTGGGCGTGTTCGTGCTCTTTGGGATGACCTTGGCTGGATCAATATCGAGACCTTTGCTTCCTTCTGTGAGAGCTTGGTGACTTCCAGGGGCAGGGCTAGGAGGGAACTGCTAGATCCGATTGCACGCTTGTGGAGCATCTGGTTGGGGAGGAATGACACCCTATTCGCAAGCCAGCATTTCTACAAGGAAATTATTTCTCTTCTTGCGTCGCGTCTTGTTGATGATTGGTCTTCTGGGTAGTCCAGGATTTGGTTCTTGCGGGGGGTACCTCATCTCGGTTGCCCCCTCGGGTGCTGTTTCTGGTTTGAGCTTTTCTTCTCTTCTATAAAAACTCTTTACGCTTTCTTTTTAATACATTGAGGTGAACACCATCGAGTGTATCCCCCTTTTTTTTAGCGTAAAAAAAAAAGAAACGTTCTCGACAACAGCTGACAGTTGTACACGTTGAGTTGATATTGTATGTAGTGTCTTGTAGTGTGAGTTTCAGATTTGTTTCTGTTTATCCAAGTTGAGCATTGCATGCTCCATCTTGAGGGGGAGTGTTGGAGTATATGCGTCATTCATATGTAGATGGGTAAATGGATCACTCCAGGATCCATTTATCACATCCCAAGGTTTAATCCCACATCTATCAGTGGTGGGACTTGAAGGGTCTGTGGAAGCTATATAAGAAGCCTGTGACCCCCTGTATTCGCTTAGATATTTGTATCTCACGCCATTCTCATTTCTATTTTATTTATGTACCTCTCATGTAATTAATCCAGAGCTTTTCTCCTATATAAGAGAGCCCTATGGTCTTATCTATGTGATGCTCTTATTTTTCTCCTAACATGGTATCAGAGCAACGGTCGTAGACCGATATTCCTGTATCCTACCAACCTTAACCCTAACCCTAACCCTAACCCTAGACGCACCCCTTCCCGCCGCCGGCGGTACCACCCACCCTCTATCCAGTCGCCGCCGTAGGTACCCCCCACCGTCGTTGCTGCGAGTTCTCTCGAGTGCAGTCCCAGCTGCCCCAAGTGCTCCAGGGGCTGCCACACAACAACCGAGGGTCTACCTTCCTGCCCAGGGGCTGCCGCATTGCAGCCCGCTGACCATCTGCAGTCGGTTCGGCCCCAACTTTGTGTTCCTGCTGCAATTTGGACATTTCTGCAGGATGCTGTGGTCTGATTTTGTTCGGATTTCATGTTTTTCACATATAAATTGTGTCTTTTTACGCTAGGCCACGACAAAAAGTAGTGAGGATGGTTGTATAAGTCTAGAGATACCAGTTGTAGCAGTACGGATTTGACATACTGGATTATGGATTCTGGAGCATCACATCATATGTGTGGTGATCGGGCACAATTCAGTTTTTACAGGTCTATCCCGCCTGGTAGATTCGTGGTTATTGCGAATAGGATCCGTCTACCCATTGTTGTTCAGTTGGAGATTGTTCTAATTCCTTTTATGCATCTGCAAGTTGTTTTATATGCTCCAGACTTTCAGATGAATCTTTTATCAATTAGTCCAATTATAGAAGATTTACATTGCCGCGCCATATGTGATCCGTCTTCTCTTGTGTTTCAGGACATACTCACAGGGTGGCCGTAGGCAGAGAGGACTGCACAAGCTTGCCCTATCATCGTGTGCTGGGGCTACTACTATCCCTTCTGGATCTATTTCTCCTTTCATGTGGCATCTTCACTTTGGTTTATGCATATACTAGTTGTAACGGTTTGGATAGGGGCGAGGCGCGGAAGACGTGGTCTTTCTCCAACCCATTCGGGAGAGGATTCTTTTGGTGCGGATCCTTGTTTCATTGGGCTCGGCAGTGCTGAGAGCTCGTTCGCTGCTTTCGATGCCACCCCTTCTCGCACAGGATCGATTCTTGCCCATTGTCCAGTGGGACTTCCCGAGACGCTGGCCGGAGGGATTTTAGCATGCTGGTGGAGGAAGGCGATGGGCCGAGGAAGGTGCTTTTTCGGGGAACATCATATTTGGGTTTGGTGTCAGCCGCACTATTCAGGGGAGACATCGTGCAATTGTCGCCATGACGGCTGCTGGTGAGGAGGCTCACAAAAATGGAGTCCAAGGAGCTCTTGTTGTGGTCTAAGGAGGGTTGGACGAAGATGCATCGGCGCAGACTGAGGATCGTAGATGGTGTACTTCAACCAATACCACTTGATCAAGTTCACGTGAACGAGGCGCCATTAGTCATGCAAGGTCTGTTGAATCTCTGGGAACTGCTTGGGGGCGAGGTGGTTGTTGACATCGAATCCTCGGGGTGCCTCTCGGGGGAGCCGTCAGACGCTATCCTAAGGGTGAGGGGCCTAGCTCCGGAGATGCTGGGCTGGAGGAGGTTCTGTGACGGAGGGATGCGCCTTCACATGAAGTTCGCCATGGTGGATATGGAATCTCGACACCGGGCTCGGGAGGTTCTATGGGCAAAGGAAACAGAGGGGGTGCCGCTGGGCGATGTGAGGCAGTGCCCGACGGAGCTCCACTGAGACGGTCCGACCAGCCCTTGGGAGACAGATCGGCAAAATTAACGGAGGCGTCTCCTCATCTTCCACGCGTAATCCAATTCGGGGCCTTCAATGTGTATGAGCTCTTCAAATCCCCAAATTTGGGGACAGGAGAGGCTACTCAAATCCCTTTCTCTGCGACTGAAAGAGATTAATCCGCCTACATGGCGATGGATGCACTCTACATTTCAGGAAGGCAAGTTTCGCCAGCCTGTGCGGACCCTAACTCGGTTGGATATCCGGACCAGGCGGGCCAACCCGACCTAGCGGGTGCATCGGGGGTCCGGGGGAGTTTATTTGCCAGCACTGAAAGGGTCAGGGGAGACACTTCAAGTTGGCATCCATTTACGCCTTATGGTTCCTCTTCGAAACGACGATCCGATGAAAGCTTGGAGCAATCAACCTGAAATTACAGGGGAGGGGCTCTGCGAAATTCGAAAGAGGCAACCACTCGTCAGGGGGTGGAGATCATTGGAGGTGAGGGACAAGGAGGGGGCGGTTGTCGAAGGAGGGTTTGAGGAGGGAGAGGAAGCAGGAGGAGGATGTGGTCTGCCCGGGTTCACCGAGCTAGGGGGGCTTGCCGTAGGTTGGGACCGTTGTGGAGGGTCGCAGGGGTATGGAAGTACTTGGGGGTGATAAAGGGCTCTAGGGATCGACGAATGAAGCCCTCAGATTTGGTACGTGTTATGTCAGGAAGACTACACAGGCAAGGAAGTGGAGCTGAACGGTGATGCTCGCGGAGGTGGAATGGGGGGACCGGGAACTGATGTCGATACATGCCATCTCATCCTTTGAGATAATCAGAATCGATTCCGCATTTTTGATAAGGTAATGGCTGAGCGCATGGTCTTGGTTCCACTTAAGAAGTCGAAGCAGATGTTAGTCAATGAAGATCCTTTCTTTGAACGTCAGGGGGTTGGGTCGGCCTGAAAAAAGATTGGACGTAAGGAACCTTATATCGGATGCTGGAGCTGATATCTTTCTACTTTAGGGAACAAAATTATCATCGGGAGTGGACGTCACGAGAAGAGGGCTGGACGACGGTGGGCGGTTTGAGCTGGTAGAGTGGGAGGCGTAAGGCGCTTCGGGCGGATTGATGTCCGGGTGGAGGGGGGATCCCTTCGACCTCATAGAGGAGACAAAGTCTTTGTTCTGCTTAGCATTTCTGCTCTGGCGAAGGGTGGATGGACTGGACATTCTCTCACGAATGTTTATGGCCCGAACAATAGCGAAAGGGGTACTCTGGCAACAGAGCTTGAACAGTTGAGTAATTCGAATGTGGCTGGAATATGGATCATTGGGGGCGACCTCAATGTTACTTTACTCCTGGATGACTGACCACAAAGAGGTGGTGACAGGGACGCTGGCTCAAAGGAGTTTCGTGGGATGGCATACATATTGGACATGTCAATTATCGATGCCGCTGATTGTGCTTTCACCTGACGTAACGTAAGATCACGCTACAGATTGGACATATTTCTGCTCTCTCCGGAGGGAGCGGAGAAGTTTCCCCTTTCGAGAGTGTGGGCTCTTCCGCATGCACATTCGAACCATACACCAATTTTTTGGTCGTCTGGAGAGGATGGGAGAAACATAATCTTCTTTCGTTTTGAAAGAGGCTGGCTTATGGAGGAAGGGTTCAGAGAGAGTGGTGAAGCAGTGGAGAGGGGGTCCAACGGAGGGCTCGACGGTCTCGAAGTTGACAACGAACCTAATGTCATTAAGGTCTTTTCTTACATCCTTCAGGAAGGAGGTGAGGGCGAGGTGGAGAGCGGAGAGGTCCAGGCCGAAGTTGCTAGATTGGGTGGTTTGGATGATAAAAGAGGGCTTCTCGTGGTGGAAATCAGGGAGATGCAAGTCCTTCTCATAGAGTTACTGCTTGAAGACAAAAAAGAAAAGGTGGAGTGACGACAAAGATCTAGGCAGAAGTGTCTTAAAGAAGGGGATGCCAACATGAGAGTTTTTCATTCCATGGCCTCTGGGCGGCGGAGAAGAAATTACATTCATGAGGTTGAGGTGGGGGGGGGGGTTCGAGCTTCGGGGGATGCGGCAATCGGGAGTGCCTTAAGGGTACATTTTGTGGAGGCCACTCGGAGAGAAAAAGAGAGTGGATGGGGGTGGTTGGGGACATGGGTGGAAACCTTGTCGGTCGAGCAGGCAGAGGGACTACTGGTCCCTTTCTCGGAAGAGGAGGCGAAGAGAGCGGTTTGGGACTTGAACGTAGATGGAGCTCCTGGTCCGGACGGCTTCCCGATGCTTTTTTATCGTGAATTCTGGGATCTATTGAAGGAAGAGGTCTTGGACGTGTTGAATGAATTCAGGGAAGGAAATAAAGGACTCGAGAAGATCAACCGGGCGCTAATGTTCCTGCTGCCCAAGAAGGACACCCCCGTGAGGGTGGAGGATTTTCGGCCTTTTGCACCTTTCAACGTGATTTACCTCATAATTTCAATGATTCTGACGTATAGGTTGAAGGGGTATTGGACTCGGTGGTGCTTCATGGTCAATCAACATTTCATACCAGGGAGATAGATGGAGATGGTTTAGTGATGTCAGATTTGCCTTGAATGGAAACAGACAAAGACGAGAGGGACTCTATGGAAGATTGACTACGCGATGGCTTATGATTGTGTCAACTGGAGGTTCTTGTGGTTGTCTCTACAGAGGAGAGTTTTTCTGGATATGTGGGTGGATTGGATGAAGAGATGTGTTACTATCTCTTCCTACTCTATCCTGGTGAACGACAAACTAGAGGGAGGTTTCTTCCAACCGCATCGTGGGGTGAAGCAGGGATGCCCAATAGCCCCTATGTTGTTTGTCCTGGTGGCGGATGCTTTGGGGGTTCTCTTCAAACAGGCTATTGCAACAGGATGGTGTGAGGAATTTCGTAGGGAGGGCATCTCCATCCCTCTGTTACAGTATGCAGACAATAATATTCTCTTTCTGGGTGGCATAGAGGATCAGAATGCTAATGCGGTACAATTAACAAACATCTTTGGCAAACTCTCGTGTCTGGAGATTAACATGAGTAAGTCAACGGTTATTACCTTTGGGATGAATGAAGCGGACCAATCCAACATTTCAGAGATAACTGACTGCACATTGGGAGATCTCCACATACCTTACTTGGGGCTTCCATTAGTAGCCAGGAAGCTCAAGAGCGTCGATTGGGAGGAGGTGGTGCAGAGGATGGAGGAGAGGCTGACAGGGTGGAAAGCGGTCACCTTGTCTAGAGGGGGAAGTTGGTTCTTCTGAAGTGCATCCTACTTATCTTCTTCTATTCTACTAAACTGATGTCGATAGGGGTTAGAAAGTAAATTGAGTCTTTGATGAGAAGATTCTTCTGGTTTGACGGAAAGCAACAGGGCCCCGGGATGCACCTGGTAACCTGGGATGAGATTACGAGGGGGTGCAATGAAGGTGGCCTTGGTGTTCGTGATGTGGAATGTATGAACAAGGCGCTTATTGCCAAATGGTTGATCCGCATTTGGGGTCCGTCTACATCATTGGCTGTAAGGTTGCTAAGGATGGTCTATGGGGTTAGAGGCGAACTTGTGACTAGAAGAGTGCGCTATGAGTCTCCTTTATGGGTCCGTATCCGTGAGGGTTTGCCGTGGTTGGTGTCTAGACTCAGGCCTAAGGTGAGAGATGGACACATATTCAGATTCTGGCGTGATGATTGGACTGGAGAGTGCATGTTGGAAGGCAGATTTCCACGACTTTTTCTGTTGGTAGACTTGAAGGAGGCAACGTTATCGCAGATGGGGGACGTGGGAATGCGGTCGCCGACGTTCCTGGCGGACCTCTCAGACCAGCACATGGAGGATTATCTTAAGATGTAGACTGAACTTCCATGATCTGGGGAATTCTCACGGGACAGAGATCATTTTCAGTAGATGGACAAGAAATTCTCAGTAAGAAAGCTTACAAAGAGTTGAGGAAGAGGGAAGAAGAACAAGACGGAGAGCCGTGCCCGGACATGAGAGTTGTTTGGGCAGTAAAGATTCCGACTAGAGTTAAAGTTTTCTTATGGTGCCTGAGAAGGGGTTGTAGAGATAGTTATATATATTCCGTGTACTGTTTATTCTATTTTCATTTATCGGATGTCCTACTATGTAATTTATCGATGGGTCTCCTCTATATAAGAGAGCCTAGGGTTCTATGGAATAATAGATCGCTCTTTTCCTCCAACAGGGGTCACTTATGTGATAAAGCATGGAGGGGGAGATTGTTAGGCCTGACAGGCACACAATGTGAGAGATGCGAGGAGGCGGAGGAGGATTTGTTCTTCAAGTGCACGACGTCTGAACGAGTATGGAGAAAGGTTGGACTACTTTGGGTGGCGAGCGTTGGGACATGGAATTCTGGATATCAATTCGGAAGATCGGCACCAACTCTAATGATGATTGCTCAAAATCATTTGCTGTTCTCTGGGCCATTTGGGACGAATAAAACGATTTGATCTTCAACAACCAGAGGTTTTATAGAGAGAATGTAATAACTTAATGTAATGCGCTTTATAATTTCTAGCTCTAACAGTAATGTACTCAACTCTTTTAAATGAGATTTTTTTGGTGGTGACCCCCACACGGAGGGGGATCACTCGTTTCAGTTTCAAAAAAAAGTTGTTACTAAGGATCTTGTCACCCTAAGGTATTTCATAGGGTTAGAGTTTGCTAGGAATACGCAGGGTCTTGTGATGACCCAAAGGAAATATGTTACAAACATGCTTGTTGAGACATGCATGATTAGGTGTCAACCCTCTACTACTCCTATGGATCCTAGCATGAGGTGATTTGACGATGATTCAAATGAGGTTGATAGAAGAATATATAGAAGTTGGTGGGAAAGCTTCTCTATGTTACTATCACTAGACCTGGTATCTTTTTTGCAGTGAGTCGAGTGAGTCAGTTCGTGAAGCAACCCCGACAGGTATACATGGATATATATATATATGATATAGAGGTATCTAAAATCTTCTCCAGGTGCAGGGCTACTATTTAGGAAAGGTGTAACTCTTTCTGTTTCTGCATGTGCTGATGCAGACTATGCCGGATGTCCTAAGGACCGGAAGTCTTCTTCGGACTTTGCTGTGTTCGTTGAAAGTTCTCTTGTTTTTTGAAAAAGCAAGAAACAAACTGTTGTTGCTAGGCCAAATGTTGAATCTGAATATAGGGCTATGGGACAGGCAAGCACGGAGATGATGCGAGTTCGAGCAGTGCTCGTAGATTTGCATAGAGATGTACCTATTCCTATGCAGTTACAATTTGACAATCAAGCCGCTCTATTTATTGCAGCAATCTTGCATTCCATGAAAGAATGAAGTACATTGAAGTAGACTGCTATTATACAAGAGACATGTTTCAGAAGGGCTTGTTTTCTCCCTCTTATGTCAGTTCAGGATATCAAACGACAAATATCTTTACCAAGATTTTTCTTTGAGAATCGTTTCAGAAGTCCTTTTCCAAGCTAAGCGTGATTAACATCTACGCTCCATCTTGAGGGGGAGTGTAGAGAAATATTTATGTTTATGTACCTTTTCCATATTTTATTTCTTTTTGTCTGTCTTATGTAGTTTATCCATATATATATATATATATAAACGTAATACTTTCTATATAGAGAGAAGCTAGGATTAGGGTGTGCATGTAGGAAAGTGGAAATACATAAGTACCTATAAAGGGATGTGAGTCTACAACAACAACAAAACATTTTCCCACACTTAGTAGAGTTGGCTATATGGATTCCTTGCCTCCATTCAGATCTATCTTGGGTCATTCTCGGGCTTAGATCCAAAAAACTAGGATCCCTTCATATAGTCTCATTTCAACACTTCTTGAGCCTTCCTCGCCCTCTTTTAGCCGACTCAACATCCCGAAACTCACATCTCCTTACCGTTGCATCAACTGCCCTCCTTTGTAAATGGTCAAACCTCCTTAAGTGATTTTCTTGCATCTTATCCTCGATTGAAGCTACACCTACTTTTCTTCTGATCTCATCATTTTGAATTTGATCTTTGTATATGTGTCCACACATCCACCTTAGCATTTTCATTTCTGATATTATCATTCTCTACACATGTCTATGGTTCACAGGCCAACATTCAGATCCATAGTGCATAGCAGGTCTCACAACTGCTTTGTAAAACTTTCCTTTGATTTTCATAGGATTTTTGTTATCGCAGAGAACATACTCCTCTCCACTTTAGCCAACTTGCATTTATTCTATTTATAACATCCCCATCAATTTCCCCATCATGTTGTAAAATAGATTCCAAGTATCTAAAAGATATTCTCTTCTGAATGTTATCATCACCAATCTTAACCTCGATTCCTTTACCATTGCTTCCATCAAAGGGGCACTCCATATATTCAGTCTTAGCCCTACTTATACGAATTCCTTTTGTCTCCAGTGCATGTCTCCAGACCTCAAGCTTCTCATTTACTCCATCTCTAGTCTCATCAATCAATACAATATCATCAGTGAATAATATACATCAAGGTATCTCATCCTGAATGTGACTTGTCAACTCGTCCATAATCAAAGTAAAAAGGAATGAACTCAAAGTTGAAGCTTGATGCAGACCAATGTTGATGACAAAATTGTCAGTTTTTCGAGATTGTATTCTTACACAAGATGAAGCCCTATCATACATATTTTTTATGAGGTTAGTGTATAAGACATGTACTTGTCTCTTCTCCAAAATTCTCTACGATATCTCCCATAAGATAGAATCATAAGCCTTCTCTAAATCAACAAAAATCATATGAAGATTCTTCTTTTTAGCTCTATAAATCTCCATTGTTCTCCTCAACAAGTGGATGGCTTCCATAGTTTGACGTCTTGGCATGAATCTGAATTGATTTTCTTTTAGATTGGAAACTTGCCTCAACCTTCTTTCGATCACATGTTTCCAAATTCTCATAGTGTGACTCATCAGCTTGATACCTCTGCAATTTGAACATTTTTGAATGTCTCCTTTGTTCTATAAAGAGGTACCACGATGCTTTTGCTCCAATCTTTAGGTATTTTCTTGTTTCGCCAAATAACATTGAGTAAATTTGTAAGCCAAGTCAAACCACGATCACTTAAAACTCTCCCCAAACTTCTATAGGAATGTCATCTGGTCCTACACCTCTCCCAAGCCTCATAACCTTCAAAGCCTCCTCTACTTCATTTGTATTCGTCTAAAGCTTGCACGATTCAACTAACATTCACTACTAGCTAAATTTCCCAAATTGATCTCTCTATTTTCATCACCATTGAAAAGCTTTTGGAAGTACTGCTTCCATTTAGTCTTTATATCCTTCTGAGTAACAAGCATGTGACCTTCCTCATCCTTAATGCATCTTACTTGAGAAAGATCTTTGGTCTTTCTTTCTCCTGCTTTAGCCAACCTGAATATATCCTTCTAGACCTCCTTAAAGTCGAGATTTTTTTACAAAACTTCATGAGCTTTTGACATAGCTTCGCTTACCGCCTTTTTTGCTTCCTTCTTCACAATGTGGTAGTTTGTGATAGTTTCATATGTTCTATCCTTAGACATCTAGAGCTAAAGCATGCTTTTTAATTTTGAGCTTCTTTTGTACCCCTCCACTCCACTACGAAGCCTCCTTTTGGCACGGGCTCCTCCCTTTGACTCGCTTAACATATCTTTGGCTTCCCTTCAGATACAAGATGCTACCACCTCTAACATCTCGTTTGCACTTCCGTTGCATTCCCAAGATAGATCTTCTAAAACCTTCTCGCTGAAGCTTGATTGCTTCAATTTAATATTCCACCATCTAGTTTTAGTGATCTTGGGAACCCTCTTTTTCTTTACCAGCCTTTTTTTGCATCCATGACTAACAAGCGATGTTGGGTGGTCAGACTCTTTCCTCCAATTATTTTGCAATTTTTCTCCTCCCATCTTTCCTCCTTAGTGATTAATAATGTTCATTATGCGTTGTTGGTCAGCCCATCCATCATTTGGTTTGTCCAGGCGAGGATCTTGAATTAAAAGATTACATGCTCGTGGATTGAAACCTACTTCAGTGATGACTACTCGACGAAGATCATCAGTCTACCCCACTAGCCAAAATCTCTCTCTCATCCCGAAAGCTAGCTCTCTCACCTGCAAAAGCATTGTCCGCACACTTAAACCCAAAGAGAAGGAGTGTATGCTCAAGGAGCCTGATTATATTCGAGTAGTTGTCGCTGCGAGCTGAGAGGGAGAAATCAGCGAGTGAAAGAGTGGAGTGGTGCGAAGCGGGCGAGCTGGAGGGAGAGAGAGATATCTTAGCTTTCATTTTCGGTAGGGGAAGGTCTCATCTCTTAATGTATCCGATCTTTTCTCCTCAACACAAAATAATCTATTTGTGTTCTAGTCGAGCCACTTTTATAAGTAATTAAATGCTCTTCTCTCTTCTTGAAGAGAGTTTTTGTAATGAAAAGATCATAAGTCATTATAAAATCCATAATGATTTTTTCCGCTTTATTCTTACCCCGAAGCCATGTCCTCCATGAACACTAGCATACCCTGAAGCATCCTTTCCCACTTGTCCATTAAGATCTCCCTGTAGGAAAATCATCTCTCTTTATGAGATTCCTTGCATAATCTTATTCAAATCCTCCCAAAAAACATGTTTAATCCTTTCATCTAAACCAATTTGCGGTGTATAAACTGAGATGATAGTCACAATTTCTTCTTTAAGCATCACTTTTAGCAAAATAATCTGGTCCCCGAATCTTTGCACCTTAACCACACAATCTTTCAAATGCTTATGAACAACCACTCCAATACCATTTCTTATCTTATTATTACTTGAGTACCAAAGTTTAAAGCTTGTCTTCTTGATCTCCCTTTCTTTCTCTGCAGCCCATTTTGAATCTTTCTTCTTTCCATCGTATCGTCTATCTCCATCGATTTTTCAGACAAGGTGCGAATATTCCAACTACCTATTCGCAAATTCTTTTGCAACCTCTTTTGGATTAACTTCTTTACCCACATGCGTCCATCATGCGAGAACCTGGCAAATTTTGGACTGCATCCAAACGGCGATGCATTAAACTACATATGGGCATTGATGTGTCCATCATGCTTATTTACTCGCATGTGTTCCTCGTGCAAGAACCCTTGCAAATTTTGAACTACATATGGGCATTGATGTTGGGTCCTTGCCAACTTCTCATTGCATTTGAGCAATGCAACACATCATTAGTAGGGAACATCCCAACGGAATCGAAATATTTTCTTAAATCCATATTTAAAAGATCCAAACTTTTTCGACTTCGAGACAAATTCCTAAATAATATTATTAAAAAGAACACTATTTAGTAGCTCCCTTTTAAAGTTAATCCATGTCGATATTTGGGGTCCAAGTCGTGTTCCTGATCACTAGGGACATGTTTTATCTTGTTGAGATGATTTTTCCCGTTTGTCGTGGGTCTTTCTATTGAAGAATAAATCTGAAGCAGGAGATTTGGTCAAAATTTCTATCAAAGAAGTGCAGAATCTTTTTTCTTCTTCTGTGAAATTTGTAAGGACCGATAATGCTTTGGAGTTTTGTACTTGTGCGCTATCCTACTTCTTCTCCTCCCGTGGTATAATACATCAAACATCATGTGCTTACAACTCTCAGCAAAACAATGTTGCAGAGAGGAAGCATC
This sequence comes from Ottelia alismoides, assembly GCA_037367405.1. NCBI lineage: Eukaryota > Viridiplantae > Streptophyta > Magnoliopsida > Alismatales > Hydrocharitaceae > Ottelia > Ottelia alismoides. The sequence continues at coordinate 1,030,063 of JAZKJV010001141.1, forward strand.
GACATTTACTTGACATCACTCGAACCCTTCTTATTCATAATCGTGCCCCACACTCGTTTTGGGTTAATGTTGTTCTTACAACATGTTATCTTGTGAATCGCATGCCTTCGTCTGTTTTTGGTGAGCAAATTCCTTTCACTATAGACTTTCATGAGGAGTTGTTCATTCTTCCTCCCTGTGTCTTTGGCTCTGTTGCATTTGTTCATCAGTTGGCTTCGGGTCTTGACAACCTCTCTCCTAGAGCTGTCAAATGTGTGTTTGTTGGGTACTCAAGAACACAGAAGGGATATCGGTGCTATGATCCGTTACGTAAGAAATACTATATAAGTGATGATGTCAAGTTTTTTGAGTCTGCGATGTATTTCTCTCCTTCAGGTGACAAGTTTGTTGCTTCAGAGTCTGATACTGAAATCTACATGCCACGTTCTTCTATGAATCAGTTGTCTCCCCTACCTGGTACACCACCACCACCACCTCGACTGCCACCACCACCTCTACCACCACCACCACCACCACTTCTTCCCTTGTCACAGCCGCCTGTGTCCATTGTTCTACCACTATCCACGTTCTATTCCCGTCCTCCAATTTTTGCTCATGGTCATCGCCCGTCATCTAGCATGCCTTAGGTTTGTTCTGAAAACATGGTTTCCAACGATGGGTCTGAAGATATTTCTGTGCAAGAATCATTATAGGAAGATGTTCTAGATGACCTGGATAGACCGATTGTTGTTCGGAAGCAAACACGTATGTGCGTCGTATCCGCTTGCTTCCCATGTATCCTTTCATCGCATGACAATGGATTTTCAGAAATTGCAGTTGCTCTGTCTGCTGTGGATATTCCATAAACTTACCAGCAGGCATTGAAAGATAGCCGGTGCTGTTGAGCTATGGAGGAAGAGATGGATGCCTTGTAATCTCGTGGTACATGGAGTTTGGTGTCTGCCCCTCCTGGTGCCTCTATTGTCAGTTGCAAATGGATGTTTACTGTTAAACATCATGCAGATGGAAGCCTTGATCGTTACAAGGCAAGGTTGGTGGCACGTGGTTTTACCCAGGCCAACGGTGTAGGTTACTTGGACACGTTCTCCCTTGTTGCTCGCCATTCCATGTTACGTGTTCTTCTTTCAGTTGCAATGGTATATGACTGGCCCTTATTTCAGCTAGATATTAAAAATGCATTTTTATATGGAGATCTAGAGGAGGAGGTATACATGCAGCAATCTCCGGGGTTTGCTGCTGAGGGTGAGTGTCAACAGGTATGTAGACTCCATAAGGCAATATATGTCCTTAAACAAAGCCCAAGGGCATGGTTTCAGAAGCTCAGATCTGATTGAATGGCAAGGGTTCAAGAGATCAAATGCAGATATCATTCTCTATTTGTGCAGAGAATGCCTAGAGGTACAGTTGTTATCATGGTGTATGTTTATGATGTAGTTATTACAGGAGATGATGTGCAGGGAATAAAGATGGTAAAAGAATTTCTGGGTCATCATTTTGTTACCAAGGATCTGGCACCCTAAGGTATTTCTTAGGGTTGGAATTTGCTAGGAATGCGTAGGGTCTTGTGATGACCCAAAGAAAATATGTAATAGACATGCTTGTTGAGACGAGCATGATTGGGTGTTGACCTTCCACTACTCCTATGGATCCTAACATGAAGCTATACGATGATGATACAGATTAGGTCGATAAGAGGAGATACATAGAGATGGTGGGAAAGCTCTTTTATGTTACTATTACAGATCGCATATCTCTTTTGCTATGAGTCGAATGAGTTTGTTCATGGAGCAACCTCAACAAGTACATATGAACGCTATATACATGTTTGAGATATCTAAAATCCTCTCCAGGTGCAAGACTATTTTTCAAGAAAGGAGCAGATCTCTCTGTATCCGCATGCGTTGATGCTGACTACGCAGGGTGTCGTAAGGATATCAAGTCTACTTTGGGCTTCGCAGTGTTCATCGGCGATTCTCTTGTTTCTTGGAGAATCAGAAAACAAATAGTTGTGGCTGGATCAAGTGTCGAATCTGAATATTGGGCTATGGTGCAAGCAAGTACAGAAATGATGTTGGTTCGAGCAATGTTAGTAGATTTGCATATAGATGTTCCTCTACCCATGCAGTTACAATGTGATAATTAGGCTGCTCTATTCATTGCAAACAACCATATGTTTCATGAGAGAACAAAACATATAGAGGTAGATTGCCAATATACTAGAGATATGATTCAGAAGGGCTTGATTTCTACCTCAAACGTCAGTTTGGGAGAACAAACAATAGACATCTTTACCAAGGCATTGCTCAAAGGACCATTTAAGAAGTATTCATTCAAGCTGAGCATGATTGACATCTATGTTCCATCTTGAGAGGGAGTGTAGAGATATTTATATGTTTACGTATTCTATGTGTATTGTTCTCTTATTTTATTTTCTCTGTATCCATCTTATGTAATTTACCCATAGGACTCTCCTCTATATAAGAGAGCCCAGGGTTCACAGAAATAACAACGCACTCATTTCTTCCAACAACCTACTTAAGGGCGATAACGTTGGTCAAAGGGTATCTAGGACTCAGGCGATGATGGAGTCACCTTGAGCGTTTGGAGGTAGTGACACAAGGAGAGAGACACTAGAAGGGTGGCTTATGGATGTGCATGGTGAGGAGAGACTTGAATGTGGATGGGGAGGGGTGCTTATTGTTTGGGCTGGTGGACTGTTGATATGCCTTAAATCCTACTCATCTATTTTACGAATAAGTTGCACCCCGAAAACAAGTGCGCAAAGCCCGCATGTAGATGATGATCTTGTTGTAATTAGGGGATCCATTTGTGTAGGGATGCTATTCAAAGCACCTTAGGGTTCGGGGTATGTTTGTATCTTGTGTACTACCTTTCTTCCACCAATAGAGAAAGATCCATCACCATTGCAGATGACGTAGCCCAATTACGGGTGGACCTCGTACATCTTACGTTGTTTTTGAGTTTGCCTATTTGCATGTTTGATTTGCATTTTACTTCCTCAACATGCAAAAAACTAGACCACTAGTTTAGGATCTTTGTTTTGATATGACATTGGGAGAAAAAAAACTTGTTTATGATCGGAAGCCTATCCCTCCTTGTATGGGGGAAGGGGTAGAGAAACGCCACAAGGATCGAAGAACATAAGAGAGATGACATAAATGAACATGAATAATAAAATGGATACACAACTCTGTTGTCTAGATGAGTTACTAATTGCTAAAGGACTAAATTGAGCTTATTGTCCATGTATTCTAATATTTTGTTTGGGCTAGTTGATCACTTGAAAGATATATATGGTTATGCCACTTGTTCTGATTGGCACTTCTGAAGTACTCAGGCTGGGACATACATAAAGGAATTTGTGCATGGGGATCTTGGGAGAACCTGTCCAAGGTAAGATGGAAGTATTTTTTTCTGGTTATATTTTATTTAATATCTACCTACTATAGCTAGAAAAAATTGAGCAGTTTCTCTTTTGAGTTCACTTTGATCCACTAATGGGATCCGTTTATCATTATTTGTGTGCAATGATAGAACAAGAGTTTTCTTTTTTTCTTTCTTTCAAGCTGCAATAGGTGCCGGTTGTTGTGTCACATATTAATGGATACGGTCATGGAGGGGACTATCCTTATAAATGTTGATGAGGGGGTTTCTCTTTTTTTTAAAAAGGTTGGAGGAATACTATATGAAATTTTATGGCTTAGGATAGAGAGGGGTCACTGGGGATGATAGCTGGGCCACTGTAGATTTTTTTGTATTTGCAGTGTTGATTAAACTTTATACAAAAATCTACTTATCAAGCACACATTCACTGGATCTGAGTGGATATTGAAAGAAAAGTGATAAGCACTTGCATTTGCCATTGATTTCTTTTGAATTCAACGAATCACATTCCAGAGTAGAAGTAGCTCAGTTGCTTTTTTATTTGATGACCGCTTTCTGGATTGCAAGTGGGATTAATTGAAGGAGTTGCCCCATATATAAATAAGGTAAGCAGCCACCATTAATAACACGTTTTACTTAAATATCCTCCCACTTCTTTCTATAGTTGTTAATAACTAGTTGGTGCGTAGTTGTAGTACGTAGTAGTTGGTGGTCCTAAATACATTCCTGAGTAAAAGTAGCTCAGCTGCTTTTTTATTTGATGTCCGCTTTCCGGATTGAAAGTAGGCTAGTTTGAAGGAGTTGCCTCATATACAAACAAGGTAAGGAGTCACCATTAATAATATGCTTTGATCAACGATCCTCCTGCTTCTTTCTATAGTACCTAATAACTAGTTAGTGCAGAGTTGTAGTACGTAGGAGTTGGTGGTTAACAATGTGAGTTAGTGTTGATGTCCTGAATACATTCTACGCTCAATAAGATTTTGGCTGTATCTTTATATAGCGATCTATGAACTACAGAATTCATGGCTTATAAGAAATTTATTTTTGAGGCAGTTCCATAATTTCTATTGATATTAGCAAACTATACCAATATACCTTTGATATATCCCTTTCCAGACATCGAGATTGATATTGATATTAATAACTTATCTATATATTTTGGATCCTTAGTCTGCTTTCCGCGTAACGCAATGTGCACTGTCATCAACTATACATGTTAAATTATTTACTTGGGTTTATTCTATTTAGCCACAAAGCGTGTGCACATTTAAGTGGATGGTTTTAGCTTATAACATGTTAGAGTTATTATGTTTACATTTATGCTTGTAATCCTTCAGGGGTATTTATGTATATTTTCTCTTGTACTCTCTAGGGTTTTCTCTCTCTATAAGAGACCCTAGCCCTTTGGATTAAACATCACATTCGTTTCTCTTCTCCACATGGTATCACAGCGACGGTCATAGACCGGAGCCAAATATCCAAAACCCGCAACCCGCCGCCACCACCAGCCCTCTCTCCTTGCACGGATCATTCTCTCATCAAAGGGTCCCGCGCAAGTAGTCCGAGCCCCTAGCGACACCAGCTGCCACCTCTAGTGGCACCTAAAGCACCGCCTGAGGCTCCAACAGCTCCAATCGAACCTCCTGTGCCATCGACACTGCCCAATACTGCTTGGAGCCCCCTCCAGCAGCCCCTGCTACTTTTCCAGCACCGTCGGTACCATCCACAAGTCCTCATGGACTTCTAACATGTTGTTGGATACCATCTTTGGTGTTGGAAGACCTCTGAAAACCCCTGATCTGCTGTGAAAGCAATTTTTTAGACCACTGTCACATCTAAAAGTGAGATCTAGGGCACTTCTCAGACCTTGTATGCATCTTTAAGTCAAGCACAAGATCTCCTTTCTTTTCTAAGACCACCATGAAATTTTTTTCCTAGCAAGACAAAGCTCTTAGCCTCGAATGTTATGACACAAGGCACTATTATCAAACTCAAGGGCACGGAAAATTATGTGCGATGGTCTCGATATTTTATGGTGTTCATTAATGGTCAAAGAAAACTCTACATTTTGACTAAAGATCCTTTTGAAAAGGACAATGAGTATGACAACTGACAGACAAACAACTACTTGGTTATCAATTGGATGACCGATAATGTTGAGGCTCACATTGCCTCAAATCTCCTTTACAAAACTACAACCAAGGAAATGTGGGAGAATTTTGAGCAAACATACTCTATGATGAAGACGAAGTCATACATTGCAGATATTTACAAGCGAATCTGATTGGCATCTCAGAGTGATTCCATTCTCATCAAGTACTACATGCATCACTCCAGCCTGTACGAGGAGCTTGCAATATTCCAGCCCTCATGTTGCGCCAAACAGATAAAAGAGCGTTTTGACTTCCAGTTATACTTCTTTCTAGATAGCATGCATTCTAGATATCAGACAACGAAGTAGCAATTCCTTATATTAGATACACTGCCAACGATGAAGGTTGCCTTTGGTTGACTTGAGGAACTCGAGACATTTGTTACCCAGCTTCTCGTCTTACCTTCAACAGAGAACTTTTCATACTCCACCTCATCTAGGCAAGGAGACAGATACAACGTTCAAGGAGGACATAGTCATGATCCAAGTCTAGTCATGGAAGAGAATCTGAACGAGGTTGCGACTTTGGCCGTGGCCGTAGATGAGACTCTACTGCCCCATGCACTCATTGTGGTCAGTGGAACCACTCGTTTGAACGATACTAGTAGAAGTTTGGACATCCCTCTGCCAAGGCTATCTCCATGATGTTTCCTGAACTCTTTACTTTGAAGCCCTTTTAGTGTGAGGAGTGTGAGTTTGGGAAACATCATCGAGCTTCTTTTCCTTTTTGTAATGAGTCTTATAGTACTACTGCTTTTCATCTTGTTCATTGTGATGTTTGGGGACCTTGTCGGTCCGCACATTAAGTGGTCATCATTATTTTATAGTTTTCATTGATGATTATAGTTGATCTTCTTGCGTATATCTATTAAAGGAGTGTTCGGAGATTAATCAAATTATAAGAAATTTCTTTCAATATTGTAAAACTTTCTTTTTTAGCACTGTTAAGATCATTCGTACTGACAATGCTCTTGAGTTAACCCAATAGGACTTGACCTCTTTCTTTGTGCCCCAGGTAACTGTTCAGCAAACATCCTGTCCATATACCTCGCAACAGAATGGTATAGCTGAGATCCTGCACTTGATAAATTTTTCCAGATCTCTTCTTAGTCAAATGAGTATTCTTAAATACTTTTGGGGGGATGCTATCTTTATTGCACTTTATCTCATCAACCACGTTCATTCATCTGTTATCAGAGGGGGAACTCCATTTTCCTTACTTAACCCTTCCGAGACTTCTTTTCCCATATATCTGCAAAATTTTGGTTTTATTGCCTTTATTCATAACTTTATGCAGCTGATAAATTATCATCTTGTGCCATCAAATGTGCCTTTCTTGGGTACTCTAGTACCCAGAAAGGCTATCGCTGCTATGATCCTGTTGGGCATCGATACTGTGTCTGACGATGTCACCTTCTTTGAACAGACAAGTTATTTCACGTAGACTGAGAGTGACTTTCCTCTGGACCTCCCTTCTCCACCAATCATCTATACTCGCCAACGTCCTTCCATACCTTCTATTTTAAACTAGTATTTGTACCGTTGCATGTCTTTTTTATGCAGGATGATATGACCACTTTGAGTTCTCCCACCACTACTGCCTCAGATGTACCTAAGGAGCTTCCTATAGCTATACATAAGCAAAAAGGCAATATATGTATCACCTCATGTCACATTTTACATCTAATGGTGGTTTATCTATCCGTGACAAGAGATTTATGGATGCTCTGAATGTTATTTCTATTCCAAGAGATAATTTTAGTGCAATACATGATCATGGTTGGTGACAGGTCATGGATGAGGAGATGGATGCACTTACCCCCTAGGGCATGTGGGATCTTGTGTCGTACCCCCAGGAGTTCGCCATGTAGCTTGTTGATGGGTCTTCACGACCAAATAAAAAGCCGGACTAGTTGCCAAAGGTTACACACAAACATTTGGGGTTGATTATTTTAAGACCTTCTCATCTATTGCTAGAATGGGGCCGGCCAGTCCCTCTGTTGCCGCCAACAAGACTTGGCCCATTTACCAACTTGATGTGAAGAATGCCTTTCTTTATGGTGACCTTGAGGAGGAGGTCTACATGATGCAATCGTCTGGGTATCTAGTCGAGGGGGAGCATGTATGTCGACAACGCAAGGCCATTTATGGCATGAAGTAGAGCTCCAGATCATGGTTTGATAGGCTCATTACGGAGATGAACACACTTACCTTTCAGAGGACATCTGACTATTTTGTCTTTATTAGACAACGGTCCACTGACATGGTCATTCTTGATGTCTATGTTGATGATATGGTGGTCATAAGAGATGATGTAGACGATATTCAGGAGACCAAGACCTTCCTCCAGAAGATCTTTGTTACGAATGACCTCGATCAACTTCGTTATTATCTTGACATTGAGGTAATACACAGTACAGATGGGCTCTATCTTTCACAGAGGAAGTATTGGCTCGATATTCTGACTGAAGCATGACTACTTGGATGCAAGCCATCTCGCATACCTACAGAAGTGAGAAAATATTCGACATTTATTGATCCAACTTTTAAGGGTGCAATACAATACATGAGCTTAGTGGGAAAATTGCTCTATTTCACTGTTACTAGGCCAGATATATAACATGCTGTGAGCAGAGCCAACCAGCATATGGAGAAGCCTCTTTACAGTCACTGGCAAAGATGTTCTTTTTATCCTTTGATATTTGAAGGAATCTCAGGGACGTGGATTCTTCTAGGGGTGAATAGGCATACTAATATCTCCGCCTATATAGATTTTGACTATGCGAGCCCTCCTGAATAGGCTCTTCTATGGAAGCGTCTCATGCATATAGTATCAAAGTTGTGCATGATCGACAGATATGCTCCAACTTGAGGGGGGTGTTAGAGTTATTATATTTATATTTATGTCCATAACCCTTCGGGAGTATTTATGTATTTTTCCTCTTGTACTCTTTAGGGTTTTCTCTCTATATAAGAGACCCTAGCCCTTTGGAATAATCATCTCATTCATTTCCCTTCTCCACATACATAATAAGCATTGAGATTGATAACGGGTTAGGTCATGGATCATGCCAATGTCCCAATGTTGTATGTGGTATGTAGTCATGTGTATAGTCCCATATCACCAATCGAGTGTTGATTAGAAGTGGCATCGAGAAGAACTTCATTGCCTCTAAGCATAGGATTCACTGCATGTGCGTCCATTGGTACACTATCTAAGCTTCTTATCGAACTGTAAAATTTTGTGAAAGCAAAGGCTTCTTTGACGGAGAAGCTACACAGTGACTGGTGAGGCAGAGAGGAAGCTGGTTATCAAGTGAGGCAAGCATTGACAACACATGTATTTTGGACGAAGTTAGGGAGGAATATGTGCAGACCATGTTCATATGCCAGAGGGGAGATGTAGTCCAGGTGATGGTCAGCAATTGCATAGGCACCTTTTGACCAATCTCCATTACCAATGAGACTATAAGCAAGGAACATGTGCAGAGGTGATGCCAATAACATGGTTTTAAAAAATGGAAGGCCGAACGAGGCAGTTTTCTGATTTCGAGGTGAGGAGTAAGCTTCATTAATTTTTATAAAAAATATTGTAAATATTTAGAAAACTATATTACAAAACAAAGCTCTATATATTAAAGGAGTTTTGGAGTAATCCTTTATCACTTAGTGTATATGATCATATCATGAAAAAGATAAATAAAAATGAAAATTGTATGACATCATTAAAACAACTACTATGCAAACAAAATAAACACATAAATATTATCATATAATGCAAAAGGTAAACTTTGTATGATATATGGTGACAATTTTGATTATAACATGTTAAAAATCTTTGATCTTCTTTTTATTTTTGACTTACATTAGTCCTTCCTTTATCTTTCGAAAGTAAGTTCCTTTTAAGAAATATTATCCTTGTCCCCTTTTTTGTTTCGGATTGGATACGTCCTCTCCTACTAATCTGTCTACAGTTCCCACAAATTTTGCGTATAGAAGCTGTATTTTCATATTTATGATTCCCTATGAATCTACCTGAAAGAAATATCCCTTTAATTTGGAACTCCAAATTTATCGCCATGAGGATGCTAAAAAATACTTTATCATTTAAATCCTTGTTGTGAAGTCTATGAACTATATGTCTGTTGGTTGAATCATAATGCCTTACTTTGATTTTGACTCTATCCCCTGCTAGTATGCTTATAAAATTGCATCGGATCCTCCTTGCAATGTGTACATCCTATACATATATCATATTTTTTTACTTAATGTGGCATTAAATCTACTTATTCCACTTTGTAAATAAAATATTTTGATAGGTGAAACAAACAAATAGTAAATGAATTATGTATTTTAGATATTAGAAAAATCAGTGGTTTACCAAAATTATTTATAATCAATCTGATTTTGGATAAGTTCATGAAAAAGAAGCTATAAACTTTAATTTTTGTTTCAACAAAATAATATAGCAGTACTAATTGTACGTGTTAATCTAATTAAAATTAGAGAATATCAAAATTAACGGTATTATATACTATTAAAACTAATAATGAAATAGAATTAATAATAAAAAAGAATAAATAATTTTCTACATTAAATAGTATATTATTAATTATATTTTATTACATGATTACAACTATTTATTCAAAGAATTTGTTTGATTAATTTGAGTTGATTTTCCGTTAAGATGGATTGATAAAATGATAGCTAATCCAATTGTTTCTTCTGTTACTGCAATGGTTATAACAAAGATCGAGAAGATGACTACTTTTAATTGACATCCATCATATAAATAATAAATCAGAAAATGGTACGAGATTGATATTAACTGAATTTAGTATAGGTTCTAGACAGATAAGCGCGCTAACCATGTTTCGACTTGTGATCAATCCATAGATACCGATAGAAAATAAATGGGCACTCAAAAAATGTGTCTTACAATGGACGAGACAAAGGATCGCGATCCTGTAAGGGCGATCTAACTCCAAAAATCGTCCTCAGTTTGGATTGCATGTTGCAACTGGCTTGCATGAAATTGGATTCGTTATTGATCGTCGATCAGCCATACGGTAGTGAATTCCGTTCTTGGGCCTTGTACACACCACCCATCACACTTTGGGAGCTGAACATGCTCGACGTCATTACTTTAATCACAAGGATGGGGATACCGAAGGCTGGGCTAATGACTGGAGTGAAGTCATAACAAGGTAGTCATACTGGAAGTGTACCTAATCACCTCCTTAAAATTGTAGCATATAAGTTGCATAATATTTTCAAATGGATTAAACAAAGGGGTTAACAATCAACTTTTTGTACTAGTTTGGATAATGAAATCTTTCCAATTTACATAAATTAGTAGAGCCATATTTAAACATAATTATGGCTATGGAAACATCAAAAGTCTCCTATATGATTACCCATTTACTTTATATGTATCAGACTAACTAAAGTTGTGGAACTGTAGATATAGAAGCTCAATGTAAGAGGCCTAAATACAAGTCATGTATTTAGATGCATAAATGTATTTCCCAATTGAATATACATCTATAGTTAGCTTTTCATTACTTCAGCTTATGATATTAACATATTTTAGGGGCAAAAAATGATTGAAGTGGTTTATCTAATTGTGAGATGATTGATATGTAAACCATGTCTATCAGGTCAATACATGTTAATGTTAATGGCAATCTTGCAACTGTCAATGTTTATTTCTCTAGGATACCAACTAACACCGCAATTCTTGATATTGAATTCCATTGAAATACTGGTCATTAAATTCAATTGAACTTACCTTTTTTTCTTATGTTTATACCAGTTATTGTTAATCATGTACTTTTCGATTAAAAACAACACTAATGCTTTATCATAAACCGATTAGGAATTGTAGATGTACTATTTAGTGCTAATGACTAAAAATGTAGTTCAACCTCTAGGTGGCACCTCGTGTCCGCGTCAACGCCTCGACCACCTCGGTATGCCTCGAGGCATGCGTCACTAAGACTGCCTCGAGGCCAACACTTCAATGCCTTGAGGCGCTAAAAACCAACTCAGGACAAGAGTTGGGCACCTGCAGTCCTTTGGGCTATATGGTGTAAACAAAATGCAGTGGTTTTCAAAAAAGGGAGATAGTACAGTGAGAAGATGGTGCACAACACCAAGGCATTGTATATGTCGTGGGTATACTTGTATCTTTGAGATGTCGTAATATACGGTTGTGTACTTTCTTTTACCTCTTTATAAATTTTACTAAAATATTAGTAGTATCTTGCGTTGGAGGACCGTGGGCTACTCAGAAAAACATGTGGAAGCATCAAGTACACAAACACTAAGATTTACATACTTCAAGATGATCATGGTGATCACCGTAATCGATGGGAGAAAGGACATGATAAATTCAAATCTTATTATTATTCTTATGTACAAATACTAGAGTGATATTTATGGATCTATCAATTCTTACAAGCCCTAAATCAACGTAATATAGAATGAATTTAGACAATAGTAATAACTAGATAACATATAAATTTAACAATTTTGTACCAAGTTGGAGCTTTCTTCAGCTTGTAACAAAAGAAATCATCTCCCCTCACTTGATAGGTTATTCTATGGAAGTAGGTAGGTGGAATGAAGTGTTGATGCTAATAGGAGTCATCTAACAATTATGTGAATATTTTAAAGAATATGTAGACGAAGCAAATGATCTTTGCTGAAGAAGAGAAAAGATCGTAGACGCAAAGTAATGTTCAATCTATTTTGTAGAGATGAAGGAGATCTTTTGATAGATTTTTAAAAAGAGTTAGTGGAGTATCCATTACCAAGTATGCCTTTCTCAACAAGAGCCTCAAGAAAGTGGGTTTCCTCCGTGGAAGCCTCGAGTACCATGTTTCTCTTCTTCGTACAACCAGTCTCTACTATGTAATTTGTCCAATGGGCTATCTCCTCTCTATATTAGGTCGTACAAGTAAAGAGATCTATTCATTGATTAGAAAAAGAAAAAGCACGAACATTGATTGGATCAATGATAAAATGGATTCCTGGGTCGCAAACAATGATTCGATTGGTGATAAAGAAAGAGAATTATTGGTTCAATTCTCCACCTTAACGATGGAAAAGTAAATGGATTGAATTCTATTGAGTCTGACGCAGAGTGATCATTTATCAAAGAATGACTCTGGTTATTAAATCTCTAGGGTTACATACAACTACATTGATTTTAGTCAAAGGTGCTTTAGATGTGCATGGTTCCAAGAAAATTAAAAATCGGTTATAGTTTTCCTTGTGATGATCTAGGGTGGGGTGGTACTTGTGATATTTTATTTTGGGGTGCATTTTCTTTGGTAGTTTTCGTTTTGCATCCCCTTTATCTATTACATCCCCCTAGTCTTGCATCTCAGTCATTTGATAACATATTTATATAATAATGAATATTCACCACTATACAACATACCAAAGCCTTTTCCTACATTAAGTAGGGTCGGCTACATGGATTCTTTGCCTCCATTCAGATTTATCTTGGATCAATCTCGGGCTTAGATCCAAAAAACTAAATCCCTTCATATGGTCTCATTACATCACTTCTTGGGCCTTCCTTACCCTCTCTTAGCCGGCGCAACATCCCAAAACTCACGTCTCCTAACTAGTGCATCGGTCGACCTCCTTTGCAAATGATCAAACCACCTTAAGCGATTTTCTTGCATCTTATCCTCAATCGGAGCTACACCAACTTTTTTTCGATTGCATCATTCTGAATCCGATCTTTGTGTGTGTCCACACATCCACCTTAGAATTTTCATTTCTACTACACCCAATCTCTGCACATATCTATGGTTTACATGTCACTATATTTAAACTTAATTGTTGATAGTTAAAAAAAAGCTCGCACCATTATTTTATGTAGTTTATATTTGATTATATTGATATAGTTTATTGCTTTATATAGTTAGTTTTTTTCATAGGAATAGATATAAAAAAATTATTAGATTATAAAAGGAACCTGGGACCTCATGAATAATCAATTGATTATTCTCTTTCCACTTGTTATCAGGGCGACGACCCTAGATCAGATTTCTGTCCCATAATCCTCTTCATCTACTTATAGGCCCATTGCAGCCTGGAGCGTCGATTTCGGCACCACCACACCTCTCGTAGTGGAGCTTCCCCAAACCCAATCAACCTCAAGTTTATATTAGAGATACCAACGGCTCAACGAGTGGGCCTCGGCATTGTCGTACACCATGAGGGTTGCCTTCGACGAGCCCAACCAACCTCGACGGCCCACCAACAACATCACCACTGTTCCATAAGGGCATTAACACCGCTTAGCAGCTCTTGAAGGCCCTTTACAGTTGTTGTGTAGCATATAGAGGTGCCACATAAACCACTAGTGGCCCCTCTATCATCATCTAGGGCACTGACTTTCATTGTTGTGCATTCCGAGGTCTCCCAACAATGTGATTTTGGATGGTTTCAGTAAAATCAAACCTCAAGAACCATCTGCGTGCCCTAGAGCGCTTCCTTGGTTAATGGAAACAAGCGTATGAGTCTAAACACACAACTGATTCTCTATTTGTTGATGTTATTTTTATTTTGTTGTTCACAATAAAATGAAATAATTATTTTACTTCACGTGTTTATTTTCAAACTTTCTTCCTCAGATATACGATAATTAATCTAACATTCATAACTTATATAACCAAATAATAACATCAAGTTGAAAACTTGCAACTAATATAAAATATTTATTATTACAATTCAAGCTCAAATCTGTGTGCAATAGAAATAGTATGTGTAGGTGTATGATAAATGGAACATGATGTATACAAGATCATGGAGCTTCACCTTCACTTATTTCAAGCAATCAATTCTCTTTGAACGCCCCCTCCCCCTGACCCTTCGGTTTTACAAAAAAAGGTCACGTGCAAAGCCAAAATTTAAAAAAAAATACGATTTTTGAGGCTTACGCCTCAGCCTCGCCTCGAGCGCCTCACGCCTCGAGCGCCTCAGGCGAGGCTGAGGCGTACGCCTCTTAAGATGTACCTGAGGCGTGCGCCTCGGGGCGTTTTGGGCCCGCCTCGCCTCGAGGCGTACGCCTTTGCGCCTCGAGGCGCCGCCTTTTAAAACCATGATGTAGACACATTTGCTTCTGTTTACAACCCGTGTTACAACCATTAGAAAAGCTCAGGCTCGATGAGCTTAACTAAATAAGAGTTCGTGAACCTGGCTCTAAAACCTAATGAGTCCGATCTCGAGCTAACTACGTTACTCGTTAAGTTTATCAAGTCGAGCTTGAGTTGGTCATGCTCAACCCACTAACTCAATCTAATTTTTATATATTTTCCATTATATATAGGTGAATGCGATGACCCTACTTCCACTTTGACTAAGACCCAATCCCACCTTATTTCGGTCAAATCTATTACTTAGATATGATCCATTATTCCCAGTATACCACATACTGTACCCTAAAACCCCATTCCCAACTTCATTCTGCCCTAACCTCTCCCGATACTAGTTTTACACCAACCGACCGCGAGTCGTGCTGTGTCGATTGACCACCTTGAGCTGAACATAGGGCTATAATGTTTCTTCTACCTCTGAGCTTTTGTGGTGCATACCGTGTTGTTATGCTATACCAATCACCCCGATAAAAACATCTCCCCGCCCCAAGCAACTATGTGATTATGCTTGCACCGACCGACCTCTGAGCTGTGAGCTTATTTGGTTACAAATTTTCTTTTAAAGTTGCATATTTTCTTTGGCAACAATATGTTATGTGAGAATTAGGTGTTCAGATCTGTGTTACTCATGATTTTTTATTTCTTTATGAAGTCTCTTTTGATGTGTCATCTTATTCGATTTTTACTATTACTATTTTAATGGTGCTTTGCATGTTGAAGCTATAGTTGTTATTTCAGTAGGCATGAGATTATTAAGGTAGGTGAATATTCCATTATATAAGGCCCGTTAAGAGTCTTGTGAGTTTTACTCATATTCAACGAGTGTGAGTTCAAGCCAGCATTCAAGGGTCGAACTTTATTGAGTCTGAGCCCGAGCCCGAGTTTGGTTATCAAGTTCGAGTCTGAGTTGGGGTCAACTTGACTCGTTGAACTCGATAGACACCGATAGCCCTAGCCTTCATCTTTTTCTGGCACTATGTCAGAGAACAATATCGACATCCCATCTTCGGGCGCCTTTAAACATTTGGTGTCCATAGTCAAAATGTACTGGAACAACTACGAGTTGTGGTCCATAAATTTCATGAGCCTTGTGCGATACATTGGGAAACACTTTCTGACACAAGAGGAGCCGACTAACGAGAATGAGGCTAATGTCTCATTGGAGGCAAATGACATGTATGCACGCATGTGGCTATCGAGTATGTTGGTTGTGGAGATAGACAATGATACCTTACGTCAACCCATAACGAAGGTGTTGTGGGACATCGTCGCCACCACATACTCTCAAGCAAGGAATGAGACAAATACTACATGTCTAGCATGACATCTTCACGGTCAAGCAGAATGGTCGTCGCTTTCATACCTTATACACATCTCTCAAGGGCATGTTTGAGGAGCTCCAACGCTTCATGCCTATAGAAGCTACTCCGGAGCAACAGAAAGCATACATATACACTACTATGGTCGATGTCTTTTTTTACGACTCTTGATCCTGATTATGATGACGCACGATCCCAGTTACTTGAGGATGCTACCATACCTCTTGTGGAAAATGTAAAGGAATGAAAAAGTGCATTCATCACAACCCTAGAGCTCTGTTATATAGGAGAAGAGCTCTACGGAAAATTACATAGATAACTGACACAAATAAATAAACTACAGAATAACATATAAACATATATAAATATCTCAACACTCCCCCTCAAGCTGGAGCATAACATATCATGCTCAGCTTGGAACAACGGTGAAACCGTCCCTTTGCAAGTGCTTTGGTGAACATGTCAGCAATCTGACTACCTGAAGCAACATGAGAAGTGAGTATAAACCGTCTGCACGGTGTTTAACAATAAACACCCACTTACTGCCAACGATATAAGCATATGGGGGAGCCGGAACGACACTCCACGTACCACGAGATTGTAAAGCGACCATCTCCTCTTTCATAGCAAGACGCCAAGGGCCACTCTGTAATGCCTCCTGATAGGATTTTGGTATCTGCACCGCTGATAAGGCAACAACAAAACTCTGAAAGTCTCCAGATAGCCGCGTCAGAGAGACATGAGAAGACAGAGGATGCATAGTACATGTACACCGCTTCCGTCGTAGAGCAATAAGGACATCCAGGTCTACTGTATCATTAGAAATAGTATCATCCAGAACATCCTGCACACTCAAATCACCGGTGCCATTAGTATTACTCAAGTGCTGAGGACATACCTTGGGCGTGCTAAATGTTGGTGGAGGCACATGAGCATGAGGCCGACACTGATAAACCTGGGGAAAGAAAGTAGGTGTGGCAGGAGGTGGAGGCACATGAGCATGAGACCGACACTGATAAACCTGAGGAAAGAAAGTAGGTGTGGCAGGAGGTGGAGGTGGCAGTGGTAGTGACGTTGGTGGTGGTGGATGTAGAGAATGTTGTGGTGGTGGTGGTGGTGGAGTAAGAGAGATAGGAGGTTGTGGCATGTAAACCTCTTCTCCACTCTCTGAAGAAATGAGCTTGTGATCACCTGTAGGAGAGATACATGATGGATTCAAAGAAGGTGACATCTGCACTAACATAGTACCTTCGCCGAGCAGGGTCAAAGCAACGATACCCCTTTTGGGTATTGGAATACCCAACAAACACATACTTGACTGCTCTGGGAGAGAGCGTGTCAAGCCTTGGAGACATCTGATGAACAAAGGCAACGCATCCAAAAACACGAGGTGTAAGAGAAAAAATATCCTTCTCGAGAAACGCAATCGAGAATGGAATCTTTTCTCCCAGAATCGACGAAGGCATACGATTTACCAAATAACACGCAGTGAGAACGTCTCCCCAGTAAGAGTGGGGAGCACAACTCTGAATTAGAAGAGTTCTGGTGACATCCCAGAGATGACAATGTTTCCTTTCAACCCCATTCTGTTGAGACGTATAAGCACAAGATGTCTGATGCACAATACCATAAGATCTAAGAAATTGAGAAAGATGTGTACTGCATAATTCAAGTGCATTATCAAAACGAATATACTTGACATTTGCAGAAAAGACATTCCATATTTCATTAATAAAGGACTGAATGGTAGGAGTAGCATCGGACTTGTTCTTGAGCGGAAAGACCCATGACAATCTAGAAAACTCATTTACAACAATGAGATAAAATTGATGTCCCTGAAGATCAGGAACATGATTGGGACCCCAAATATCCAAATGAATCAACTCAAACAGACCATGGCTACTTTGATCCTGACGACTTTGGAATGTGTACCTATGATGCTTCCCAAACTGACAAGCCTTGCACTTGAAAGTAGAGCGAGGAGAGATATGAGGAAGAACATGATGCAGCTTTTGCAGAGGAAGGTGGCCAAAGCGGAGATGCCATGCATACGGAGAGACATAACCAATGCGAAGAGAAGAAACATCATCATACGGAGATTGCACTAGTATGTATATACCTCCTTGCTCACAACCAGAACCAATCACCCTGCTCGTTAGAATATCCTGAAATACAAGAGCAGAAGGGTCAAATATGGCACGACAATGCAAATCTTTGGTGATTTGACTAATAGATAATATATTCATAGAGAATTCAGGAGCGTAAAGAACATTCTAAAGCTGCATTTCAGGGGTTAACTGCACCTCCCCCCCGACCAGTATTGGGAGAATGTGTCCCATTAGCTATCACCACAGATCTGCCTAACTGAGTCGGACTATAGGTACTAAATTGGCCTCTGTCACCACAGAGGTGATGGGATGCTCCTGAATCCATGATCCACTCTAACAAGTCTGCCATGTAACGACTATTAAAAGCATATGATGTACCTGATGTGGATGTAGGTGCTGAGGTTGAGGTTGCTACCTTAGAAGATCCTGATTGCGAGCTAGTTGACCCGGGAGACAGCATGATCTCCGTAAGTCGAGCAACTAACTCATCGAACCTCTGATCAGATGCGACAGAAGAGCTGTTACCCTGGTGGATTTGGTCCACCACGCATGCTGAGGAAGGAAACCCATGCTTAGAATAGATCGTTTCGTCTGAATGACCTGGCCTGTGACAGTAAGTGCAAGGCTGACGAGGGGCTCTACTGCTCCCTCCTCTTCCATAGCCTCCTCGACCACGGAACTCCGTAGTGCTCGCCCTACCATGAGATGCTGCCCTGGTTGAGGAAGTCTGACACACGGAAGAACCACCAGAAGAGGAGAGTCTGCTTAGTCGGCAATATGCCTCCTCCATCAGAGGTATAGTGGTATCGGTAAGAATATGTGCTTTAGCTGCATCATACTCAGGATCCAGTGCTGCTAGAAAGATTCCTGTCATCACAGAATCCCTGTATGCTTTGAGTTGCTCTGGTGTAGCAGTCAAGGGGATGTAACCATGCAACTTCTCAAACATACCCCTCAGAGAAGTGTAAAGGGTATGGAGAGGACGACCATTCTGTTTCGAAGTGAAGATATCATGCTGAAGTTGCAGAATCTTTGACTCATTCTTCGCTGGAGTATATGTAGCGGCGAGAATGTCCTACATAGATTTTTTCGTGGGTTGACTCAAGATGTCATTTATTATCTCCATGTATATTGTTCCAGAAAGCCACACTCATGCATACGCGTCGTCTGCCTCCCATGAGCCATTAGCCCCAGTCTTGTCGACATGCTACTCCTGTGTGAGGATATGCTTCTTGCCATTACATTGCGTTAGACTCATGAGCTGCATGGCCTACAGTTCACAATTAGTTCCATCGATCTTCACAATGAGTGTTGGACCTTTGAAGGCACCCATGGATGGAATATCTGCCTTGGTGTCTGACATGATGACAATAATCTCTCACGACTGGGGTTGCAAACTTGAACAAGGAACATCTACACAGACATCTAGGAAGATGGTTGTGGGTGTAGACTCATACCACAACCACTTCCATGCCTTGAAGGCTCCTTTGAAAGGCTAGGCTATGATGCTCACGGGTGCACGGAGCACATGTGCTTGGGGGCGCATGGAGGCACTCGGAGGCACAGATGCGTACGGGGTAGTGCATGTGCGCACAGGTGCACAAGCGAACAAAGATGCGCAGGCGCGCGCGGGGCGCAGACGCGCGAGGGCGGAACGTGCTGTGGCACATGGCGTATGAAGTAGCGGTGAGGTTTTTGGTGGGGACGAGGAATTACGGCACAGGCTTCGGTCTTGGACCGTCGCTCTGATACCATGTGGAAAATGTAAAGGAATGAAAAAGTGCATTCATTGTAGCCCTAGAGCTCTCTTATATGGGAGAAGAGCTTTAGGGAAAATTACATATGTGGAAAGGGAGAAAGAGCTATAGGAGAAAAGCTCAAAGGGTAAATTACATAAACAGGACAAGAGAAATAAACAATATAGATAAAGGCGACATAACATAAGTATCTTAACACTCCCCCTCAAACTGGAGCATATATATCTATCATGCTCAGCTAGGAACAACAGTGATGGAAATGACCTCTTGCAAGAACTTTGGTAAACATGTTTGCAATCTAATCACCTAACGCAACATAAGACATTGAAATAAGCCCCTTTTGGAACAAATCACGAGTGTAGTGACAATCTACCTCAATGTGCTTTGTTATCTCATTAAATGCTAGATTATTAGCTATGAACAAGGTTGCTTAATTATCACATTTGAGATGCATAGGAAGAGGCACCTCAATCGTTACATCAGTCAGGACAGACTTGACCCATATCATTTCTGTACTGCCTTGGGCCATGGCCATATACTCTGATTCAGCGCTAGACCGAGCAACGACAGTTTGTTTCCTATTCTTACATAAGACCAATGAGCTATCAACAAACTCAATGAAGCCTAAAGTGGACTTCATGTCCTTAGGACACTCAACATAATCTGCATCTGCACACCCATTAACTGTGAGAGATCTATATCTTTTAAAAAGAAGACATGCACCTGGAGATGACTTCAAATATCTCAAGATCATGCACATTGCATCCATGTGTGCCTGCCTGGGTTGCTCCATGAACTGGCTCACTCTGCTCACAGCAAAAGATATATTAGGCTTGGTAATAATAACATATAATAATTCCCCTACCAGCTCTTTGTATCGTCTCTTGTCCACATCCTCAGTCATCATCAAAGATCCTAGCATTAGAATCCTGGAGGCACATGAGCATGGGGTCGTCACTGGTAAACCTGCGGAAAGAAAGTAGGAGACGATGGAGGTGGCGGTGGAGGAGGTGGTGGTTGAGGTAGTGGTGGAGGTGATGTCATGTGTAATAATGATGGAGGAAGAGGCATATATACCTCTTCTCCATCCTCTGAAGGAGTAAACCTGTCACCTGTGAGGGAAAAATACATAATGGACTCGAAGAAGGTGACATCAGCACTAACATAGTATCTTCGTCGAATAGGGTCAAAGCAACGATATCCTTTTTGGGTCTTGGAATACCCAACAAACACACATTTTTTTATGGGTAATAATTTTTGTATTGCATGTAAAGGAGAAGATATACAGGGGGAAGGGTTATAGGTTTGACCTGAAAAACAACAAAAAAAGTGCACTCTACAGTGCGTACAAAAAATAGCAGAGAATCCCAAAAATCTGCATCAATCAAGCTTCAGGTGAGCTCAAAGTAATGTTAACCGCATAGGTGATTAATACTGCGAGAAGATGCTACGAAGAGGAGCATACGGTTGTCCATCTGAGATTTCTCTCCCTCCAAATTTCCCAGACCGCGGCCGATAAGGCGACGCACCATAGTCGACGCACGCCACTATCAGAAAGGCACATGATCCAGTCCAGGAGGTTGCTGAGAATAAATGAAGGCGATTGTGGTAGGCCCATCTCAGCAAGAGCTTAATTCCACGTATCCACGACAAAACTGCATTCGAAGAAGATATGGTCGTGTGATTCCCTTCCGGTGCCACAAAGGTAACAGTGACCATCATGTCTGATACCCATCCTTTGGAACCGATCCAGCGTAGGTAGCCGGTTGATGACTGCATGGTAGAGCGCACATGAATGCTTAGGGGCGGTGTTCTTGTTCCACACTACACTCGCCCAAGGGACCCCGTCCCCCCTATGTCTGACCACATCAATAGCTTGCGAGAAAGAGACCTCCTTGGACGAACGAAGCCAAGTGTGCTGGTTGCTACTGCTGGAAATTGAGCCACGGAAAGCATCCCTTCCACGGAGAAGCGTCTTCCACAACAACGAGTCCCCATCTTTAGGCACAATCTCCCAAAAAGAGCAATTGTGTAGGTATCTCTGCCTCATGTAGATAGCCCACAGTGATTGCTCCACGGTTAGAATTCTCCACGCCCAGACCACAAACATAGCCTCCCGCAGCATTAGCATTGGACGCAACCCAAGCCCACCTTCGGTCTTGGGGAGGCAGGTGGTGCGCCAACTGACCCAATGCTGCCCATAACCCCAAAGAAAATTAGCGCACATCTTGTTGACACAGGAGGCGGAGCCTCAGGTGATACCATCGAGGACCGACTTGATGAGCTGCAACCGACCCATCAAAGAGAGGGACGTGGCTTTCCACCTGCCAAGCGTAGCCCACACTCTTTCTTCCAATGACTTTGTAATTGAAACCCTGTCGTAGGAGGAGAACAGGGGCATACCCAGGTATGTTGTTGGCAGGGCGCGCCTAAGCATCCCCAATCTAAGAATGGAGGCAAAGTCGACTGGGCTGCCCTTTGGTCTAAATGGTTTACTTTTACAACTATTCATCTTCAGCCCGGAGATGCGCTCAAACTCGTCTAGAACCCGTGCCACCTCGAATAGCGTGGATGAAGAGGCCTTGCAGAAGAAAAGGAGGTCATCCGCATAGATGAGGTGTATAGGCGCCACAACGCGGCCTCGACCGAACGGCTTTAGCCTTCCCTTTGCCACAACGTCCTCAACCATCAAGGATAGAGATTCCATTCCCACCACAAAAAGGAGTGGGCTGAGAGGGTCCCCCTGCCTCAGCCCACGCGTGCCTTTAAAGAAACCTTCAGAGCTCCCATTAATGAGGATGGAGAAAGGAGCAGTAGAAATGTAGTTGGCAATCCACTTCACCCAAATGTTGTCAAATCCCATAAGCTTGGTGAGATCAACCTTCAGGCAACAAACACACATTTGATAGCTCTGGGAGAGAGCTTGTTAAGACTAGGAGACATTTGATGAACAAACGCTACAGAACCAAAAACACGAAGCGCGAGAAAAGGTCCGTCTTGGGAAACACAATCAAGAACGGAATCTTCTCTCCCAACACCGAAGAGGGCATACGATTTACCAGATAGCAAGCAATTAGAATCGCATCTCCCCAGTATGAATGAGGAGCACGACTCTTAATCAAAAGAGTTCTGGTAACGTCTAACAGATGGCGGTGTTTTCGTTCTGCCACCTCATTCTGTTGGGAAGTGTTGAAGTATTTATTATGTGCGCTATTGAGTTGTAGGGGCAAATGGATCCTGGAGAAGATCCATTTACCCCATCCACGTTTAATCCCACATCGTCCAGTGTGGGACTTGGAGGCTCTGGAGAGGCTATATAAGGAGCCCTA
This sequence comes from Ottelia alismoides, assembly GCA_037367405.1. Taxonomy (NCBI): domain Eukaryota; kingdom Viridiplantae; phylum Streptophyta; class Magnoliopsida; order Alismatales; family Hydrocharitaceae; genus Ottelia; species Ottelia alismoides. The sequence continues at coordinate 1,053,312 of JAZKJV010001141.1, forward strand.
GACCTCCTGTATCCATTGAGAAAGTCAATAGACAAACACGCCCCTTTGAGGGCTTCTCCCGTGCTCCTCGTGGAGTAGGGTTCCACGTTAAATCCCGCCATTCTTCGTTGTTCTTTATCTTTTTTCATGTTCGCTTCCGCATGTTTATTTCTTAGCATGGTATCAGAGCAGGTTCGATTCTCGAGATTTTGTTATTAAGGTTTTTCTGTTCCGAGATTCAATTATTATGATCATGTCGGATTGTTGCTTGAAGATTATATATCATTCTGGTTCTATACATCTTCATCATGAATCTAGGGTTTCCAATGAAACCCTTGTTCTGCACATCAAGATCGACACGAGTCCTGTTTCCAGCAGCAGTGGCGGCACAGGCAGCGCACGCGGGCTGCATCTTCTCCGATTCCAGAGGCATCTCCAGTAGCATCGTGCGAAGCACCATGGCACGAAACACATCTCCAGCAACACTCATGCCTCCACCACCCATGTATCCTCCAGGCGAAGCCCAGGCCCCTGCCCAGACCCCCGACCCTAGGTGGAATCCTCACGGGCCCAGGAGGGGCTCCAGTCGACCCTATCGGTGCTGCCCTCTCCTCCAAAGCCTGATGAATCCCGTATTCATCATGTTAAAATTGGTCATTTAGGCTCTGTTTCCCAACATTCACACGCATTTAATCATTAATAAAGCATCATTAGCATTCATACATGTGTAAATAATATTTGCATTCCATCATGCATAATTACATTAAAAATCCCAAGTGTAAATTAGCCCAAAAAGCCGCTAACTTCCCACATTTGTAAATAATTCATCCTAAATCCGATTGACCCCAAACCACCTTCATTGTGTAGATATTACTAACCTTATTAAATAAAAAATACAAAAAAAAATACTAACTCAAATGAGTGTCAAATAAACCCAATGTCTAAATTCACATGTAAAGGACTAAAATGATCATATCTCCCACATACAATGTCCGATTTTGGTCTACTCACTTTTAAAGTACTGCATTTTCAAATACCTTCAAAACAAGACCAATTTCGTAAAATTCGGAGCTCATATGTGAAAGTTGGGTTTTGGGCCTCTCTTGCGCAGTTTGACTTTTTGCTATTTTTGACATGAGGTTTGATGTACAAAATTAACCCTATTAATTTTATTTCTTCATCATTATTGTTCTTTGATGAAAGTTTTATTAAGTGACACAAAAATCCAAATCCAGAATAAAACTAAAATCAAAGAAACTGACTGAGTCCAAGCGTCCGTTGTGAGTCTACACAAAAGTTGTGTGTTTCTTACTTCTATTTTATTTTCCTATTTTCTTATTTATTAAAAATCCAAAAAAAATAGAATAATGTGTAATTAATTTTCTTTAATTTTATCATATTTTTCTATAATTTTTATCCTCTCTAAAACCATCAAAAAAATTACAAAACCCCCAAATTCGATTTTCTATACACATCGAGAACCACCAAAAAGTCCACTTCACACAGATGACCTCTTTTGCTCACGGGTCCTTCATGAAAGTTGCAGATCTTGTCGAGACGAACAACTTTTGTGAAGGAAATTTTTCGATCCGAGGTCTCCTGTTACTTCTTTTCCCCTCTTTAATTTCGAAATTTTTTTGGATACCACGTACAGCTCCTGGGCGTGCCACGTGGCACCCCCATCTCTCTCTCTACCCGCCCCTCCCCCAGGGTCACGTGCCTAGCACGTGACCCCATCATCACCTTCCTCCAAACCGTTCCTCCTTCCCCCGCGAGTAACCCCCCTGCTCCGCCATGCGCAGCCATCAAACCACCATGCGCCACCTTCGTGTAACGCCCTCCTTCCCTGCCTATAAAGCAGCCCCCTCGCCGGCCGCAAACCCCCTCCGCCATCATACCGAGATCGACGACAGGGCTGATGACAGCAGCCCTCCTCGCCACCTTTGAACCCGTCGGCGCGATCCAAGGCCGTTCCTCGACCTTGCAGCTGCTAACCCCATTTGCAGTTCAGCTCGCTCCTTCGCCAAGGAGCTCGAGCGATAACCCGGAGAAGGCCCCCGCCGCTCTTCCCTCTGGCGACTACCATACGCAACCACCTTCTTCCCTTGCCTTCCAGGCAACCTTAGTCTCTTCATTTCACCTTTAATCTTCTTCCTTGCAGGTCCATCGCCGACACTTCACTCGTAGCCTCGCCGCCCCCTGCGCGCAAGGCTCCGCCGCCCCTCGTGCTCCGCCTTGCGCCTCGGCGCTCCTTCGCCCACCGCCTCCTGGGCCCGCGACATCCATCACCCCTCGCGCCGTGTGTCGGCCGAGGAGCAGCCCTACCGCCCGCTCGACGCCACCGCCTCCGCCGTTCGTCGCCCAGCCTCGGTCTTCCAGCACCTCTGCTCCTCCGCGCGCGGCACGACCAGCGTCTCCACCATCTCGCCCTCCGCCTCCTCGCGGAGGCGCCGCTCCGCTTACAGCCTCCCCGCGCCGCCCCTCGAGCCGTGTGTCGGCCGAGGAGCAACCTCGCCCCCGAGCCATCGCCACCTAGGCTCGAGAGCCCCGACCTTGAGGTTCTCCATCCGAGCCTTAGGTTCGACTCTGAGCTTGTGCCTTGGCGTCCGAGCCATTGGTTTGGCTACCGAACCTGAGGTCAGCCACCCGAGCTAGCAGCCCCGCCGCCCTCACGTGCGCAATGGAAAATTTGCAGAAAGGCCCCTGGTATTTTTCAAATTTGCAAATATACCCCCGCCAGGGGTAAATTACAGAGGGGCCCCTTCAACTTTTATTAATTACAGATAAGCCCCTCCAGGGATCTCTTTGCAAGAAAAACTTTATTTTATTTACATTTTAGTCCCTGGATTTTGATTTTAGCATATCTTTTTCATACGAACTCTGTTTTTTGCATACAATATGTCATTTTGAAGCTATTTTCATGCTCTATCACTTAGCATAGCTTATGAACAGATCCGAGGTCATTTATTGAGAATTATTATTGACGATCATCATTGACTCTTGCAGGCTTAAATTTAACATATTTGTAATGCATTTTCATGGATAAATTGATGAATCAATTTACACATGGGTGCTCTTTTGCAGAATAGATATTGATTTCTCATTCTTTTATAGGATAATTTTATTGAGGCTTCAAATAATGATCTAAGTAAATTGCAGGATTGTCTCTCAAAATTATTCTCCTTCTACCTGCTGCTGGATTCATTTTGGTAAATATTTCTGGACTTAATTCTTTCGATCTGTGATGTGATTTTGAGGATTTATTGATCATACTTTTGAAGAATTTAATACTTTTCAAATCACAGATCCTGGGCATAATCTCCTTTGTTTATTCTCCTTGCATCACATTTTCATCCTTGCATTGTATATTTTATCAACACAAAAATTAATCGAGCACTTATTAATTATTTGATTTAATTTAAAACCGTGCAACTAAAAATCTCCGTTCCCTGTGATCGACCTTGGTACAATTGCCAAGTAAAAATACTCCACAACATTCAAAGATTGTGGTTTTTGATCGACCGAAATTCGCCTCCTATACTACAATTCGTTCTTATTAAAGAGGTGAATTTCACGTTCATCAAAGCCTCAACGCGCAGGTGCTCCAGCCACACCAACGCGACGCATCGCGACGCGGCACACTCAGTTCTGATCGTACGATGCCCCGTCGACCTTCCATCTGCAGCAGGATGGCGGCGCAGGTTCCAATAGCCCCAAGGGGGTACCACCATCCACAGGAAGCTGCCATCGAAAAAAAACCCTAATCGGGGGAGCAATTATCAAATAGGTTTCCCAAGGCAACCACGGCGGCGGTGCCCCCAGGTGGCGCCCTCTCGCAATGCCCAGGCGCGCGAGCCCTTTGATCTCCTCGTGACGCGGCCCCTTCCAGCGATCCGTTCCAGCGACATGAAGTGCCCCCGTAGGGGGTGGCAGGCTTCGAATGAGAGGGGTTCCCACTCAGGAACCCTAAAGTGAAAGGCCAATAGGGAGGCCCGATTGCCCTGTATTTTAAAAAAAGGATTTCTGCAATATTTATGAGGCCCAAGTGGGTTGAAAATAAAAAAAAGAGAATGGCAGTGAGGTTGCTTTTGTAGGCCCAAATGGGTCGAGATTTTGTTAAAAAAAAGAATAAGAAAATGAGAGAAAAAAAGAGAGATGCCTCATTTTAAAAAAAGAGAAAATGAATTTTCGAGAATGAGGCGTGTACAAAGAAAAAGTCGTACGTAAAGCTAAAAAAATTGCAAGAAAAGCCGTAAAAAAAAGGAAACAGCTTAAAAAAATGGCGGCTTATTAAAAAAATGAAAAGCAACAAGAAAATTCTGTGGATATTCATGTGTACCCCTATTTATTGTCTTCTCCCAACTGTCGATGTCTTCATTCCGACCAGTATGGGAGAAAGGGGGAATATTATGTAGAGTCACAGGTCCGAGTCAGATCCAGATTTTCCAGCCAGATTACAGACCAAGTCAGATTTCCAGACTCCTGTTCAGATGAAGATTTTCCATGCACAAGATTCAGACTCGACGTTCAAGATTCCGAGTCCACAGGTATGATGCGCAGTTCTTCAGACTCGACAGTTTGGTCAGAGTCCAAATTCGAGGCACTCCATGTTGAGGCCCATTTTCGAGTTCTCCTGAGAGAGACTCCAGTTTCAGACACGCCCGGATATGCGGTCTTTTCAGATGAGCACATGTATGCCATCAGTTCATAGGTCCCCATCCTTTCTTGTTTTGTAGGTCAGAGTTTTCATGTGAGCCATAGGGACTCCAGAGTAGAGGACCATTCCCTATGCCATGTTGGCAAGGGTTTTCATGTGGTATCATAGGTACACCAGAGTAGTGCACCATTCTCCGTGCCAGATGGGAGAGACCCAGTTCTCCGACAAGGAGACTTATTTCAGACTCCATTCTCCAGCGACCGTGGACTCCAACGAGGATTGCACAGTCACGACCCTTTTTCAGTTAGGCCCTTTTCAGAGATGGAGCAATTGTCCACATTATTGTGGCGGGCCAGAGTACTCCGACGAGGAGACTCATTTTCAGTTGCAGCGACTCTGACAGGCGCAGTTCAGAGCGCATACTCTCCAACGAGGAGATTCAGCAGACTCACACTCCAGCCTGTTCGTCCTCCTCACCTGCACGGCATGAGAGGAAACGTCCTCGACATCAGCAGTTGTGTGCGTTGGGTTGATATTGTCAGTAGTGTCTTGTAGCGTTGAGTTGAGTTTCTTTCTGTTTGTCCAAGCTGAGCATTGCATGCTCCAGCTTGAGGGGGAGTGTTAAAAAATTGGAGTATTTGTTATGTGCGCTACTGAGTTGTAGCAGGGTAAATGGATCCCGGAGAAGATCCATTTACCCCATCCAGTGTTTAGTCCCACATCGTCTAGTGGTGGGACTTGGAGGCTCTGGAGAGGCTATATAAGGAGCCCCGGACCTCCTGTATCCATTGAGAAAGTCAATAGACAAACACACACCTTTAAGGGCTTCTCCTGTGGTTTCATCCCGCTCCTCACGGAGTAGGGTCCTGTTAGCAATGTGAGCCCCGAGCGAACCATTCCTACAATAAATGTTATTGTAATAAATGATTTATAAAAGTTATTGAGTATTTTTCACTCCCTTTCTGATATTGAATGAATGAATGCACTATAAGGTCCCTCTGTACAGTAAGGGTTATGTTCCATGGCCAACTTGATGATCATACAACTGTTGATTCATTGATTGAATCATAGAGGCTGATGCTTGGATGAATATCTAAGGAGTTAGATAGAGGACTCATCAAGCATCATCAAATGATTGTTAAGTGATGATATCCAGTCTGAGTAGGAGATAGCAATCCTTTCTCATATGGCTAATGTCTGACAGACCTCTTGATGCAGGTCCTCTGCATGGGAATAGTGATTCGGAGGTGTCAGATTGGTTGAGTCAATGGGTTGACTTAACGAGATCGAGATAACCAAATACCAATGTTGAATGCTGTCACAGCATAGGCATGCATCCTCTGACCGGAGACAGATGTGTTGCTATATGTCTGAGTGTGTACATTTGGCAGACCAATAGGTTGATGACCTAGCCAAGGTCTATACACCGGCGAGCTGGTGTACATGTAAGGACATATGAGTAATACAATCTCTCAAAGGGATCATACAGGTTCACTTATGAACCGGAAGACATGAGCTCACTCATGAGGTATTGGGACTGATCAAATTCCATGCATGGTCGTCATGCTTTGGAAGCATGACATGAATTTGAAGGTAAGATATATGCTTTGAGAAAGCATATGATCTATACCAATTCCTAATGACCAAGATTGAGAAACTTAATGATCAAACACTGAAGATGGCAGTGTAAAAGTGATCTATATCTTCAGAATGATCATAGGTCTTCCAGTATGCAGGATGCACAGGTATTGGGAATACCTGAGGGTGATGTGATCATAAACGATTGTATAACCATGACGCTTCCATTCCGAGGGAGTGATGAAACATGTTTGGATATTAGTAACTCCTCTCAATAGAGAATTGACCTAATCTTAGTCCATGTATTGGACATTGATCTGAATGAGATTCAGATGCAATGAGAAGATTAGGTCTACGGTCTTGATTTGATCAAGCATCTGTGGGAGGTCCATGAGATCTGGATTTGAGATATGATCTCAACATCCAAGTCACTATACGTGGAACAATACAATCGCCCTGTCCTTATCTCCAAGTATCTGCGGAGAAATCGCATTATTCTTGAAAGAGTTCAAGAATAATTCCATAGATCTAAGCATTAAAGAATTGATGATTAAATGTGATTTAATCATGTTGATGTGTATGGAAATTATCCAAGATAATTAAATTTGATTTAATTATTATGGATAAGAATAATGTGGATAGCAATATTCAATTATTCATAATATATTATAAATGTGATTTATAATGTATTAAAGAGAGCTAATTATAATTTATATTTGTTGATTAATTATTAATGTGTCTTGGATACACATTGTGTTATTAATTGAAAATGTAAATTATATTTTGTTTTGGGTTGTGAATGTGATTCACAAATTTCCAATGGTAAGATAGCAATATTCTCAAAATTAATTATGAATTATTTTTGAAGAATAAATCACAACAAAAGTTGTTGGAAATTATGGGAGAAATTCATGGAGATATGCAATCTCATGAGATTGCATGAGATTGCCTCCACCATGAGGACATGGTGGACGACCACCAATTCCCACAAGGAGTTTGGTGGCTGTCCCCACCATTCCTAATGGGGACTGATCTCCATGGTAATCTCTCCTTAATTGCTTGATCTAATTTAGGATTGAATTATATTTGACATGTCAAATATATTTGATTTAAATTAGATTATTAGTTGGTTTTTACCAACAACAATCTTGACCATTGGATTAAACATAAATCCATCTCACCCATTGATTTTTTGTATCCCATGGATTGAGATCCATGGATCCCAAAACCCTATAAATAGAGAGGCATACCATGCTCTCTAAGGCTATGCAATTTTGAAGCATGTCTCTCTCTCTATTTTCTCTCACACGTCAACTCTCTCTCTCCCTCTCCTTGGTGGCCGTCCACCAAACCCTAGAGGAGAGAACCGTCGACGCCTTAGTCACCGCTTCGACGTTCTTCGGTTCTCCGTCTTCTTGGAGTGCTGCACTCACGAAGAGGTCGTTTGATCTCGTACGATGAGATCAGAAGTTCACCGTGCTTGGATCATCTTGTTGGATTGCGAGGATCACGCGGTTCATCCCCGCGCTCGCAAGCGTCTTCTCCGACTATCAGACTTGAGACAGGAGGTCTCTTTTCGTAGAGACTCGATCAACCACGCTTCAAGAGGTATTACTTTATACTTGTTGTGGTTCTAGATGAAACGATCCGAGAATCATTCTTGGGTCATGTGGTTCCATCGCATGAAAATTTTTTAAATTCCGCTGCATAGAATAACTAGTTCGACTAGTCGTTCTACGTCGTATTCGATACGACGATCACGCTTCTGTGATGCGCTTGAGGATAATACCATATCCTTCAGGTTCCACGTTAAATCCCGCCATTCTTCATTGTTCTTTATCTTTTTCCGTGTTCGCTTCCGCATGTTTATTTCTTAACAGGAAGTATATGCACAAGACGTCTGATGAACAATGCCAATATACCCAAGGAATTGAGAAAACTGCGTACTGCAAAATTCTAATGCATTATCGGAACAAATAAACTTGACTTTTGCAGAAAAAATATTCTTTATTTCATTAATAAAGGACTGGATAACATGACCTGCATCAGACTTATTCTTAAGTAGGAGGACCCAAGACAATCTCGAAAACTCATCAACGGCAACAAGATAAAATCGGTGTCCCCGATGATCTGGGACATGACTGGGACCCCAAATATCAAAATGGAGCAACTTAAAAAGACTATGACTACTTATACCCTGACAACTTTGGAACGATGCTTCCCATGTTGGCAGGCCTCGTACTGAAAAGTAAAGCGAGGAGAAATTTGTGGAAGAACGTGACAACTTTTGTAGAGGAAGATGATCAAATCGAAGATGGCTATCACAACAGATCGTCCTGATTGAGTCAGAAGAAACACATTAAATTGGCCTCTGTCACCACAAAGATGATGAGAAGCACTTGAATTCATGATCCATTCTGACAAATCTGCCTTGTAACAACTAGTAAAGGTATATTCTATATCTGACGTGGATGTTGATGCTGAAGCAGCTACCTCTGAGGTCCCTGAAGGAGAGCTGGTTGAACCAGAGGTGCCCGGCATAATCTCTTTTAGTCGTGCCATAAGCTCATCAAATCTCTGGTCAGATGCAGGTGATGAACTCCCAGCCTGTTGTGTCTGCTCAACAACCCGGGCTGAAGCAGGAAACCCATGCTTAGAATAGCAGGTTTCCTCTGAGTTGCCAAACCTGTGACAATAGGTGCACTGATGACGGGATAGACCACCTCCTCCTCTGCCACGGTCGGGGCTTCCCCTACCACGATATGGTGTAGAGCTTCCTATACCACGTGATACTGCCATAGCTAAAGATGTCTGAGATCGTAAAGTGCTACCAGATGATATAAATAGTCTACTCAATCTGCGATATACCTCCATCGGAGGTATGATAGCATCAATGAGGATCTGGGCAACAACTGCATCATACTCAGGATCCAGGGCTGTTAGAAAAACTCCAGTCATCACAGAGTCTTTATATGCCTTGGGCTGCTCTGGTGTAGCAGTCAAGGGAATGTAGCCATGTAACTTCTCAAACATACCCTCAAAGAAGTATAGAGGGTGTGAAGGGGGCGACCATTCTGCTTCGATGTGAAGATATCATGCTGGAGTTGTAGTATCTTCGACTCATTCTTCGTCGTAGAGTATGTAGCGGCAAGAATGTCCCACATAGCCTTTGCAGTAGGCTGGCTCAGGATATCATTAACTATCTCCATGGATACAATCCCAGATAGCCATACACGAGCATACACGTCATCTGCCTCCCATGAGGCATTAATCCTAGTTTTGTCGACATGCTCCTCTTGTGTGAGAATGTGCTTCTTGTCATTGCATTAGACTCATGAACTGCATGGCCCACAGTTCATAGTTAGTTCCATCTATCTTCATAATGGGTACTGGACCTTTGAAGGCACCCAGGGATGGAACATCTGCTTTGTTGTCTGACATGATGACAACTAATTCTCAAACTGGGGTTGTAAACTTGGACATAGAACGTCTACACGGACTTAAGGGAAGGTGATTGTGGGTGTAGACTCATACCACAACCACTTCCATTCTCTAAAGACTCCTTCGGAAGGATAGGGTGTCTTTAGATGATCAAGACACACCCTAGACGATTAGACCAAAGCCCAACCAGGGGCTTGAGGTGGTGCAGCAAAGGTGCAGTCCCACACAAGCACACACGTGCGCTGGCGTGCAGATGCGCAGTACGGGTGCAGACCTACACAGGGGCGCGCAACACGAGTGCATGCTTGTACAGAGGCGCGCAAGCACGCAGATGCGCGAAAGGCGGAGGCACACAGAGATGCGCAAGCGCACATGCGGAGGTGTGCGTGCATGCTTGGCGTGGTGGCGGAGGCGCACGCTGGGCGCGGATGCGGAGGCACACAGGGAGGGTAGGTGCACGGACGCGTAGGGTTTTGGTGGGGGTAGGGATCCGCTCTAGGATTGTCGCTCTGATACTATGTGGAAAGGGAGAAAGAAAAGTTGTATTCCATCTAACCGTAGAGCTCTCTTATATAGGAGAAAAGCTCAAAGGGTAAATTACATAAACATGACAAGAGAAATAAACAATATAGATAAACATGACATAACATAAATAACGTAACAACATAGATAACCGACAAAAATAAAGAAAGTATCCCTTGTTGGTCCTCTCTCAAACCTCCTCGATGATGGTCACATTTTACGATAGAGAATCTTGTCAATTCGGAGGATGCGATGCTCGTGGCAGAAGAGATGCTCATCCACGTCTGCCACACACTTATTGTCACCGCTCTAGTCACTCCGAAGGCACCAGCTATTTGAAGCATGGTTTTCAGCATTTGCTCATACTGTTGAACAAGTTGAGACTTATGCTGCTCTTGCAACTGTTATTAACCAAAGGTTCGATGAGTTTGTTTCCCGTCTAAGGGAGATCGTGCCTCTCCTTTCTAGACACTTTAATGCTCCATTGGCCTTGTCCGATATCGTTGCCTCAGCCTCTGCCAATACTTAAGTATAACCAATGACGTTGTCATAGGGAAGGCCTCTCAGAGTGGATCATGGATTCATGTACCTCTCATCACCTATGTGGAGACAGAGCTCTGCCCACTTCCTACAGAATTATTCATCTTGGCAGAACAATTGTTATTGTTGATAGGATGCATTCCCCCTTTACACGATATGAGGAGATTCAATTGATTCAGTCCATGCACCTACATAATGTTCTTCGTGCTCCTGATTTCTCCATGAAGTTATTATCTATTAGTCAAATCACCAAGGATTTACATTATCATGCCATCTTTGATATATGTTCTATTGTATTTTAGGATATACACATGGGCAAGATGATTGGATTGGCCTTAAGCAAGGGGGTCTCTACATACTGATCCAGTCTTTGTATACCGGTGCTTCTCTATTCCCACTGGGTCAGTCTTCCCCTACATATGGCATCTTCGGTTTGCTCATCTTCCTCTACAGAAGCTGTATAAAATCCTCCCTCATATTTCGTCCCGATCTACCTTTCAATGTGAGGCTTGCTATCTTGAGAAGTATCACAATTCTAGTTGTCCTAGTCATCAGAGTTGTAGCAGTAGTTCTTTAGTTGAGTTGGTATGTTTTGATATTTGCGGTCCTAGTCATGTCCCTTGTGAGTGCATGCATGAGTGGGGAAATCATTAGCACATAAGCATGCATTTTTAATGATAACAAAACTTGTGTGCAAAGCATGTAGCTAGGTCGAGAGCAGGAAAGCTATTGGACCAGGAACAAACTCAAGCCGAGGTGCTCAAATTTTAGTGAAGAAGATGTTAAGAAACTCAAAGGAGCGCACTGCTAAGGAACTTTGTGTGAACCCCCCAGGATCCGGGTACCCATTTACGCGCATCTCGCAATAATTCATTTACATGAGATCGCATTAAGTGACAGAAAAACATGGAAATTTTTCGCGAATGAAATAATTTCATCTGGCATTCACATCAACATTTATAACCACAAACACATAGAACAATTGTCACCAAAATCTTATTTCATTAACTTCCATATATTTCACATGTACAAAGTCTGACAGTACATACAGTATATCCCAAAAATCTGACTGAAGAGAAAGAAACATGATACAATATAAATTGAACAAAATTGGCACAAAATAAACCATACCGTTGGGTATAAAATTTATCTCTTGAAATCATCAACCCGCTACTGTGCTAAAGGTTCCTTGCCTGCCATGCGTGCAAGGAAGAAAAGGAGTCAGCGGTTGCTGGTACCTCCCAAAAACTTATATATAAAAAAATAACAGGCATTTTATTGTGACCAAAAGTAAGCAAGTAGAGAGGCATGAGCAACTCAAAATAAAGTTTATTTCTACCTGCAATGTAAAAGGCTTCCAGATTTCTAGTAACCACCTCTTATAATTAGCTATAATCCCCACATTCCCCACTTAAGCATATTTCTCTTGTAACTGAGTGTATAATTGATTCTCATAGTAACCAAAGATCATATTTATGAGTGATGATGGAAAGTTTGGGATGAGAAGATATATTAATATTTTTAATTCTTAAGTCTAGTAACTCCTGCAATTATTAACTTCAATTGTTTCAGATATAACTCCAGATGATGTAGATAAAGATCACGATTCTATGTCTTGGAGATCATGTCGTGGAACTTGATGGCACATGAAATTGCTAATTTCTTGTCATTGAGATTATATCATGGTTTTCGATATAGGACTGATATGATGATGATGGATTTGATCCTTAATGTTATTTACTCCTTTTAAGTTAGTGGATAGTCTGTGGTCTTGGTCTGTGTAACCTCACACTATGACTCTAAGGTATTTAGAAGTACCTTAGGGTTGGGGTGCCTCCGTAGGCATGCGGTGTTGTATAATGCATCCTAACTAAGTTCCCAACACGTCCACTAACTTACAGGGATTTCGAATCAGATTAAAGTCACCCCAATCAACTTAATCTTAATTATTATTTCCTCCAAACCTTAACTGTACTCTCTCAGATGTAACTCTCGATGTTTTAGATGTAGATATGGATGATCTGGATGTAGAATCGCCAAGTCTGTTGGCGAAGTAAACTCAAGCGGTGAAGAAGCCAACAAAAGGGCTCTTCCGTCTCGCCCTCTAAATGGAAGGACGGTCCATTAGAGGGATAGGTCTACTCCCAAACTACGCCACTGAGACGGGTGAGAGGGACTTCCCGGAAAAGTCACTCTAGAAAAACAGCCCGACCGGTAACGGGCAACCGAGCTCGTACGTAAAACTGAAAAACCAGGATCCCCCGCCTGGGTATCCTAAAAAAACAGGGTTAGCGGAACTGGTCCAAAGTCGGGATCCCAATGAGGCGTAAAAACACTGTGAGCTCACGTAAAAACCGAAAGAGGACTGGGATCCTAGACCCGCGCACTAGGCGGCCGCTGCCCTATCTGGGCTTCCTATTCTTCCGCCCAGTTGAGAGTCATCGCGCTCTCGCACGGTCAGGTGTAAGGATTACCATGACCGGTATCATAATTGTTTTAGCGATCACTTCCTTGATTTCTCAACTTTTCTCTTTCCTGGATGTGGTTAACTTTACAAGACTAGACCTCTTAGTCTATATTCGTATTGATATTACTCTATAGTTAACCTTTACAACTTCGGGTACTTTATTGCCGCCTAAATCCAATAACTTATGTGTAAATACTAGAGTATACTAACAAAAATCACTTAATTAAGATTTCTAATTACAATGATCTTGATAATTATTTGTTGACAGATCAAAGTAGCAATCACACTTGGACTGCTTTTATTGACTATTTATCATATCCAATTCTCATCGGTAGTTTCGTTGTCAATTAATCCTTAACTGCCGTTAGCAAAAATTCCTTAAGTTTGTTGGTAATACTTTTAACTTTCCAGAGCATATGCTGGAAGTAGATTACTTCTTAATAATTTTAGAGATAGACCAAAATTTTAAGTCCCCAGTTTTCCCATTCAAGAATTATGTGTATCATATCTATCCTATTTCCTCCTAATTTCTAGGATTACTCACATCTATTTATTTAAGCTCCATATAACTGTAGGAATTTGTGCTTATCATGATCATACTGAGTTCGAATGTTATAGGCAGAAAATTTATATGGGTACAACTCCAACTAAAAGGATTGGTTGAAACAGAGGAGTTGTGTTAATAATAAAAGAAAGATACGAGTAGCGGCTATACAAGAGTCCAACTCCAATTTAAAAAAATAGGCCAAAAACAAGGGAATAACCTTAATACCCAGATGAAGATAACTCTACTGCTAGAAAAATCACAGATGGTAATTGTCACCATGGATCTTTTTTTTTTTAAAGAAATCACTTATACACCATACGGAAAAGTTTGAAACTATGTGGTTTCCAAATTCCAAGTTGATAATACTCGCATTGTAGTTATATGCTTCCAGACCTATACCATATGAAACCAGTAACGATTATTAACAATTCTGCCATCAACTATAACCGTTGAAATGCTAATACGCTTACTTTGCTACATGTTTACAATATCAATCAAGCACCAGGTCCTTAGTACTCAATTAAAGATATGGTTCCGAATCAAATCTGCTGGGGTGATCCAAGAATTCCCTACAGTAACATCATACGATCATCCAAAAGCAAACTTAGTTGCATTATTACAGGAACTCAGGATTTAGCTTCCTATATTTAACAAAAATCTCAATCTTCACAAGAATTTAAGACACCACTAGGAGTTCCCTTGCATTCTTTCATCTACCCTCAATGTCCATGTCGATATGTGCTTTATATTTATTATTATTTTTTTGTCAGAAATTCTTACCTATTAATTTTAATGTATAGATCTATCTCTTTAAAACCTGCTTATGTTGGTTTCAGATGTTATTTTCCAGGATTCAAATGAAAGCAGAAACCAAAATTTTAATTAGCATGCAGGAGAAGTTAGAAGGAAAAGTGACATTTCACATGCATGACAGTACTAGATGTATAGGAAAGTACAAGTATGGTAGCAACATGCAATGTTTAACATAGACATGCTTGGCAGCAAAGGGATGGCTGAGGAGTGTACAATTGATTATGTTTAATGTGCATGCATGGCAGCAAATGGAGAAAGAGGTACCTTAAAATTTTCAAAAATGAAAATTTGTTTGTATGCAGGAACAGCTCCAGGGGAGAAGTAATCAAGAAGTGGGGCTCCAGGACCTTCCAATCTTTGGGGATGCAAAATCTGTAGCAGCAACAGTGAGCTCCAGGAGGAAGGACAGCAGCTGAATCTTGGAAGAAGGGTTTGAGAGGGTTCTAAAGTGTAAAAAAAAACATGCATGGCAGCAATAGGAATTAGGGAAAAGGGATTGTACCTCAAATTGTTTCAAGATGGAGAAATGGGAACGATCTTGCATGCAGCTGGAAGAGTTGAAGAAGAGCAACTGCTCCAAATGGCTAAGATGGCTGAATGAATTGGAGCTCCCAGCAGCTCTTTCGGCTGGAGATTGAAGGAGAGGGCCGGGCATCTCGTTGGGGAAATAGAGAGAAAATGAGAGAGAAAAGGGTAGCTCTCTCTCTCTCTTGATGGAATTGTCGAGAAGGGGAAAGGGAAAGAATCCCAACGTTGGGTTTTATAACAAAAGAGAGGGAGTGGGGAAGGTTCATGGAACCTTCCTCATTACCTCTTTTTTTTTTACCTAAATTAAATATGACATCAGCATCAATGATGTCATTGATGACATCATTGATGACAACATTTAGCTTATAATATGCTAATTCTATATATTTCTATCTTTGTTTTTTTTTGCTGGAATTTAGGTAGAACAGTAGCAGTCTGCTGCCTGTTACCGAAATTTAAATTTATTTTATTTTATATTTTTTTTTACCAAAGATTCTATTTATTTACCATACTTAAAGTTGACCGAAAACGCACCTCGAGTGTCGGATTTCGACGCACCGTATCTCGAATTGATCGTCTCTGAGTGACGGTCAATATGAGTATAATATTGATATACTTTCGGTTGGGTTTTGAACCCCCGAAATTTTCGGATACGGATTTTGTTTGGGTTTAAATTTTGCGAATTTAAAATATCAAACGACCTCCGATTGACGAACGGTTGATTCCGTTGGTCTTGTTTCGTCGAATCGGATCTAATGACGATCTCCGTTCATTTTGTGGTTTTCGAATTTGCGTCGCGGCTTTTCGCGGCGCGCATTACGAAGCGACCGATTTTTGCTCGATTTTGCCCGAACGACTTTTGATTCATGATCAATTGGTCGTTTTAGGTTGTTTAGTATTGACCGACAACGTTTTTGGGTTCATTGGATCCAAAATCGGACTAATCGGACTCTAATCGGGTCGGGTTCGGGGTTAGCGTATTCCGGATGTTACACTTTGGCTCAAGTTCAAGGAAGGGCATCAAGCTTAAGAAGAAGATGAAGTCTTTTCTTTTATTAGGTTATGCTTTCTGTAATTTTCATAGAATGTAAAAGACCTTAAATCTTGCATATTGCATTTTAGCCTTTTGAGTTTGACTTTCAGGTCAAAGAGTCAAGCTGATCCATCAACCATTTACACATGATGAATCATCTATAATCGACTACTATCCTTTTATGGTCGATTATTATTTGAATTGTAACAGCTATATCTTTGATCGATCAATTTTAATCCTTGATCGATCATCTCTTGATTTCGATCAATTCTGTAAATCCTCGTGATCGGCCATTTGATTCTGATCAATCATCTTTGTATCCTTATCGATCATATTCCATTAGAGGAAGATTTTTGAAGTCGATTTCATTCATGATTCGTTCAAAACGACTACTTTTTGAGAGCCAACATCTTTGGGACATCACACTTCATATTCTACAACACACACCAAAGAGCAACAAGTTCTCTACTATTTGCTTTCCATTTTATACTTTGAGAGAAAGATCAAAGAGGTATTTTCTGATGCGTTCTTCGTTCCAACAGCTGTGAAGATGTGCGTTTGATTCTTACAAGCATGTTCCTCACTCTGTAAGATTGTTTTAGTTTTGTCGCATATTCTTTATTGCATATTTACTTTGATTTTGAAGTTGTTAGGATTATTTTTTATCTATAAAAGGTTTGTTTGACCACGTAATCAACTCAAGTTGTAAATGGTTAGATTGCCTGCATAAGCAACTCATGTTAGTGGAAGGCCCGTGTGGGTCGGGTTAAAAGCCCGAGTCGAGAAACTCAGGTCGTGATTTTTACCCCAGGAGGATTTCCACATTAAATCCTTTTGCACTTGTGGTTTGCTTGATTATTTTGTGACTGAAAGTTTATATGTAACGCTGCGCTTGTTTAGTTTTTATTATTTGCAGTGATCCAGTTCCTAAGTCCGATTTACCCACATCATTCTTTAGATACCCTTGCATGATACAGTAAACCAACACTTGGTATCACAACCTCGTTCACGCCGAAGAAGTAACTTTAATAGGCACACATGGCCATTAGTTTAGTATCGTGTTTCGAGGAAAGCTTTGTAGTTCGTCCACCCCTCTTCAACGGGACTAATTACTCTAGTTGGAAGACTATGATGTTGATCTTCATGCAGTCATCTGATTTCGCAATCTGGAATATTATGAGGAATGAATTCAAATTTATAGAGGAGGAGATCAGCTACACCATTGCCGAGCTATCTCAGATGACCCTGAATTCAAAAGCAATGAACTTCATTTCATATACTGCACTCTGTTGGAAGCCGAGTTTGAAACAATTTCTACCTTGAAGACAACCTGCGATATATGAAAATGCTTGTAGACAACTCATGAAGGCACAACTAAGGTGAAAGAATCTCGTTTTCGAATGCTAACTTTGGATTGCGTGATGTCCAAAAGCTGAAAAAGATCTTATTTCATGCTTAACTTTAGCATACGGTGTCCGTTTTTGTTGTTGGTAGACTCATTGGAAAGGACTCGGAGAGTACTACAAGATAGATTATTTATTTCTCCAATTTGGATAATGTATCAGGTCAGAAATTGAGTTTTAGTGTTTTCGATAATTCGGGGTTACACATATATTGTCTCTCCAGTACAAGCTGTTATAAAGATCATGCAATACCTGATCCCCCCCCCCCCCCAAAATCTGAAATGCATTTGTAGGCATCACCGTTATTTTATTTTGTTTCGTTCATTTACCTGTTCATGTTTTACTGAATCGAGAATTTTCTGCTTGTAGCTTGGGGTCCATCTTGGGTTGTAGGACAGAAATATTGCAACTTGATGTCACAGACGTGAAGATGGATAACTTCCTATAACCGCGACATATGTCTGGTGGGATCTTATTCTTCAACTCCCTGCTCTCTCTCTCTACAATGTTTGTTGGTAGTTATGTTATATATAACTTTCTGCACAATTTTGTGCTCATAACTTTCTGCACAACTTTTTGCTGCAACTACCTGTCGGCAGGTTAAGCGAATCAGAGAAAGTCACTTTTGGAATGATATGCTCTATGAATGTTTCTCCATAACTTGATACCGCAACTGAGAGTTGGTATGAATTGAAAGGTCAAGCAAACAAGGGAGAAATTATCAAAGAATTTGCTGAGCTGAAACTGTATTCTACAACGATTAGATACGGGCTATCGCAACGAGTACAGGCAAGCATGTAACCTTGCATTGTCTATTGTGACAGTTTCCACTGGTCAAAACTAAGGCCCTTGTATTTCCGAGAAATAACGAATTATGGATTCCGTTTTCATTATGTAATTGTAGTGCTATAGCTAAAAGTCCTGATCATAGTCAATGCACTAGACAAATACTTTCCCGGTATTATATTAATGAGATTGCTTCTAGCAAAATAATGTATTTTGTGATGGCTTCTTTGAAGACGTATCTAATAATATATAAAGGACAATGTAAGCTTATGAGAAATTTTCATCTGGCCTTCTTCCGTGAAATCAAAGCACAATTGCATCATTGGGCACCATTCTCCATTGGACTTTATTCTTTTCCACAACAACAAAGCCTTTTCCACGTTAAGTAGGGTCAGCCCCCATTCAGATTTATCTTCGATCATTCTCGAGCTTAGATCCAAAAAACTAAGATCCCTTCGTATAAGTCTCTTTCCAACACTTCTTGGGCCTTCCTCACCCTCTGTTAGCTGCATAATATCTCAAAACTCACACCTCCTAATCGGTGCATCAGCTGACCTCCTTTGCAAATGGCCAAATCACTTTAAGCGATCATCCCATCTTATCCTTGATGGGAGCTATACACCAACTTTCATTTTGTTTGCTTCATTCTGAATCCAATCTTTACGTGTGTGCACATAACCACCTTAGTTTTTTCAATTCTGCTACTATCATTGTATGCACATGTCTAAGGTTCACAGGCCAACATTCAGATCCATAGAACATAACAAGTCTGACGATTGCTTTGTAGTTTTTTCCTTTGATTTTCAAATGAATTTTCTTATCACTAAGAGTAGCAGAGGCTCCTCTCCATTTTAGCTAGCTTGCATTTATTCTATTAGTAACATCTCTGTCAATTTCCCCATCATGTTGTAAAATAGATCCCATGTATCTAAAAGAATCCCTCTTCTGAATGTTATCATCACCAATCACCTCGATTCCTTCTTCCATCAGAAGTTCACTCCATATATTCAGTCTTAAGCCCTACTTATAAGAAATCTTTTTGTCTCCAATGCATGTCTCCATTGCAAGTCTAATCAATCAATATAATATCATCAACAGATAACATACACTAAGGTACCTCATCTTGAATGTGACTTGTCAACTCCTCCATAATCAAAGTATGAACTTGATCCTTTTATGACAATAATTTCTGACACCTTTGTCCTTTCAAATGTGTTTGCTTCTCTTGAATCTCTTCCTACGTGATTTGATCGGTAAAGATGGTTCTTCGATGGCCATTTCGTCCTTGGCATGCAGGGATACATTCCTGGGATCTATTCGTGTGATGGGTATCCAACCCATTCGGATAGAACCTGACATGAATTACTTGACCAGGTAAAAAGTGGTGATCATGGATATGAGATGTTCGTGATCAGGACAGTAGATTAATCAGTTAAATTTTAATTAATTTAGTAATGGGTAAAAGAACTATTGGAATGTACCAGCTTTTTTAAATTATAGAGAAATATCTATTCTGACTGTAATTTGATGTACTTGTTCAATGAGCAAAATGTCACATGTAAAAAGTAATTTCATGCTAATTTGTAAACCACAGGTTTTTGTCCAAAGCAATGTCCAGCCACCATGTAAGCAACAATAGCTCTTGCCTATTGGTCGAATTTTTGCTCGCATTGTTCTAGCCGACTATGAATTTTCTACCCTTGTCATCGATTGACATGTTGAAACAAAATGGTTTTTTTAGATCAACGATCGAATTCCATTCATTAGGACGCAAAGGCATCGAAGAATTAGAGGCCATACGAAACAACGCATCACAACAAAGTTTTTGGGGGGGGTCTAGTACTTGGTATAACTTCGACTTTTCACCCAAAAGGAGGAGAATGATAACTAAAGATATCTTCTTCGCAGTAACAAAATAAGCAAAATATGTGCGGCAAGTTGGAGTTGTTTGGTTCATCTTTCGGAGGGGTGACTTGAGGATGCGTGTAGCGGGTACGTAGTCGCTTTAGCAGCGGGGTAGTTACTTCGGTGTCTTCTCTACAAACAAATTAATGAACAATGTACAGCAAGAGTTAGATAAGCAAGGATACCCGAATAGATATAGGGTAAAAGATGTTAGGTATGGGATAATTTTGAACATCATGTATAATTTTGAAAGGCTAGAAGAATCTACCCTCGAACATTCTTGTATATCTTTCCTTCCAAATCAACCTCTTGGAGGATGCCCTCAAAGACCTAGTCTTCGAATAGGAGGGTAAGATAGGGCAGGGACGAGAGGTAGTAAGGAAGCCTAAACAACAATTTTTGTGTAAACTAAGATCAAGAAGGCTCAATACTTCTTTAGAATTTACAATCCGAGAAAAGGTGCTCCGGTGTCTCAGAATCTTTAAGGCACAAAAGGCAAACATTTGACACGGTGATCTTGAACTTGTGAAGCTTATCCTGTTAATTAATGTTTGCAAATTTTCCCATAGGTTTATCCAGGCTTTGGGTCACATAAAATTATTGAATGCTTCAAGGTCGATAATGTCCCATCCGCCGTTATCCCAACGTGCTTCGTGATGGCGTTGTTCTTCACACGGTTTTAAAAATCGGATCGGACTGGTTGGTCGGATCGGGAACCGGCCCTGACTTAGTCGATTCGATCGACTTTATGTAATTATTTTTTTCAAAAAAAAGAAATAAAAAACTGGGTCCGACCGGTGATTGGACCGGGTTGACCCAGGTAGTTGGACAAAGTTGAGTCGGATTGACCATGTTTTGATGGTTTAGTATATTTTCAAAAAATAAATATTTAAATAATGAAATAATATGATTTTTATCACTTTTGTCCTTAACTTCTACAATTTAAGTTATATCCCTCTCTTTTTCGGAATATAACTTGTTCTTAGAGTAATTTTCTAGAAGCAACTATAAATAAATTATTAAAATATTATATTCATATATAATGCTTGAAAATGTGATTATTTTTTGTAGAATTTTACTCAAAATATACAATCATGTTATCCTACTGGAAGATTTGACATTTTAAACGATCATTTCATTGATATATAAATACTGGTTTTATCAGTTAAAAAAAATGGTTCGATCGGTCGGACCTGTAAATTAAGCCCGGTCCGATTTTTTTCGGATCGATAGGAATGATGATGTCATGCCGACATCATCACCGATCCAATCAATTTGGAACGACGGTCCGACCCGGTTGGATCAAACCGAAAACTGACTGGTTCAATATCCGGTCCGATTTTTAAAACCGTGATTATCCAGAATCACCGTGCTAAAAGGATCCACACCGAATCTTATCAAATTTGTTCAAGGTGGTTTTGGGGATTTGGGCAGAGGATGATGTATGGGTAATCTGGCGAGTTAGGACTAGTTGAGTAGGGTAATTCGTGCGAAAAGGGAGAGCATATTTGCTTCCCAATCCCGCAGCTTTAGGGTAAATTTTTCAACAATGGGTTGCCATTGGACAATCTGTATGGGGGAGGGAGAGAGGGGGATCCCTAAATAGATAATAGGAAATCTCTCGTGTTTCCATCCAAGGATAGAGGTCGCCAGGTTAATTTCATGTTCATCCAAGTTGAGGATGCCTATCGATTTGTGAGTATTTCGGAGATAATCCTCGTGGGCAGGCTTATTATAGGTTTATTGTGATGTCTTGCGGATCACCTTTATATAGATCAGTGCTACACATGAGTTATTTATGAATCGCAAGGATTTTGAATCAAGGGCATCCTCAGGTATACAATCATTTAGTTCAGGCACTTTAAGTGATTTCAGTCGTTAGAAATGCGATTAACCTCAGGCGTTGCAAAGGGTGTTATAAGATCCTATGAGTTTTAGATTTGGCCAATTACCGAGGAGCGCGAGCTGAATGGTGTCATGTTGTTTCAGTGGGGGCCAAGATACATACAACAACAACAGTATATCCTTTCCCACATTAAGTAAGGTCGACTACATGGATCATTTTCCTCCATTCAGATTCCTCATGGGTCAATTCTTGTGCTTAGATCCATAAAACTAAGATCCTTTCGAATAGACTTATTCCATCACTTCTTCAGCCTTCCTCAATCTCTCTTAGCTGGCTCAACATCCCGAAATTCGCATCTCATAACTAACGCATCAACCGACCCCTTTTGCAAGTGGTCAAACCATATTAAGCAGCCTTCTCTCATCTTATCCTCTATTGGAGCTATTACACCAACTTTCCTTCTGGTCACATCATTCCGAATCCGATCTTTATGTGTATGACTGCACATCCACCTAAGCATTTTCATTTATGCTATTGTCATTCTCTGCACATGTCTATAGTTCACAGAACAACATTCTGATCCATAAAGCATAGATGATCTCACGAGTACTTTGTAAACCTTTCCTTTGATTTTCAAATGGATTTCTTATAACATATAACAGCAGAGGCTCCTCTCCACTTTAGCCAACCTGTATTTATTCTATGAGTAACATCTCTATCGATTTCCCTATCATGTTGCAAAATAGATCCCGAGTATCTAAAGAAATATTTCTTTTGAATGTTATTATTGTTGATTTTTACATTGATTACTTCACCATTGCTTCCATCAAATGTGCACTCCATATATTCAGTCTTAGCCCTACTTATACAAAATCCTTTAGTCTCTAATGTATGTCTTCAAATCTCAAGCTTCTCATTTACTACATCTCTAGTCTCATCAATCAATACAATATCATAAGTAAATAACATACGCTAAGGTATATCATCATGAATGTTGTTAGTCAACTCATCCATAATTAAAGTAAAGAGGAATGAACTCAAAGCAGAACCTTGATGCAGACCAATGCTAATGTCAAAATAGTCAATCTTCCCAGACTGAATCCTTACACAAGATGAAGCTCCATTATAAATATCCTTTTGTAAGGTTAATGTATAGGACATGTACTTGTTCTTTTCAAAAACTCTCCATAATATCTCATGTGGGACTGAATTATAAGCCTTGTCCAAATCAATAAAAATCATGTGGATGTTCTTTCTTTTGGATCTATTAATCTCCATTGTTCTCATCAAAAAGTGGATGGCTTCAATAGTTGAGCAACCTGACATGAATTCGAATTAGCTTTCTTTTACTTTGGAAACCTACCTTAACGATGCTTCTCCTCCATTATTCAAGCATTTTATTTCTTCGTCAAATGACATTAAATAAATTGGTCATCCACCTAGAATTCTCCATACTTCTATAGGAATGGCATCATGTCCTACACCTTTCTCAGGTTTCATAACCTTCAAAGCTTATTCTACTTTGTTCTTTTGTATTCGTCTATAGTTTCACGATTCAAGTAACTTTCAATACTTGCTAGATCTCCCATAATGTAACAAGCATGCACCCTTCCTCATCCTTAATACATCTCCGCTGAGAAAGATCTTTGGTATTTATTTCTCTTGCTTTGGCCAAGCTAAATATATCCTTCTTCCCCTTCTTAGAGTCACGATTTTTCTACAAAACCTCATAAGCTTTCGACTTAGTTTCACTTACATCCTTCTTTGCTTCCTTCTTCATTATTTTGTACTTTGTGATAGTTTCCTTTGTTTTCTCCATGTACACAGCTTTAAAGGAAGATTTTTAAATTTTAAGATTCTCTTGCACGCCTCCACTCCACCACCAAGCCTCCTTTTGACATGGAACTCATTCTTTGACTCACATATCATCTCTTTGGCTACCCTTCGGATACAAGATGTTATCGCCTCCCACATCTCGTTTCCACTTCCGTTACAATCCCAAGTCTTCTAAAACCTTCTCCCTAAAGCTTGATTGCTTCAATTGAAGATTTCACCATCTAGTTCTAGTGATTGAGAGCCCTCCTTTTCTTTACCAACCAATTTATTTGCACATCCATGATCAAAAAGCGATGTTGAGTTGTCAAACTCTCTCTTGGGATTATTTTGTAGTCTTTGCAATGCATCTGATATCTTCTCTTCGACATAGAGAAATCTATCTGTATTCTAGTCAGATTACTCTTATAAGTAATTAAATGATCCTCCCTCTTCTTGAATACAATGTTTGCTATGAAAAGATCATAAGCCATTACAAAATCTAGAATGACTTTTCCCTCATATCCTCATGATTTATGACAAATAGATTGTGTTGTTCATCAAATAGGTTGGAAGTATATTCACCTCCTCTATCTGAGCTATCGTGTTTAAGAATGTTTCTTTGTCGTGTCTCAAACTCATTTTTAAAGATAAGAAATTTCTCTAAGGCATCATCATTGGGCTTCTTAGATACACAAGGTCATCTCTATTGCCACCATCTTAAAATGTGATAAAGTATTTCTTACTTTATGTATTCAATACACCATTAAACTTATGTATATGTCTGTGTGCACTATCCAAGATCTCACTATATCTAGAGACATACTGAAAAGACTTCATAGATATCTTAGCTTGCACACAAATTTCACAATTTTTAGTTCTATCAATAATATATTTACAGATCAACTCTAAATTCATCCTTCTTTAATTGAACTTAAGTTCAAATGTCACTATCTACCATGTCATGGATCACAAAATTTTAAATTATTAACTACATGTGATACAAAATTTGAATTGGAATTCTAAACATTCAATGAATCAATAATTACTGAATCACATCTAATTCTAAGAAACTAATCAGAATATGACAAATAGTATTTTCAATAAAAGAATGCCATGTCTCCTAATAACAACTCTATTACATTTAAAGTTCACTTCAAAACCATTTCTAACTTAAATAGAGATAAATAAGGCATTCTTCCTGTCGGAGATATGCAGTATCATATGCAAAGTCTAGACACGTCTAGATGTGAACCTTAGGTTGATGTCTCCTAAACCTAGCATCCTCACCGCAAAGTCGTTCCCCATCTACACAGTCACTATTGCAGTCTGGTAATAAGAAATCAGAGTTTTGTTAGAATATACATGAACATTGGCTCTAGTATCCACAAGCCACTCATTAGGATCATGGATATGGTATACTTCAGGTTTCACAGAGACGTTCCTCTCACTAGACACAAGTCATGCACCGATCATATTCACTTGTGGATTCTCATCAGCAGTCTTTAGTTGAATATTTAAGGACATATTATCTTTCTTCCAATGATCAACTTGATTGCAATTCCAACATGGTTTATTCTTTTCCTTTTTCTTGATCTTGTCCTTTCATTTTATATTCTCTTTGTTCTTAATACCCTTTCCCCTTTTATCTCCGCCCTTCGAAGTCTTAAAATTGACCTTTTCTTGAGCATCTAAATGAACCATAGGCTTTTGCTTCTCTTGTTCCTCCTCTATGGCGATTTCCATCATCAAGTCATCTATAGAAATCTTCCTCGTTCTGTATTTCAGGTCATATCAAAGTCTTTCCAAGACTTGAAGAATTTTTCTATGATGCACATGACTCGAAACTTATGTCGAAGTTTCATTTCAGAATCTTCCAATCCATGGAGCATGAGTAGAAACTCATGTTCCTATTCAAAAACTAACTTTTCCTCTGTCATGGAAAACTTTAAGAACCTAGAGGCG
Source organism: Ottelia alismoides (assembly GCA_037367405.1). Taxonomy (NCBI): domain Eukaryota; kingdom Viridiplantae; phylum Streptophyta; class Magnoliopsida; order Alismatales; family Hydrocharitaceae; genus Ottelia; species Ottelia alismoides. The sequence continues at coordinate 1,079,134 of JAZKJV010001141.1, forward strand.
GAGGGTTTCTCTATACTGAGATCATTGGCATTATACTTCTTGTCCAATTCTTCCCATAGCCCATTTGTAATCTACGCAGATGAATAATATAAATCAAACAACGTGTTACACAGAGCCAACAAGATGCAATCATGACATATATGGTCTTGTTCCATCCACACAGATTGTGCCTTCTAGCTATCGGGTGAGAGGTTTTCCTTTTATGCCATAGGACATTTAATTTCAAGCTTCGTGAATAACCCTATGGTCGTTAATCATATTTTCATGTGTTGTTGTCAATAATTAAAATTCTGACCATCAAATTTCTCAAGCATAAAGATCATATCCACCCTCGATTTAAATATTATATCTAACATATTTTTAACTCTAGTTTCACAAATCTTGTATAAGATTTTTGTTAACATGATCAAAAAGATATACATTAAACAGTAATTATATGAATTAACATGAATCAACTCAATAGCATCATATATTAACAAACAGATAATCATGCATTTCCGATTCATGATCCAATTACAACAGGAATAGATTCAATTTGCAGTACAAATGACAACCAGGAAAAGTAAAGCAATAAAAGAACTGCGGCAAACATAAAGAGAAATAGATGAGAATAGAGATCACTGAAGCGTCCATAAAATAAACTTTCCTCATAGAAGGTTTTTTCTCCCACCCCATAATACAGGGTACCAACGATCTGCTCCCAGTATATGGCGGTACATGATCTTTGTCCGCACACACAGACGAGATCATCCTCTAAAATGCTATAGAGAAATACTAGCCAAACGATGATAACAAAAAGACTTCAAGGTCGAAGAATAAAGAGCGGGAGAAAAGCTTTCTCATGAAGAAAAATCGTGCATGGGTATGTCTTCCTATTAGGTCACGACGTCCCTCTTTAATAAATGTATCCGCTCGTTCAATCGATGTCGATTCAGATCTCAATGACAGATCTGGGTGTCGGTTCATAATCCACGAACGGAAGGATTTCAAATTAATATGAACGATTAATTTATATGAATTTGTTAATTGAAACTCGCAACAAAAATACCGAGATCCAAGATCTGGATTGACTCTTCCAAGCCCTAACATGAGTCGAGATGGATCATAACGCGTGAACATACGTGTATGGTCCTCATTCCTCCACTCTATTGTTTCTACAAGAGCTTGAGGTGTGGACTCATATAAAGATATGTCTACCAAAGTTTCAGCAATGCTCCATATGGTGCTAAAACCTCCACCCAAACTCACCTTGTTTCAAATTTGAGAACTCACAACTCTTCCTCCAATCCAACTGGCTTCACACTTGAAACCACTTTGATTACCCAATGTAACAACATAGTTTTTCCAACTTAAAATCTAAGTATGTTACATTAACTACATCACATTTCACCAAGACAGTGATATATGGGCGTAATCAGACCATTATAGATAATTTCATGTAAATGATATTTTTGATCGAATAAATGGATCTAGAACTCATGAAGACAAACAGCCTAGTTGCAAAGTCATATGCACTCTTTCTTGAAATGTATACATAAGGATAAGAAGGGCAATCAAAAGATGAAGAAAAGTTGCATTATGTATATGATGCATCTATTTTGCCCTACAAGTTCTTAGTCAAACCCTTATAAAAAAAAGTCATACCAAATATTTCCTATATTTCATCAAGAAGTTCATTGGCAGCTTGGGAGATGTTATTAATTCCATTCCTCATGCATCGATTCTACTTAAGGGGAATTGCTTTTTGAGAAATGTTCCTTGCAGTTGAGTCCATGCAGTCATCTCTTTCCCTACAATGATAATTGGTGGGTGTTGAAGGGCTCACAGAGTTATGTTGATGAAGATCAGCATGCGGCAAAACTACCAACTGCTCTTTTATCAAAGAGGAGGACATGATGCCACATATGCATCGTTGAAGGGGCCTTTGCGCAAACTCTAGTCTTCAAGCTCCTCAAGATGTCTCATTGGCAAGTAGGGATTGTACATAGATCAGATTGGATCAGATTTTAGTTTAATCGATGTCTAATGCAACTTTAACAGATTATAACTTTATTCTATCTAATCCAATCCTCTAAATGTTTAAATCAAATCCAATATAATCCATTAAATTATTATTGGTATTAGATTGAATAGAATTTTAATGATAACATATAGTCAATAGGGGTGTTAAAATCAAAATTACCTTTGAATACCAATTTGATTCATTTTAAAATTTAAATGAATTTGCAAACTTTATTTCAGATTCAACACATGTTTAATTTAGAATATTCAGATTTGATTTATTTTATTTCGAATATGATTGATGTTCTAAAGATTATATAGATTATTTATATATAGAGAATGTTATAATTTTAAAGATTTACATATTACTAAGACAAGGAAGATACCTAATGAATAATATATAAAAATTTCTAATTTTTACAGATATGAATTTCTTTTGCAATCTAAATTTATTTTTTATATGGTGAAAGAAATATATAAATAAAATATAATTATATAAAGCGTATTAAAGGGATAGAATATTACAATTAAAGCAGATGAGCAGTTAGGATAACAAACTTAAAATACTGAGCAGAACGAACAAGTGCTTAGTGGCTATATGACTCTTCAATTCATGTCCTTCCTCACCCCTAGTTAGAGGCAGAGAATAACTCATACACTAGGAAAAGCATATCCTCGATTCTCTATCTAATCACTGTCTTCTTTCATATGTTGCAACTCAATGCATGATTGTCATGTCCCTTGTTCCAACCATAGTAATTGTACATCTAAGGCTAAGTTAAGTACCGATCGTCGCATTTGGCCTCACTCTTGTATCTTCCAGTTCCTTCCTGAGTTCTCTTCTTATCTAGAGGAAGAATGTGTCTAATCTGGATCACCTATACAAAGATTAAATTAGATGATTTTCTCTAACGATCTATTCAAAATGTCAAGTTCTCAGAATGGTGCTGGTACCATTTCTCCAAGGAGTTTACGAATGAGGAACTGACCTATGTTTGATTGATTGACTTTCTAAATAGCTTAACAACCAACTGATGTTAGATAGACGTGAAATTCTGGCAATGTAAATGATGTGAGAAGTGCAAAGGGTGAGAACAAAATGGGAGAGGAGGAAGTTAAGTCAGACATGCTGGAAGCAAAATCTAAGTTGGTTATGAACTGACATGTCGCCCCTAATTCGCGTAATGTATAATTGGCCTAATGTTACTTAATCTATAATTATATCAATTAATGACTAAACATCCAACTTACTAATAAAGTCATATGAAGTTGTATATTTAATAAGTAACTTGTATAATTATATGTGCACTCACAAAGACATACATTTATACATAAATGTATAATTTATATATGCATGCATGTATGTAATATGTACATACATACACATACACATGCTACACCCATAAATATGTGTGTATATGTCTAATCAATTATTGCAAACTAAATTATATAAATGTAATCCATAGAATTATAGAAGTATCACATTGACTTTGAACATAAATAGTTGTATAACTAAATAATATATATGTGTGGTTGGGAAACATTACATTGGCATGTAGAGGGGGCCACAAGGCATGCATGTGGAGGAGGGAGGCGGTGTTGTTCATCCCATGGGAGGAAGGGAGACGGCATCGCATATGGGGGAGGGAGGCAGAGTGGAGCGTGGGGGAGGGAGGTGACATCACACATCACATGCGAGAGGGAGGGCAGCTTTGAACATTGGGGAGTGAGGGCTATGCATTCTGAATGGGAGGGAGAGAGACATCGATGTCTCATGTGGGTTAGTTCTAGTGTTTAGGAAGGAATGGAGTTTTACGTTTTTAGTGGGTTGGTGACTTGCATGTAGTAGAAATTGGAGATACAAGTTGGGTTTTTGGAATTTGTAAAGAATAGACGAAGAGAAATTTTGTACATACTTACAAATTGCCAACTATTTATTTTGATTGAAATTTTAAACATTTTTTTACTAAAAGCAGAGGGAAGGTTTACAAATTGTGTACGTACTTTGTAAACCTTTCCTTTGATTTTCAAATGGATTTCCTTATAACATAGAATAGTAGAGGCTCCTCTCCACTTTAGCCAACCTATATTTATTCTATGAGTAAATCTCTATCGATTTCCCTATCATGTTGCAAAATAGATCCCAAGTATCTAAAGGAATCTTTCTTCTAAATGTTTTTGTTGCCGTCTTCATATCGTTTCCTTCACCATTGCTTCCATCAAATGTGCACTCCATATATTCAGTCTTAGACCTACTTATACAAAATCCTTTAGTCTCTAATGCATGTCTCCAAATCTCAAGCTTCTTATTTACCACATCTCTAGTCTCATCAATCAATACAATATCATCAACGAATAACATACAAAAAGGCGTCTCATATTGAATGTTGTTATTCAACTCATCCATAATCAAAGTAAAGAGAAATGAACTCAAAGCAGAACCTTGATGCAGACCAATGCTATTGTCAAAATAGTCAATCTTCCCAGACTGAATCCTTACACATGATGAAGCTCCATCATACATATCCTTTTGTGAGATTAATAAATAGGACATGTTCTTTTCCAAAACTCTTCATAATATCTCCCTTGGGACCGAATTATAAGCCTTATCCAAATCAATAAAAATCATATGGAGGTTCTTCCTTTTAGGTCTATTAATCTCCATTGTTCTCTTCAACAAGTGGATGGCTTCAATAGTTGAGCGACTTGACATGAATCTGAATTAGCTTTCTCTCAAATTTTCATAGTATGACTCATCAACTTGATACCTCTGTAATTTGAACAATTTTAAATATCTCATTTATTCTTATAAAGAGGCGCTACGATGCTTCTCCTCCATTATTCAAGCATTTTCTTTCTTCGCCAAATGACATTGAATAAATTGTCATTCACCTAGAACTTTCCATACTTCTATAGGAATGACATCATGTCCTACACCTTTCCCAGATTTCATAACCGTCAAATCCTCCTCTACTTTGTTCCTTTGTATCTGTCTATAGCTTGCACGATTCAAGTAACTTTCAATACTTGCTAGATCTCCCATAGGGTAACAAGCATGCACCCTTCCTCATCCTTAATACATCTCCGTTGAGAAAGATTTTGGTCTTTATTTCCCTTGCTTTGGCCAATCTGAATATATCCTTCTTCCCCTTCTTAGAGTCAAGATTTTTCTACAAAACCTCATAAGCTTTTGACTTGGTTTCACTTACATCCTTCTTTGCTTCCTTCTTCATTATTTTGTAGTTTGTGATAGTTTCCTCTGTTTTCTCCTTGTACATTACTTTATAGGAAGATCTTTTAATTTTAAGATTTACTTGCACCCCTCCACTCCACCACCAAGCCTCCTTTGTCCTGGAACTCGTCCCTTTGACTCGCATATCATCTCTTTGCCTACCCTTCGGATACAAAGATGTTATCGCCTCTCACATCTCGTTTCCACTTTCGTTACAATCCCAAGTATTCTAAAACCTTCTCCCTAAAGCTTGATTACTTCAATTGAAGATTCCACCATCTAGTTCTAGTGATCTTGAGAATCCTCCTTTTCTTTACCAACCCATTTATTTGCACATCCATGACCGACAAGCAATGTTGAGTTGTCAACGTCTCTCTTGGGATTATTTTGTAGTCTTTATAACGCAATTGATCTCTTCTCCTCGACATAGAGTAATATATGTGCTCTAGTCAGACTACTCTTATAAGTAATTAAATGATCCTCCCTCTTCTTGAATACGATGTTTACTATGAAAAGATCATAAACCATTACAAAATCCAGAAATGACTTTTCCCTCATATCCTCATGATTTACGACGAATAGATTACATTGTTCATCAAATAAGTTAGAAGTATAGTCACCTCCTCTATCTGAACTAACGTGTTTAAGAACGTTTCTTGTCGTGTCTCAACCCCATTCTTAAAGATAAAAAATTTCTCTAAGGCTTCATCATAGGGTTTCTTAGATACACATGGCAGTCTCTATTGCCACCATCTTAAAATGTGATAAAGCATTTCTTACTTTCTCTAGTTAATACACAATTAAACTCACGTATATGTGTGTGTGCACTACATCCAAGATCTCACTATATCTATAGACATACTGAAAAGACTTCATAGGCATCTTAGCTTGCACACAAATTTCACAATTTTTAGTTCTATCAATAGTATGTTTAGGGATCAACTCTAAATTAATCCTTCTTTAATTGAATTTAAGTTCAAATGTCCCAATCTACCATGCCATGGATCACAAAAATTTAAATTATTAATTCCATGAGATACAAAATTTGAATGTTCGAAATTCTAAATATTCAATGAATCAATATTTACAAAATCATATCTAATTCTAATAAACTAATCAAAATATGACAAATAGTATTTTCCATAAAAATGACATGTCTCGTAATAACAACTTTATTACACTTAAAGTTCGATTCATGGAGCATGAGTAGAAACTTCTGTCCATGGAGAATGACTTAAACAATTTTCCTATGATGCACATGACTTGAAACTTCTGTCGAAGTTTCATTTCAGAATCTTCTAATCCATGGAGCATGAGTAGAAACTCACGTGCCTATTCAAAAACCGACTTTCCCTCTATCGTGGAAAACTTTAAGAACCTAAAGGTGGAATGCTTCTCTATACTGAGATCCTTTGTGTTATACTTCCTGTCTAATTATTCCCATAGCCCATTCGTAATCTACGTAGATGAACAATATAAATCAAACAACATGTTGGACAAAGCCAACAAGATGCAACCATGACATATATGGTCACGTTCTTTCCACACAGATTGTGCCCTCTACCTATCGGGTGAGAGGTTTTCCTTTTCTATCGTAGGACATTCAGTTTCAAGCTTCGAGATTAACCCTGTGGTGGTTAATCATTTTTTCATGTGTTGTTGTCAATGCTTAAAATTCTGACCATCGAATTTCTCAAGCATAAAGGTCATATCCACCCTCAATTTAAATATTATATCTAACATATTTTAACTCTAGTTTCACAAATCTTGTATAAGATTGTTGTTAACATGATCAACAAGATATATATTAAACAATAATTATATGAATTAACATGACACAATTCAATAGCATCACATATTAACAAACAGATAATCATGCATTTTTTATTCATGATCTAATTACAGTAGGAATAGATTTAATTTGCAGTACATGCGACAACCAAGAAAAGTAAAGCAATAAAAGAATTGCAGCAAATATAAAGAGAAATAGATGAGAACATATATCACTGAAGCGTCCATAAAATAGACTTTCCTCATAGAATATTTTACCCCCCCCCCCCACCCCCACATTACCGATGTGTATGGTACAAACGATCTACTCCCAAGATATGGCAGTACATGATCTTCGTCATGCGCACAGACTAAATCATCCTCTAAAATACCATAGAGAAATAGTACCCCGAATGATGAGAATATAAAGACTTCACGGTGGAAGAATAGAGAGCGAGAGAAAAGCTTGCTCATGAAAAAAAATCATGTCTGGGTATGTCTTCTTATTAGGTCACCTCGTTCCTCTTTGATATCCATAGTTGTTCCTTCAATGGATGTAGATTCATATCTCTAAACGGTAGATCTGGGTATCGGTTCACATTCCATGAACGGAAGGATTTGAAATTAATCTGATCGATTAATTTATATGAATTTGTTAATAAAAATCGCAACAAAAATATCGAGATTCGAGATCTAAATCGACTCTTCCAAGCCCTAGCCTGAGCCCAGATGGATCATAACGTTCAAACATATGTGTGGTCCTCCATTCCTCCACTCTATTGTTGCTACAAGAGCTCGAGGTGTGGACTCATATATAGATATGTCTACCAAAGTTTCATCACTGCTCCATGCGGTGCTAACCCCCCCCCCCCAAAACTCACCTTGTTTCAAATTTAAGAACTCACAACTCTTCCTCCAACCCAACTGGCTTTCAACTTGAAACCAATCTGATTACCCAATGTAACAACATAGGTTTTCCAACATAAAACCTAAGTATGTTACGTTAACTACAACACATTTCCTCAAGACGGTGATATATGGAAGTTATGAGACCATTATGGGTAATTTCAAGTAAATGATATTTTCAATCAAATCAATGGATCTAGAACTCATTTAGACAAAGGCCTAAATGCAAAGTCCTATGCACTCTTTCATGAAATGTATACATAAGGATAAGAAGGGCAATTAAAAAACGAAGAAAAGTTGCAATATGAATATGATGCGACTATTTTGCCCTACAAGTTCTTAGTCAAACTCTTATAAAAAAAGTCATACCAAGTTAAAATTAGTATTCCATGATGGAACAACTACTTCAAAGAATTTTTTAATACTTCCTATATTTCATCAGAAGTTCATAGGCAACATGGGAGATGTTATTAATTCCATTCCTCATGCATTGATTCTACTTAAGGATAATTGCTTTTTGAGAAATGTTCCTTGCAGTTGAGTCCATGTTGTCATATCTTTCCCTACAATGATAATTAGTGGGTGTTAAAGGGCTCACAGTGATGGTGGTGATGAAGAGCATGATTATTGGTAGTAGTGTGAGACAGAGTTATTTTGATGAAGATTGGCATGTGGTAAAACCACCAACTGCTCTTTTATCAAAGAGGAGCACATGATGTCACATATGCATTGCTGAAGAGCTTTGCGCAAACTCTAGTCTTCAAACTCCTCAAGATGTCTCATTGACAAGTAGGGATTGCACATGGATGATAAACCCAAAAATTGAGTGGTCGTGTATTCCACACAAGGCGGGAACACAGTCGATGTGTTGACCACTCAGAAATCCGGATTTAATCAACAACTAACCCACGATATGAAATCAAACAATGACAAGCAAAAGTGGGGTTAAAATTTATTATTAACTCTACATAAAATATGTATAGTGTGTAAGTATGTAGAATGTCGAGCTCAGGGAGCAAACAGGATAAATCAAGCAATTCAAGTGCAAAAATGTGATGTGATTAAGTGTCTACAAATATGCAATTTTTTTGTGGGTTTTTAATTTTATTTTTTTTTATTTTATTTTTAATTTTTGATTTTATATTTTGGTTTTTATTTTTTTTGATTTTATCTTTTCTTTTTATATTTTATATTTTTATGTTTTCTTTTTCAATAATAGAATATATACACAAAGTAAGGAAGATGGAGATGAGGTATTTATAAAAATGGGTAAAAATGCTCAAAAATCAGAAAAATAAATGTTTTTGGTCTTTTTATAATTTTATGATGTTTTTGTGATTTTTAGATCTTTTTATAAATGTTTTTGGTATTTTTAAAATAAAAAATACTAGAAAACAGTGAACTAAGCTACTGACCGAGACTAAAATGAGGATAAGATTATCAAACAGTATTCAAAATTCCTCAAATGAATTTTAAAATAAAGGCAATAAACTAAGGAAGCTACAGACACTAAGTTTGTATTTTTAGGATTTTTCTAGAATTTTTTAGCTTTTTATGAAGTTTTTAGGGGTTTTCTAATTTTTAGGGTTTTTGTTATGAAATTTTTAATTATTTTTGGATTGACAGTAAAAGATGATAAAACACACAGAATATAATTTTTTTGGAATTTTTCAAAACGTTTTTATAATTTTTTTATAGATTTTCTAATGCCAACAGTGCTGAAAATGCATGCTTTTATTTTTAATAAATAAAAAATGCAATAAAAATGCAATGCAAAAATATGACGTGAATGACCAAGCAAACTGGAGCTTAAATTAATTTTTTGTTGTGATTTTTAGCAATTTATAGATGCATGAAATAAAAAGATACAACATCAAGAAACTACACTACTGGCAAGGGCATAAGTGCAAATAAGCAAACATCCAAGGGCCAAAGTGCAATTTCCACGCAAAATATATAACTAATAAATGAAGTTCCTAGATTGATTATAAATACCCAAACCCGAAGGGGGTTCGCTGCAAAATTACCAAGCCCACGTGTATAAACACGTGACCTGGCAGGGGTATAAATGAAATATTACAAAACTCCAGGGGTACACATGTAAGTAGTTCATAAATAATTACACAATAAAACAAAGTTCTGAACTGAAACGAAATAGCAAAACCCGCGAGGGGTCCTCTGCAAAATACCTCGCGCCTCACATGTACTGGTCACGTGAGGTGACGTGGCCGAGGACCTGATCGTAATAATTAGATGTGCAGGGGCTAGTTTGTAAATTCTATAGAAAGATTTCAACGACAAATAAATGATTTAGTACTAATTAACTATTACAAAAATCGGCGGGGGGAAAGTGTGCAAAATACCCTCGCCTTGTGCGCTGATGGACGGCGGATGGAGGTTCACTAACATGCGTGTCGAGTCCCGAGCGCACGATGCCAGTTCGTGATCCTGCGGGCGAGATTAGATGAGCTGATTACTATCAACCGCTGAGGCGCGATGGATCGGACGGCTGCTGGAGCTTTTGGGACCCAAACTCGATCTAATGGTCGTGGACCTCCCTGAAAGAACAGGGAAGAACACGGCCGAAGGCGAGCTTCTGTCGGCGATCTGGTGGGGCTCTGGCCTTCTCCTTCGATGTTGCAAGGATCAAACGACTACTGGAAGGTCCTCCGACCCGATGGCGAGGCCAAAATAGCTCAATGAGCCTCGATGCGTCGTGGACGAGTCGGAGAAGATGATGGGGTCCAGGTACCTAAGGCTGCGCAAAATCGTCCCTCCAAGGGGTCCCTTTTAGCTCCTGTGACTTGCAAAAATGGTTAAGAGAGGCGAGGGCAAAATGCCTCGACCTCCTGTGGGCACGAACGAGGGACGAACGGAGATATGGAGGCTCGAGACTCCGGCGAGGGACTTCGATTGTGTGAATCGATCGATGAAGGATGGGGATGAAGATGGCTATGTGTTCCTACAACTATCGTGAATAAAATAAGCGAAGAAAAAGAGGGAAATATGCGCCTCAAAGGAGTGATCCTGAGGTCGAAAGTACCTCAACGGCTAAGTGGCCGGTGGTGGCTGGAACTCGCCCAGATCCACGACGATCCTCCGCCTTGAAGGGCCAACTCTGGAGCTGTCACCTCCAGGTAGCCAAAGCAAGCCAAAGGGGGGAAAATCGGGACAAAATGGTGTTCAAAATCTGAATGGAAAATTGAGGTGCTCTATATGGGGTTGACGGATGGGGCGAGAAGAACGAGGCGCAGCAGCGATTCAAAGATCGAAATAAACCTTGGGCGAGCATCCTCGATCAATGGGGAAGAAAAGTCATGAAGACCGCAAGACGAGATGGTGAAAGAAACGGTCTCCAAAATTGGGAGAAAAATGAGGGAAAACTCAGTATGACACTCAACAGAGGGGAGGTCCGACAGTTGACCGGAGGTCAACTGTCCGCGCCCCCTGGTTGGTCCACGTGGACCAACCAGGGAAAACCTCTGGAAAAAGATTTAAAAATAATTTAAAAATAGTAAATGATCTAATTAATTTTAGATTATTAAATAAAAATGTTTATTATTTTATGAACTATTTTATTGTGATTTCTATTTATTTTTATGAGGTCTATAATTGCAAGCTGCCTTTTTAGACCTATATAGGTACATATATCTATATATTTTAATGTTTTATTTTTATTTTGTGTATCTAATTTATTTATTTTTGTTTGTTATTTTATAAATTTATAGAATAGTTTTATATACCTAAATATATTTTTATTTCATTTTTCTCAAGTAATTTGTACACTTAATAAATTGTGAGTATTAAATATACAGGTATATGTATAGTATTATACCTATGTATTATCACGCAAGTCTTTTATTTTGTATTTTATTCAGATTTTTATTCTGATTTTAATGCACAAATATATTATAAGTAATATTTACAAAATTATAAAAATATAAAATTATAAAAATAATGAATAATAAATAAAAATAATATTTTAATCTGTGTACAAGTATACCATAGGGGTCCAAAACACTACTTTCAAACCGTAATTTCGAAAAATACGAAACCACCTCCATTAAATAGCTTATTTAAAATTATATACTATTAAAGGTGAATTTGGTACATTTCGAGTTTTTATTTGTAAGATACATGTCTGGGAAGTTGGGATTCTGGAATCTTATTTAGATCATAACTTTCTATCTATCTGTACATTATTTTTGAGTGAAATCAAATTTATATTTTTCTATGCTTAGTTATCTACAACTTTCATGTACAAAGTTTCTTTATTTGAGGTATAAAAAGTGGAACCAAAATTAGGTCCCAAAATGAATAAAGAATGAATTAAATAAAATAGGTTTTTATTGTATTTTGGCCCTTATCTTTCCCTACTTTATTCCTCGTCGACCTATTCATCAAGATGCCTAGGTCTCGGGGTCTCAGGTCATAAAATATTTACAATATTTTATTCTTTTTCTTTTCTTTTATTTATTCTATAATTTTGGCTTTAATTACAGTATTTTATACACTATTTACATGCACATGCATGAATGCTAAGATGCGGGAATTAAGGGTATTTACATGCATTTACCAGGGTTTTTGAGGCCAAAATGATAGAATAAAGATGATGAAATGTGGCTTCATCATCCCCCTATACTTTACCTTTGCTAGTCCCTAGCAAACACTTATGCAATAAGTGCAGAAAAAATAAAGAAAAGAAAAAGAAGAAGGTGGATTAAGTTTAATTATCAAACTTGTCTTCACAAAATCAAAGTTTGGAGCTTAAGTCGGACCTTTGGAATTTTAGTGCGGTCGGAACTTTAATGAGAATCGGGTTTGAAATCCAACAGCCTTCGAGAATTCCAAAACTCTGCTCAAGTCTCCTCAATAGCCAGGTTAGAAATACTTCAACTCATGCGCAAACCCTTACGACTATGAATCTGACTCGTACATTGTAAGTGATGGTGGCTCTCCCCAACTGAAATGACAAAGAGACTGACTTCTTCAATATGACAACCCAATGATTCCCCAATCCAACAACTCATTCCTCAAGGAGCAGGGTATTCCCTTCTAAGTTCAAGTGGCACCAACCCAAGAGGAGAGGGTGAAGAGAAGAATGGACGGTAGCCAGTGTAGCTACCTATCCTAGGATGGAAGACCAGTGTAGTCAAGTCATCCAGCTACAGGCTCACATGATTTGACTTTGAAGCTCAAGCTTGCTTATTTGACTATACACATATGTACACTCCGGCATGCATTTTTATTTTGTACAGGCCTGTCCATTTTTTTTGGAGTTTTTTGCTTTTGCAATTTTTTTTGAAATATTATATACAGCAGTATTTACAAGGGAGTTTTTCCTCTTGAGCCAGTAGACTATCCCTCTTTTGAAGCTTTATTGCAACCCACGATCTCCTATCCTCGAAACTCATCATCACTGGATGAGTTGGGGTGCACTTCCCTCCCTAGAGGAGGATAAGTGTTTCCACCTGTGTGCGTCTCATACTGGCAAATCCAACCTCCTCACCACTCCAACTGAGTTGAGACAAGTGAAAAGTGCATGTGCCCAAGTTAGGTCATCAACAAGAGTCGTACGTGTGCTTCGAAATACTCTACTTAGGCAATTAAGAATCCATTGAACCAAGTCTCATGATCCTCAAAGAATTAAGTCAACTAGACCTGAAGGAACTCAATTCCAGCTCTTATAAGGTTCCTGTTAATTAGGTAGATTTTAAGGTCCAACCAAGCTCCAATCTTCGGATTTTACTTAGACTCGTTCAACTATCGAACTCAATCCGAAAAATGCGAATGCCATGCAAATGCTATGCAGAAAATATTTTTGTGATGCAATTTTTAAAGATTTAGAACTTTTTATGGATTTTTGAAAAGATGAATATGCATTTTTTGTATTTTTCAAAAATATTTTTCAAATGATTTTGGTGTTTTAATTTTGAAAATGTTTTTAAAATTTTTGAAAACAAAAGATTTTGGATAAAAACTAGGTACAAATATTTACACGGGAGTGCATCTTATATATACAAGAAGTGGATTTTATGAATTTACAAGGGTAAGTGGTCAGTTTTATAGGTATATACATAGAGAGTTTTAGTGAGATGTATGTATTCCTCAAACCTATTTGACAAAGGTTTTTCAAACCATTTTGAAAACTATAGTCCAAAATAATTTTTACAAACAGTTTTTACAAACATGTACACACATTTGAAAATCATTTTGCAAAGGTTTTCCAAACAGTATAAATAGATTTTTCAAATATTTTTGCAACTATTTTTCAAACCATTTGCAAATCATTTTTCAAACATTTTATTTCACAAAAAGAAAATAAATTTTACAATCAAAATGTTTTTACAAAGGTTGAAAACATGTAACAAAACGTTTTACAAATAGTTTTCAAAAGATTTTCATAAGGATTTTCAAACTATTTTTCAAACACTTTGCAAAAAATATTTTCACCCGATTTATTAATCAGTAGATACATAAAGAATTTGAGGAATAATCACGTCTTTTTATTAAAGGTTTTTAATGAATTTTAAAGGTATAATTAGCCATAATTTTTTAGAAAATATGAAAGTACAAGTTATGGCTAAAGTATATACACAGTATATACTAGCTTGAGCTATGTCCTCATAGATCGGAGAGAAAAGAGAAGACATAACTCGTACTGAGTATAGAAAAGTCTAAAGAAGAAAGGGATAAGAGATGAATGAATAAACCAATGAGAAGTTGACCGTCCCCCCTATACTTAGGATCAAATAATCCTACGTATAGCCGACTATACACAAAGCAGGGAGGGTCAAGGGTGGGAATGAACAGATCGTACTCAGATTGTCTCCCCCTATACTTAGGATAAGATATCCCTAAGTATAGACAAGAAGAGTAGACGATAGAGAGGATCGAAAAGAATAGAACACTCGGGGTGCGCACCCCCTATACTTAGGACAAAGTACGTCCTAAGTGTAGAAAACTGACAAAAAAGGACGACACCTTTTTGGTAGATACAGAAGATAGAAGAGGAAAAGAAGAAAAGAAGAAAAGATATAACCAGATGAGAGAATGATATAGCCATATGGATCTGTACAACGGAAGATTGAAGTGATGACCATGTACGAGATGCAAATGATCTGAGTCGAAGAGTACATCTCATACCAGACGGATGGGGGCAACGTCAACGGTGGGCGGATCATGGTCTATATATTGCTTCAGGCACTGTCCGTTGACACGAAATGTAGAGGAAGATGTCGGCTCGGATATGTCAATGCTACCATTGTCATGTACCTTCCTGACCACATACGAACCTTTCCACTTACTCTGTAATTTCCCTGGAAATAACTTCAGCCTGGAATCAAACAACCATACACGCTGATTGGGCTCAAATTGTTTATGGCTGATATGAGAATCATGCCATGTCTTCACTTTTTCCTTATACTGTAGGCTGCTAGAAAAGGCTGTAACTCTCAACTCCTCCAGGGCCACCAACTCTGCTCTCCTCTGTTCTCCTATACTCTCAAAATCTAACAGTAACTTGGTAACTGCCCATAATGACTTATGCTTGATTTCCACTAGCAGATGGCACGGCTTGCCATAGACGAGACGAAAGGGAGATGTCCCTAATGGATTCTTGAAGAAAGTCCGATAGACCCACAAGACCGAGTCCAAAACCTGAGACCAATCCTTTCGGTCTGGGCGGACGACCTTCTGTAAGATAGTCTTGATCTCCCTATTTGATACTTCGGCAAGACCATTAGTCTGAGGATGATACGACGTGGCAACATGATGGTCAATGCTGAACTCGTCTGTAAGGGCCCTGACTTTTTTATTAATGAAATGAGACCCCCCGTCTGAAATCAGAACTCTAGGTACCCCGAACCGTGAAATGATATTTTTCCTCAAAAAGCGACACATGGTTTTAGCATCTGCGGCTCGGGCAGGGATGGCCTCAACCCAACAGCTAACGTAATCTACAGCGAGCAAAATGTGCTCAAATCCCTGACTCTTAGGAAATGGGCCCATGAAATCAATCCCCCATGCATCAAAAACCTCACAAAATTGAATAGGTTGCATGGGCATCATGTCTCTCTGTCCGCAAGTACCCATTTTCTGACAGTCGGTAAATCTCTTCATGAATTCATCTGAATCCTTGAAGAGAGTAGGCCACCAAAGTCCGGATTGAAGCACCTTCTGTGTTGTTCATCTCCCAGAATGATGTCCTTTTGCCTCAAGCTTGTGGCAGTATGTGAGGACACTATGCTGCTCTTCTTGAGGAATGCACCTCCTCCAGATGCTATCTCCTCCTTCATAATAAAGGACGGGATCCTCCCAATGATAAAACTTGACCTTCGCTAGGAAGGTCTCAAGTTTTTGCCTGGGCCAACCCTGTGGAACCGTCTTGGCGACAAGATAGTTTACAACGTCGGTATACCATGGGAGTGAGGCGACAACCAAGATCGCCTCGTCTGGAAACGTCTCTGTGATAGGTGCGCTGGGCTCAGATTCTCAAGGTTCTCTAAATGGGAGAGATGATCCGCCACCACATTCTTAACTCCAGGCTTGTCCTTAATCTCAATATCAAATTCCTGGAGCAAAAGGATCCATCTGGTAAGGCGAGCTTTGGCATCCTTCTTAACCATGAGGTACCGGATGGCGGTGTGATCGGTATAGATGGTCACTCTAGATCCGACAATATAAGATCGATACTTATCCAAAGCAAAGACTACGCCCAGCATCTCTTTCTCAGTCACAGTATAATTCCGCTGAGCGGCATCCAAAGTCCGGCTGGCGTAGTGAATGGCATACGGCAATCCATCCCTCCTCTATTCCAAGCACAGCCCCAATGCAAAATCAGAAGTGTCCGTCATGATCTCGAATGGGAGAGACCAATCGGGTGGCTGAAGGACATGAGCCGTGACAACCATGTTCTTGAGAGTCTCAAAAGACGCAAGACACTTATCATCTACAATGAACTCGATGTCTTTTGTCAGCAAATCAGTAAGCGATCGGGCAATTCGACTGAAGTCATGAATAAACCGTCGGTAGAAACCGACATTCCCCAGAAATGACCGCAATTGACACAGATTGGACGATGGATTGAGTTTTCTAACGATATCCACCTTAGCCGAATCAACCTCCATGCCCCTGTTGGAGATGATATGGCCAAAGACCATCCCTTGAGTCACCATGAAGTGACTCTTCTCTCAAGACAAGACAAGATTGACCTCTATGCAGCGCTGAAGCACACAGTCTAGGCAGTCAAGACAAGCATCAAACCCATCGTCATAGACCGAGAAGTCATCCATGAAGACCTCTAAACAGTCACCCACCATGTCCGAGAAAATGGATAACATGCACCTTTGGAATGTCGCGGGGATGTTACATAGACCAAATGGCATCTGTCTGAAAGCATAAGTCCTAAACGGACAGGTGAATGTCGTTTTCTCCTGGTTTTCGGGCGCAATGGCCACTTGATTGTAACCGGAGTACCCATCAAGAAAATAGTAGTGACTCTTCCCAGCTAGCCTCTCGATAATTTGATCAATGAATGATAGTGGTAAATGATCCCTCTTGGTGGCCTGATTCAATCGTCTGTAGTCTACACAGACCCTCCAAGAAGTTGGTACCCGGGTAGCTATCTCCTCTCCGGACTCATTCACAACTGTAGTGATACCCGTCTTCTTGGGTACCACATGTACTGGACTAACCCACTTGATGTCGGAAATGGGGTAGATAAAATCGGCGCTCCACCACTTCGATATTTCCTTCATGACCACGTCTCGAAGATTCGGGTTCAGCCGTCGCTGGAACTCACGCGACGGCCTAGCGTCCTCTTCAAAATAGATGTGCTGAGAGCACAGAGTCGGACTAATCCCCTGGAGATCAGCTATACTCCATCCTATTGCCTTGCGGTTTCTTTCAAGAACCTCCATCAGACGAGATTCTTGTTCTCCAGTCAAACCTGTTGAGATAATGACTGGGTGCATATCTGGCTCACCCGTAAGGAACCTATACTTCAGCGACTATGACAAGGGTTTCAACTCTGGACAACTGGGAGGTGGCAGATCTGGCTTCTGATATGTCTGTGTAAAGGCTACCAGGTCTGCATGTGAGAACTCTCGCTGCGCATGAGAATTTGACGAAGGGAACCCTACCGGATCATCAATAAACTGTACTGGCTCGTACTCCGTCACGATTGTCGGCTCAGAAGGAATCATACACGGCAAATAGTCATCAAAATCATCCCAATCGATGTCTGAATCCGAGGGATCAGAACTAGAAGAACATGAATGAAATTCTGTTGTACCACTCGTCACAGAACTGTCAGCCTCAAAGGTATCCTTGTCCAGGTGTGTGCTCTTCAGGCTCTCAACTGCCATAAGCCATAAACATAGTGAATGTGTAGGCAAGACGAGGGTTTGTGGTACCGGATCTGTCCAAAGGGATTCATTAACTGTCATCACAAAATCACACTCCTGGTGGATGTCTGGCTCAGCCTATGTCATCTGCTCGATATCACTGGACTTCTCTGAGCATGCTAATTCTCTCGCTTTGGTCTCGTCGATCGTCTCTATTTGTATACTCTCACCTCTACGCGAAAGCACACCTTCCCATTATCATGATCGGTCACCGCCT
Source organism: Ottelia alismoides (assembly GCA_037367405.1). NCBI lineage: Eukaryota > Viridiplantae > Streptophyta > Magnoliopsida > Alismatales > Hydrocharitaceae > Ottelia > Ottelia alismoides. Next base: position 1,097,666 of record JAZKJV010001141.1, read on the forward strand.
TGGCTGTGGCCAAGAATGGGCGTCCAAGTATGATAGGGGCATCTGTTACCGACTCAGGGATCTCCATGTCCAGTACAACAAAGTCCACGGGGAATTTCAGGCCCTGAATGGTAACGACCATGTCTTTCAACAACCCCTTCGGCCTCTTAGTCGACTTATCAGCAAACTGAAGGACTGTCCTGCTTCGAAGAAGAGGACCAAACTCGAACCGGTCGAGTAAGGCTGCCGAAAGGAGGTTGATAGAAGATCCGCTGTCTAATAGGGTACGATCGAACCGCTGCTCCTGAATCTCGCATCTGACATAGGGAGCTCCTGCATCAGGTCTCTTGGCTGGCATTCGATTCTGAATGGTGCAACAAGTGTAATGGGTGAGCACATGGATTTGATCTCTGTGGTTCCTCCTCTTCCTGCGGATTGTAGTCTTCTCTTTCAAGTTCTTTTGGAAGAAGGGAATGTGCTCAAATGCCTCTCGTAGAGTCAGGTGAAAATGGAATCTATCAATTATCTGGTTGTTGAACTCTACCTATTGTGTCTTTTTTGGATTTTCTTTTTTATTCCCCTTCGCCAAGCGGAGTGCTTTGGGGAAGGGGATGGTAGGGGCCTCCTCAGATGGAGGACTAGGAATAGGTTCCTGTTCCTGTGAGGGAAAGGAATCCATACACTGATCATCATTCAACACATATGGACTCAAAGTAGATACAAAAACTTTTCCTTTATTCATTTTTTTGTTCTTTTTATTGCCACAATCCTTAGATATAAAAGGTTGCAACACAACATGGGGGAGCTCAACAAAAGTAGAAGTGGTGGCCTCAGTACCACCAACGGCATCTGACTTCGCGGCATCAGCACCGCGCTCTGGCACATCATCAAAAATCGTGGCATCAGCACCACCGTCTGCATCTGGTCTTACGATGGCCTCAACACCATCGTCGGGATCTCCATCCTTGGTGGCATCAGCACCACCGTCATCAACATCATTAGCAGCATCAGCACCGCTACTCTGCTCATCTGGCGCTCCGGATTCTTCGTGTTGTTGTCGCTCAGATGAGGCGCCGCCGATGGGTATCCTACCGCTCCTAGTAGTCACAAAATCAGCATCGTACAAAGAAGACATGTCACTCAAATAATCACTAGGAGAAGTATCCTCTGTAAATTGTACCTGCTCATATTTTCTTTTTAGATCGTTCGGATTGGGCTCGATCTGAGCTGGTATGGCAGCTTTGCCCTTGATGATTTCCCTCATCTCCTGCCGGAACTCATCCATTTCTTGCCAGAAGGATGCTCGTTGTTCAGAGAGCAAGCGGGCAAGGTTATCTAGAGCTGGGTTCTCAAAGACAAGTGCTTGAGAACCGGAAGTATTCCCTTGTTGGAAACAAGGATGCTACTGGGAGGAGAAGCGCTCACGAGGCTGGGGGTATGACTGGTGACGCTGCTGACGATGCCGCCACTGTTGTCCCTGATAGGCGGGACGAGGACCATGCTGGTACTGCTGGTGGGCATACTAGGGCTGGTGCTGCTGCTGGCTGTTCTGCTGTCCCTAAGCCGGAGGCTGCTGCTGGGAAGAGGTCCCTCCGGTGGTCCAGCGGAATCTGGGATGATCGTGTCGAATTCCGACTGGCTGTGGGTACCGGTCGTATCATATCCCATTGACTTCCATCAATGGCTCCTGCTCGAAGGATGATGGAGGAAGAACTGCCAGTGGCTGATCAGGCTGATAGACCACCATCTGAGTGTCCTGAGATGGTGGCTGCGACGGGTGATACTGTAGCTGCAGGACCGACCCTGCCTGGATGTGGTTGACCTGGCGGTAGGGGGCAGGAGGCTAGGTTGAGCTGCTATTGTTGGGATCATCTCGTGACCTGGGAGGCTGCTGAGTATACGTATGTGCCTCCTGAATGCAGAGAATCTGCGCCTTCAGGTCACTCATGTTCTTTGTAATCAGGTCCATCTGGGAAAGACTCTGACTCTGCTTCTTCTCAAGGATCTTGAGGCGGTCCAACTTTTCGATAATTATTCCCATATCGGCTGCGGCGGATTCGGCTTGAGCTGCGGCTGCCGACGGAGTGTGGGGACCAGTGTCGATGCGAGCGATCCTCTGAAATGTTCCTACTCCTTGGGGGGGCTTCTGCTGTATGTACACTCGAGCTTGGGCCATAACTGTTGAGTTCTTTGCCATTCCTTCGTAGATGTCCCAGATGTCGTTTCACCCATAGAAAAATATGACCCACCACAAGAGGCATTAACAAGCCCCTGTAACTCCGGTGTCAGCCCACAGAAGAAACTCTGAACCAGATTGGGCTTGGATATATCATGGTGTGGACACCGGTCAATGAGCTCTCTGAATCGATCCCAGGCCTCTTGGAATTGTTCATTAGGGATCATGGTGAAATTGCCGATCATGGCTCGTGATGTGTTTGTCCGGCCGAGAGGATAATACTTGTTCAGATATGCGATCCGGAGTTGTGCCCAAGTGTCGACGAACTTTCCGAAATGTTTCAGTCAGTAAGCGGCTCTATCAGCCAGAGAGAACGGGAAGGCTATCATCTTGATGGTGTCCCCAGTCACCAGCCTGTCATGGATTGTGCTGCAGATCATCTCAAATTCCTACAGATGGAGGTGTGGCTCCTCGGTCGCCAGCCCATGGAATTTAGGCAGTAGCTGAATAGTGTGGGGCCGAAGCTCAAAATCTCCATGAACGGGAGGAAGTCGGATCCATCGATGAGTAAGGGATGCTGCAGGATTGTGCAATTCCCTCATGATTGTTTGTGGTGGTCTCTCAGCATTAGGATCTCCTCCTTCTGCATCAGGTATGTCTCCTCCACCATCTGCAGCTCTGTTTTCTCTATCAGCTCGCATATGCGTCAGCTCTCGCATGACGTCACCCATGAATACTCCTTGGTCTTTGATTTGTCTCTGCATGGTCTCCAAGGAGTCTAGTAATGAATTGTTGATGTCAGCTTGGTCATATAGAAATGGAGGGTGCTCCTGCTCATCTAGGTGCTCTCCTCTGTCTGCCATGTCTGGGTTCTCTGAAAAGGCAAAAGAACCCATCTCGGGTGCCGTCAAATGATCTGAGCTCTGTGTTGCACTAAATTCTGAAACTGCTAGACTGATGGAGGAAGAAGGGTGGTCGAGGGGGAACATGGTGGAAGTGAACTCATGTTCCGAGAGGGGGTCTAGACTCCCCGAAACCGTCCTAGATGAATAGGGAGGAGTGCTGGATAGCGGTGCCGTCAAAGACAGCCTAAGAGACCTCCTTCCCATCATCGTGATTATTGAGAGAAGCAAGGTTGAGAAATGAAGAAGAGGGGGGGCAAAATTGTGCACAATTGTGTAGTGTTTTTGATCTTGACCTAAATCCAATTAATCAATCAAACACAATGCAAATGGTTCACCAACTCAACAAGTGAAGCCGTAAGGGTTCGGCTTTTATCTTTGTAGTTTTTAGATGAATTCAGGAATTTATCTTTGAACAAGTCCTTAGAGCGCTACGCCTATAGGAGAAAGAGTACTCCGGAAGAGTATCCTGTACTTGTCCTCCTCTTGTGTAACCTGTAGTCTGCACTTTTTTGAGGTCCTTGTAACCCTTCCTGGATCCCTACTCAGCTAAAGAAATAGAGAAAGGAAACCAATAGGCGAAATCGATACTTCGGATCTCGCTCGCAACGGAATCACCCGTAAGCATGCAAGAACCTACTCGGACGCAAGACGATGAGACAGACACCCCCGTGAAGGTGTGGCCTAGGCTCGATACTTCGGACAAGGTCGATGCTCTACACAATAGAGAGTCATCAATGGTGACCAAGCCTTACTTGTCCACGTACGATAGAAGCGCCAATACTTCGGTAATCCAGACGATACACAAGAAAGCTACAGACTAGGTTTTGGGCTCTAATCCTTACGAAGCCACTCTCTCACTTGGAAGGAGACCTTCCCATGCAACCTGAATACAAATGAGGGTATTACTCACCCCAAGCAATGAATCCAATTAACCAATTTTATTTAGGTCAAGTTTTCTTTAGCAGTCCCTTTTTTAATTTTTTTGGTGTTATCACTTACTTTGAGTCGATTCAATACAAGGGCCTAACGTTTTTGTATTTTTCTTTGATTCCTATTTGTTCCAAAAACAGAGGGAGAAAATTCGGAAAAGCCAATGTAAGTTGGCACTAAGATGGAAATCTCACCTTAGTGCCTAAATGATGGATGCTAAGATAGAGGACTTACAGTGATTCCCATCTCTCTCCATTCGGGATGCAAAACAGGAATTTTTAAACCTATGCTATATGACGATATGCACACGGAAATCGTCCTAAGCAGGCAACTGCTAGCGTGAAGAACCAAATGCTAAACACACAAGTGAAACCTAAGTGTCCGGTCTTGGGGGCCGATCGGTGTCCACCACAATGGATCCTGCACGCGCTGTATACGACCCCTCCCGGCACGGTGGTTTCAACTTATGTGCCTAACAATTAATTAAACCTAAGTCCAAACTACGAATCTGTAGGTACATGCAAAGGTTATTAGGTGTTTGACCTTAGACTACACGACCAAGCAAGCCTAAAAACTAAGGGCTCATTCCACAAAAATGTAAAGACAAGAAAACAAAACCGGCAAATGACAGCGGTGGAAAGCCGATAAAAACTGCGGTGAGCCCCCAAAGTGAACAGTCACTTGGGAAATTAGGCCCGAGTGTCCAAGTGTCCAAGGTACTTGTATTATTACAAATTAAATGAAATCTCTCTCTCACAAAAAATTAACTAGTAACTAACTATCTCTCAAATCTTCCTGCTCTCTCCTGTCGGCCAGGGTAGAATAGATGACTCCACCTTACAAGGATGCTCAGGATCCCCTAGGCGATCCTCCTCGATCAACGGTCCCTCGTAAGAAGACAAGAAAGACAATGGCCAGATAGCTCAATAAGGTATATCAAAAATAGAGAGATCAAACAAAGCAATAATGTAGACAATCACAAGCACTCAAAAAATGCGATCTATACGTTGTTGCTCCCTGGCAACGGCACCATTTGATAAACCTAAAAATCGAGCGATCGTGTATTCCACACAAGGCGGGAACACAGTCGATGTGTTGACCACTCAGAAATCCGGATTTAATCAACAATTAACCCACGATATGAAATCAAACAATGACAAGCAAAAGTGGAGTTAAAATTTATTATTAACTCGACATAAAATGTGTATAGTGTGTAAGTATGTAGAGTGTCGAACTCAGGGAGCAAACAAGATAAATCAAGCAATTCAAGTGCAAAAATGTGAATGTGATTAAGTGTCTACAAATATGCAATTTTTTTGTGGGTTTTTAATTTTATATTATTTTATTTTATTTTTAATTTTAATTTTTGATTTTGTATTTTGGTTTTTAATTTTCTGATTTTATCTTTTCTTTTTATATTATATATTTTTATATTTTCTTTTTCAATAATAGAATATATACACAAAGTAAGGAAGATAAACATGAGGTATTTACAAAAATGGGTAAAAATGCTCAAAAATCAAGAAAATAAATGTTTTTGGTCTTTTTATAATTTTATGATGTTTTTGTGATTTTTAGATCTTTTTCTAAATGTTTTTGGTATTTTTAAAATCAAAAATACTAGAAAATAGTGAACTAAGCTACTGATCGAGACTAAAATGAGGATAAAAATTATCAAACAGTATTCAAAATTCCTCGAATGAATTTTAAAATAAAGGCAATATACTAAGGAAGCTACAGACACTGAGTTTGTATTTTTAGGAGTTTTCTAGAACTTTTTATATTTTTATGAAGTTTTTAGGGGTTTTCTAATTTTTAGGGTTTTTATTTTGAAATTTTTAATGATTTTTGGACTGACACTAAAAGATGATAAAACACACAAAATATAATTTTTTTGGAATTTTAAAACGTTTTTGTAATTTTTATGGATTCTCTAATGCAAACAGTGCTGAAAATGCATGTTTTTTATTTTTAATAAATATGAAAATGCAATAAAAATGCATTGCAAAAATATGGCGTGAATGAGAAAGCAAACATGAGCTTAAACCAATTTTTTGTGATTTTTAGCAATTTATAGATGCATGAAATAAAAAGATACAACATCAAGAAACTACACTACTGCCAAGGGCATAAGTGCGAATAAGCAAACATCCAGGGGCCAAAGTGCAATTTCCACGCAAAATATATAACTAATAAATGAAGTTCCTAGATTGATTACAAATACCCAAACCCGGAGGGGGTTCGCTACAAAATTACCAAGCCCACGTGTATAAACACGTGACCTAGCAGGGGTATAAATGCAATATTACAAAACTCCAGGGGTACACATACAAATAGTCCATAAATAATTACACATCACAGCAAAGTTCTGGACTGAAATAGCAAAACCCGTGAGGGGTCCTCTACAAAATACCCGCGCCTCACGTGTACTGGTCACGTGAGGTGACGTGGCCGAGGACCTGATCGTAATAATTAGAAGTGCAGGGGATAGTTTGTAAATTCTATAGAATATTTCAACGACAGATAAATGATTTAGTACTAATTAACTATTATAAAAATCGTCAGGGGAAAGTGTGCAAAATACCCTCGCCTTGCACGCTGATGGACGGCGGATGGAGGTTCACTAACACACGTGTCGCGTCCCGAGCGCACGATGCCGGTTTGCGATCCTGCGGGAGAGATTAGATGAGCTGAGGACGATCAACGACTGAGGCGCGATGGATCAGACGACTGCTGGAGCTTCTCGGACCCAAACCCGATCCAACAGCCGTGGACCTCCCTGAAAGAACAGGGAAGAACACGGCCGAAGGAGAGCTTCGATCGGCGATCTGGCGGGGCTCCGGCCTTCTCCTTCGATGCTGCAAGGCTCAAACGACTCCTAGAAGGTCCTCCGACCCGACGGCGAGGCCAAAATGGCTCAATGAGCCTCGATGCGTCGTGGACGAGTCGGAGAAGATGATGGGGTCCAGATACCTCGGGCTGCGCAAAATCGACCCTCCAAGGGGGCCCTTTTAGCTCCTGCGACTTGCAAAAATGGTTAAGAGAGGCGAGGGCAAAATGCCTCGACCTCCAGTGGGCACGAACAAGGGACGAACGAAGATATGGAGGCTCGTCGGAGTTCGATTGTGCGAATCGATCGATGAAGGATGGGGATGAAGATGGCTATGTGTTCCTACGACTATCGTGAATAAAAGAAGCAAAGAAAAAGAGGGAAATACGCACCTCAAAGGAGTGATCCTGAGATCGAAAGTACCTCGACGGCTAAGTGGCCGGAGGTGGCTGGAACTCGCCCAGATCCACGACGATCCTCCGCCTTGAAGGGCCAACTCTGGAGCTGTCACCTCCAGGTAGCCAAAGCAAGCCAAAGGGGGGAAAATTGGGACAAAATGGGGTTCAAAATCTGAATGGAAAATCGAGGTGCTCTATATGGGGTTGACTGATGGGGCGAGAAGAACGAGGCGCACGAGGCGCAGCAACGATTCAAAGATCGAAATAAACCTTGGGCGAGCATCCTCGATCAATGGGGAAGAAAAGTCATGAAGACTGCAAGACGAGATGGTGAAAGAAACGATCTCCAAAATTGGGAGAAAAACGAGGAAAAACGCAGTCTGACACTCAACAGAGGGGAGGTCAGACAGTTGATCGGAGGTCAACTGTCCGCGCCCCCTGGTTGGTCCACGTGGACCAACCAGGAAAAACCTCTGGAAAAAGATTTAAAAAATAATTTAAAATAGTAAATTATTCAATTAATTTTAGATTATTAAATAAAAATGTTTATTATATTATGAACTATTTTATTATGATTTTATTTTTTTATGAGGTCTATAATTACAAGTTGCCTTTTTAGACCTATATTGGTACATATATCTATATATTTTAATGTTTTATTTTTATTTTGTGTATCTATTTTATTTATTTTTGTTTGTTATTTTAAATTTATAGAGTATTTTTATATACCTAAATATATTTTTATTTTATTTTTCTCAAGTAATTTGTACACTTAATAAAATGTGAGTATTAAATATACGGGTATATGTGTAGGTATTATACCTATGTATTATCACACAAGTCTTTTGTTTTGTATTTTATTTAGGTTTTTATTCTGATTTTAATTCACAAATATATTATAAGTAATATTTACAAAATTATAAAAATATAAAATTATAAAAATAATGAATAATAAATAAAAAGAATATTTTAATCTGTACAAGTATACAATAGGGGTCCAAAACTCAACTTTCAAACCGTAACTCCAAAAAAGACGAAACCACCTCCATTAAATAGATTATTTAAAATTATATACACTTAAAGGTGAGTTTGGTACATTTCGAGTTTTTATTTGCAAGATACAGGTCTGGGAAGTTGGGCTTCTGGAATCTTATTTAGATCATAACTTTCTATCTGTATATTATTTTTTAGTGAAATCAATTTTGTATTTTTCTATGTTTAATTATCTACAACTTTCATGTACTAAGTTTCTTTATTTGAGGTATAAAAAGTGGAATCAAAATTAGGTCCCAAAATGAATAAAGAATGAATTAAATAAAAGAGGATTTTATTGTATTTTGGCCCTTATCTCCCCCTACTTTATTTCTTGTCGACCTATTCATCAAGATGCCTAGGTCTCAGGGTCTCAGGTCATAAATATTTACAATATTTTATTCTTTTTCTTTTCTTCTATTTATTCTATAATTTTGGCTTTAATTACAGTATTTTATACACTATTTACATGCACATGCATGAATGCTAAGATACAGGAATTAAGGGTATTTACATGCATTTGCCAGGGTTTTTGAGGCCAAAATGATAGAATAAAGATGATGAAATGTGCTTCATCAATGGATCAGATTGGAATGGATTTTATCTTAATCGATGTCTAATGCAAACTTAGCAGATTTTAGCTCCATTCTATCCAATCCGATCCATTAAATATCTAAATCAAATCCAATATAATCCATTAAATTATGATTGGGATCATATTTAATGGAATTTTAATAACAACATATAATCAATCGGGGTGTTAAACATCAAAACTATCTTTAATCCCAATTTGATTCATTTTAAAATTTGAATGAATTTGCAAACTTGATTTCAGATTCAACGCATTTTTAATTTTCAATATTCAAATTCAATTCATTTCATTTCGAAATTGATTGATGTTCTAAAGATTATATAGATTATTTATATATAGAGAATGTTATAATTTTAAAGATTTCATTTTATAATCTATTTTTATTACGTATTACTAAGGTGAGACGAAAAAACCATGTAATATAAAACAAGGAAGATAACCAGTGAATAATATATGATGTATAAAAATTTCTAATTTTTATAGATATTGAATTTCTTTTGCAATATAAAATTATTTTTTATATGGTGAAAGAAATATATAAATAAAATATAATTATATAAAGCGTATTAAAGGGATAGAATATTACAGGTAAAGCAGAGGAGCGATTTGGGTAACGAACTTAAAATATATAGCAGAATGATAGCTCTATGACTCTACCATTCATGTCCTTCCTCACCCCTAGATAGAGGCAGAGAATACCCCATACACTAGGAAAAACATATCCTCAGTTCACTATCCAATCATTATGTGCTTTCATCTGTTGCAACTCAATGCGTGACTGTCATATCCCTTGTTCCAACCATAGTAATTGTAAATCTAAGGCTAAGTTAAGTATCGACCATCACTTTTGGCCTCACTCATGTATCCGCTCATTCCTTCCTGAGACCTCTTCTAATCTAGAGGAAGAATGTGTCTAATCTGGATCACCTAAACAAAGATTCAATTAGATGATTTTCTCTAAAGATCTATTCAAAACTTTAAGTTCTCATAATGGTGATGGTACCATTTCTGCAAAGAGTTTACAAATGAGGAACTAACAATTTTTAATTGATTGACTTTCTCAATAGCTTAACAACCAACTGATGTTAGGTAGATGGGCAATTCTGGCAATGTAAAAGATGTGAGAAGTGCAGAGGGTAAGAACAAAATGGGAGAGGAGGAAGTTAAGTCAAGCATGCTGGAAGCAAAAGCTAAGTTGGTTATGAACCGGCATGCTTCCCCTAATTCACATAATATATAATTGGCCTAATGTTTGCTTAATGTATAATTATATCAAGTAATGACTAAATATCCAATTTACTAATAAAGTCCTATGAAGTTGTATAATTAATCATTAACTTGTATAATTATATGTGCACTCACAAAAGACATACATTTATATATATATATATATATTATGTATAATGTATGTATGCATGCATGTGCATACATACACATGCACACACATACACACACACACACATAAATATGCATGTTTTTCTCTGGATTTACTATGGTCAATTATTGCAAAACTAAATTATATAAATGTAATCCATGGAACTATAGAAGTATCACATTGACTTTGAACATAAATAATTGTATAACTAAATAATATATATGCGTGGTTAGGAAACACTACATTGGCATGTAGAGGCCACGAGGCACACATGCGGAGGAGGGAGGCAGTGTTGATCATCCCATGGGAGGAAGGGAGACGGCATCACATATGGGGGAGGGAGGCTAAGTGGATTGTGGAGGAGGGAGGTGAAATCGCACATCACATGCGAGAGGGAGGGCAGCTTTGAGAATTGGGGAGTGAGGGCTATGCATTCGTGCATTGGAGGGAGAGAGACAACAATATCTCCTGTGGGTTAGTTCTAATGTTTAGGAAGGAATAGAGTTTTACGTTTTTAGTGGGTTGGTGACTTGCATGTAGTAGAAATTGGAACTACAAGTTGGGTTTTTGGAATTTATAAAGAATGGATGAAGAGAAATTGTGTGCGTACGTACAAATTACCAACCATTTATTTTGATTAAAATTTTAAACTTTTTTGTATGCAGAAATAGTACACCATTATGCTTATACTTCAAACAATTTAGTTTTAACCATGTTCATGATGTCAAATTATTTCCTAACAAAGAATCAGAGTGAATTTACCTATAATTCATGAAATGTTATGGTTCTTACATATGATCTATTAGTTCATTCATAAGTAATCTATCGAGATCTACACCTTTATTTGTTATTTATATACACTATTTTTCTTTTCTATGTAGTATGTATGTACATACATACAAATGTAAGTATGAATGTATGTACTTAGGTACGTGTATATGTACATACATATGTAGCCACACACATACATAGGTACAAGTGTATGTGCGTTACATATATACATACAGACAAACACACACACACACACATACATACATACAAACATACATACATACATACATACATACATACATACATGCATACATGCATGCATGCATAGATAGATAGATAGATAGATACATACATACATACATACATACATACATACATAAAGACATACATACTATGAGTATACGCACACTCATAGTATGTATGTCTTTCTGTATCTATCTATCTATGCATGCATGCATGCATGTATGTATGTATGTGTGTGTACGTATGTATGTATGTATGCATGCATGCATGTATATGTGTCTAGGTATGCATGTATGTCTGTTTGTTTGTAATTATGTATGTATGTATACACATATGTACATATATACACATGTATATGTATTGACTAATTAACAAAGTGGATTGGTTTTCAAGAATGATCCTATCCATTTCATAATCTATTATATTCGAAAATATATAATATGATCTAATTTATTAGATTGATAAAATTAAACCAATCCAATTCAATAATAACTTATTGGATTAGTCTACAATTTTTTTGATTCCATGTGCACCCTTATTATCAGCAAATGTCACCTTCAACACTCAAGTTTAGTGTCATGGTCTTGTCGGCATTAGTCTTATATAAAGATCATTGAGGTTAGGAGTGAGTGATATCCACTAGATTACACATTCTCTCATACACATGTAGAAATAGGTTTGCATACTAACAAGGTAATTTTGGACAAAAACTTCAAAATGGTGGTGAGGGATTTATAAAGAAGGATGCAAGTAGAAATTAGAGCTGTGGATATGCATGAGGTTTCATTAACACTGAAAATGCAAGATTGAATAAGATGGTGTGCTTGTCATACTTCATATGCATACAATGAGAGAGATGCTTTTAGGGTTCAAGTTTTACAGATTTTGGAGGGAAACAAGGGGTAAGTAACGAGCAAGGAAATGAAGTATAGAGTGATTTGGTAGTTTTTATGTAATCTCAAAGTATGTAGCCAAAGAAGTATTCATAATAACGGGGCGATATAGAGAAGATTAGGGGAATGGCGTGCAAGGATGAGGTTGACATGTTCTCCACATTTGAAGAGAGAGAAAGGGTAATGAAGGAGATAAAAAGTTCATTTCAAAGTTTGATCGTTGGATAAGCATCCAAAAATTATAATATATCCTAGGGTTTAACTTGTTATGCCAAACATATTGCATAAGTTTCCCTCCATATGGAAAATTATCCTCATTTGGAGCAATCATTATGCTAATGGAGATTTGAGTTGATATCATTCAAATATTTATTTTGTGAAACTAACTCAATGGATGAAATATGATTTTCGTGATTCATTGATTCCTTTTTTGTTGACGAGATTCTCCAAATTACCATGTGAGAGATTTTTTATGGGTAAATAAGCCTCTCCATGGATTATAAATAGAGAAGAAGGCACATACCAACATAAGTTTCTGAGAGATTATTATTTTATTTTCTTAATTGATATATTTATAACTTATTTAAATATACATACTTATTTATTTTATTTTTCTGATGTTATTTTTACTCTTAAATAAATATGTATACTTATTATATTGGTATAAGTATAAGTATTTCATCTATCTATTTTGTATACTATTTTATTTTTTATGTTTTTTTTATTTTTATACTTTTAGTAGAATAGAAATAATATTTAGAAGGGTATAGAAATATATAAAATGAATAAAAGAATTAAACTAATAATTTTTCCTTTTATGTATATACAAGTATATTATACAATAGGGGTCCAAAATCTAACTTTGCATCTTGACTCCAAGTTGGATGAAACTATCTTTATTAAATAGTTTATTAAGGATTATAAATAATTAAAGGTTATTTTGGTATTTGAGTTCATATGGAGAAGATATGGGTCTGGGATGTTTGGAATTTGGATTGTTATTCAGAGTGTAAAATATACAGTGTATAATATTTTTATGTGAGATCAATTTTGTATTTTTATCTACACCTTTCATGTATAAATTTCATTTATTTTAAGTATAAATACTAAATAATAAAATGGGTCCCAAAATAAATTATTGATAAATAAAAGAATGTGATTTTTATTATTTTTTTGGCCTTATCTCTCCTTACTTTATTCCTTGTCGACCAAATTAATTCTTGACTTGGTATCGGGGTTTAGGATCATAAAATAACTTTGGCATTTTATTCTTCTTATTTTTTCTTTTATTTATTCTATAATTTTAGCATTAAAAATTATATTATATATACAATAAATGGAATAAATAATGAATGTTCATTTGTACAAAGTAATGCTATTTACAGGCATTTATCTAGTATTTTTAAGGCTAAAATGATAGAATAAATGTGATGACACTACCACGGAATTTACCTTTATTGATGTTATGAAATGTCTACATATGTTCTTTCTAACATGGGAAGACCACTATTCAGACGTTAAAAAACATCCAAATCTAACGTTTGGATAGCCTTGTCGGGACAGGTTTTAAATGACGTTTTAAAAGAACATCAATACAACCACATCTTCTCGGATATTTAAAAACATCTTCAAAAAATATGATTTGCGGGCGATATTTTAGAACATCTACAAATTAAGTTATTACACAGATGTTAATAAACGTCTGCATAAAATTTATTTTAACATCTATAATTGTTGGTCCAAATCATGTATGCATGTTGTATGTGGACGTCCTTTAATATTAGTCCAACATGTTTAGGTGTAATTATCTATATAAGGGCATAAGATCAATTATGATTTACGAGTTTTTTATAAAGCCTTATTAGCATGAAAAATATTTGGACTATAGTAATAATTAAATATTACCCATTTTTATTCGAGAGGTAAAAGACATCATGAAAAAATAATTACTACTGTAGATTTAGTACGACCAAATTTAGAACAAGTCATGCATTCAAATATGAGAATGAAGAAGTATCAACATGATTACAAGAAATTCCAATGTTTTTTTAGTTCATTAAAAAACAAACCAAAATTACATCGAATATGTATAAAGCAAATCAAAATATCTAAGAATCTTCTTATGTCTCTACGTCGAGATCTAACACCACTGGATCTATTGCCTCTTGATTGTCCTTGAGAAGCATCTAAGAAAGAAGAAGTAGATTAGACTTTGTCAAAAAAGATATATTACAATGATCATACTTTTAAAAATTAGTACCATAGAATGTAAGTAGAGAAAGTGGTGACGGTGTCCCATCTGTTAACGGATAGTTCTTAAAATATCTAAGCATCTTCTTCTGTCTCTGCATCAGGATGAACACCACCGGATCTATCACCTCTTGATCGTAATTGAGAAGCATCTGATAAGAAGAAGTAAATTAAATGTGGTAAAAAAGATATATTAAAATGATCATACTTTTTAAAATAAGTACCATAAAATGTAAGTGGAGAAAGTGACGATTGTGTCCTATCTGTTAAGGGGTAATTCTTAAAATATGCTACTATTCCAGTCGCTATTTTATATTGAAGCTATGTCGATATCTTCTTATTAATTATATATGTCTATGACTTCAAATCCAGCACTTCTTATTAAAGGGATGCCCTATTCTTTTCATTTTGAGCCTCCATTTTCCTTTGCTCTATCGTACAGAATATAAACAGTAAATGTATAAGGATGATTTAATCAGGAAAACATTTACGTCGCAATGAAACTGCATGTAATGACTTCCGCAACTGATGAAGTCAATTATAATTTTCCTGCAATAAATTAATCAAATAACTCAACAGATAAATACTAAATCCTTGAACTTTTTTCTGATAAGCAAATGGTTAAGTATTCTTAGGTTAATAAAAATCCATCATGTAAGTTAGAAAAAAGGTGAAAATTAGAATACAAATAATTAAAAATCCAACTTCCCATCAGATCTTTTACCTTGGATTCAATGCATATCTTAATTTATTTTATACCTAAAATTCTCATCTAACAATTTTAGTTCAACCCAATTCAAAATGTACAGAAAATAAGAGTATTTGCTTTTGAGTTTAAGAATTTTAAAAAAATAAACTAATGAAATGAAATAAGTATAAGTTATTGTTACCTCTTCCAGCAAAACCATAGAGGCTCAGAAGTACAGGAGACGGATATTGGAGGCTAAGAAGTACATGAGACAGATCCTGAGGAGATGTGGTAGCATGGACCAAGAAGTGGAATATGGTAATGTGTCAGGCTACGGACATGATAGCGATGGTCAGGCAAGCACAGCCTGGTAGAGGAGGCGAAAAAGGTGGCACACGATCGAAGATGGTTGCAGAGGCAGGCCAGACAACGAGGGTCGATGGCACGCTAAATGGGCACTAGTGGTGAAGGCAAACTGGTTGGCATTGTGGCTGGAGAAGGGTCGCGTCAAGGCATGGGGAAGAGAACGGGTTGGTGCTAGGGCATGGTTGATGCTAGCGCTACAAATGAGAAGAGAGGAAGTGGAAAAGGCGGGTTTTTTTGGCATCCGAGAGAGAATGGCGCTTTATTTCGAAAAGTCCCAAATATGTATGGACATTAACATTCCAATGTCACTCAAATAGTATCTTTTCCTACGTATTCGATATTCAAAACGTCAACCTAAGTTCATAATCTTATTGGTCGTCGTTTCTAAGTAATGTCAGCACAAAATTTAAATTTGTTGGACGTTTATCGAGAACGACCACTAACAAGATATTCTATGTTGACGTTCTTGGTGCTTGATTGTCAGCCTAAGTAGTTTTTGTTGTAGTGTGAAATGGAGATTCATCAAATATATGAATTTTTGATGTACAAAGAAATAACTTACATCATCTTGAGAATACCTTGTATTCTACTCTTGTGATGACAAATGTTGTCTTAACAATGATAGTCCTCATGAATTGCCATGCATGAAAAATCAAAACAAAAAAGCAGATGAGAGATATCTAGATAAATTTCGAGCCACGACAAATGTTGAGAAATCGAAGTAGCAAAACCATCATTTTCATGTGTTAGGAGAAAGGCCACCATAATCTATTATCGGTTTTTGGAATCTTTGGTGGATAATGAAAAGGAGAATGGGAAAGGAAGTGTAAGGAATGTGGAACATGAAAATAAATGTGTAGGTGGGGAATTAGAATATTAATCTTAAACATTTGACTTTTCCTAGTAGATTTTATTATTTATATTTTTTATTTTTTCTCCCACTTTAAAAGGATCGGGGTTGGAATTCCCCCAACCCCCCGTCAACCAGTAAAAAAAGCCTAATAGGATTATACATGCATATATACATATTAAATTGGGATGACTTAGAGTGATTTACAATCCTCTTTATACCTCAAAATTTCTAATAGCACGCTAAACTTGATTATTACTTATACAAAGTAATTAATATCCAAGCTATTGTCATTATACTAAAATAAGAAGTAAAGATGTGAAATTGGATGTTTTGTATGCCCGATGAATAATGGACACATGTCTTTGACTCATAACATATTTCGGAGTCAAATCACTTGAACTTAGTTATAAATGAAAAAGGAAAGAGATCGAATCTCACTAGTGGTGCCTAATGTTGTATATACATGTCACACATTGGAAAGTCACGTCAGTATATTGTGGGAGTATGAAAATCATAACGGTAAAGTCTGAACACGATAAATCATACTAGAGGAGCCTAGATATAATTATAAGCTTAAAAGTAACAACTTAATAATTGTAGTAAGTTGGTTTTAGAGTGTCTGTAGATGCTTACACATGTTATACATAGAGATATAATACAAATGCTAAATCTTTCAATGTAAAATAAATATCGTATTTTTTTTAGTACATATTCATATATTGTTTGCATCTATTTACTTAGAAATGAATTCGAATAAATGCATGTCAATCTTTTTGATGTAAGCATGTTAGAATCCTTTTCATAAGAATATTTGGAAATGATCCTAATAGACCCAGAGTGGGGATATTACATGTATGTATGTATGTAAATATGTATGTATTATATGCATGTATATATGAATGTACTACGCATATGAATATAAATACATGGATACATATATACATATATGTGTGTGTGTCTCGAATTTTTATCGAACAAATTCAGGTTAATTCAGATTCAATTCATTTGAGAATCGAATTCACAAGTTAAATTCATTTCATTTGGTTTCAAATTGATTTTTTTTCCAAATTTTTATCAAACGAATCCTAATTAAATTTGAATAATTCAGTTCAATTAGCATTCTTAGCTATAATTCTATACCGTAAGAGAGGTGTGAAGGACCCTCCAACCCACTCACATATGTTGAAATGATGACTGAATAAATGAAGAAGGCACTTGTCCATAACAGGTGTCCATTTCACTCGGTGTCCAGTCGTATGTGATGTGCACCCTCGAGGAGCTCACACCTCCCATGGCCATCATGTGTGGATGTGATTAAACGGCATAGTCACATTCCAATCAAGATTCCATATCAAAATTCCAACCCCATATAATCATCCCCCATTGCGGCATAGAGAAAGATAAATATAGAGTATCAAACATCATAGCAACCCATTGGGTCAAAGCTCACAATAATGACAACAACCATAAAACAACATCAAGAATCATAGACCCAAATTTTGGTCACATCTTGAACATGCTCCCAAAGAACTGAATCCACAAACCCCCAAACTAATCCCCATCACAGCACCCCCATGTGGGCATGCTCATGCTCTCAAGCGATCAACATAAAACAACAACAAGAATCACATCAGCCTAAGACCATGCTCAGAATCTCAAACATCATCAGAAATACTTTATAAAACATTAGCATGAACCATAGATAGATTTTTTTATCACAGTTCGAAACATGCTCCCAAATAATTTAATCCCCAAACCCCCAAATTAACCCCCATCACAGCAGAAAATAGGAGAAAATGGTGTATTAAACATCATAGCATATGAGAAAAGGGGTGTATTACTAGCTGAGAATATGAGGATCACCAAAAACATGCTCCAAGGCTCCATACGTCTTCTCTCATCACGATAGAGATCAAGAAAAATAGGGATAAGAAAACACCATAGCATGCAATTGGGCCAAGCTCAGAAACGCCCATCTAATCACCAATCAAGCAGCATATAAACCAAAAGGCAAACAAAAAACTGGGTGGATCTGGTGGAGCAAAGTGGCTTAGGGAAATTAAAAGAAGTCATATCAATCACAGCAGCAACTATAAGGATCAAAATAGAGCTCTCATAGAGCAGCAAATGTGATTCGAGCATCCGAATGTGCAGTAAATTCTGATTCGGACATCAGAATTCAAGCCATCATATAGCAACAAATGTGCATCTCTCAACAAAATAACAGATCATAGCTGCCCAATGGGGTCATGCTTAGAAACACAACCCATTCTTTGATGCTTCAAGATCCAAATTCCAAGTAGCTCAGGACATGAAAATAGCCAAAAACATGCTCCAAGTCTCCATAAATCTTTTCCATCAAGAGAGAGATCAGGAGGAATAGGGAGAATTAAACATCATACATGCACTTTTGACCAAGCTCAGAAAAGAAAACCAATTAATCACCAATCAAGAATCATATAAGCCAAATCCAAAAAAAATTGCGGATCAGGTGGAGCAAAGTAGAATAGGAAAATTCAAAGAAGGCATCTCGAACACAAAAGAGAATATCAAGACCAAAATGGAGCATCATTACCAAAATCAGAGGGCAGTTTTATCGTCATAAGTAACCAAAAAATTCGGGCATCAAAATTCAAGCCATCATAGAGTATCAAATGTGCAGCTCTCACTAGCACAATAGATCATTGTAGCCCAATGGGGACATTCTCAGCAACACAGTCCAATCTGTGAAGCTTCAAGAATCAAATTCCAACTAGTTGAGAAGATGAGAACCTTCAAAAGCATGTCCAAAGCTATAAAAATTTGATCAAGGTTGTGATCAGAAGAAATAGGGTGAATTAAACATCATAGAAGGCTCTTAAGCCAACCTCAGAAAAGAACCAATTTATCATTAATCTTGCAGTAAATAAGCAAAAATCCAAAACAAAAAATTTGTGGCTATTGTGGAACAAAGAAACATAAGAGGAGCAAGGGAAAATCAAAGTCTCCAGCCCAAACACATTGGCAAATATCAAAATCAAAATGGAGCAGCAACATCAAATCCAAAGTGGGGTTTCATCATCATAAAGAACCCACACAAATCGGGCAACGCAATTCAAGGCAGTAAGGACCAATAAATGTGCAGCTCTCGGTAGATTATATGGCCATGAGAACATAAAAATTCATTGGCAAGGATTAGAAGCATTTCATGCGAGGACCAACCATCCCATCGATAGAAGAGTAAAAGCTAGGGTTACCCGAGATTCACGCTCCACGGGTGATTGGAGACATGCGTAGGATGATAGAAGAGAAGCACACACATGGGATGAAGATAAAGGGAGGGGTCTATTGAGGGAGACATAACGTGAGTGGGGGTTGGGGAAGGCAGGAGTGTGGTGGCCGTTGGGGCAAAGCAGGAATAAAGATTTTCTCGAAGAGGGTCAAGGGAGAGGGATGAAGAGAATAACCATATGAAGGCATCGATGAGGGAGGCGGGCAATATGCCCCTTATTCCCAGGCCTATTTCCCAATCGAACATGCCCTAATTATTCCAAATAGGCTTAGGATAAAAGATAAAGTTATAAGGTGGATGGGTTGATATGAAAATAAGTGCATAAACAATGAATGCAATTAGTAAATTAGATAGAAAATAATGGAAACATACAAGTAAAATGCGATGATATGCACACAATGTTGTGATTATCAATATAGAAAATAGGGTATGTTGTGGTACCTCACAACAAGTGTCTCTTATACACCATTAGTTGGGCACAAGTGGTAGAGATACACAATATCTATATTAAGAGTGACATACATATTGGATAGCTAATGGATCTATGATTCATCTATCTTATTATTTCATTTTATCTTTAAATTCTCAATAAATACATGTAAATATCAATACTATCACGTTCTTGTAAATACGTTCATGTGAATAATAACAACATTAAACATCAAAATTTCATAGAAAAAGAATAAAAGTAGAAAAAAGAAAGAGAAAGAAAATATGGTGTATATATACACAATGAGTAAGAAAACAACAGTAAATATAATTATTTGATATATTTGTAGCCTAAAGATGAATACCCATTCATCACTCTTTATTCTTATATTTTAGCTACAAAAACCTTTGCAAATACATGTATATTCATGTAAATACAAATAATTACTAAAAGCATGCATTGTATAAAGTTTAATAATTAGCATGTTTTTGTGCAAAAATAAAAGAATAAAGAGACAAAAGAAAAAGAGGGAAATATTTAGAATAAATATTGAGCGACCTAATCCCAAGGGAAGGCTCAGCATGGGCCAGACCGCATAAAAACCCAAGTAGAGAGAGATAAGGAAGCTCATATGTGTATATACCTGTAAATAAATAATAAAAATATTTTACTCTAAAAATAAAAATGGATTGTATTTATTTGTAAATATTTGTAAATATAAAATCAAAAAAAAATAAAAAATAAAAAGAAAAATTAAAAATCCCTTCATCATTGTACAAAAGCCATGTACATAGATCCCTTTATCTATTTATTTACCCCTATAAATAAATAAAAATCCAATAAAATATGTACATATTCCACATACCATAATGTAAATAAATAAAATAAAAATTACAAAAATAAAAATAAAATAAAAAGAAATAAAATAAAAATCAAAACCTACATTGTATATATACCATGTATGTATATAAACAACAGTATTTATTTAACCCTTGTAAAATAAATAATAAAAAAAATAAAAATACCAAATTATTCCAAATTTTATTATATAAATAAATAAAATATACAATTGGAATAAAATACACAAAAATAAATAATTAAAAATAAAAATTAAAAATGAATATTGTATATACCTGTATATAATAATAATATATTTCAAAAAAATAAATAAAAATCACTAAAAAATAGTTTAAAAATAAATAAACATTTTTTATGTTTTGAGTTTTTCGAAAATAAGTCATTTACTATTTTTTAATAAATTTCTAAATAATTTTCCAACGGAATAATTTGATTGGTCCACGGGGGATTGTTGACCCCGGTCAACTTCCCCCGCGGACCCTCTTCCCTTACGGATCCGAGCGACGACCCGACTTCTCCTCTTTTTCCCCGCTCGATCCGATTACCATTTCCACGAACCCCGGGCTCCATGTATCCCCTGTAGATCCGAGACTCTCGCCCGAGGTGGGTTTTAGGGATCCGATCTCTGCAAATCCACGCCCGACCTTGTCTTCTCGGACCCTCAGCCATATAAATCTTCGCCTCTGGAAGCCATTTCACGCATCTTTGGACATCCCCCTCGACGCCTGTGACCTCCTCCACCTTGCCTGAGTGACGGCGGAGCGAGTGGGAGTAGCATCGAGGCCCGGGAAGCCGGGAGCCACTGATCCGGCAGCTTTCGCCGTCGTGCGCCGCCGCGAGCGCGCTCAGCCTCGGGGAGACGACGACCCCTTGCAGGCAATGACCGAGAAGCTCCCCGAGCTTCAGCCCAGTCGACAGCCTCCACTAGGTAGAGCTTTTAGCCCGTAGATTAGCTTAGTTTCAATTTTTCCCTTTTCGGTAGCTGTAGCTCCGCCACCTCCGCTCTTCGTCTCCGTCCATCCACTTGCCCATCCGACATCGCCACCACCTTCACGAGCCTCCTCCGCACCTTCTCCACCTACCCATTCCCCCTGGCTCACCCCGGAGCAGGAACCTCGGCCCTCCACCTCCACCGCTTGTCGGAAGGCCGCCATATCGACGCATCCTTCACCGTTCTTGCACGCTAACGGGTCGAGGCAGTTTGTCCTCGACCCCTCTCTCTTCCTGTGCAGCTATCAGGCCAAATCGACCTCATCTGGAGGTCGGGACTTCAGAGCACAGGAGTTCCAGGTGTTCATCGTCGCCGGAGCCCTCCAAGGCTCCCCGCCATCATCGGAGCTGTCCATCAGACGCGGAAGGCTCCCACGCAGCTTCTTAGCTATCCAGCAGCCGGCGAGGAGTCCCTATGCCCGAGATTTGGGCCGGCGAAGCTCGCCGATCGTCAGTTCTTCCAAGACCCTCGTGAGCCATCAGATCATTCTCCAGCTCCAGATTCCATCCTAGCCATCCCTTGGAGGAGCTTCGTCACCGTCCGATCCTTCTGAGGACAGATCTGAGCCGCACGATCAGATGAAGAGGCACCCGTGACTCCTTGTCGTCCGATCTCCACGTGTCAGCTTCATCACCGTCGATTCACGGAGGGATTCGCCACAGTGCACCAGGATCGTCAGATACGCCACGTGGTGGATTCGCAACCGTCCGATCCGGCCAGCATTTCAGGGTTAAGGCGCCACCATTTTCACCAATTGGATCATCCACGTGGCGTTACTTCAGCCGTCGGATCGCGCCAAGGGTTACAGGAGCGAGGCGCTCCCCTCTTCTCTACCGTTGGATCGACACGTGGCGTGCGCTCCGCCCTTGGATCTTAAATAAGAGGTAAATTTCCCTTAGGCCCCTCTGTTTATGGTTTTTATTAATTAGTCTTGTAAATATTTTATCCTGTTCATTTTATTCTGAACATTTTGCACTTTGGACCTCGTATTTACTTTATTTGCATTTATGCCCCTGTCTACGTGGACCACGTGCATCGTCGCGTGAACTTTATTGGGTTATTTGCATGATTCGTCTTGTAGTTCTGGGATGTTACTTAATGAATGAACCTTTTTAGATAATTGCAATTATACCCCTGTGCGTGAGTTATTTGTGCATGTGCGTTTATTTGTGGGTAATTTACAGTAAGGCCCTCAGACTTTTGGTAACTGTTACCAATTAGTCCCAGAACCTTACTTTGTTTGCAAATAGGTCCCTGAGTGCGCCAGACACGCGCCTCGCGCGTGACTTCATGGGAATTTTGCACCGGACCCCCTGAAACTTTGAATAATTGCATTTAGGTCCCTGTGCACTGTACCTTGGTGTTGATTTTTAATAAGATATCAAACTAACTCCAAATTCAATGAAAATTGGAAACATGGCTCCTGCCACGGTGTAAAATTTTCTAGAATTTTTGGGGACATTTTTTATTTCATTTACTGTTTTTAAAAATTCAAAAACACGCATTTTCTTTACTTTCTGATTTAAAAACTCACAAAAAATATTGAAATACCTCTAAAAATTACAAAAAATTAGCTACTGTGTATTTTGTCTTGTTTGATTTTCTGACCAAGTTTGGTCATTTTTCATTATATAAAACTCATAAAAATTGAAAAATACCTAAAAACCTATAAAAATTCTAATAATTATTTTAAAAATCCAAAAATAATAATTCCAGTGGCCAAATTTATTTTGTAGTTTTTTTACAAGAAAATTACCTCCAGGATTTTTAGGGACTTTTAGATATTTTATCTAAGTACCCCAAGCTTGGTTGGACATTGTTGTTGTTTTTTTTGCATTGTTTGATTTTTAGAGAATTAAATAAAAATCAGAAAAATACCAAAAATTCACTAAAAACAGTAAAAAATATAAAATACATACAAAATTTTTTATTTGAATTTTTGATGACTCTTGATGCATTAAATAATTGCTTGAATTGACCTACTTCATTGTTTTCTTTATTTTCTTTATTAAACAAAAATCCAAAAAAATTATATAAAAATTGAAAATCCACCAAAAATAGTTTCCTTTTATTTTTCGATATTTTTGACTACTTCGTAGGCCGCAAGGCCATCACGTGCTCCTTGTATTCGACCCTGGTCGCTATACCAGGTTAATATAATAGCGAGACCGCTTCTTGTGCTTGTTTGATTTTTATCCGATTTGGTGGTCTATTTTTTCTCGATTGACACCTCTTGGTGACTTGGGTCGCAACGACCCTTGACAACCTTTTTACCCGAGTGCTCTGGCGTGTCATAAGAATGGCGCCGTTGCCGGGGAGCATGGCTTAGTAGTCAGTTTTGATTTTTCCCGCGGTTTTCTTTTCCGCGGCTTTTTGTGCATATTTTATATAGATCATTTATTTGCATAATTGTTTAAATAACCTGGTCTGACGTTCTGTTTGTTTTCTTGCGAGGGCCCAAGGATCGAGGCGGCTTCTTCGGAAGCCGAAGCAACCGCGAGAGTCGGAGGCGGCTCTCTTCTTCACAGAGCTGCAGGAGAGCGCGAGGAGCAAGCACGAGCGCAGGAGCCGCAGAATAGCTGCAGAGTAGCATAATTTAGATCAGGATTTACTTCCAACTTTATTTGAACAATAATTGTAATAATACAGGGACAGGACACTCAGACAGACACTTAGACTCTTGGGGTCTGTTTCGCCGAGCACCGGAGTGCTCGGGGGACCCTTTGGTTTTTACACGGTTTTCTTCACAGTTTTATTTCTTTACTGCATTTTCCGGTTTCACGCGGATTTTCGAGCCTCTAGCCGTAGGATTTTCTGCTTGACTATGACGTAATAATTAGGATCTAAATACCCTAATATATCTGCTTGCACCTATAGATTGATAATTGGACCAAAAATTAAAAAAATAATAAAATAGCCGTTCCACCACCTCCGAGCCTACGTGCCGCGAGCCTGCCCCGTCAAGCGCTACTCCTGAACTCGACCTGTCGAGAAGAGAAGGAGTGGGTCTAGACCGGACTCTTTGGATTGGAAGCTGGTGTTCGGCTAGCCATTCTTTCGAGTAGCACTGCTGTTTAGGGACTCGGTTTTCCGCCTGCACCATTTAGGTAGTTTTATTTCTGTCTTTTAAATTCTGCGCGGATCATATTGCATGTCGAGTGCTGGAGACAGGTACGCATTTCCATCTTTGCATGCATCATTGATTTATCGTGCATCGGCTTTTTTGTCTTCTCCCCCCTGTTTTGGACTTAATAACCAGGGGAACCGAAAAATTCGTTAGGCCCTTTGTTTTTATTGAAAAAGATCTAAAAACAAAAACAATAAAATCGGGACTGCTAATCACACTTGATCTAAAAGACACCTCATTGAAAATCTGTCTTGGGGAGAGTAACCCCCTCCTTGTTTGGTTTGGATGAGCGAGAGAGTGACACGTACCTTAGGATAGAGCCACATCCGGATTTTTCCCAACTGATTACCGGCTTTCAGTACGGGACAGTCGATTGAGAAATATCTGGATTCCTATTTTGCTCACGTAATCGCTCTAATAGACTGAATTATCACCTAAAATAAAATCGACAAGATAATTGACCGATCCCTTTCGGTCTTCATCTCGTGTGCGTAGGTGAATTGGGGGTTTGCTTGTTCATCTTGTGTGATTTCCAGATCCCTTCTATCTTTCCCCATCTTCTTCTCTTCCACCCTCCCTCCCTTCACTCTTCTTCTCTTCTTCTCCTTTACCCCTGGATGATGGATGCCCCTCACTTCGAGCCGACTCTAGCGGCTTTTTCTTCGCTATTTGACCATCACTCCAGTCCACCTTCTAGGGAGGTTGGATCTCCGACCTACCTCCCGCTCCCTCCCTCCCTTTCATCTCACTACTCTGGGCATGCTGTGCAGACGTCCGAGGACACCAGATAGAACAGATGCGAGACCCGAACGATGTTGTTGCTGAGTTGAGAGCGCACTCCGTTGGTGATCAGAGAGAGCAGTGGAGATCAGCAGACATATCCTATTCCAGAAGGATGGAGGAGCAGATAGCACATGGAGCTCAGAAACCTTCTACACTAGGTCCATTCGTCTTGGATTTGGATTATATGCAGCGACTGCCGATATTTTCAGGAGAGGCGCACGAGGAGCCGTATCTTCACCTGTCCACATTCGAGGAGTTTTGCAGAGCACAGAGATATTCAGATTTCACTGCAGAGGAGCTGATGACGAGGACCTTCTCATTCACACTTCACGACAGAGCCATGAGATGGCACCGCCGATTGGGGAGGACATTTGATATGTGGGGAGAGCTACGCCGAGAGTTCTTACAGAGATACTTACCCCCGAGTGGAGCTGAGTTTATGCGGTCCTTGATCACCGAGTTTTCAGTTGACCCCCAGGAGATATTGCATGAGGCATGGCCGAGGTTTTTGACCTCTTGCTGAGATTTCCAGACCACGGTCTTCCACTGACAGACTTGATTGAGATCTCTATGCGGGGGTTGACCGTAGAGCAGATAGCACTGGTGATTACCACATGTGGCGGTTCACACCGCAGTTCCGACCTTTTCTTACTGGACACCATCTCGAGTTTACTTTCACAGAGATCTTCTTCACGAGATCTCGTAGTAGGAACAACACATGCGGACGATGCGGTACCAGTGCAGTGTGTCGCTTTAGAGGATGAGACAGTTTCTACACACCAGATCGAGGACCTGGATGATGCAGCACCACAGAGTACAGAGGAGTTGACTGCGATAGCAGAGGTTCGGACCCAGAGTCTACTTGAGTTCCCGTTGGTTTTCCAGCTGGAGTTCTAGTCAGCCCCAGAGTTCCCAGTTGACGAATCTTGGATTTCAGACTTTCTAATACTCCAGGAACCGGAGGAGCCCCCGCTTTTGCAACCATTGATTCAGATACTTCAGATTCCAGTCCCGGAGCAGACAGCTTCCTTTCCGCAGAGATACTTCTTGGATACAGACAGCCACCAGGACTCAGCCCAGCAGCCACAGCTCGATGAGGGACACCACTTTGAGAGTACAGACACACAGAGTCCCGTCTTCGAGCATTTTGTCCTCCACTCTGACGAGATAGACACCTTTGAGGACCAGTTGGCAACCAGCATAGCTGCAGAGCGAGGATCAGCCGCATACACTTTGCCAGCCTCCGCGATGTTGCCCAGTACCTTCTCCTGCTTCCAGATTTCCGACACCTACACTTCCGATGATGATGCAGCCTGGTGCACCGAGTGGATACTTCACAGTAATGCAGATGCCCTTCTAGATCATGATCCTCTTATATTCACTTATGATCTTGCATCTCTCCCCGAGGGTTATCTGCGGGAGGATGCCACACTCGATGAGTACTCGGTTTCACTAGCTGAGAGTGTTTCTGATTTGGCGGAGCACGAAATCGAGTCTTTAGATCCTTCTGATTCTGACTCTTCTCACTTCGACGACCCTCGCGAGGATGAGCCCATTCTAAAGATATTCGATGATTTGCCTGATCTGATTCTATTTCATGCATCGGATATCAGTCTGCTTAGAGAGTCTCCTGATCTTGCTTGTCCACACCTGTTTGAGACACTGATTGACGTGGAGGATTCTAATACTGATCCATCCTTCTCCACGTTTGATTTCTTCGGCTCTATACTCTCACTCCAGTCTGACCCAGAGCCGCTGATTTCTTTTGTGCTATCGGATCCCGATCACTTCTCTCCATATCACAGGCCGGTAGCAGACACCCGCTTGATTGTATACCTGGGTGTCTTCCTTTACACTGTTGAGTTCGTCGTTGTTCTCATAGCGAGACTGCGATGACAGTACGGCATTCGTCGTACCGATGCCGTACTGAATCTCAATACTGCGTTGTCCTAGCCTTTGCGCCTAGCTAGGGGCGTAAAATCTAGCGCTTGTTGAGAGGCACCTCAACAATGTACTCTTTTGTATATACATGTTTTGTCTAAGATTGATCTTTCTGTCTTCCATGTTTGTTTCCACCCCAGGTCTCGCTTGGGATTATCTTTGCTATACTTAGGATATTGCTCATCCTAAGTATAGGGGGGTGGAAACATCGGGTTGTTCTTCGTTCTGTTTCGTCCCTTCTGTTGTTGCCTATACTTAAGGTTCTTCACCTTAAGTATTGGGGGAATGATGATCCTCCTTCTTGTATATATTCGTAATTTTCTTCGTGTCTTGCTACCCCTGTTTTGCTGCCTATACTTAGGGATATTTCACCCTAAGTATAGGGGGGGTAGAACCTGTAATTCTTCACTCGGTTTTCCCTTTGTGTACAACCTACTATACTTAGGATTACTTGATCCTAAGTACAGGGGGGAAAGCCGAGACCCTCTTAATCTTCTATTCCTTCTATTCTTTGATTCATCTCTGTATATAGCCTTCCTTTTCACTTCCCTATATTAAGCACAAGTTATGTCTTCTTCATCGCTCTTGATCACTCTGAGGACATCATTCGAGCTAAGTATAGGGGGGTGTGTATATATTTCATATATACTTTAGCCATAACTCGTACTTTGTGTGAGTGTGTGAATAAATAAAATGGCTAAAAAACCCTCAAAGTCCATAAAATTAAAAATTTTTTCCTTGTGTATAAGATTTATTTTGCACATACATAGCTAGTGTACAAAATTATTTTTGTAAAAATGTTTTCAAAAATCTTTTTTGTAAAGTTTGTGTAAATACTTTCTTATCAAAATTATGTATATAGTACAAAAATTTTCCAAAATGTTTTGAAAATCAAAAGTTTGCAAAAATCTTGTGTAAATGTGTGTAAATACTTTTGCAAAACTTGCATTTCATATATTCATCCATTCATGATTTCAAAACATTTTGCAAAAATTTTGCACGATTGTAAATATTTGTAAATAGCATCTTTGTATATATGTATATAGTTTTTCTGGATGATAGTTGACATTTAAACTAGCCTGGAATTAAATTGGGAAATGGAGCTTGATTAAGATCTTAATCCACCTAATTCTAAGAGGAACCTTATAGGGCTTAGGGTTAAAGCTTTTCAGGTCCATTGGGACTTAATTCTTTGAGTCCACTAGGCTATGAGCATATGTCATCTTGATGAGCCTAAGTAGAGCACTTAACAACACATGCATGACTTTTAGAGACAATGGCTTTACTTGCACCAGCACCTTACACATAGCTCTCCACGGATGAGGTGGTGAGGAGGCAGTTTCCTTTGGCTTGGGGTAGCATATGAGGGTAGTACTTCTAGGCGGAACCTCTCTTCTTCTTCTAGTGAAGGAAGTGCGCCTCAACTTGGTCTAGTGGTGATGAAGGCTAAAGACAGAAGCCGTGGGTTGCAATAAAGCTTCAAAAGAGGGATAGTCTACTGGCTAAAGAGGAAAAACTCCTTGTATATGTGCTGCACCATGTAGATATGTTGTACAGTTGCACATGAAAAAAATAAAAAAAATAAATAAATAAAGATAAGAGAAAAAAGAAAAGAACTCCAAAAAAGTGGTGGGTCGGATTGAAAATTTAATAACCCCACCGGAGTGTATATAGTCAAATAAAGCAAAAGCTTATGGTACCCATGTTACATCTCATGAAGCTTGCAGCGGGAGACTTAGCTACACTGGTTAGGCTCCCAGGGATACATGGCTACACTGGCCATGGTCCATTCTTCATCTTCTTACCCCTCTTCTTGAGCCGGTTGCACTTGAACTTAGAAGGGAATACCCTGCTTCACGAGGAAAGAGTTGCTAGACCGAGGCTTTAGAGTTACTAGGTTGGGGGAGGTTGTTTCTTTGTTACTTCTGAGGTGGGGAGCTACATATCACTTACACTGCATGGAAAGATTCATGGTCATTAGAGTTTGTGTATGTAGACTTGTTCTGATCTGGTTTATTGAGGAGTCTTGTCCATAGATTGGTGGAACTTAGAGGCTGTTGAGTTTTAAGCTTAAGTCCAAATAAGGTTCTGACACATTAATAATCCAAAGATCTGATCGAGCTCCATATTTCAATTTAATGAAGGCAAGTTTAATAATCAGCCTTAATCCACGTGCATTCTCCTCTTTTTCTTTTTCTTTCTTTCTTTTTCACTTCTTTTTCAAATAAGTGTTTGCTAAGGGACTAGCAAAGTTAAGTATAGGGGGGTGATGAATACCCATTCATCACTCTTTATTCTTATATTTTAGCTACAAAAACCTTTGCAAATACATGTATATTCATGTAAATACAAATAATTACTAAAAGTGTGCATTGTATAAAGTTTAATAATTAGCATGTTTTTGTGCAAAAATAAAAGAATAAAGAGACAAAAGAAAAAGAGGGAAATATTTAGAATAAATATTGAGCGACCTAATCCCAAGGGAAGGCTCAGCATGGGCCTGACCGCATAAAAACCCAAGTAGAGAGAGATAAGGAAGCTCGTATGTGTATATACCTGTAAATAAATGAATAAAAATATTTTCCACTAAAAATAAAAATAAAAATGGATTGTATTTATTTGTAAATATTTGTAAATATAAAATCAAAATAAAAATATAAAAATAAAAAGAAAATTAAAAATCCCTTCATCATTGTACAAAAGTCATGTACATAGATCCCTTTATCTATTTATTTACCCCTATAAATAAATAAATAAAAATCCAATAAAATATGTACATATTCCACATTCCATAATGTAAATAAATAAAATAAAAATTACAAAAATAAAAATAAAATAAAAAGAAATAAAATAAAAATCAAAACCTACATTATATATACCATGTATGTATATAAACAACAGTATTTTTTTAACCCTTGTAAATAAATAATAAAAATAAAATAAAAATACCAAATTATTCCAAATTTTCTTATATAAATAAATAAAATATAAAATTGGAATAAAATATACAAAAATAAATAATCAAAATAAAAATTAAAAATGAATATTGTATATACCTGTATATAATAATAATATATTTCAAAAAAATAAATAAAAATCACTAAAAAATAGTTTAAAAATAAATAAACATTTTTTATGTTTTGAATTTTTCGAAAATAAGTCATTTACTATTTCTAATAAATTTCTAAATAATTTTCCAACGGAATAATTTGATTGGTCCACGGGGGATTGTTGACACTGGTCAACTTCCCCCGCGGACCCTCTTCCCTTACGGATCCGAGCAACGACCCGACTTCTGCTCGATCCGATCACCATTTCCATGAATCCCGGGCTCCATGTATCCCCTGTAGATCCGAGACTCTCGTCCGGGGTGGGTTTTAGGGATCCGAGCTCTGCAAATCCACGCCCGACCTTGTCTTCTCGGACCCTCAGCCATATAAATCTTCGCCTCCGGCAGCCATTTCACGCATCTTTGGACCTCCCCCTCGACGCCTGTGACCTCCTCCACCTTGCCTGAGGGACAGCGGAGCGAGTGGGAGTAGCAGCGAGGCCCGGGAAGCCGGGAGACACTGATCCGGCAGCTTTCGCCGCTGTGCGCCGCCGCGAGCGCGCTCAGCCTCGGGAAGCCGACGACCCCTTGCAGGCAATGACCGAGAAGCTCCCCGAGCTTCAGCCCAGTCGACAGCCTCCACCAGGTAGACCTTTTAGCCCGTAGATTAGCTTAGTTTCGATTTTTCCCTTTTCGGTAGCTGTAGCTCCGCCACCTCCGCTCTTCGTCTCCGTCCATCCACTTGCCCATCCGACATCGCCACCACCTTCACGAGCCTCCTCCGCACCTTCTCCACCTACCCATTCCCCCAGGCTCGCCCCGGAGCAGAAACCTCGGCCCTCCACCTCCGTCGCTCGCCGGAAGGCCTCCATATCGACGCATCCTTCACCGTTCTTGCACGTTAATGGGTCGAGGCAGTTTGTCCTCGACCCCTCTCTCTCTCTCTTCCTGTGCAGCTATCAGGACAAATCGACCTCATCTGGAGGTCGGGACTTCAGAGCACAGGAGTTCCAGGTGTTCATCGTCGTCGGAGCTCTCCAGGGCTCCCCGCCATCATCGGAGTTGTCCATCAGACACGGAAGGCTCCCATGCATCTTCTTAGCTATCCAGCAGCCGGCGAGGAGTCCCTACGCCCGAGATTTGGGCCAGCGAAGCTCGCTGGTCGTCAGTTCTTCCAGGACCCTCGTGAGCCATCAGATCATCCTCCAGCTCCAGATTCCATCCTAGCCATCCCTCGGAGGAGCTTCGTCACCGTCCAATCCTTCTGAGGACCGATCTGAGCCGCACGATCAGATGAAGAGGCACCCGTGACTCCCTGCCGTCCGATCTCCACGTGTCAGCTTCATCATCGTCGATTCACGGAGGGATTCACCACAGTGCACCAGGACCGTCAGATACGCCATGTGGTGGATTCGCAACCGTCTGACCCGGCCAGCGTTTCAGGGTTAAGGCGCCACCATTTTCACCCGTTGGATCATCCACGTGGCGTTACTTCAGCCGTCGGATCGCGCCAAGGGTTACAGGAGCGAGGCGCTCCCCTCTTCTCTACCGTTGGATCGACACGTGGCGCGCGCTCCGCCCTTGGATCTTAAATAAGGGGTAAATTTCCCTTAGGCCCCTCTGTTTATGGTTTTCATTAGTTAGTCCTGTAAATATTTTATCTCGTTCATTTTATTCTGGACATTTTGCACTTTGGACCTCGTATTTACTTTATTTGCATTTATGCCCCTGTCTACGTGGACCACGTGCATCGTCACGTGAACTTTATTGGGTTATTTGCATGATTCACCTTGTAGTTCTGGGATGTTACTTAATGAATGAACCTTTTTATATAATTGCAATTATACCCCTGTGCGTGAGTTATTTGTGCATGTGCGTTTATTTGTGGGTAATTTACAGTAAGGCCCTCGGACTTTTGGTACATGTTACCAATTAGTCCCAAAACCTTACTTTGTTTGCAAATAGGTCCCTGAGTTCCCCGGACACGCGCCTCGCGCGTGACTTCGTGGGAATTTTGCACCGGACCCCTGGAACTTTGGATAATTGCATTTAGGTCCTTATGTACTGTACCTTGGTGTTGATTTTTAATAAGATATCAAACTAACTCCAAATTCAATGAAAATTGGACACATGGCTCCTGCCATGGTGTAAAATTTTCTAGAATTTTTGGGGACATTTTTTATTTCATTTACTATTTTTAAAAATTCAAAAACACGCATTTTCTTTACTGTCTAATTTAAAAACTCACAAAAAAATATTAAAATACCTCTAAAAATTACAAAAAAATTTGCTACTGTGTATTTTGTCTTGTTTGATTTTCTGACCAAGTTTGGTCATTTTTCATTATATAGAACTCATAAAAATTGAAAAACACCTAAAAACCTATAAAAATTCTAATAATTATTTTAAAAATCCAAAAATAATAATTCTAGTGGCGAAATTTTCTTTGTAGTTTTTACTATACAGGAAAATTACCTCCAGGCTTTTTGGGACTTTTAGATATTTTCTCTAAGTCCCCCAAGCTTGGCTGGACATTGTTGTTGTTTTCTTGCATTGTTTGATTTTTAGAAAATTAAATAAAAATCAGAAAAATACCAAAAATTCACTAAAAATAGTAAAAAACATAAAATACATAAAAATATTTTTATTTGAATTTTTGAGTGCCTGATGCATTAAATAATTGCTTGAATTGACCTACTTCATTGTTTTCTTTATTTTCCTTATTAACCAAAAATCCAAAAAAATATATAAAAATTGAAAATCCACCAAAAATAGTTTCCTTTTATTTTTCAACATTTTTGACTACTTCGTAGGCCGCAAGGCCATCACGTGCTCCTTGTGTTCGACCCTGGTTGCTATACCAGGTTAATATAATAGCGAGACCGCTTCTTGTGCTTGTTTGATTTTTATCCGATTTGGTGGTCTATTTTTTCTCGATTGACACCGCTTGGTGACTTGGGTCGCAACGACCCTTGACGACCTTTTTACCCGAGTGCTCAGGCTTGTCATCACCTAACCCTCAAACCTAGTCAGAATGCCTTAGTTGACATTGAAACAAAGTAACGAGATCTATAAAAAACATAAAAGTAAATGACTTTTGTGCATAATTTATATTCAAATACATGTCTATATAAGATTTATATCACTTCAAATAATTATTTGAAACTTGCTTTTAGAAAAAATTTCAAACTTGTATATATAAATGTAAACAAACATAAAACTATTTTAAAATAGAATCTTGTAAAAATATGGAAGAAAATCCAAACCTTTAATCATTATACACACACACAACATTCTCCATATTGTAACTATTTATAGAAAACTATGAATGGCCTTTTCACCTTTCATTTCATGTTATACTTAATTTTATGTTTCGAAAACTCATTTTACAAATGTACTATATAAATATATTAACATCAATAATTTCTACAAAATTATTTCAACTACTTTTCACTTAATTTTGTCATCCTCTTTATAAATATATATAGAAACTATATATGGAAATTGACAATGTAAATATAGTAATAAAACTTGAGCCTTAGCTTCTAAATGCTTGTGCTTTAACCTTCATAACTTTGGCATATGATCTATAATGAGACTCTACTCACCTTTAAAGAAGAACATTAAAAATATGCATAATTATAAGAATAATTTCAATTTGGAATGATGTATATGATTTTCGGGTTACTCATTATATAAAAACTGTGTTTCAAACTTCTAAAAATTATAGAAGTTATGTGTGAACTTCTTTTAGTTTAAATTAATTTTATATTTTTCTCATGATAATATATAATAATAATAAATAAATAAACCAAAATTAACATCAAGAAAGTAAAAAGATGGAAAGTATATGACCAAAACTACATCTCAATTATAAATGCTTGTATAAGAATGAATTTTATATTATTTATTTCATTCACCAATAATTTCAAAAAATATTTGTTATTTAATTTAATGTATTATCAAAATAAATTAATATATATATCTTATTCATATAAAAATCAAAATATAATTACTCATAATATGAGCATTTTTATACATATAATAAAAGGTAAATATGGATTAATGACTTCAAATGAAAATTTTCTTCTTAAAATTTGTAGTGTGTAAATTTTGAGCAACTTCGGCATTTTACTGTATTTATGTCGGTTTATTTACTAATTAATATTTATTTACAAGTATTTTGTATTTAATGATTTATAGGTGGCAACACCTGTATCACCATATCATCCTATCTTCAACCTCACGCTTTTACCATACATTCTTTCAAGTGTACAACACATTGCCTTCACTGTATCTCTGATTTATAACAAA
Source organism: Ottelia alismoides (assembly GCA_037367405.1). NCBI lineage: Eukaryota > Viridiplantae > Streptophyta > Magnoliopsida > Alismatales > Hydrocharitaceae > Ottelia > Ottelia alismoides. The sequence continues at coordinate 1,132,711 of JAZKJV010001141.1, forward strand.
CTTCAACATTCTATCCTCCATTCCAGTAAGGCCAATTACTTTCCTTTCCAATTTCTTATTCATCTTTTCATTTTGATTACAATTTTTTATTCATATTTTTATTTTCCCATTTTTCTTCGCCTGCACAAAAATAAAAAATAATATGCGAAGAGTATGAGCATGTCATTTCAGCAAAAGAACCTTGAATTTATAGTTCTAAGCTAATTTTAATCTACCTCTGTATGGTTGATTGAGGTACCGCGAGCCAACGTTCATGAGGGGGATGGGCCAGGTTTCGTGGGGAGTCAGTAGGGGCTTGCATGTTAGGGATCAATGTCTAATGGGACTCTTGGGCCGGCATCCTTTTGCGGGGTTTCTTGAGTCTGGCCTGGCTCCAAAATTTCCAAGACATAAAGACCTAGGCATGTTCTATATAATCATCCGGTCCAGGTCCTGATCATGTTTTTGTGGGTCAAGTTCGAGGTAACCCGACCTAATGCTCCACCTTAATCACATATCAATATGGAATGCGAAGATTGCTCCAAGACATACCAACCTAGATTTCTTCCAACAAGAAAAGTCTACCGCTTTTCGACACTCTCAATGAAAATAATAGCAAAGATGCATCCATCAATCTTCAAACATGATCCTCCGAGATTCTAAGATTTGTCTCAAGTGTTTTTAATGTCACATACGAATGTCCTGGATATTACGTTCTGAGATGGACCGATACTGATGGAGGTTTCTAGTTCTTTGGACTTTGGAATTGTATCCTTTGCAAATGGCTAGAGATATTATCTATATAACTACATTAAAGTTGGATTTTTGTCCCAGCCACTGCCAGTTTGATGGACTATAAACCCAGCTTTGGTTACTCTTCTCCTCCTTCGTTTTGGTCTTCCTCCTCTTTTCTCTCCTTGATCCCTCTCTTCTCCTTCAGTTTCTCTTTTGCTCTTCATCCCCTCTTCTCTCCTTAATACCTCTCTTCTTCTTCATTTTCTCTAAGATTTGATAAGAAGAACCTTCAATCGATTAGCTGAACTGAAATGAAGAGCACCAAATGAAACCCATTTAAAGATCGACAAAGCATCCCCACAGTTGTAGTACTTTGTCACCACAGTTGTAGTGGAGCATCTGATTACCATTGGAAACCCATCAAGATTTGCCTCCACCGGAGAAATACTACTGCCAAATAATGAAGGATGATACCACCACTTCGCCTGAAGCTGAACACCATCGGATCATCGAGTAGTTTTGAATATGTGATCGTCAGAAATTCGACTGGAGATCATCTAACCAAATACGGAAAACTTTGGCTTAAAGTTTCTCACAATTTGGGGAAGAACTCCCTCAACTCCAGATTTTTCTGTAGTCATTCGATTAGAATGAAGGGAGCTACATGCAGTCGATGGATCAGACTGACTCAAAGCCATCAAATCCAAGGTCATTTATCAATCACAACCATCAACTGCTTAAGATATCACACGAGATTTGCACATGCTGAGAAATTATAGGGACATACCTCAACCAATGGTGTATATCGAGCATTCCCCCTATAGGAGCAAGCACATGATGTTCATTTGGTTGAGATTATTTGCACATATGACCATGAGATTCAATAATATCACATATATGTGCAGATCAGAGCAGCTCACGTCAACCATCACGTGGTCTTTATTTCAGAAGAGCTTCTAAATTTTCTAATTATCGTTTAGTCCTTATATAGAATAAATAATAAACTAATAATTCAGTAGTAAATAAAACATGATAATTCTATACTAAACAAATTTATATTGTAAAACTATAACAAAAATATTATCAAATACATAAACTTTACCATATACTATATTAAATAATTTTTCAAAATAAAAATATTTTTTATTTAGTAAATCAAAATCTGTACATAAAAATACACTTTAATTTTGAAACGAAATCTTGAGATCATAACAAACAAAAGCATATCGAGATTTATAATATATGCGCACAAAGTAATATTATATATAATATCTATTTTAACGAATGTTATTGTATTTTCACATATTTACTCATTAGTATAAGAAATTGATATCAAATGATATACACAAAAAATCAAACAATAGATTGAATGTTGATATTGCATATATTTTGTGAACAACCAAATTCAAGCTTTGGTGAAATGACCCTAAAACACTTAAATAATTAGTATGAATTATATGTGATGTTCTGTGACATGACTCATTTAACTAACTGGTATATTGGATTTAAAGTCCACCATGTACGTAAGCATTACAAACAAATAATGTGTTCATGATATTTTTTAAACATCATTCATTGTGAAATATATAATTATGAGTATTACTCATTGCCAAATGGTTTCTATACTTAGAGTTAATGACAAATGTTATATTTCTATTGAATCAGCAAAAAGGACTAAGTGTTGCCCCATCTTACAAAAATAGCCCTTCCGCAATGCAAAACGTACCTCCATAAATTCAATAGGTTATTTACTTTGTGAACAAAAGCTGAAATATCAAGTCCTTCTCAAGCATCAAAGAAAAATCAATGCATGAGGTTGTAAGCGCCCTTGAGAGCATATCGATGAGACCTCCTTGCATAGTGGAACCTCCTTTAGGGTGTTCATCAATGATTAGGTATTCTCTATGCCCACCAAACATTAGCAACTAGAGTGTCACTTAAGAGGGAACCAATACTTTCCTTCCATTCACCTATCTCTATCCTCTTTCCATCTCTCCCGTTCCTTTCCAATATTTGTAATTAAAGAGGATTGAGTTATCAATTCATCCCATTATATTTACTTAAATTATGCATAAAGTTATTCTTTTTGCACACATATCACCACAATTTATGCATAAAATTAATGTACATACACTCCATACACAAATACACATAACATCTATAAGATCAGATATTATCTCTACCCTTTTATATTTTTATATCGAGATACGTATACCTAATATAAATTGTATATTAATTATAGCTATAGTACTATGGATCAAGTTTAGATATACATATGGACATCATATATCATGTAATTAAATACTCAACATATATATTTTGCATTCTTTCCCTCCTCTTTTTATTTCCACAACCACTATAGCCACATTTATATGTTCTTTTACGAAAAGAAAGAACAATACTTTTGAAGTCTTACGTAGTCAAAAACCAATATCTTCTTATTCCCAATGGAGAGATTTTGGATGTCCCATTCAACCTCCCTTTACAACCAATGAAAAAATATACGTCACATACACACACATATTTATATCTACATATATCTCAAATACAAATGATAGAATATCTTCTTTCTTTTTCATTGTCTCACACAAATCTTTTTTTATAGAGTTTAAAGAAGAAAAAACTCCCCGGGAACAAAGAAGAATCTTGAACAATTTATTTCTTACATGGAAGGAATTAAAACTTGGAAGATTATAAGAAGAGAGGACCATCTTCTTATGGAGGAGAGACAAGATCATACAACTCCATCTTTTCCAAGGAGAAGAACCCATCTTCTTTCACCCATGTTTAACCACCTCCTGACCATTGTGCACGCGACCTTCGACCTTCAGCACGCAGCCTCCTCCTCAGCCAGCATCGTCGCTACCTGCGTACCGCCAGCATGCAGCCTCATCATCAGTCCACGTCCCTATCGCCCGCGCCGCATACTACCCATGCCACCTCCCTTCACTAGAGTGCCTCGCACTCTCTAGCACGTCGTCGCTCGCACCATACGTTGACCACGTTGCACATTGCCCGTGCCGCCCGCGCCCTCCGTTGTTGCCGTACACACTGTCGCCTCCTCCACCTTCATGCCCTAGCAGAGAAATGATCCCCTTTTCTCTTTTTATTTTTATCTGAACTTAATTCTTAAATGCAATTTCCTTCCCAAATTGGATCTTTTGATAACTTTAATTTCAAGTTAAATTTACTGCAATTTGTCTACTTGATCTATTCTATTATGAAATATTGCAAGTATCTCCATGTTTCTTTTTCATGCTATTCTATTTGCAATTTAGTCCTTGATTTCTGAAATCTTTACATTTTAACCCCTGTAATCTTCTTTTGACAACAAAAATATCAAAAAATTTAGAAAATCTCAAAAATATTAGGAAGTATTTCAATTATTTTAAATAGGTTTAATATTGCTTTAAGGTCCTTTATTATGAAATCAAAAGTACACTTCGACTTTAGTTGCCTTAGAAATCAAATTAAGATTAAAAATGAAGTTGAAGTTGTAAATTTGTGTAGTCTCTTACCTCTACTTGCCGTATGAGTTTTATGTGCCTTCATTATGCATTTGCAGTAGCATATTATTTATTTGATCTCGATTAATCACGGTTCACTATGACATTGCTTAAACTCATCATTTACAAATTGTGAAAAATCGTATTAACAAATACCTATCAAAGTACATTTACATTTATTGAAAAAAATAACTTTGCCATCTCATATTATTGTGTCCATCACAAACACATCAAAATCAAACCTTAAGGATGAAATGATTATACTACAAAAATGGTATATATCAAATTGCACATCAAAATCAAACCGTAAGGAAGGAATGATTACACTATAAAAAATAATTTATATAAAATTACATGGCATAATAAGAAATCTTACTTTTACAATTGCTGGACACGAAGATACATTTTTCTTTTGCATAGTAAAAAAAGGAAAGATGCTCAAAATATTTTTCACACCATGTAAAAGTCACAATAGAAAAATATGCAATGTTAAATTTTAAATTCCATATATAATTGAATGGGAAATAGAATTATCAAACTAACATAAAAAGAAATTGAGTGCGCAACAATGCAATATTATGTAAAATATATAACAATAAATTATATACTTTGCCAAGTTAATGTATATACTTAATATTCAAAACAAATTACATATATATTGTTATTACTAGCAGTGATTCATAATGCAATAGTTATTTTTTTCCATTCCCATCAAAATTTCTATTAGTTGATATTTTATAAAAAAATAGAACGGATTGAAAAGAAAGCATACAATTTAAAAAAAACATAATCTTCCTAATCAAGAAAATTTCTTCACAATATGTATTTTTCGTACTTCACAATATTATGTTCTTAATATGTTCTTATATTCTCGCATCTTAATTTTATGCTTTATCCCAAAAATACCACTTACTCAATTCAATGATAATTGAATTATGATCTATTAAAAAAAGAATCCATTGATTTTCTAAATAAAATTTAGTCAATATTTTATTCTAATTTCCGAGACCCCAGTATTATATTAATCTTCAGCAATAAAGGCAGTGCATCGACCATAATAAATGGCTAACGCAGGCATCTACGCAAGCCTCACACGGGCTATCGCAATGGCGAAATGGTAAATTCGGCGGAAAGCAGGGTCGTTGCCCCAACTGACCTCCAGCACGCAAAGCACAACTAAAAGCTAGACGCTGACCTCGTCTTTTCACAACGTCGCATGACCCCAACACGATCGCTCCCACCTTCCCACATAGACGCCCTCCTCTCCGATGCCAATCCCAAAACCTCGCCGCCGAGACAAGCCCTCCTCTCCGATGGAAATCCCAAAACCACGGCGCCGGGGTAATCCTTCCTCCCTTCGGCAAAGGCCAAAGAGGAGCATCTCCCTCCGGCGGATCTCCTCAGAACCGGACCTCCCGACGGCGGCATCTAGTTTGAACGGAGACGATCGATCGGGCCGCACTCCGCTCTTCCAGCGCTTCACGACGTGCAGCGACGTCTTCTCGCCAACGCCTCCTTCTCCCATGGAGGTGAGACGATCGCAGTTCACGAGTGTTAGGTTTATTTATGGAAAAATGTGGATACGATATTTCGGGGATTTCTTGTGATGCACGCTTTTTCGCCGATTTCACCCCCTTTATTGTGTCCTATGTTTCCGGACATATTTGGGATTTCTATTTGGTTCTAGTAGTTTTATTTTTGGCAGGTGAGCCCTAGTTTTTGTACTCAACGTAAAGATTATAGGCATATTGAAACAAGATCAGAATATGCAATTCGTGAATTTTACAGCGAGATGATGTCGTCTATCCTCATCTATATGGGGCTCCTTATGTTTTCGCGATTCCTTGATCGATGAGTAAGGTGCCTCCGATTATCCAATAATTTTGACGTCAGATTAGAAAGATCAACATGACCTGGACGTAAACGGACTCTAATGTGATAAATAAATAAATGTGTTTGAAATTTATTGGATTTTGCCCTAACTGGATCCAGTGCAAGTTTCCAAAAATGCTTGTTCCCAAATCATGTATGTGATCCTTTTTTTTGCCTGTGAAATAATATATTGAGCCATCTGCTGCAGCGCTGCGACTGTTGCATATGTTCTTTTTTATTTTTCTGCAATATCGACTTGCATGCCATATATGCAGAAAAAAAAGGTCAAATTGTTGTTCCAAACTCTAAACATACATCAAACACGTCCAAAATGTCTGTTCAGTATTTTGTGCTGCGCATGCACAAAAAATGCCACGAGTTTCATATGACGTATACTTTCATGTGAGTGAAGGGAGAAAGGGGAAGCGGAAGAGGGTATGCAGACGATTCCAAGGTGCTGATTCACGTTACAGTGGAGGGGAGCCCAGGGCCGGTGAGAATTGTCACCAGGCTCGGGGCTACGGTGGCCGAAACAATCCACGACGCTCTCCTTCAGTACTGCAAAGAAAGGAGGAGCCCTCCTCTTGGCCTTGCCATCCCCTCGACGTTCCAACTCCACCATTCCTACTTCAGCATGGAAGGCAAGTAGATTGCACGTTGGCCATTTTGCTTAAACAATCTTTCTCTTTCTGGGAATCTCAAAGAGGGTCAGGTTGGTCCTGCTGCTATCTCTCAGGTCTGAACGAGGGAGAGAAGCTCGGGGATATCGGAGGAAGGAGCTTCTTCTTGCGTAGGAAAATGGATCGGATGGATGAGAGCAGGCCGGCGGAGATGGTCAGATGGTCGGTAGCCAATTATCCCTGGTTCGTTGGAGCTAATTTACTGGTGTCCTCTTTTTGGAGGGGTTTGAGTGCAGTTGGGAGGAAGATATGGAAGCTACTGGGTTACTTGGCTTGTGGGTAACCAGCCACCATGGATCTTGTGGGTAGCCAGAGCATCTCCCTTTGGCTGAACCACTTCTGACGATCATAAATCAATCAAATTGGAAGCATCCCTCTTCACTCAACCACACCTTACATTGACTGCATAGCATCATTTCAACAGGGGAAAAAAGCAGGTAGAACATACATCAAAGCACACTTCTATCAGGTGCAAAAAATATCAATCTACTTTTTTCCTTCAAATTATTTTTTTACACACTGTTACGTTCTTACAGCTTAAACCTTTTCGGGAGATTGGTGGCTCAGCTTGTTGCAAGTCTCCCATCAATTTATATGTAATGAATTTTTCCACATTTGAAATTATTATAAATTTATTGAAAAACGTTTTCATACCTTACTACTTCTTAACACTTTAAACACTTTCTTTGTTCCCAATTATGACAGAATCATAAAATATGCACATCCACACTATTACCGAAGACGGAGTCTCCATCACCAAGCTCAAAAACCATGGGATCAAATGGAATGCTTTTGAGGAACTGCAACTGCTCTGTCGGAAAGTTCATGAAGCAAAGCATCAATATTCTTCACTTATGAGCTCAAACTTTTCAACTTATTCCATGTGGCTCAAAAAAAAAAGAAATGAAATGCTATAAAGGAATACTATTATAATTGGTTATAAAGTAGAAATAATGATATATTTGTGGATGTAAAGTATGATTTTTTCTGCAATGGCATCATGTTGTGTTTGTTTGAACTTGTGAGGAATACAGTGAACCCAATCTTATAACAATCCAAGCCAATTACGAAATGCATGGGTAACAATTTTTGATCTTTACCACCACAACTATTAATTACATGTTCATGAAGGGAAATTTGTATATACAATTAAACACTTAACTATCAAATACACAAGCAATGTCTTAGGCATAACAAAAGTATAGCATGCTTCCTCAATCGTGATCCATCCATCATGTGTACTTCAAAAACCTCTGAAAACTTAATCAATAAATGCAGCCATCCATACAAAAAAGGAGACATGAGTAAAGTGATTAATAAACAAACCATTCTATAAGACCATATTGTGAGAAGAAGATGAATGACAATGCCCGAAATCTCAATCATCTGAGCATCTCCTACTAATTTCATGACGTTCAATCTCCCCAAAAAAGGTCCATCCACATCTCATATGTGCATTCATTCTCTCAAGGATATTTTCACTTCATGAATGCATTTATTAATGGGTCCTTTATTACAAATAAGGTTATGTACATTGTTTATCATGATATCATACATATGTAGACCTAAAATTTGGATCACAGAGGTCACGTGTGAGTTGAATATCTAAAGGATCGATGACTCAAACACACCGTCAATTAATTATCAAGAAAGGATCTCCTATGAGAAGGAGATGGCTACTATATACAAGAAAACTGTGTTATTATTAGCACACTGCTTCTAGTGCTCCAAATATAGTACCACATCTGGTAATCATATCAGCTTATAAGTAGTGAGGACTACTATTAGACAACATGTCCTTAAGCATTTAAGTTGTGGTCAAGGGCATATAGCGTCCTGAGCCCTAAGCTCGCTCCTTTATCGAGGATTACTAGCGTAGATAACCTGTTAGGCTTGAACCCAACTGGAGCCCTTGACCACAATCCAAAATGCTTAAGTCCAAGAGTAGCCCCCACTGCTTATGGGGGGGGCTGCACCCTTTGGTGTAGGAAACTCCCTGCACCCACCCCTATTTTTCAATTATTATTTTTATTTTTTTGGATTAAAAGTTAGGGAGATTTACTTAATATGTTAAGGGGAATATGTGCTTCAAGTTTCATGCAAAACAAACAATCCTAACACGTTCATCTAGACATGGTCGATTTCAACAATTCTGAGACCGTTAAAATTTGGTAGTCTTGATGGAGATGATAGAAGTCACGAATTAAGTTGAATTTGGAATGACAACATAGTGATATATAGTGATCTAAATCCTCTAAGGTTTCATTTCAAAAAAAAAAATTATGAAAAATTAGGCCGGATGTAGAAACAGAGACTTCTACGACCTCCATCCATACAGGGTTGATTTAAAAAATCCCGCGACCGTTAAAAAAATGACGTTTGGATGGAGGGCGTAGGAGTCTCTGTTTCTGACGAAATTCGAATGACATATTAGAGGGATATAGGGATGAATATACATGGTGATATTTTCCCAAAAAATAAAAAATTGCAAAAAAATGAGGTGGGGGCAGCTATGTTGACCACCACTAAGGGAACAAGGAGGAACTAAGATGATGGGATGGGCCTGGGAATTGCAGCAATCAATGCTTTGGTCTTCGCTTGACGGACTTGAGGCTATATGATTGCAACTCGAGCAGTTGGGAAGCTGCAACTCATCGAGGAAGATGAGGATCATGCTAGCGATCATGACTTGTTCTTCGCACATTATCTCACGCCCTATCTGTCATCGAAGGTAGAGGAATGGCTCGGAGCTGATACACATAAGTACGTATGGGGTCGAATCATGGAGGAGATTGAGTATTTGAAGAAGTAGGGAGCGGTTTTTGTATGGTCTCCATCATGGTTTCAACCGTCAAGGGTTGATCGTGGGAGCGGAGAAAGTGAGGGACATATGGCGTGCGTGAGAGAGGGTGGTTAGGTTTATGGATGAGAGACGACATGAGTGTGAGAGAGTCAACAACGAGGTGGGGAAAATGGAGAGAAGTGGCGGTTATGGTGAAGGGAAACATGAGCCTAGAGGTTGATGGTGAGAAATGGCAATTGGATCTGGAGATCCAATAGTTGAAGATGGGGTGTGGGTGGAGGGATCTGATTGCATCAGGTGGCACGATCGAAGGGTGGTGAAGTAGGCATGAACAAATGGATCTAATGCCATTCATTTGGAGATTAAGCAGCTAAAAAGTGAGGCAGGTGGCAAAAGCAGAAGAGGGCCACGTGGGCAGCCCAGGGTCACCACGTGGCCCAATGAAAAAAAATAGAAAAGGATAAAATAAAGTAAAATCTAAAAGAAATAAAAGCAGGACAAATTAAAAAATGCAAGAAATGAAATTGTAGATCTCGATGAGATCTACAAGTTTCATGTTGAACAAAAAGTCAAACTAGGTCAAATGTACACATAATTTTTTTATATGTATTTTTAAGAATTAAAAATACTTTTTAAAATTTATTTTCAGATTCTTTTGGATTTTTAATAAATAAAAAATACACATAATAAGGACAAAAATAGAGTTAAGTATTTACAGTAATCAGGACTAGTTCTTTACATCAGACAAAAAGTAATATTAGTGAATTAAAGCTAGATTTTATTGAAATGTTCAAGCCAAGAAAATAATAAATGATAAATAGTATGATAAATAACATATTTATCAATGTCGTAGATCCAAAAGTAGAATATGAGTTGAAGTCGCAATTCTTGAATTTGCTGCCACACATTAACGGGAATGCCAACGAGGAACCTTATGCATTCTTAAGAGAGTTTGAGCTTGTTTGTGCTAAATCTAGGCACCCTAGGATTAAATAAGATTATATTAGGCTCACTTCCCTACCATTTGCCTTGGGGGTAAGGAAGACTACTAGTTGAAAAACTAAGGTGTTGTAGTAACCATCTACAACCAGTTCAAGGACCTAATCTTAAAGAAGTTGTACCTTTAAACCAGAACTAATCGAACGAGGACACGCAGCATGAGTTTTTCTCAGCTTCCCAATGAGTTGTTATGTGATACTTGGGAAAGATTCAAAGATAAATTGCAGAAGTATCTGTGTCATGGTATGAAAGATACCATTATGGTTCAATCTCTTTTTAGTGGTCTCAACCTTGAGGTGCAAGGTTTCGTGGGTGCTTCTTATGGAGGCAACTATACATCATTGGGAGTGGATACTGTCTAGAAGGTATTCAAGAAGATGGTTGAGGAAAGCCACTCAAAAATCATGAGCATGGCATATGCTGAGTCCTCCCTTTCACTCCTATCCAAGAGGGGAAAGAAGTCTATAGTTTATCTCTCTGAAGATTTGATTCCCACCATGGGAACTATTGTAGACAAGTTGATAGTAGTCGAGAAGACCAATAAGAGGATTAATGATTTGGACAGTAGTCTTTCCAAGCTTCCAAAGCTGATGGACGAGTTGTCTGAGAAGGTATCTAAGATTAATATACATGCCACGATTGCATTTGCTACTCCCGTTTTCTGTTTACACCATATATAGGAGATGCTGGTGTCAAGGCTACTCAAGCTTTGGGTAGAGGATTAGTCCTGCAACAAATCTTACCAACAATAGCCACCATCAGTTGAGCTAGCTATGGAGGAACCTCCCTCGGTGTGGGAGGTGAATGGTGTATGCTATACATAGGAACCTACTAAAGGTTACGGATAGTACCTTAAGCGCATCACAGAAGCATGAAGATCGCATCGTATGCGATCGAGAGCGACTAGTCTTACTAGTGGCTCGGGACAATAAAATTTAAATTTTATTAAAGTAATAAACCCATATGATCCCACAAAACTTCTCGGATCATTTCATCTAAAACACAAAGATGATATAGTAATATCTCTTGATGTGTGATTACGATCGAAGTCTCTAAATGAAGAGACCACCTATCTCAAGTCCGACTCGATGGAGGAGATGTTTGCGAGCATGTTGATGAAACACGTCCTTCTCGTAATCTAAGATGTTAATCCAAGCAATGGATCTCTTGATTTCGTCATATGAAATTCGATGTCTTCTTCACATACCGGAAGCAATGAGGAAGACGAAGATACACGAGTGATCGAAGAGGCAACACAACAGTGTAGCAATGATGACGATTCTCTATAGGTCACAAAGTGGATGGCCACTTTAGAAAGAGGGGGGCGTGCACGATGATGATGAGAGAGAGAGCTTGTGAACTCTATATTGTAAAAGAATAGCAATGGTTGCCTCTTATTTTCATAATATTTGGGAGTCCATAGATCTCAAGCCATTGATAACGCAAATCTAATGGTTGCGATTGATTTGTGTTTCTTTCAATGGTCATGATTTTATTGTAAAAAGCAAAAAAAATTTAATTTAATTAAATACATTGAATAATCATCAATATAAATTAATTCAATCAAATCAATTGGCATTGACGGATCAGGAATGGAGGCAAGCTCCTTCCTAATGGGGAGGGTTGGCGTCCACCTTGGAATAGGACTGGGGTGACTGCCCACCCTCCCTTTGAGGAAGGATTGCCTCTTTTTCCTATAATGTGAGATTACACATCTCACATAATCCTTTAATTATCCACAACAACTTTTGTTGTAAATTATTTCATAAAAATGATTCCAAATTATTTTGTGAAAATTTCAATCACGTCACTGAAAATTTGTGAATCATATTCACATTTAGAAAATAAAATGTAAATTGCATTTTCAAATAATTGTCCAATGTGAATCCAATTCAGATCAACATATAAATTGCAAATACCTTTTACAAATAGTTATCTCTAATATATTATAAATCTCATTTATAATTTATATGATTAATGTGGATAGTATTATCCACAATACTCACATCCATAATAATTAAATCATATTTAAATATCTTGAATCATCATTCTCAAGCATCCAAATAATATGAATCAGATTCACATTATTCATGGCAATTAAATCTTATTTAATTATCAATTTATAAATGCTTGGATATACATTTATCAATGGAATTATTCTTGAAATATTTCAAGAATAATGCACTTTATCTACAGACACTTGGAGATAAGGACATGACAACTGTACATTCTATGTATAGTGACTTGGATATTGAGATCATATCTCAAATACAGATTTCGGAGGCCTCTCATAGATGCTTGATTAAATCAAGGTTGTAGATATGATATTCTCATTGCATATGAATCACATTCAGTATCAATGTTCAACATTTGGATTAAGATTAGATCACTTCTCTATTAAGAGGAGTTATTAATTTCCAAACATGTTTCAATACTCCCTCGAAATGGAAGCGATTAACCCTTATATTTTCTTTATTTTATTCCAATTAAAAATTCTTAAAATTAGAATAATTATTGTAGATATTTTTTTTATCTTTCAAAGAAAATAAAAATACAAAAGATCTCAAAACAATTACAAGGAGTAACTTTATCTATTACAAAGTGCCTCCAAAAATATTTCTTTCTATAGTTGACCTCTTTTGACTTTTTGTTCAACATGAAACTTGTAGATTTCATGGAGAGATACAACTTTCATGTTATGACTTTTTACTAATTTTACTTTAATTATTTTATTTTTATTTTATTTTTATTTTATTACTTTCTATTTTTATATTGGTCCATTTGGCCCGACCCTTACATGTCACCTGCTCCCCTATTTCCGTTGTCCAATGCGATTTTCCAGATCACATCTGGATCATCCGCTTCTGCCTTACCCCCACTGTTGGATCAGATCCGATGGATCTGATCTGGACCTTACATTTATGCATCTATAAGGGCCTGTTTGGTTGGTGGGTTGGGTTGGGGTACACCGGTGTACCCCTCCATCCAACCCTCCCAATCCTCCTCACAGTTTATTATACACAGGGGTAACCCAACCCAACCCAATCCAACCCAACAACCAAACAGGCCCTAAGGGTCGTTGGATCGTGAGATTCAACAGTCCCTGCTCATCTTCCTCCTCCAGCTTATCCTCTTCCAAACGTTATGTCCCCGCCCCCTTCCAAATTTAGCTTTCTCCCCACATCACCTCCTCATTCGCTGCCCATACCCTGACGAAGCCCTAACACCCCTCATCTTCACGTAGAATTCAATGGCCCTGGTCATCACCTCCAAACCTTTAAGATGGACGTTACAACCATGCCTACACCTCACTAGTATCTATCCTCCTTCTCTTTAAAACCACCCTCTCCGTCACCATCAATACTAGTCCATCATTCCATGGAGTCTCCTCCTAAGCCTCTTCCCCTCCCCGTGATAGGGCGAGGCAGAATAGAGCTCGATAGTGGATATGATTTCCAAGTTTCTATCCACGCCATTGACCATCGTGTTATAGTCTCCTAGGGATTGCTTGAGCACTGAGGACAAGTTAACGTCATTGTGCAATGACCAGAGGTTCTTAATGAGCCTCAGCCTCAGCCCTTCCTCCGCCAACTCATCTTCCCTGATAAGGTCATATATGTCCTCCTTCTTTTGTTTGACTTTTATTTTATTTAACCAACCATACACATTGCACCTCACCACCGCCTAACCATATATTAAGCTCCACCACACATCCTCCACTTTCGCGACACCTCTTCTCATTACTTCTCTTCGTCTGAATCCCCGATCACCTCCGCCCATCTCCTCTCTAGTCCGCTAGAGATGAGCTTCAATCCTCCGCTTATTCACATCAATGGGGCCCCACTTCGCTCACTCAATCCTTACGCACACATGCTTCAACTATTACTGACCCCCTTGAAGGTAAATTCCTCAATGGTCGGAGATCCTACAACTGTCTATTACAGAGTAGAGACTTCGATGTACCAACACCGCCTCGCCATTCTGGGCCCCCTCCACGCTTCTTGAATGATAGGGAATCTTCTCCGTGCCATTGCAAGGGTGTCTTGGATCTCCGTTTAGCAGATAATGGTCGGAGGAGAAAAGAAGGGCTCACAGGAGCACATACATCATCACCTCACGATAGTGGTGGAGGAGCATGGATGCGAGCTACAGATACTGACCAATCATTTACATCAGACGACCTAGATGACCCCCAACCTCTACCACAAATCACCTGGATCGGCAGAGCTGAGCCTGATCCGAGGCGTCGGGGCGCGCCATGCATCCCGAACCTACAACTGACCGCTAAGCCTGCATCCGAGTCTAGTTGCGCACGTGGCATGAGTGTTTGGTTGGGTAAATTGTAGATAACTCCCTGTAGGTCCTTCATATTGCAAACAAGTCTTTCCCAGGCATGCATGCCTTATGTGCCATGCTTGGGCAAATTTCATTGAGGCACTTGAAAATTAAGATTGCGAGAGCCACTAAATAATGGTCTGACAAATCAGACTCACTGTCGCTGGGGCGACTACTCAAGCTTTCCCGTTCGTCAACAATTAACCCACACAATTAATTAAACAATCAAGAGCAAGGATCAAAATTTATTATACCCTACTAAAAATGTACAATGGCAAGCAAGTAGGGGTCAAACACAGGAAGCAAGGGTGTAGAGTGTAGACAAAAAGTCAAAGCCTATATCTAATAAACTACTTAGCCAATATGAAATTTTTTGTGGGTTTTTGTTGTTGTAATTTTTTTATTTAATTTTATATTTTTGTATTTTTATTTTTATTTTAATGATTTTATATTTTCTTTTTACATTGATATTTTTTTGTATTTTCTTTTTTAATATTAGTATATATATATACAATATTAGGAAAGAGGGGATAAGTATTTATAAAAATAGACAAAAGTGCTCAAAAATCAGAAAAGAAATTGTTTTTGGTCTTTTTATAATTTTCTACTATTTTTGTGATTTTTGGGGATTTTTATAAATATTTTTGGTATTTTTAAAAGCTAAAATAAAGGAAAACAGTGAATTAAAATACTGGCCGAAATTAAAATGGGAATGAAAAATAGCAAATAGTATCAAAAATATCCCATATTAATTTTAGTTAAAGTGAATAAAATAAGAATCTACAGAACCTGAGTTTGTATTTTTCTGATTTTTCTAGAATTTTTTAGATTATTTGGAAGTTTTTGGGTATTTTCTAATTTTTAAGGTTTTACTTTTGAATTTTTTAGTGATTTTTGGACTGACACTAGGACACACTAAAATACACAGTACGTAATTTTTTTTGAATTTTTGTAGGTGTTTTGATATTTTTTTGATATTTTCTAAGATAGACAGTAGCTGTAGTGCTTGTTTTTTATTTTTAATAAATATTAAAAGGCAATAAAAATGAAATGCAAAAATATTTCATGAATGTGCAAGTTAACTGGAGCTTAAAATGATTTTTGTGGGATTTTTGGGGTTTTAATGATGCGTGAAATAAATAAGACAAGCAAGCAAAGATATAAGGCTTGGCAGGGATATATATGCAAATAATAGAACATCCAAGGGCCTGATTGCAAATTTCACCAAAAATACACGACGCATGTGTTTTGTTGTTCACAGGGGTATAAATGCGAATAATAAAAGTCGGCGGGGTCTGAATGCAATTTACCCTAAACATATTTTAATATTTACGCACAGGGGCATATTTGAAATTAACAAAAAGGTCTGGGTTTAAAATGCAAAATACCCAGGGAATAATCGTGCGTCCAGGAACAAATCACTTATCCCCGTAGCAAATCCAGCAGCTGTGGAAGAGGCGTTGATGAACGGCTGCGATGCGGCTCGAAGATTACACGTGGCGCTAATCGGTCGACCTGTACCCCTTCGCTCTGAGCGGTTGAGATTAGATAGTGAGAGGATGATCGGATGGCTGGGAGATGACCCGATCCTACGGCTGCTGAGCGGCTGAAAGAACAAGGCTGATCCGGCGGCTGGGAGATGATGACGAAGAACACCGCTTGGAAGTCACTTGGATCGTCGATTCCGACCGACACACGGCCTCCACCAGCCCCGGACCGAGGGCAAATTGGTCCTGGGGCTCGTCCGCATCGATTGAGCTTCTCAGCCTGAGCTGAGGTGACCGGAGGTGCTCGGGCGAGGGGGGTCGCCTGGGGGCTGCTTCCCTGAACTGTCGAGGCTCAATAGAGCCTTCTCTCGCGTTCTTTCCTGCAGGGTTAGATGCACGGCAAAAAGGTGGAGCTCGGAGTTCTCTCAGATGGTGAGATGGTGGCGAGTCGTGGCTCGGGCGTGGAGCTCCGACGATCGGCGGAGAAGGAGCTCGGGTCGCTCGATCTGGGCGAGATCGAGGGTGATGGAGGGGTGGAGCGGAGAGACGGAGTGAAGGTAAAGAGAATGGAGGCAGCAGGGGGTCAGTTCGATGCTTGGAACGATCAGAAATGACGGGCGGAGCTCAGCTCCGCCGTTGGTTCGATTGATGAAATCACGGCGATGGACTGAATCAAATGCGAGACTGCTACTACTCTAACCTACACTAGACCTAAGCTGTCAAATGAAACAGAAAGAAGAGGGAGAGGCTCACCGGAGTCGGAAGAGGATGAGCTTCAGGCGAAGCTCCGGCGAGGGTTGGATACGCCTCGATTCAACTCCAAACTCCACGCGAATGGGGTGCTTGAGTTGTTGTTGTCACCAAGAACTCGAAGGATGTCCTAAAGGTCGGTGAATGATGGAGGAAGAGGGACCCAACTTCAAAGGGAAGTCGGGTGTGGCTTTTGAAAAGTTGACGGTCGGGGCGTGAAGCTCGAGGAATATCACGCGAATCGTGAGTCCTCAGACCAAGCTAGACCATGCGCAAGTAACATGGGTAGTCGAGCAACAATTTTGCAGAAGGTGTTGACATGAGTTGATGAAAGAAAACGCCTCGAAAATTTTATGAAAAAGAGACAAAATGAGGCTCTGACGGCTCTATGGGAGGAGGTCAGACAGTTGACCGAGGTCAACTGTCAGACCAACCTGGTTGGTCCACGTGGACCAACCAGGAAAAATCCCAAAAAATATTTCAAAAATCATTTCAAAATAGAAAATGGATTAATTAAATTTTGGTTATAAAATAAAAAATGTTTATTATTTTATAAATTATTTTATTGTGATTTTTATTTATTTTTTACAGGATATATTTACAAGTTACTATTTTAGGCCTATATAGGTACATTTACCTATATATTTTATTGTTTTATTTTTATTTTGTAATTTTATTTATTTATTTTAATTTATTATTTTATAAATTTATAAAATACTTTTATACATTTAAATATATTTTTATTTTATTTTTCTGATATGTTTTATACACTTAATAAAATATAAGTATGTATTATACATGTATGTACATAGGTATTATACCTAGGTATTGTATATACAAGTATTTTTGTTTTTAGTTTTTTCTTTGCATTTTTATTCTGATTTTAATGTGCATATATATTTAAGTAATATTTACAAAATTATAAAAATATAAAATTATAAAAGTAATGAATAATAAATAAATTGAATATTTTAATATGTACAACTATACAATAGGGGTCCAGAACTCAACTTTCAAACCGTAGCTCTGCCAAATACGAAACCACTGCCATTAAATAGATATTTTAAATTATATACAATTAAAGGTGAGTTTTATGCATTTGGAGTTTTTATTTGTGAGATACGGGTCTGGGAAGTTGGGATTCTGGAATTTTATTCAGACCATAACTTTTTATCTGTGTATTATTTTTAAATGAAATCAATTTTATATTTTTATTTATTTAATTATCTACAACTTTCATGTACAAAGTTTCTTTATTTGAAATATAAAAAGTAGAACCAAAAATAGGTCCCAAAATGAATAAGGAATGAATAAAAAAAGAATAGGTATTTTGAATGTATTTTGACCCTTATCTCCCCCTACTTTATTCCTTGTCGACCTATTCATCAAGATGCCTAGGTCTCGGGGTTTTGGGTCATAAAATATTTACAATATTTTATTATTTTTCTTTTCTTTTATTTATTCTATAATTTTGGCTTTAATTACAGTGTTGTATACACTATTTTCATGCACATGCATGGATGCTAATATGTTGGATTTAATGCTATTTACACGCATTTGCTAGGGTTTTCGATGCCAAAATGATAGAATAAAGATGATGAAATGTGGCTTCATCATCCCCCTATACTTTATCTTTGCTAGTCCATAGCAAACACTTATGCAATAAGTGCAGAAGAAAAGGTAGAAAAGAAAAAGAAGAAAGATGGATTAAATTTAACTATCAAACTTGTCTTCACAAAATCAAAGTTTGGAGCTTAAGTTAGACCTTTGAAATTTTAGTACGGGCGGAACCTTAATGAGAACCAGATTTGAAATCCAACAGTCCCTGAGAATCCCAAAACTCTATTCAAGTCTCCTCAATAGCCATGTCAGAAATATTTCAACTCATACGCAAACCCTTACGACTATGAATTTGACTCGTACAGTGTAAGTGATGGAGGCTCTCCCCAACTGAAATGACAAAGAGATTGACTTCTCCAGCATGACAACCCAATGATTCCCCAATCCAACAACTCATCCCTCAAGGAGCAGGGTATTCCCTTCTAAGTTCAAGTGGCAACCGGCCCAAGAGGAGGGGGTGAAGAGAAGAATGGACGGTATCCAGTGTAGCTACCTATCCTAGGATGCAAGACCAATGTAGTCAAGTCATCCAGCTGCAGGCTCTCATGATTTGACTTTGAGGCTCAATCTTGCTTATTTGACTTTACACATATGTACACTCCGGCAGGCATTTTTATTTTTGTACAGGCCTGTCCACTTTTTTGGAGTTTTTGCTTTTGCATTTTTTTAGAATATTATATACATCAGCATTTACATAGGGAGTTTTTCCTCTTGAGCCAGTAGACTATCCCTCTTTTGAAGCTTTATTGCAACCCACGATCTCCTATCCTCGAAACTCATCATTACTGGATGGGTTGGGGCGCACTTCCCTCCCTAGAGGAGGACAAATGTTTCCACCTGTGTGTGTCTCATACTGGCAAATCCAACCCCCTCACCACTCCAACTGAGTTGAGCCATGTGAAAGGTGCAGGTGTCCAAATTAGGTCATTATCAACAAGAGTCGTGCGTACGCTCCGTTATACTCTACTTAGGAAGTCAAGAATCCATTGAACCAAGTCCCGTGATCCTCAAAGAATTAAGTCAACTAGACCTGAAGTACCTCAATCCCAGTTCCTATAAGGTTGCTGTTAATTAGGTAGATTTAAGGTCCAACCAAGCTCCAATCTTCGGATTTTACTTAGACTCGTTCAACTATCAAACTCAATCCGAAAAATGCAAATGCTATGCAATGCGATGCAGAAAATATTTTTGTGATCAATTTTCAAAGATTTTGAACTTTTTATGGATTTTTGAAAAGATGATGCATATGCATTTTTTTATTTTTCAAAATATTTTTCAAATGTTTTTGGATTTTAATTTTGCAAATATTTTTGGTATTTTTGATAATAAAAAGGTTTTGGCTAAAATCTAGGTACAAATATTTACACGGGAGTGCTTCTTACATATACAAGAAGTGGATTTTAAGAATTTACAAGGGTAAGTGGTCAATTTTTATAAATATCTACGGTGGATTTTGGTGTGATGTATGTATTCCTCAAACTTATTTGACATAAGATTTTCAAATGATTTTGAAAACTATAGTCCAAAATAATTTTTTACAAACAATTTTACAAACATGTACACACATTTGAAAATCAATTTGCAAAGGTTTTAAAAACAGTATATATATAGATTTTTCACATATTTTTGCAACTATTTTTCAAACCATTTGCAAATCATTTTTCAAACATTTTATTTCACACAAAGAAAATAATTTTACAATCAAAATGTTTTTACAAAGGTTGAAAACATGTAACAAAACGTTTTCAAAAGATTTTTCACAAAGATTTTCAAACTATTTTTCAAACATTTTGCAAAAAAATATTTTCACCTGATTTATTAATCAGTAATTACAAAAATTATTTGAGGAATATTCACATCTTTTTATTAAGGGTTTTAATGAATTTTAAAGAATTATTAGCCATATTATTAAGAAAATACGAAAGTACGAGTTATGGATAAGGTATATACACAGTATATACGACCCTCCTATACTTAGCTTGAGCTATGTCCTCATAGATCGGAGAGAAAAGAGAAGACATAACTCGTACTAAGTATAGAAAAGTCTAAAGAATAAATGAATAAGAGATGAATAAACGAATGAATGAGAAGTCGACCGTCCCCCCTATACTTAGGATCAAATAATCCTAAGTATAGCAGACTGCACACAAAGCAGGGAGGGTCAAGGGTGGGAATGAACAGATCGTACTCAGACTGTCTCCCCCTATACTTAGGGTAAGATATCCCTAAGTATAGACAAGAAGAGGAGACAATGGAGGGGATCTAGAGAATGAAAACTCGGGGTGCACACCCCCCTATACTTAGGACAAAGTACGTCCTAAGTATAGGAAACTGTCTACAAGGGGCGACACCTTTTGATAGATAAAGAGAATAGACAAGGAAAAGAAGAAAAGAAGAAAAGATATGAAAGTGGATATGAACAACTCGGGATGCGCATCCCCCCTATACTTAGGATAAAGTACATCCTAAGCATAGCAGTGATGAACGGGATGCCATCATATCGGTAGAATAAGATAAAAGAGAAGGAAAAGAAGAAAAGAAGAAAATAAGAAAAGTCATTCAAAAATGTTTTGCTCTGCTTGGCCTTCCTCTGCCTCTTTGGAGATATCCGGCTCATCCTTGTATATTACTTGAATCGAGTCAACGACAGCCATAAATGTATCATGTTCAAGGTATGGCTTCAGAAGCTGTCCATTGACTACAAATGGTTGTGCGTCCGCTGACAAATTGGATATCAATACACTTCCGTTGTCACGCACCTGCCTAACCATAAACGGCCCAGTCCATTTACTCTTCAATTTGCTTGGAAAGATTTTTAATTTCGCATCAAACAACCATACCTTCTGACCTGGATCGAAGGACTTGCGGCGGATATGCTTGTCATGCCATGTTTTGACCTTCTCCTTGTACATCAGGCTGTTGTCATATGCATAATCTCTGAATTCCAATAATCTGTTCAGATCCAATTTTTGTCCTTTCCTGCTTGTTTGGAGTCCAAATTACAGATGTTAATGGCCCATAAAGATTTGTGAATTAGTTCAACGGGCAGATGACATGGCTTGCCATACACAAGGCGGTAGGGAGACATTCCTAAGGGTGACTTGTATACTGTTCTATAAGCCCAAAGAACGGAATCAAGCAGTTGATACCAGTTCTTGCGATCCGGACGCACAAGCTTCTGTAGAATTGTCTTGATCTCCCTGTTTGAACATTCAGCCAAGTCATTTGGCTGCGGGTGGTAGGGTGAAGCAACACGATGTTCAATGCAGAATTCCTGAGTTAGCTTCTTCACCTCTCTGTTTATGAAATGACTACCCCCATCAGATATGAGAATCTTGGGAATCCCGAACCGTGCTATGATGTGATCTCTCAAGAATCGACAGACAGTTCTACTGTCAGTGGTTCGGGCGGGAATAGCCTCCACCCAGCGACTTACATAGTCGACAGCGAGCAGAATATATTCATAGCCCTGGCTGTTGGGGAATGGGCCCATGAAGTCGATGTCCCATGCGTCGAAGACGTCTGATATTTGAATGTATTTCAGAGGCATCGTGTCTATCATTCCTATGGTTCCGCCCATCTTATGACAGTCAGTGCAGCATTTGACATAATCATCTGCATCTTTAAATAGTGAAGGCCACCAGAGGCCACTCTGAAGAACTTTTGTTGCCGTTCGTTTGCCTGAATGATGTCCTCCAGAATTTCGATCATGACAGAGAGCAAGGACACTTGGAACTTCCTCTTGAGGAATGCACCTTCTCCAGATACAATCTACCCCCTCACAGAATAAATACAGATCCTCCCACTGGTAGAAATGGATTTTAGAAAAGAATCTGACTATTTTCAACTTCGGCCAATCCTGTGGTATTTTCTTGGTCACCTGATAATTCACGATGTCTGCATACCAAGGAAGCGAGGTGACTGAAAGAATTACCTTGTCGTGAAAGGTCTCTGTGATAGGTTGCAGGTTCAGCTCAGGAGATTCCGGCTCAGGAAGTCTCGATAGATGATCGGCCACCACATTCTTTACCCCAGGTTTATCTTTAATTTCCAAGTCAAATTCCTGGAGGAGAAGGATCCACCGAATGAGACGTGGTTTGTCGTCCTTCTTCTGTTGTAAGTACCGAATGGCCGAATGATCAGTGTAAATGATTACTTTGGATCCAAGGAGGTAGGATCTAAATTTTCCAGGGCAAAAACTACCGCTAGCAGCTCCTTTTCAGTGACAGTGTAATTCCTCTGGGCTTCGTCGAGCGTTCGACTAGCGTAGTGAATCACAAACGGCATATTATCTTTTCTCTGTCCAAGCATAGCACCTATGGCATAATCTGACGCATCGGTCATTATCACGAAAGGCTGAGTCCAAATCGGTGGCTGCAAGACAGGGGCCTGTGTGATGAGTTCTTTCAGCTGATTAAATGCAAGGAGCACACGGTCATCTATAATGAATTCATTCTCCTTGTCGAGCAACTCAGTCAACGGTCTGGCCAGTTTGCTGAAATCTTTGATGAATCATCAGTAAAAACCGACATGGCCCAAGAATGACCTGACTTGTTTGATGGTTGTAGGTGGATCAAGTCTGGAAATCACATCCACCTTGGCTGGGTCAACCTCCATACCATGTTTAGAAACAACATGTCCCAGCACAATCCCTTCGGTCACCATGAAGTTGCTCTTCTCCCACGAGAGCACAAGATTGACTTCGCAGCACCTCCGTAAGTCTCGGTCTAGATAATCCATACATTGATCGAATGAGTCCCCATAGACCGAAAAATCGTCCATAAAGACCTCGAGAAAATTGCCCACCATATCGACAAAAACTGCAAGCATACACCTCTGAAATGTGGTTGGGGCATTGCAAAGCCCGAACGACATCCATCTGAAGGCATATGTACCAAAAGGACAGGTGAACGTAGTCTTCTCTTGATCTTCAGGAGCAATAACAACTTGATTATACCCAGAGTATCCATCCAAGAAGTAGAAATATTCCTTCGCGGCCAATCTCTCCAAGATCTGGTCGATGAAGGGTAAAGGGAAGTGGTCCTTCTTGGTAGCAAGGTTAAGTCTTCTGTAGTCCACGCACGCTCGCCAAGAAGTGGGTACTCTGGTTGCGATCTCCTCTCCTTTGTCATTCTTCACAATGGTGATCCTTGATTTCTTTGGCACAACATGCAGAGGGCTCTCCCATTTGCTGTCAGAGATGGGATAAATAAATCCTGCATCACACCACTTCTGGATCTCTTTCATAACAACCTCCCACAGATTAGGATTTAATCTTCTCTGAAGTTCTCGAGAGAGCCTACAATCTTCTTCCAGTAAAATGCGATGCGAACATAATGATGGATTGATCCCATGGAGATCCGAAGTTCGCCAGCCTATAGCCTTACGGTTGCGTTCAAGAACCTCCATCAGATGAGATTCTTGGTCTTCGGTCAAATGTGCATTGATAATGACCGGGTACATGTTCGGTTCTCCCGCAAGGAAGGCATATTTCATGTTGGAGGGCAAGGGTTTCAGCTCTGGCGGGGTCTGAGCTGCTTCAGAGGTGACCTCAGCTATTAGTGTAGGTGGCGATTCTTTCAACTGTTCGGTGTCCACCATAATAGGTTCTACCTCCTCACTTAAATTCTGATAGAATGCTTCAATGATCTTCTCTTCATCGAAAGATTCTTCAAAAATCTGCTCTTGGTTTTGAAGGCACATTACCTCCACTGCAGTCTCTTGCAGCACATCAGCGAGTTCCTCATCCTGATCGATAAGGGGAAATTCGACTGCGGTCTCCACTCCCTCCTCTGGGCAGAGGAGTTCATGGATCTCATTGTCATCCAAAAATAAATGGGTGTCTTGAATTTCTGCTAGGAAGTCGCAGTCATCAGAATACTCAATCACCCTTGTACACGATGTAGATGTTTGTTTGGCTGGTGCTCCCTCAGGCAGGGTCTCCACTCTGATTGTTTCATTACCAGCGCCAAAAGTGATTTCTCCCGTCCCATAGTTCACTACTGCATTCGACATCCGCAGAAATGGTCTTCCAAGTATGATTGGGGTAAGGAGTAATGGAGCGGGGACGTCCTTATCTAGTACCACAAAATCAGCCGGGAACTGCTTTCCCTGGACCGTAATATCACGTCCTCCAACAGGCCCCTAGGCCGCTAGACTGATTTGTGTGCAAACTGCAGAATCATCTTTGTATGCTTGAGCGGTACTAGCCTAAATTCTGTAAGCAGTGCGGCTGGCATCAGGTTGACGGAAGACCCGATGTCGAGAAGTGTTCGTTCAAATTCCTGGTTGAACATCTGACATCGCACAAGAGGTGCTCCCATATCTGACTTTTTATCCGGGAGGTTGCTGATGGCATTAACGGTGGCCATTGTGAGGATATGCTTTTTGGACTTGCCACCCTTGCTTCTGGAGTTGTGAGGGTGAGGCCGGCGCTTGGTTGTACATGCCTCTTTCAATCCTTTCTTTACGGCTGGCATGTACTCAAGAGCTTTCATTAATGGCATGTTCAATACCAAATTCTGGATGATTTCTATGATGGCAGGATCAGACAAAGCATTTTTCAAATTTTTCATTTTTTTGTGTTTTTTCATTGCTTCTAGAAAAGGAATATTTACAAACTCTTCATTGATGTCATTCAAAATATTGTCCGTATTGTTGTTTACAGGTAGATGATAAAAAGGAGTGGGTTCATCTACAATTTGTGGACCAAAAATGACGGGCTCGGCTTCAGGTGCTGGCGTTGGACTCGATGCAGGTGCGATGCTCCTCCCGTCAGGAACTGGCTCTAAGACAGGTGCAGACGTCTCCAATGCTGACCTATCTTCACCGAGGTTGCTGGTATCTTTTTGTGTTTTGCTATTTTCTTCATTTTTTGTGGTTTTCTAATTGATGGTGCTGCTCCCAAAATGCTGTTGGCCCTGGTGTTGGCTGGACTGACGATTCCCCGTCAGATGCAAGATGCTTTCTCTTCGTCGTCGCTGATGGCGGGAGTGTCCTACCGCTCCTGAGAGTAACAACATTAGATAATAAAAACAATTTAATTCACCTAATTCAGGTTGGACACTGCCGGCTACCTGCTCCTTGCATCGGAAGTTATTCAGATTGGCTTCAACCTGGGCTGGTATGGCGGTCTTGGCAGCCGTCAGATCGTCGATCTTCTGAGTCATCTCAGCCATGTTCTTCATTAATTATTCAAGGCAGGCCAGGGCGGGGATCACTGGTGCCACATTGGATGCATCGTCCCCTTGGGACCTCTGACTTGGATAATTTGAAGGGGGGTATTGCTGATATCCTTGCGAAAATTGATGGGGAGGAACACGAGAGGGATACTGTGAATACTGTTGAGAGTGATTTGCCTGATGATACTCTGCCGTTGGTTGCTGTGGAGGATGGCGGTAGCCAGGTTGCTGCTGCTGGTAACCCTGCCTCCAAATGTTCCCATATTGCTGCAGGTTTTGAGGCTGGAAGTTCCTATTCCCCTGTTGTTGCTGGTATGATGGCCGATTCGCCATGTTCTGACCCTGGAAGTGTCCCTGAGGACGGGTCAGCTGCTGTTTAGGTTCCCACACACCATTGATTTCTTGAATTTGTGGGGGGGGGGGGGGGGCAGGAGGAAACTGCTAAGGATACACATGAGGAAGCTCTGGTTGATAGACAACCATCTGGTTATGTGCCTGTGGAGGATGTTCTGGTGCTTGCACGTAGTATACATGCTGAACTGGAGGGGGTTGCGGAGGACTCGGCTGAGGAGGCTGCATACGTGACGGTTCCCTCCACTCAGTAGAGTTCTCAGTAGCAGATACAACGTTGCAGGTGTTGGCGTTTAAGGCTCGAACTAGCTGCTCCAGTTGTTGAGCAATCAAATCGAGCTTCTCCAGTCCTTGGGTTCTCTTCTCAATGACAGATAATTTTTCGAGGTCTTGGGACCTCTTCTCGATGATGTCGACCTTGGACAAGTGGCTCCCTATAATGGTGAGGTTGGAACTCTCATCCTTGTCTTTGGTGTGGCTAGCCATATTCACGGACTTGTTAATGGTTGTAGGCATCTTCATGTATGCCCCTGACGACGACTGAGTGACCTCTCCCTCGGCCATTTCCTTAAAAATATTCCAGACAACATCCTCATCTTTGTTGAAATGCGAACCTCCACAAGCGGCATCAACGAGTCGCTGACTCTCTAGTGTCAGACCACCAAAGAAATGCTGTACAAGACTGGTCTTGGGATTCTCGTGGTGGGGACACCGTTCTTGTAGTTCCTTGAATCTCTCCCAAGCTTCATGGATTTTCTCGTTGGGCTGCTGATAGAAGCTTGAGATGCGGGCACGCATCTGGTTCAGACGACCCAGAGGATAGAATTTGTGAAGAAAAGCAGATTTCAGCTCCTCCCAAGTCGTGACTACCTTTCCCAAGTGATCGATCCAATACAAGGCCTTATCTTGAAGGCTGAAGGGAAACGCGGTCATCTTGACTACCCCCACAGGGATACCGGGGTAGTGAGCAGTGGCGTAGATGCGGCCAAACTTCTTGAGGAAGATATATGGTTCTTCAGTGGGGTTCCCATGGAATGTGGGAAGCAGAGATAGAAACTGTGGCTTCAGCTCGAAGTGGGCATGAATACGTGGAATCTGGATCCACTCAGTGATGCGACCCGCCCCAGGGTTGTATGTTTCTTTCAATGTTGGCTTCGGTTGTGGTGTTTCTGCATCCATTCTCTCATACTCAGGTCCTTCCACTGAGAGTTCGTCTTCGGCACTTCCTCGATTGACCTCCAGGTCATGATCGTCTTCTCATCTGTCATCTCTCTCATCAGCTCTCCTCCTCAAATCATTGAGCATATCCTGGAAGGCGGTCTCGGCCAAGGCTTGATTAGTCAATTGCTGCTGGATGGCTTGGATGGAAGCCAGCAACTGACTGTTGGCTTCATTCTGTGTAGTGTACTGCCCTTCCCCCTGATCGGCTTCAGCTTCTGGTTGGGGCTGTGGTCCCTTTCCTCTTCCACCGGCCATCTCAGATTCAGCTTGACTTGTTGGCTCGGGATCGGGCTCTAGATCTGCGCATGGAAGAATGCCCCGATCAGTCTAAATTGCAGCACCAGATGTAGAGGGGAATTCTGTGTTAAGGTCAACACAGAATTTTGTTAAGGATGGCGTTGTGTAAGGAGTGAAATCAATGGCCATCCAAAACGGACAACGTTCGGAATAAGAGTGATCCCGGTTTATTAGAGAAGAAGGGGAGTCTGGAGAGCGGTTCACGGAGCGTGAACCGGGTTCTCGGAAATCACCCCGAATTATTAGAGAGGGCGAGTGGATGGAACCGATGTGGATGTCGACGGAGTCTCGACTAAACTGTCCATTTGTCGCCATCTCGAAGATCAAGAGGAAGATCGATGTGGATGAAAGATACAGGGGTCACCAAGAAACAAATGGAGTGTAAAACAGTAGAAGGCTTACAATGAGCAAGGGTCAAATGGAAGGAGGGCAAAAATGGCGCAAAGGCGCGGTGTTTTTGATCTTGACCTTAACTCGACTAAACAATCAAACCCAAAGCAATGGTTTCACCAACTCGACCCGTGAAGCCATGAAGGTTCGGCAATTATCTTTGTGAGTTTTAGATTTGTTTTTCAGGCAATTATCTTATCACGAGTCCTTAGAGCGCTACGCCTATAGGAGAGAGAGTACTGCCAGAAAAGTATTCCGTACTTGTCCTCCTCCTGTGTAACATGTAGTCTGCACTTTTTAAGGTCCTTGTAACCCTTCCTGGATCCCTACTCAGCCAAAGAAATAGAGAGAGAAAGCCAATAGGTGAAACCAATACTTCGGAACTCGCTCGCAACAGAATCACCCGTGAGCGTGCAAGAACCTACTCGGACGCAAAACGATGAGACAGACACCCCTGTGAAGGCGTGGCCTATGCTCGATACTTCAGACAAGGTCAGTGCTCTACACAATAGAGAGTCACTAGTGTCGACCAAGCCCTACTCGTCTACATACGATAGAAGCGTCAATACTTCGGAAATCCAAGCGATACACAAGGCAGCCACAGATTGGGTTTTGGGCTCTATTCCTTACGACGTCGCTCACCTCACTTGGAAGGAGACCTTCCCATGCAACATGAAAACAAATGAGGGCTTTGCTCAGCCCAAGGCAATGAGTCCAATTAATCAATTTTATTAAGGTCAAGTATTTTTAGCAGTCCCTTTTTTAATTTTTTTTGTATTATCACTTGTTTTGAGTAGATTCAATACAAGCGCCTAACGTTTTTGTATTTTCTTTGGTTCCTATTTGTTCTAAAAACAGAGGGAAAAGAGTCGGAAAAGCCAATGCAAGTTGGCACTAAGATGGAAACCACACCTTAGTGCCTAAATGATGAATGCTAAGATAGAAGACTTACAGTGACTCCCAGCTCTCTCCATGCGGGATGCAAAACAGGAATTTTTAAACCTAATCTATATGTCGATATGCACACGAAAATCGTCCTAAGCAGGCAATTGCTAGCATGAAGAACCACAAGTCGGTCACCGATCCTCAATCCAAGAGTCCGGTCTAGGCCCACCCCTCCTCTTCTCGACACATCGAGTTCAGGAGTAGCGCTTGACAGGGTGGGCTCGCGGCACGTAGGTTTGAAGACGATAAGACGACTGTTTAAATTAAACTAAGTCCAAATCGCACTATAGGTACATGCAATGGTTATTAGGGGGTTTGGACCTAATTTACTCAATGAAGCAAGCCTAAAGACTAAGGGCTCATTCCACAAAAGAAAAGAAAAATAAATCAAAAACGGAAAATGACAGCAATGAAAACGCGTCAAAACTGCGGTGAGCCCCCAAGTGAACAGACACTTGGAAATTGGGCCCGAGTGTCCAAAGTCCAGGGTACCTGTATTATTACAAATTTATCAAATGTCTCTCTCTCACAAAAATAAGAAAAATCTAACTATCTCTCTCTCTCTCTCAAGTTTTCTTGCTCTCTCCTGCCGGCTAGGGTAGAATAGCCGACTCCTCCTCCCAAGACTGCTCAGGATCCCCTAGGCGATCCTCCTTGGTCAGTGGTCCATCGCAAGAAAACAAGAAGAGATGTCAGACAATTCAAAAACGATTATACAATAAAATCAAACAAGTCAAAAATGGCTAAGCAAGTAAACAAACACAAGTCTACTCTAAAGGCCGATGCTCCCCGGCAACGCCGCCATTTGAAAAATGAGATTGCGAGAGCCGTTAAATAATGGTCTGACAAATCAGACTCACTGTCGCTGGGGCGACTACTCAAGCTTTCCCGTTCGTCAACAATTAACCCACACAATTAATTAAACAATCAAGAGCAAGGATCAAAATTTATTATACCCTACTAAAAATGTACAAGGGCAAGCAAGTAGGGGTCGAACACAAGAAGCAAGGGTGTAGAGTGTAGACAAAAAGTCAAAGCCTATGTCTAATAAACTACTTAGCCAATATGAATGTTTTTGTGGGTTTTTTATTTTGTAATTTTTTTATTTAATTTTTAATTTTATATTTCTGTATTTTTATTTTTAATTTACTGATTTTATATTTTCTTTTTATATTTTATATTTTTTTGTATTTTCTTTTTTAATATTAGGATATATATACAATATTAGTAAAGAGGGGATAAGGTATTTATAAAAATATACAAAAGTGCTCAAAAATCAGAAAAGAAAATGTTTTTGGTCTTTTTATAATTTTCTACTGTTTTGTGATTTTTGGGGATTTTTCTAAATATTTTTTGTATTTTTAAAAGCTAAAATAAAGGAAAACAGTGAATTAAAATACTGACCGAAATTAAAATGGGAATGAAAAATAGCAAATAGTATCAAAAATTTCCCAAATTAAATTTAAATTAAAGAGAATAAAATAGGGAATCTACAGATTCTGAGTTTGTATTTTTTGATTTTTCCTAGAAATTTTTAGATTTTTTGGAAGTTTTTGGGTATTTTCTAATTTTTTAAGGTTTTGGTTTTGAATTTTTTTAGTGATTTTTGGATTGACACTAGGAGACACTAAAATACATAGTAAGTAATTTTTTTTGAATTTTTCTAGGTGTTCTGATATTTTTTTGGTATTTTCTAAGATAGACAATAGATGTAATACATGTTTTTTATTTTTAATAAATATTAAAATGCAACAAAAATGAAATGCAAAAATATTTCGTGAATGTGCAAGTTAACAGGAGCTTAAAATGATTTTTGTGGGATTTTTGGGGTTTTAATGATGCGTGAAATAAATAAGACAAGCAAGCAAAAATATTAGGCCTAGCAGGGGTACATATGCAAATAACAGAACATCCAAGGGCCTGATTGTAAATTTCACCAAAAATACACGCGCGACGCACGTGTTCTGCTGTTCACAGGGGTATAAATGCGAGTAATAAAAGTCGGTGGAGTCTGAATGCAAATTACCCTAAATATATTTTAATATTTACGCACAGGATCATATCTGAAATTTAAAAAAAGGTATGGGTTTAAAATGCAAAATATCCAGGGAATAATCGTGCGGCCAGGAACTAATCACTTATCCCCGTGGCGAATCCAGCGGCTGTGGAAAAGGCGTTGATGGACGGCTGCGATGCGGCTCGAAGATGACACGTGGCGCTAATCGGTCGGCCCGTACCCCTTCGCTCTGAGCGGCTGAGATTAGATCGTGAGAGGATGATCGGACGGCTGGGAGACGACTCGATCCTACGGCTGCTGAGCGGCTGGAAGAACAAGGCTGATCCGACGGCTGGGAGAAGATGACGAAGAACACCGCCTGGAAGTCACTTGGATCGTCGATTACGGTCGGCACACGTCCTCCACCTGCCCCGGACTGAGGGAAAATGGTCCTGGGGCTCATCCGCGTCGATTGAGCTTCTCAGCTTGAGCTGAGGTGACCGGAGGTGCTCGAGCGAGGGGGGTCGCCTGGGGGCTGCTTCCCTGAACTGTCGAGGCTCGATAGAGCCTTCTCTCACGTTCTTTTCTGCAGGGTTAGACGCACGGCAAAAAGGTGGAGCTCGGAGTGCTCTCAGATGGTGAGATGGTGGCGAGTCGTGGCTCGGGCGTGGAGCTCCGGCAATCGGCGGAGAAGGGAGATCGGGTCGCTTGATCTGGGCGAGATCGAGGGTGATGGAGGGGTGGAGCGGAGCGACGGAGTGAAGGGAAAGAGAATGGAGGAAGCAGGGGGTCGGTTCGATGCTTGGAACGATCAGAAACGGCGAGCGGAGCTCAGCTCCGCCGTTGGTTCGATTGATGAAATCACGGCGATGGACTGAATCAAATGCGAAACTGCTACTACTCCAACCTACACTAGACCTAAACTATCAAATGAAACAGAAAGAAGAGGGAGAGGCTCACCGGAGTCGGAAGTGGATGAGCTTCAGGCGAAGCTCCAGCGAGGGTTGGATACACCTCGATTCAACTCCAAACTCCACGCGAATGGGGTCCTTGAGTTGCTGCTGTCACCAAGAACTCGAAGGATGTCCTAAAGGTCGGTGAATGATGGAGGAAGAGGGATCCAACTTTGAAGGGAAGTCGAGTGTGGCTTTTGAAGAGTTGACGGTCAGGGCGTGAAGCTTGAAGAATATCACGCGAATCGTGAGTCCTCAGACCAAGCTAGACCATGCACGAGTAACATGGTTAGTCGAGCAACAATTTTGCAGAAGGTGTTGACATGAGTTGATGAAAGAAAACGCCTCGAAAATTTCATGAAAAAGAGACAAAACGAGGCTCTGACAGGTCTATGGGAGGAGGTCAGACAGTTGACCGAGGTCAACTATCAGACCAACCTGGTTGGTCCACGTGGACCAACCAGGAAAAATCCCAAAAAAATATTTCAAAAATCATTTAAAAATAGAAAATGGATTATATAAATTTTGGTTATAAAATAAAAAATGTTTATTATTTTATAAATTATTTTATTGTGATTTTTATTTATTTTTTAGAGGTATATATTTACAAGTTACTATTTTAGGCCTATATATGTATATTTACCTATATATTTTATTGTTTTGTTTTTATTTTGTTATTTTAATTTATTTATTTTAATTTATTATTTTATAAATTTATAAAATACTTTTATACACTTAAATATATTTTTATTTTATTTTTCCGATATGTTTTACACACTTAATAAAATATAAGTATGTATTATACAAATATGTATATAGGTATTATACCTAGGTATTGTATATACAAGTATTTTTATTTTGAGTTTTTTGCATTTTTATTCTGATTTTAATGTGCATATATAATATAAATAATATTTACAAAATTACAAAAATATAAAATTATAAAAGTAATGAATAATAAATAAACTGAATATTTTATATGTACAATTATACAATAGGGATCCATAACTCACCTTTCGAACCGTAGCTCCGCCAAATGCGAAACCACTGCCATTAAATAGCTTATTTTAAATTATATACAATTAAAGGTGATTCTGATGCATTTGGAGTTTTTATTTGTGAGATACAGGTCTGGGAAGTTGGGATTCTGGAACTTTATTCAGACAATAACTTTTTATCTGTGTATTATTTTTTAGTGAAATCAATTTTATATTTTTATTTATTTAATTATCTACAATTTTCGTGTACAAAGTTTATTTATTTGAAATATAAAAAGTAGAACCAAAAATAGGTCCCAAAATGAATAAGGAATGAATAAAAAAAGAATAGGTATTTTGAATGTATTTTGACCCGTATCTCCCCCTACTTTATTCCTTGTCGACCTATTCCTCAAGATGCCTAGGTCTCGAGGTTTTGGGTCATAAAATATTTACAATATTTTATTCATTTTATTTTCTTTTATTTATTCTATAATTTTGGCTTTAATTACAGTGTTGTATACACTATTTACATGCACATGAATGGATGCTAATATGCTGGATTTAATGCTATTTACACGCATTTGCTAGGGTTTTCAATGCCAAAATGATAGAATAAAGATGATGAAATGTGTCTTCATCAGCCCTGATGGTTTATAATAATTGCATATAGGCCCGCGTGTAAGGAAAAATATTAAGGGAGTGCCTCTAACTTTTGAATATTGCATTTATGCCCTGTAAGGATCTGTTTATGATTATTTATGTATTTATTTTGCATGTATTCTCCACATTTATGCCTCTAGACTCTATTGATGATATCTTAAGAATACAAACTTCGAATCAGTTGATTTCAGTTTCATTTTATTGCTCTTTTCATTATTTATCTAATGGCTATTTATCTGATTTGAAACTTTATTATACATGCTAAATTCTAGGTGTTCATTGTATCATTTGCTCATCATTGGAATGTCATTATTGAATCTTCGTTCAGTTTTGATGTTCAATTTGATAATGAAATCATGTCATATTTAATTTGCTCAATACTTGAATCATTTTAGTGGATGTTTGTATTTTCATCTTCATGTCATTTGCATAATTTCTGCATAAATCAAATAAAAATAACATATTTATCATTCACTACATTTCTTGTTTTTGCATGAGTTTCATATGTATTTTTGTCTACACTTTCTCTACATTATTTTGTTATACATTTTGAGTGAATATGAAGACCTAGATCAGCTCTTAATTGATCAATAATTTCTAATAAATAGATGAGGAAGCTCGTGTTTCTGTGTTTGACCTTGGTAGACTTGTCAAGTTAAATTATCCACATATTAAAAAATGTGGTTCTGCATAAATAATTTTCACACCTATACTACGATAAAATATGATTATTAACATGGTGAAAATGTAGGTCATCAGATGGCATCGTTGTCGTGGGCACAACTCATCCTTATTTATTTATTAGGTTTTATAGTATTATTTCTGAGTTGATTATTTTCGAAACTCTAGGTCTTTGTATTGTGTTTGTTGTTGCATCATTTGTTGATCTGATGATCTTCTTTTGTGGCAGGGCCCATGGAGATGGAGGAGCTTGATCTACATGGAGGCATGGAGTTGGGAGCTCCAGTAGCAAGGAGCCATAGAGAAAACTCAGGAGATTTCACGGATTTTAATTAGCAAACCATGTCATTATTGTTATGTATATATTTTGTATAATTGCATTTCCAGTGGTCTTCATTCGAGGGCTCGCATGTGTAAGCTGAACTTGAAATTCTGCATGTGTTGTGTGGAGCATGTTTCACCCCAGTTTGGATGGGGCTCCATTTGTGTGTTTGAACCTAGGGTTAGGCACACGGTTCTCCGAGCTCACCTCATTTCATATTTCATGTGCTTGATTCATAGGTAGGACATACATAGTTCAAGAGACGCACACATATCACTTCACCTAAACAAACTAAATGATTTCTTCAAACATTAATAGAAGCTTGTTTAGGTTGCAATTTTTATCAACTTGCAATCATTTAGTGATAAATTCAATTTTAGTCTTGCATATGCATAGAGAATGCATGAAGCATTATAAGTTCTTCTCTCAAGCACGTGTCATGGTTTTTTCGTATGAATCTTCTTTTCTCATCCTCTCTGTCTGGATTTACAACATAAGATCTTAATGGAATACGGACTGGCCGCTAGATGATGCTTGTTTGACTTGTATTCACATTAACTTCAGTGATAACCTAAAGCTAAAATTGGTAATAATACAAGTTGATATAAATAAAATTGGAACAAAAATCACACTTGGATTATGGGAGAGCAACCCTGACATTGTACATAGGATGTTTTGAATGATGAGTGGCGAGGACGCCTCTTTAGGATAGTGCCCAAAACTTAACCTTAAACTTTGCGTAATAGAACTCAATTATGGATGATCACCAATAAAATAGACAAGATAAATGAACAACCTTTGTCGGTATTCATGTGTGTGTTGGTGAATCATGGGTATAATTGCGTGGTTGGTTGAGTCCGAATGTGTATTCTCACCCAACCCTCCCGTAACCCTAGATGATCCACCCCCATCTCCGCAGATCCATCTCTGTTAATCCACTCACCTTCTAACCCTAACTAATCACCAGTTCCCCATCCGTAATTCAACATCCAAATATTTAGGTTACTTTTTAGTCTAAGTTTATTGGAAACCTTGTACAGAATTTGATTATTCACCACAGGTCCCTCCACCTTATTGTAGATCTAATACTTAGGATATTCACAACCAAAGTATAGGGGGGCCCGAGTTAAGACCATCTTGCCCTCTTCTTCTCATTCTACTTGTGTTATTTTAACCTAGGTATTGGGAGAGCATCGGAGTTAGTTCAACTATATCACCTTGTATTTAACCTGAGCTATGGCTTCATATAACTTTGTGCTATGAGGACATAACAAAAATTAAGTTTAGGGGGTTATACCGTATATATTGTATATATTTTAAAAATTTTAAAACTTTTTGGGTCTAGAGTATAAGTATTTATGAATTGATTTTCGTAAAAATGTTTTGTAAAATACTTTGAAAAAATTTCTAACTGTGTGACATTATTTTGAAAAATATTTGATAATGGTTTGAAAAATGAGGATTTGACTTGTTTTGAAAAATAGTTTGAAAAATGTATTGAAAATTTAGATATTATGTGACAGGGTTTCGAAAATGTTTTCACTTTCTTTTCAAAATCTGAGGGAATTTATTGTTTTGTAATTAAAATCTATCCCTATTCAAAAAAATTCCATAATAATCTAAAAAATTAAAATGTTGTTTAGTAGAGATTCTGACTATTAAGCTTAAATATGAGTCGCTACTTTTCATTGAGGGAACTATAATCTCCATTAGTAGAGTGGGTGGTTAAAAGATAATGCATCTGGCATCGTTTTAAAGTAATACATGTAGCTATCCAATGGTCCATAATTACACCTATATTTGCTAAAAGTTGACGCAATTATTCATATGAGCTTGGACCAGTCATTATTTCTCTAAAGCAACCAAAAAATAATGAAGAGAAAATTCCATAAAATTGTAAACAAAATTAAAGAATCATAAAAATTCGTTAACTTTGGAGTTGATGTATTCCTGACACGTTCACTATCACTCAAGGCTTATGGATTTGAGGACACTTGATTTTTGAGATCTTGAGAGTCTGAGTTAACCAGCTTTAGTCATTAGGGTTTGAGATTTAATAATACATACCTCCCTAGTTTGAAGATTTGAGCGCTATATTGCGCTCTTCATCTCTACCATCTAAAGAATATGATTAGCACCTCACTTTCACAATTGCATGAATGATACGATGAGTTGAGCAATTACTCAAGGAACTGGGAGTGATTATTTGAGTCTATACCCGATTTAATGATGCTCGAGGATGGGATAAAGTCAATGAAGGATCAAGAAACCCGAGTGTCAATAAACCCTAGCTAGTATATGAACAAGTTCTCATGCCATCGTTTGATATTAATCTATGTGCCAGGATGTGATGAAACTAAATAATCGTTGATCAGTGTGTGCCAACTCTTGGTAAAAGAAGTGGATCTAGACAAAAAGAAAATAAAATAAAAGAAAGAAATATTGAAAGAAAAGCTCTCTTAATTTAAGTAAAATATCAAAGATCTTACACCAATAACGAGAGCTTCTAATCATTTCAAAGTATGCACTTGGACCAAAGCTACATGGACCAAGGAATCAAGCTAGCACCCAAAAAGGGCTCTGCATCGTATAATGATACAAGTCTGGGTATCAAAGGCATCTTAGATACTCAAAAGAGACACACCCGATGTACTCCCAAGAAAACAAGTGTAGACGACTCCAAACTCCCTTGATGAACACACATGTCAACAACCAAAAATGTACATGTGTTGAGTTATAAGGGACTCGAGAGGACCCTCATTCCAATGTGAGGGAGAGAAGAAAAAACACAATCTTATACCCTCCATCCATCATCTAGCCTTCCTACTTTCAACTCTGAGAAACTAATGAGACGGTGGATTGAATGCAAGAAAAGACTTATTCCCAAGTGTTGAAGATTAGGTCAAGAGGAGATTCACTTGGATGGGACTTGGGTTGACATCTTGAATCGACTCTCATGATTGCAGTACACTAAATTTCATATTTTTATATTATATGTTCAAAATAGAGAGTCTGATAATTAGAGAAGTTGGATTCCTTTTGACTAGAGCATGGTTGAGCCAAAATTTTAGGATCACTAAAATTAAAGGTCTTTGATGAATTGAGCTTAGAAAATTTACATGCACTGTCAGGAATTAATCCGACTCTTTCATTCTTTAGATGCTCGAAGACGAGCATAGTTTAAGTATAAGGTTATGATGAATCTCTAATATATCATTTCTATCCTCCCTTATTATCCTCAAAGAATAATAACTTCATTACAAATCTTCATTAGTTCCACATCTTTATCAATAATCCTTCACCTTTAATTAACCCTAATTTATGTATTTAAATTAACACTTTTTTTATTTTATTCCCTATTAAAACCCCCTAAAAATTAGAGTAATTATTGTAGAATTTTATTGTGAGCTTTAAAAGATAGGAATACAAAAAATCAAAACAATTAAAAGTAGTCTATTAAAAAATACCTTTAAATATATTTCTTTGTATAGTTGATCTCTTTTGACTTTTTATTAAACATGAAACTTGTAGAACTCATCGAGATCTACAACTTTCATGTTTTGACTTTTTCTTAATTCGAAAATTAAGTATTTTATTTTGATTTTATTTGTGTTTTATTCTTTTCTATTTTTTCTATTGGACCATGTGGCCCGACCCTTATATGCCATCCATACTCCTCTTTCCACCGTCTGATATGATTCTCTAGATCTCATTTGGATCATCTACTTTTACCTTACCCCGTATCACCGGATCAGATCCGATGGATCTGATCTGGACCTCACATCCGTGCCTCTATGAGGGTTGTTGGATCATGAGATCCAACGATCCTTGTTCATCTTCATCCTCCATCTTATCCTCTTCCAACCGTTATTCCCATGCCCCCTTCCAAATTTAGCTCTCTCTCCATGTCACATCCTCATTCGCCACCCACACTCTGACGAAGCCCTAACACCCCTCATCTTTGTGTGGCCATCAATGGTCCCGATCGTCACTCCAAGCCTTCAAGATGGACGTTACAAGCCATGCCTACACCTCACTGGTAACCATCCTCCTCCTCTTTAAAGCCACCCGCTCTACCACCATCAATGCTCATCGACCATTCTACGAAGTCTCCTCCTAGTCCTCTTCCCCTCCCTGTGACATGGGGATGCGGGATAGAGGTTGATCATGGAGATGATCACCAGGCGTCGACCCATGGAGTTCACTGCCATGTTATGGCTTCCCAGCGGCTGATTGAGCACCAAGGACCGCTGTCCTTATTTTGCAATGACCGGAGGTTCTCAAGGAGCCTCAGTCAAAGTCCTTCTTCTGTCAACTTGTCTTCCCCAATCAGGCCAGATCTATCCTCCTTTTGTTCGATTTTATTTTATTTATCCAACCGCATGCAATGCACCTCTCCACCTAACCATCTATTAAGCTCCACTACACATCCTCCACTTTCTCTACACCTCCGCTCATCACTTCCCTTCATCAGAATCCCCTATCACCTCCGTTGCATCTCCACTCTAGTCCATCAGAGATGAGCATTGGTCCTCTACATCTTCACAACGATAGGATCCCACTTCTCTCATACAACACCCTATACATACTCTTTGGCTATTACTGACCCCCCATGTAGGTGAGTTCCTCAATGGCTGGATCTCCTACAACTGCTCTATTCTAGAGCAGTGACTTCGACGTACCACTACCGCCTTGCCACTGCGGGCCCCCTCAACACTTCCTGAATGATCGAGGATCTTTGCCCAACCATTGTGAAGGTGTCTTGTATCTTTGTTTGCCAGATAATGGCCGGAGGAGAAAAGAAGGGCTCGCTAGAGCATAACCATCACTGCCTCGTGAAGGTGGAGGAGGAGCATGGATGTGAGCTGCAGATACCGTTCGATCATCTAGATCGGATGACCTATATGACCTTCCAGCCTTTGCCATGAAGCACCTGGCTCAACAGAGTCGATCCTGAACCGAAGCATCGGGACACGCGATGCGTCTCGAACATACAACCGACCTCCGATCCTGCATCCAAGCCTAGAAGAGCACATGCCAGGTACATGCAACTGGGCAAACTATAGATAACCCCCCTGCCCCCGCACAACTCCTTCATATTGAAAGTAAGTTTCTCCAAGGCACACGTGCCTCAAGTGCCGCACTTGACCAAATTTTATTGAGGCCCCGACAATTTATAATTAGTGTATATATGCTCCCATACATAAGGAAAAATATTAGAGGAGCCTCTCTTATTTTTGAATATTGGATTTACGCCCTCCAAGGACATGCTTGTTAATATTTATCTATTTATTTGACAGGTGATATCCACATTTTTTTTCCTAGACTCTATTGATCATATCTTGAGCATATAAACTCAGAATTGGTTGATTTTAGTTTCATTTTGTTGCTCTTTTCATTCTCTATCTAATGGTAGGTGTACCTATATGATTTGACACTTTATTATATATGATAAATTCTAGGTGTTCATTGCATTATTTGCTCATCATTTGAATGCCCTTATTGAATCTTTGTTTACTTTTGATGCTCAATTATATAATGAAATAAAGTCACATTTAATTTTCTCAATACTCGAATCATTTTAAGACATATTTAATTTTTCATTTTCGTGTCATTTACATCATTTCTACATTGTTAAAAATTAAATAAAAGTAACATATATTTCATTCACTGTATTGCTTATTTTTGCATGAGTTTCATATGTATTTTTTGTACTTTGTCTGCATTATTTTGTGAGAAATTTTGTGTGCATCTAAATACCTAGAACAGAGGATTTATTCGATCTTAGTTAATCAGTAATTCCAATAAATAGATGAGGAGGCTTGTGTCCCTGTGTTCGACCTTGGTAGATTTGCCAAGTTAAGTTTTCCACATATTCAAAAGTGTGGTTCTGCATGAATCATTTTCACCACCTATACTATGATAAAATACGATTATTAACGTAGTGAAAATGGGGATCATCAATTGTCTTCTTTAGGTTTTTATCATTAAGTTTCTCATTTGATCAATCGGAGTTGGTATCGATCATATGCTTTCTACAAGCATTTATCATGCATACAAATTCTTGTCATGCTTCCAAAGCAAGAAGACCATGAATGGAATTTGATTGGTCCTACTTCATGAGTAAGCTCATGTTTTCTGGTTCACAAGCAAACATATATGATCCCTTTGAGAGATCGTATTTATTTAGATGCCCTCATATACACACTAGCTCACCGGTATTTAGATCTTGAATAGGTCATTGACCTATCAGTTTACGAAATGTACATAATCAGACATATAATAACACATATGTCTCTGGTCATAGGATGCGTGCCTATACCGTTATAGTATATGATGTAGGTCTTGGTGATCTCGATATCATTAAGTCAACCCTTTGACCTAACTAATTTGACACCCCTGAATATCTATTCCTATAAATAGGACTTGCATCAAGAGGTCGGTCAGATATCATCCTATAGAGAAGGATTTGAAGGATACGGGAAAAATCCTCAAGCGCATCACGTAAGCGTGATGATCGCATCGAATGCGATAGGGAGCGACTAGTCGCACTAGTTGCTCGATGCATCGGAAATTAAAAAATTCATGTGATAAAACCACATGATCCAAGAACACTTCTCGGATCGTTTTGTCTAAACCACAAATAAGTAATAGGATTACCTCTTGAGGCGTCGTTGCGATCGAGTCTCTAAACAAAGAGACCT
Source organism: Ottelia alismoides (assembly GCA_037367405.1). NCBI lineage: Eukaryota > Viridiplantae > Streptophyta > Magnoliopsida > Alismatales > Hydrocharitaceae > Ottelia > Ottelia alismoides. The sequence goes on from JAZKJV010001141.1 coordinate 1,174,158, forward strand.
CCTGTATCAAGTCCAATCCGTCAGAGGAGACGCTTGCGAGCGTGTGGATGAATGATGAATCCATGATTCATCGCCTTTATTCTTTCATTTTGGCTAAAATCCTTGGTAAAATACATGTAAATATCCACTAATTCCAATTAATTAACATTCTAAACATAAATATTAATATTATATAATTAACACTTAAATTATCCAAAATAAAAGAATAAAGAGAAAAAGAAAAACAAAAGAAGGATGTATATAGAAAATATACAGACTGATCCTAACCCCGAGACCAGGTCAATATTGACGGGTCGACAAGAGAAATAAGTAGGGGGGAGATAAGGATCCTAATTTATAAAAATATTCAGAAAATTAAGACCAAAAATATAAATTACCCATTTTCACCATGTAAATACTTCACCTATTTTATTTATCATCAAAACCATCTCAAATCAAAACACTTCTTTTATAAAAATTGTTCACAAAAATATATATTATTTTATAAAAATATTAGAAAAATATTTCGGCTTAAAAATAAGATAACCGTAATGAACCGGAAAAGCCGTAAAAACCAACTTCCGAGGTTCATATCTATTTATATAAAACTCCAAATTGACCAAACTCACCTTTAGAATCCGTTTTGTATATAATACTATTTATTAAAAATATCAGAAAAATATTCAGATAAAACCGGTGAGCTTTGGCTTTTTGGACCCGTTGTCTATATGTAATATATGTAGAAACTTCCCCGATTTTTAATTAAATAACCGTAAGTCCGATTAACTTAATTCTTTTTCCTAAAATCATCTAAAATTGTATATAAAAATATAAAAATAAAAATAACTTAAAAATATCAATAAAATCCGGAGGCCCGAAATCGCTACTTTTTTCGTTCGGGCCTCATAACTCGGACGTATGAACTCCGAAATTAGCAAACTCGGGTCCCTAAAATTTTATTTTTCAAATATCTACAAAATGACACTAGTTTCGCTAAAATCGGAATTAATGCGAAAAAAACGGTTTTCGGGTTCGTACTTGTTTGATTGTACAATAAACCGTAACTTATATTATTATTTAATACATTAACACTTTATTTTCACTTAAAAATAAATAATACTTTATTTATTTAAATTAATTAATCTAATTAATTATAATTTTTATCGACACTATTTATTTACTTAATTTAATGTATGAGGTATTTATTCTTATACTTGTATATAACTTCTTTGTCTTCTTCCCTGTTTTGTCTTTTCCTCTTTTATTTCTCTTCTGCCACATGGCATTCTCTCATTGGCCCCATTCTCTTTCTTCTCTCTCCTCCTTTTCCTTCTTTCCCAACGTTTCTTCTTCCTTCTTCCTTCTCCTTCTTCTTCCTTCTCCTTCTTCCTCCCAAACCCAACAAACCCTCTTCCTATTTCTCCAACCGCCGGCCATCAACTACCCCAACGAACGGCAGTTGACCGGCCGTTCGTCAACTACCCTCGCATCCCGTCACCCCCGCCGGTGACCCGATCACCTTCCTTGGCCTCCAAGCAAACTCACCCTATTTAAGGCCGTCTACCCCCTTCGAGTTCATTTCATCCGCCATTTCTTTCAACCTTCCTGAGTTCCGGTGAGAGAGCGGTCGAGTGACAGTCCACCTCTCTGTCAGCCGTCGAGCGACGAGGAGCGAGGATTGGCGAGATCTCGCCGGTGTGAGCATCTCTCCGCCGCGATTCAGCCTCCGCGGTCCGCACTTCGCCGCGTCGAGGCCGCGATCTGCTGGACTCGTCGAGTTTCAGCACTCCTAGGCGCGTCCTGCTTCGACCATCACGCCTCGTCCAGGTTAGTTTCCAATCACTACATCTTCTTCCTCCCCCGTTTCTCTTCTCAGACCCTCCATTTCTCTGTTGATTTTCTCATTAATCCACTTCCCCTGCGTTTTCCACTTGTATCTGTCGTCGTATTCCGCATCCACCTTTGAATTTCCCTTCCATTTCTTATTCTATCCTTCATACCTGATCAACTCCGTTCACGACGGTGAACAGAACCTCGTTCCTTTTTCCATCGCATCAAATAGGAGCGTTCCACTCACTTCTTCGTTTTCCACTCCCTTCTATCCAATTAGATCCATCCAAATCTAAGCTCAAATTTTCTTCCCCTAACGTCTGGCCGAGGCCTCAATTCCTCGAGCATTTGAGTCCATTTGCAGAGGCTTCGAGAGATTCATCGTAGACTTGCAACAGAAGATCAATAATCATCTAGATCATCGGAATCTGACGCCTGCAGCAGATCCTCCCCGCGCGAAGACCAAACGATGCCCTCTGCAGCTCCTGGAGGAACGCCGCTCATAAGCTCCGCCACGAACCGCTCCGCCCCTTGAAGAATTGCACTTGCATCGAGTTAGTTATCGTATCGCGATCGATCAGATCCGCCGTCTTCAAGCCAAATTTTACATCGAAGTCGCGTAGTCGAACGCTCTGGGAACGAAAGCCACCACCGCTATTCGAGAGCTCCGCCGCCGTAACAAATTGCAGATGAACATGTTATACAGGTACCGTCGGATCAATATTTGATCGAACGCGCCAGATTCCGCTACGTTTGACTTCTGCATCTGCGATCGACTCCTATCGCACGGACCGAATAGAATCCACAGGCCAGAACCAGAGCATCCGTTACCCACCGCTAAAGCCTTGAGCGGTGCATGTGACCAGCACGTGCACGGTCTGACGTTTCAGGCAACTTGCAAATTTGATTCCGGATTTCCTTAATTCACGAGCTGATCCCGAATAGGTAAAGTCACGTGGTTCAAGACGTGGCTTTTGGTACTTTTTGCGTAGACAGCCCCCCAGTTCCTGCCCTTTACACTCGCGCCTTTTATTTCTCATAATGATTACACCCATACCCTTAAACGTTGTGCATACATACCATATAAATAATAACAAAATACAAAACCTAAAAAAAATATAAAAACAACACCAAAAATCCTATAAAAATTAGTTAGAGTATATTTTACCATATTTTGCATAATAACCCAAAATAAAATAAAAATTCATAACTAAATAAAACTCCCCTAAAAACGCACAACCTATCATTTTAAAGGTAATTTCATCTACTCTCTACAGAAAATATAAGAAAAATATTTCCATATTCTCTTCACCTTTAAAAATTCAAAATACGTCCTTGTTTGCAATAAAGATAGTTCTTTCTCTCTAAAAGTTAACCAAAATTCATAAAAACCTTAAAAACTTTATAAAAATCCCTAAAAACAGTAAAACACATTAAAAATATAAAAAGTACAAAATAAAATTTAAATAAAAAAATTAATTAAAAAATAAAATAAAAATTAGGAAATCCAAAACTCCCTTGCTTAAGCTTTTCTACCGATTTTCCCTAGTTTAATACAGTTTGCCTCCCTGAGTTCGACACTCCCGTACGAATCCACTATACACATTTGTTTAGGGGTATAAATAAAATAAAGAAGATTAACTAATACTTAATCTTTTCTGATAAAGCTCACCTGGTCGATACGACGACCGAAATCTCTCTCTGACTCTTTTACAGGTTCAGAAGAAGAAGACACGTGATCGGGTGTGGCTTTTTCAATGAATCACGTGCTCCTTGCAATTCATGTTGATGATCCAAGTAGCGGATCTCCGGATCTCGTCACACGAGATCGAACATCTTCTTCACGAGCGAGACGTACCAAAGGAGATGGAGATCCACGAGTAGATGATCCGGCAGCATAACGACGATGCAGCGTCAATGACGACTCTCATAATGGCTCTATGGTGGACGGCCATAAGAGAGAGAGAGATGGAGAGAGGATGTGTATAGAGAATACGAGAGAGAGAGAGACTCGTCGAGTCGGTGCAAGTCGAAGAGAAAGGCATGCCTCTTCTTATATAGGGTTTGGGAGTCCATGGATCCCAATCCATGGACAATACACAATCAATAGTTGAGATTGATTTGTGTTTCTTTCAATGGCCATTTCCTTGTTGTGAAAAACACAACAAAAATTACTTTAATTTAATTTAATATATATCGATAAATCAATATATTTAAATTCAAATCAAATCAATTAATTATCCTTGGAGATAATGAGGAGATAAACCATATCCCCTAAAAATAGGGGACGACCACTCTTCTCATGAAATCTCATTTATCTCATGAGATCTCGTTGTCTCATGAGATTTCATTATCTCATGACATATCTCCAAAATTTACAACAACAATTGTTGTAAATTATTTCACAAATATAATTCACAATTATCTTGTGAAATATTGCAATCGTGTCATTAAAAAATGTGAATCACATTCACATCCCAAAACAAAATGTAAATTATATTTTCAATTAATATTAATTAACAAATATAAATTACAATATGCTCTCTCTTATATGATATAAATCGCATTTATAATATATATGATTAATATGGATAGTGCTATCCACATTGTTCATATCCATGATAATTAAATCACATTTAATCATCTTGGATCTCTTTTCTCATGTGCCCAAATAACATGAATCACATTCACATTATTCATATCTTTGATAATTACATCACATTTAATTATCTTAGATATATCTCCTTATAATATGAATCAAATTCATATTCTCCATGATAATTAAATCACATTTAATTATCACATTTCTCGATGCTTGGATACATATATCAACAATGAAATTATCCATGAACTCTTACAAGCATAATGCGCTTTCTCTGCGGATACTTGGAGATAAGGACATGGCGATTGTATTGTTCCACGTATAGTGACTTGGATATTGAGATCACATCTCAAATCCAGATCTCGGGCCTCCCATAGATGCTTGATTAAATCAAGACCGTAAATCTAATCTTCCCGTTGCATCTGAATCACATTCAGATCAATGTCCAACATTTGGACCAAGATCAGATTACTTCTCTACTGAGAGGAGTCACTAAAATCCAGACCTGTGTCATCACTCCCTAAGAATGGAAGCGTCATGGTTATACAATCGTTTATGATCACATTAGCCTCAGGTATTCCCAATACCTGTACATCCTGCATATTGGAAGACCTAGAATAAACCCTAAGTATTAGATCAACTTTATACTGTCTACTTCAGGGTTTTATCAGTAAGTTTCTCATTTGACCATTGGGATTTGGTATCGATCATATACTTTCCAAAAGCATATATCATACCTAGATCTTGATCATAAACTTTCCAAAAGTATATATCAAACCTACAAATTCAGTCAAGCTTCCAAAGCGAGATGACCGTGCACGGAATTTGATTCTTCCCAATATCTCATGAGTGAGCTCATGTCTTTCGGTTCAGTAGTGAACATGTATGATCCCTTTGAGATATCATATTACTCATACACCCTTATATGCACACCAGCGTGCCGGTATATATACCTTGGTTAGGGCATCAACCTATTGGTCTGCCAAATGTACATACTTGGACATATAGTAACACATCTGTCTCCGGTCAGAGGATGCGTGCCTATATCGTGGCAGCATACGACATAGGACTTTGGTTACTCGTTAAGTCAACTCTTTGACCTAACTAATCTGACATCTCCGAATCTCTATTCCTATGCAGAGGACCTGCATCAAGAGGTCGGTCAGATATCAGCCTATGTGAGAAAGGATTGCCATCTCCTACTCAGGCTGGAGATCACATCTTAATAATCATTTGACGGTGCTTGATGAGTCATCAATCTAACTCTTTAGATATTCATCCAAGCACCAGCCTCTATGATTCAATAATTGAATCAACAGATGTATGATCATTAAGACAACCATGGTACATAATCCTAATTGTACTAAGGGACCTATTGTGCAAATTAGTTATTCTTCATTTCAGATCAGGGAATGATATGTGCAATAACATTTATTGCATAATGGCTCGTCGTGGGATCGCATGTCCAACAGAATTGCCATCTCCTTCTTAGATTGGAGATCATTTCTTAACAATCACTTGATGACGCTGGATGAGTCCTCAATCTAACTGTTCAGATATCATCCAAGCACCGGCCTCTATGATTCAACTATTGAATCAACAACTATATGGTTATTAAGATGGCCATGGCACATGACCCTAATTGTATAGAGGGATCTTATAAGTGCATTCATTCATTTAATCTCAGACATGGAGTGAAACAAAATCAATAACCTTTATTGATATATATCAAATATTATAATAACATTTATTATAGAAATGGTCCGCCTCTAACTCACATGGCTAACAATCTCTCACTAGCACTTAGAATCATTCATGTACAATCATTACACCCACACTCATTACATGTTGGTCAAAAAACTTCTGTGTCAAAGGTTTGATAAAGGGATCAACGATGTTGTCGGTAGAGGCCACCTTGGTGACGACGATGTCATCATGATTTTCTATCACCTGAATGAGGTGGTATTTCCTTTCCACATGCTTTCTCTTTTGATGACATCTAGGTTCCTCCGTCTGAGCTATGGCTCATGTATTATCGTAGAGTAGCGGAATGGGTAAATTAAAGGAAACTATGCCAAGCTCTAGGATGAACTTGCGCAACCATACTGCCTCCTTTGTAGCATCTGATGCGGTAATGTGCTCGGACTCTATTGTTGAATCAATTGTAATGTCATGCTTCTTACTTCTCCCACTCATAGCACCACTGTTCAACAGGAACACAAGCCCTGATATCGACTTTCGATCATCAATATTCTACTGGAAGTCTGAATCTGTGTATCTTAAGTCTTGGAAATAACCATCTCCATAGAGCAAAATGTAATCTTGCGTCCGTATTATGTACTTAAAAATGTTCTTCACTGCATTTAACTGTTTCTCTCGATAGTAGGACTGGTGACGACTTACCATTCCCACGACATGGCACATGTTTTACCTTGTACACATCATGACGTACATTAGGCTTACCACAACTGAAGCGTAGGGGCATCTGGCATTGGCTTTCTTATCCTCAACACTTTGAGGAGCTATCTCTTTAGATAGGTCAATACTGTGTCTTAAAGGAAGGAATCCTTTCTTGGAATTATCCATATGGAAACGTTCCAAGATCTTCTTAATGTACCCATGTCGTAACGATCCTAAAATCCTATTTTCTCTGTTTCTGGACAACATCAGACCCAAGATATAAGAGGCTTCTCAAATATCTTTCATCTCGAAGGTATGGGACAACCAAATTTTAACACTGATCATCATCCATATATCATTCCCAATTACAAGGATGTCATATACGTAAAGCATGATAAACACAATGGTGCTCCCACTAAGCTTCTTGTACACATACAGTTCATTAGGATTATGCACAAAATCATAACTCTTTATGATTTCATCAAATCTGATGTTCCAACTATGAGAATCTTATTTCAGGCCATTGATGGATTTCTTTAGCTTGCATACTTTGCCTTCCTCAGTTATGAAGCCTTGGGGTTGCTCCATATAGATAACCTCCTCGAGATATCAATTGAGGAATGTTGTCTTGACGTCCATCTTCCAAATGTCATATCAAGATATGCAACTATAGCTAGTAGTGCTCTAATGGACTTAAGCATAGCCAATGAGAGAATGTCTCATCGTAGTCGATGCCTTCTCACCACGGACCTCGCCCGAGGATAGGGTCGGCTTGTCCTTGCTCTTCGGTCGATCCAAACGCTGTCACCATGAATGTAGATGAGCTGGAATTTTCCACCCTCTAATGGTGAATGTCGACAAAGGCCAGCGATGGATGGATTTATAGGAAGGTGAGAGTGTAACGACTGATGGAAGTTTCGTGCAGGTGGAGGAGGCGCAACGGCTGGTGAAGGTGCGAGGCGTTACGTCGAGTAATGGTGGCGCATGGCTGCTGCGGTTACGGGAGGATGGCAGACGTTGATGCTAGGGAAGGCGAGGGGGGACGGGGCACGTGTCGTACGCAATCTGCCAGGAGAGGGTGGTCACATGCAGGGCATGTGACCTGGGGAGAGAGGTGAGAGAGAGTGAGATGGGGGGTGGCACGTGGCACGCTCAGAGGCTACCACGTGGCACCCAAAAAATTTTCAAAAATAAAATATAGAAGAAAATAGAAAAGAAGTAGAAAAAACCTTGGATTGAAAAATGTCCTTCATGAAAGTTATTCAACTCGATGAGATATACAACTTTCAAGGACCTGTGAACAAAAGAGGTCATTTGTATGAAGTAGATTTTTTGAAGGTTCTCCATGTGTATAGAAAACCGGCTTTTTGGAATTTTATATTTTTTTGGTGGTTTTAAAGGAGGATAAAAAGATAGAAAAATATGATAAAATACAATAAAATTAATTACACGTTAATCTAATTTTTTATTTTTAATAAATAAGAAAATAAAGAAATTAATATAGAAGAACGAATCACGCAACTTTTGTACAGACCGACAATGGACACCCTGACACAGTCAGTTTCTTTGAATTCAGCTTTGATCTAGATTTGGATTTTTGTATCGCTTAATAAAACTTATATCAAAGAACACAAGTGAAGAAAAACTAAAATTAAAAGGGCTAATTATGTAAATAAAAACTTAGGTCAAAAATAGCAAAAAGGTAAAATGCGCAAAAGAGAACCAAAAATCAACTCACATATGAGCTCCGAATTTTATGAAATTAGTTTTGTTTTGAAGGTATTTGAAAATGGAGTACTTTAAAAGTGAGTAGACAAAAATTGGACATTATATGAGGGAGATATGCATATTTTAGTCCGTTAGATGTGAAATTAGACTTTGTGATTATTTGACACTTATTTGAGTTAGTAAATTTTTTGTATTTTTTATTTATAATTGTTAGTAATATTACACAATGGAGTGGTTTGGGTCAATTGAAGTTAGGATGAATTAATTATAAACTGTGGAAGTTAGTTGTTTTTTGGATCAATTTACACTTGGGATTTTTAATGCAATTATGCATGGTGAAATGCAAATATTATTTACAAATATATGTATGCTAATGATGATCTGTTAATTGTTAAATGCAAATGATTTATGGGGAACAAAGCCTAATAAAGCAATTTTAGCATGATGAATACGAGATTCATCATATCCATATACTTAAACCATGCTCATCCTCGATCATCAATGAATGAATGACTTAGTTGAATACACCCCTGACTGTGCATGTGAATCTTCAAGGCTCAATTCATAGAAGACCCTTAATTTGAGTAATCCTAAAATTCTGGGTTCAACCATGTTTTAGTCAGAAGGAATCCAACTTCTCGAATTTTCAGACTATCTATTTGTACATATAATATAAGGATATGATTTTTTGTATACTGCATTCATGAGAGTCAAGTCGAGACAGTCTCATTAGTTCGTCAGACTTGAAATATGGATGGACGGCCAGATGATGGAGGGTATAGGATTTTGTCTATTTTTCTCTCCCTTACATTGAAAAAAGGGGGCCTCTCGAATGCCTTTTTACTCAACGCATGTAGATTTTTAGCTTGTTGATCAATGTGTCTGTCAAGAGAGTTGGAGTCGTCTGCACTTATTTTTCTAGGAGTACACCGGGGTGTGTCTCTTTTGAGTATCTAGGATACCTTTGACAGCCAGACTTGTAGCATTTACGATGCAGAGCCCTTTTTTGGTGTCAGTCCGACTCCTTAGTCCTAATTAGCACTTGGTCCAAGTGGACACTTTAAAAATATTTGGGAGCGCTCGCCATTGGTGGAAGCTCATTTGTAATTTGACTTTGGAGGACAGAGCTTTTTCTTTGAGAGAACTTATCTCTATTTTCAATTCATTTGTTGGCTAGATCCACTGCTTTTACCAAGAGCTTGTGCGCACTGATCAACAATTTAATTTTGTTTCATCACTCCCTAGCACATAGGTAAATATCAAAAGATAGAACATGAACTTGTTCACATACTGGCTAAAGTTTTGCTGACACTCAGGTTTCTTGAAGCCTTCATTACTTTATCCCATCCTCGAGCATCATTAGATCGGGTTTATACTCAAATTTACAGTCCTAGTTCCTGAAGTGATAACTCAACTTATCTCATCAATCACGCAGTTGTGAAGTAAAGTGATGATCATATTCCTTTAAGGTATAGATGAAGAGTGCAATATAGCGCTCATATCTTTCAAACTAGGGAAGTGTGGATTATTAAGTTCAAAACTCTAATGACTAACGTTGTCTAACTCATATTCTCAAGATCATAGAAATCAAGCGTCCTCAAAATCCTTAAGCCTTGAATGGTAATGAATATGTCAGGAATAGTCCAACCAAGGAATGCATGAGATTCCTAATGAAATGCAAGAACATGAGTGATCTTTTTTTTCTTTTTTTGTCTTTTTATGTCAAACAGGTATTATATACAGAAAGCGTTTAGTGTTATATACATTATATACATTACTTGTACCGATCCCCGATGTTAGATGAAAATAATTAAAGTACGAGCTATGGATAAAGTAGATAGAATATATACAACACACCCCCTATACTTAGCAAGTGATATGTCCTCATGGCACAAAGTGAAATGTAGACATAGCTCGTACTAAATATAGTTGAGACAAGAATAATAGAAGTCGACATGCCCCCCCTATACTTAGACATTTGAGGGACTAAGAACAGAAGAAAAGCATGAAATGAGGCAGTCGAGGGTGAACGAAAAGAATAGAAGAGATGTATACACAATGATACTGGTCCCCTTATAATAAGTATTGGGGAACCGAGAGTGGGTTGATGGATATACATAAGAGTATTATATTCTAAGAGGTGGTTTATCCGAGAAGTTCGAGTCTTTCGTCAAATGCCACGTCCTGAGTGAAGGAGATTTATTCTACTTGCATTAACTGCTCATTGGATTTGACAAAGTGTTTAAGTAGCTGACCATTGACTATAGATGTTTGTGTGCTATCTACGGTCTCTAAGATCTCAACACTTCCGTTATTGTGTACCTCTCTTACAATGAAGGGTCCCATCCATTATGATTTCAATTTACCTTTGAAAATTTTCAATTTTGTGTTAAATAACCATACTTTCTGTCCTGTGACAAAGTTCTTTGTTTAAATGTTCTTTTCGTGCCATTTCTTTACTTTGTCCTTGTGAATGGTGTTCTTTTCGTAAGCATGATTTTGAATTTCAGATAGTTCATTCAAATTCATCTCTCTGTTCTTCTTTTCTTGGTGACAGTTCCAAGTAATCTTTTTGATTGCCTATTCTAATTTATGTACGAGTTCTACAGGCAAATGACATGGCTTTCTATATACCATTCGAAACAGGGAGGTGCCCAATGGGGTTTTATAAGCAGTTCGGTAAGCCCATAGAACCTGGTCCAGGAGTTGGGAGCAGTTCTTCCTGTCAGGGCAGACGAGTTTCTGTAAAATTCCTTTGACCTTATTGTTTGACACCTCGGCCATGCCATTGGATTATGAATGGTAAGGACTAGTGACATGGTGCTCGATGTTGTATTACTAAGTCAACTTCTTCACCTCCCAGCTGATAAAGTAGCTACCTCCATCAGATATTAATACCTTTGGGGTTCCAAACCTCGAAATAATATGATCTTTCAAAAACTTGCATACAATTTTGCTATATGTTGCTCGAGTAAGAATAGCCTCCACCCACCTAGATAAATAATCTACCACGAGAAGAATATATTCAAATCCTTGAATATTAGGGAATGTGCCTAGAAATTCAATGTCCCATGCGTCGAATACATCACAAATGATCACTGGTTGCATAGGCATGGCATCTTTGGGACCAATGGTCCCTCCCTTTCTCTGACAGACCGGACACGACCTGACAAAATTGTAGGAATCTTTAAACAAGGTCGGCTAGTAGAATCCACATTGTAGTATCTTCTCAGTAGTCCTCTTCCTAGAATGATGTCCTCCTGCCTCCAAGGTATGGCTGAGATTGAGGACGCTTTGGTATTCCTCTTGAGGAATACATCTACTCCATATGCAATCTGATCCTTCAAAGAAACGGAATGGATTCTCCCAAAGGTAGTGTCTGGCTTCTGACATGAGTCGGTCGATTTTACTCTTGGGCCAACCCAGAGGAACTTTCTTGGAGATAAGATAGTTCACCGTGTTGGCATACCATGGGAGCGAGTCAATAGCAGAAATTGACTCGTCTGGGAAGGTTTCATGGATGGATTCAGATTTAGGGATTTTGTTGTGTTTGATTTGTGATAAATGATCAGCCTTGACATTCTTAACCCCAAGTCTGTCTTTAATCTCCAAATCAAATTCTTGAAGCAATAGTATCCATATAAGGAGTCACGCTTTTGCATCTTTTTTTGCCATTAAGTATCGAGTGGCAGAATGATCTGTGTAAACTGTCACCTCCTATCCTAAAAGTATAGATCGAAATTTTTCCAAGGCAAAGACTATAGCAAGCATTTCCTTTTCGATCACAGTGTAATTTTTCTGAGTAGGGTCTAAAACTTTGCTTGTGAAGTGATTAGCATACGGGATTCCATCTTTTCTTTGTCCTAACACAACCCCTACTGTGAAATTGGATGCGTCTGTCATGATCTTAAAGGGAAGAGACCAATTGGGGGTTTGTAGGATGGCAGTCTCAATGATCCTCTTTTTGAGTAGTTCAAAGGCTTCAAGACACTTATGATCTTCTAGGCATTTGGTGTCTTTTCCTAGGAGGTCAGTTAGTGGTCGGGCAATTTTTGAAAAATCCTTAATAGATCTCCTATAAAATCCGACATGCCCTAGAAAAGACCGTACTTATTTCACATTGGTAGGTGGCTCGAGTTTTTTGATCACATCCATCTTAGCAGGGTCAACCTCCATTCCCTTTTTAGAGATGACATGCTCCAATACAATGTCCTCTTTTACCATGAAATGGCTTTTCTCCCAAGAGAGAATCGGATTCACTTCCCTACACTTTTGGAGGACTCAATCCAGGTATGCTAGACAATCATCGAATGAATCACCATGGATCGAGAAGTCATCTATGAAGACCTCCAGGAAATATCCAACCATTTCGGCAAAAACCGTAATCAGGCATTGCTGAAAAGTATCGGGGGCATAACGAAGTCCAAAAGACATGCACCTGAATGTGTATGTAACGAAAGTACATGTAAAAGTAGTCTTTTCCTGGTCCTAGGGGGCAATGGCTACTTGATTGTTGCTCGTATCCATTTAAGAAATAGAAGTATTCTCTCCCTGTCAATCTCTCTAAGATTTGATCAATAAACGGTAGTGGAAAGTGGTCCTTCTTCGCATTCAGACACCTGTAATCCACATAGACATGCCATGACGTGGGTACTCGTGTCGTGATCTCGTCTCCCTCCTCATTGGTGATAATCTGACGTCCTGATTTTTTCGGGGTGACATGCAAAGGCGACACCCACTTGGAGTCTGAGATGGGATATATGAAACCAGCCTTACACCATTTTTTCGATCTCAGTCTTAATCACTTCCCGTAAGTTTGGATTCAACCTACGTTGGCATTCATGGGAGGGTTTAGCATTATCCTCAAGGTAAATATGGTGTAAGCAAAAAGCTGGGTTTATCCCTAGAAGATCAAACAATCTCCAACCTATAGCCTTGCGATTTTTCTCTAAACCATTAAGCAGGCAGATCTCCTACTCTTCGGTCAGATGTGAACTGATGATGACAAGAAACTGTCCCTTATTTCCCACAAGGAAGGCATACTTAAGAGTAGGGGGCAATGGTTTGAGCTCGGGTAAGTCTGTATCATTAATCGAGTCTGACTTCTCATTAGTTCTTCTTGTTGTGATGTAGATATTTGTAATGTATCAATATCGGCCACCATCTTGGTTTTTTAGGGATCAGATTGCTAAGGATGGAATGTGGTGTGCCAAGCACCGCGTCCAATCTATGTACCTCACTCCGGGATTGTCCATATAGAGAATGGACTGACAGGTCAAGAGGGGCCTCGAGTCGCCGAGAGTATAGGCAGATGCATGGATGAGATGGAAGACTAAATCATCAATTATGTCCTCTCCAGATGAGGGTGATTCTATCATTGTGGTTGGTTTTTTTCTCCAGGGCCCAACTGTTGCTTCTGTATTTAAGTAGCTGACCATTGACTATAGATGTTTGCGTGTTATATAAGGTCTTTAAGATCTCAACACTTCCGTTATTGTGTACCTCTCTTACGATGAAGGGTACCCTCCATTATGATTTCAATTTATCTTGGAAAATTTTCAATTTTGCATTAAATAACCATACTTTCTTCCCTGTGACAAAGTTCTTTGTTTGAATGTTCTTTTTGTACCATTTCTTTACTTTGTCCTTGTGAATGGTGTTGTTTTCGTAAGCATGATTTCGGATTTCGGATAGTTCATTCAAATTCATCTCTATTTTCTTTTTTCCTTGGTGACTGTTCCAACTAATCTTTTTGATTTCCCATTCTAATTTATGCACGAGTTCTGTGGGCAAATGACACGGCTTTTCATATACCATTCGAAACGGGAAGGTGCCTAATGGAGTCTTATAAGCCGTTCGGTAAGCCCATAGAACCTGATCCAGGAGTTGGGATCAGTTCTTCTTGTCAGGGCAGACGAGCTTCTGTAAAATTCCTTTGACCTCCATGTTTGACACCTCGGCCATGCCATTGGATTGTGGATGGTAAGGACTAGCGACACGGTGCTCGATGTTGTATTGCTTAGTCAACTTCTTCACCTCCCAATTGGTAAAGTGGCTACCCCCATCAGATATTAATACCTTTGGTATTCCAAACCTCGAAATAATATGATCTTTCAAAAACTTGCCTACACTTTTGCTATCTGTTGCTTGAGTAGGAATAGCCTCCACCCACTAAGATAAATAATCTACCACGAGAAGAATATATTCAAATCCTTGACTATTAGGTAATGAGCCCATAAATTCAATGTCCCATGCGTCGAATACATCACAATTGATCACTGGTTGCATTGGCATGACATCTTTGGGACCAATGGTCCCTCCCATTCTCTGACAGACCGGGCACAATCTGATAAAATTGTAGGCATCTTTAAACAAGGTCGGCCAATAGAATCCACTTCTAGTATCTTCTCAGTAGTCCTCTTCCCAGAATGATGTCCTTCGGTATCCAAGGTGTGGCTGAGATTGAGGACGCTTTGGTATCCTCTTGAGGAATACATCTTCTCCATATGCAATCTGGTCCTTCAAATTAAAAGAAACAGATCCTCCCAATGGTAGTGTCTGGCTTCTGACTTGAGTCGGTCGATTTTACTCTTGGGCCAACCCAGAGGAACTTTCTTGGAGACAAGATAGTTCACTGTGTCGGTATACCATGGGAGCAAGTCAATAGCAGAAATTGACTCGTCTGGGAAGGTTTCACGGATGGATTCAGATTTAGGGATTTTGTTATGTTTGATCCGTGATAAATGATCAGCCACGACATTCTTAACCCCAAGTATGTCATTAATCTCCAAATCAAATTCCTAAAGCAATAGTATCTATATAAGGAGTCGTACTTTTGCATCTTTTTTCTCCATTAAGTATCGAGTGGCAGAATGATCTGTGTAAACTGTCACCTTTGATCCCAAAAGTACAGATCGAAATTTTTCCAAGGCAAAGACTACAGCAAGCATTTCCTTTTTGGTCACAGTGTAATTTTTCTGAGTAGGGTCTAAAACTTTGCTTGTGTAGTGAATAGCATATGGGATTCCATCTTTTCTTTGTCCTAACACAACCCCTACTATGAAATTGGATGCGTCTGTCATGATCATGAAGGGAAGAGACCAATCGGGGGCTTGTAGGATGGTAGTCTCAATGATCCTCCTTTTTGGTAGTTCAAAGGCTTCAAGACACTTATGATCTACTAGGCATTCGGTGTCTTTTCCTAGGAGGTCAATTAGTGATCGGGAAATTTTTGAAAAATCCTCAATAAATCTCCTATAAAATATGATATGCCCTAGAAAAGATCGTACTTATTTTACATTGGTAGGTGGCTCGAGTTTTTTTTATCACATCCACCTTGGCAGGGTCAACCTCCATTCCCTTCTTAGAGATGACATGCCCCAATACAATGCCCTCTTTTACCATGAAATGGCTTTTCTCCTAAGAAAGCACCGGATTCACTTCCCTACACTTTTGAAAGTCTCTATCCAGGTGCGCTACAAAATCATCAAATGAATCACCATAGATCGAGAAGTCATCTATAAAGACCTCCAGGAAATCTCCAACCATTTCGGCAAAAACCGCAATCATGCATCGTTGAAAAGTGTCGGGGGCATTACGAAGCCCAAAAGGCATGTACCTGAATGTGTATGTAAAGAAAGTACACATAAAAGTAGTCTTTTCCTGGTCCTAGGGGGCAATGGCTACTGATGAACTAGGTTTTTCACCGGTCTAAAGTAACCCGCACAAAGCGGGTCACATTGTCGCTGAGGCGACCGACAAAAGACCTCGATCAATCAACAATTAACCCGCAATAAATATATGCAATGAATGTCCAAAAATGTGGAGTTAAAATTTATTATAACTCTACATGTAAATGTGTATAGGTGTAAGCACAAGTAGAGGTCGAACACTGGGAGGCGAATGGTTGTGTGGTGAAATTGATTGTGCAATTACTCAATTCAATGATCATGTCCAATTCCTTATTGTTTTTGTGGGTTTTTAATTTTATATTATTTTATTTTATTTTTGGTTTTATGATTTTTATTTTGTTTTTACATTATATATTTTTTATATTTTCTTTTTATATTTTGAATTATATAATATATATATAAAGATATGTATAAGAGGAGAGAGAAAGAAGTAACATAATATATAGATGTATATATATACACTCAAAATGTATTACATATAATATTTTTATATATATTTTTATATTTTTGTTATATTTTTTCTGGAATTTTTCTATTTTTTATGTATTTTCATTTCAAAAATGTCCCTAATAAGGGACTAATTAAGTAGGCCGCAAATAATTTGGGTTTTAAAATATTAAATAAGTCCAAAAATAACCCAAATTAATTTTAATACATAAATAATAGTATATACATAATTATAAAATAGGAAAACATATTTTTGATATTTTTAAGGGGTTTTTATATTTTTTTAGGATTTTGGAGCTTCTTGAAATTTTTATATTCTCTTTTCTATTTTCAGGGTTTTTCATTTTCTGAACTCAATATATATATAATTATACTATATATAATTTTTTTGTAATTTTTCAAAAGCATTTTATAATTTTTTTTGTATTTTTAATTTAAATAGTGCAAAAAGGGCTCTCTTTTCATTTTAAATAATTAGGAAAAATGCAAAAAAATGCAAAATAAAATGTGGGCGTGGAAGAACACTGCATGAAGCACCTGACCTAATTCTTGTGTAATTTTAGGAGCCTCATAGGTATTTTTAATAAATAGATAAAAGACACAAAAATAAAACAGCCTGGTAGGGGCATTTTTGCAAATAAAATAACTTCAGGGGGTCACAGTGCAAAAAAACCAAAATATCTTAACGTGTTCTGCAAATCTAAGGACTAAAAACAAATAAGCAAACCCGCCAGGGCCCCCTTGCAACTTAACCATCACGTGGGACTACACGTGATCCGCACCCACAGGGACCAAAACGCAATTTCAGAAACTCTAGGGTCCTGATTGCAATTTTTCACAAAAATAATACACTTTAGATTTTATTTTATGGACTAAAGATAAATATACAAACTAGCAGGGGGCCCGTGCAATTTACCCACCTCACGTGGGGCGACACGTGAGGTGACGTGGACTGGACCCAAGTGTAATATGAAAAACAATTGAGTTCCACGCAAAATTTCCACCTTATTTACAACGTTATATCTTATTTACAGAATTAGAAATTAATTACAAAAAGAGCAGGGGCTAAATATGAAAATTACCCCTAAACGCGCGCTGGTGGACGGCGATGAAGGCTTTACTTGGATACGCGTCGCACATCCAACGGTGGATACCGGTTCACCGATGAAGGGTTTGGATTAGATCACCCGAGGTGATCTGACGGTCTGAGAGCTGCTCCATCGGACGGCTGTCACTCGAACTGGGGCCTTGATCTTCATCCAACGGTAGAGGGCTAGCGTGGAAGAACAGGGAAGAAGGCTCGCCGGGACGAGCTTCTTCCGACCAGATCTCGCGCCTCCGCCGGTCTCTGCCGCTCCTGAAGGTCCCAAAAGCTTCCTGGAAGGTTGCCTGAACTGCTGGAGGTCTTAGATCGATCGGAGGTACGCTGGAGCGCCGCCACGAGCTCGGAGACGAAATGGGGCTCCAGGTACCTCCACTGGCTTGGGATTCGTCTCCTGGTGTTCTTTGACGCACCTGACCTGCACAGAAAGGTAGAGGGGCTCGAGGTCTCTCTCCTCGACCCGAGGTTTGAAGCTGGAAGCAAGGGGATGACGATGGGCGGAGAAGCTCCGGCGGAAGGTGGTGGAGGAGCTTCGTTTCGTAGATCTAGGACAGATCTGGTTGGGTTCAGGTGACTCGGAGGTGGAGAAGACGGTGGGGGATTAAATGGTGGTGAAAGGGAGTCGGGAATCGGTTGATGGCACGGTGGAGAAGTCGCCGGAGCTCCTACCCTATGCTACTGAACTAAAGGCGAAATAAAATGCAGAAATAAAATGCGGGAATAAAAATCTACCTAAAAATGTAAGTGCGCAGCTCTTATACCTAGAGAAACTCCAGGGAGCAGGACGGCTGCCGGAGAGCCGCCGTGGGTGCAACCACCACCATCTCCAGCCGATTCAAGGTGCCGGCGGCATCCTCCTGTCACGAGGAGCACACCAGGGACTGAATGCGAGGAAGAACATGGGTTGAGGCTGACCAAATTTTGCGGAGGAGGCGGTGGTTCTTTATTTAAGAACAGGCTTGGGCACCCTTATTGACCGGCCAAAATTAAAGAATCTGGGCTATGTACAAAAGAACAAAAGATGCAGCGGGGATCATGATGCATCTGGGAGAAAAATCCGTGAAGGGATCGACGGTGATGGAGCATCATGTCGAGCGGGAAAAATGGCGGAAATCGGGGGACGCGACAGTTCTGTCGGACATCAGAGGCGCAGGGGGGAGTTGACCAGAGGTCAACAGTCTCTGGCCTCTGATTGGCCCACGTCAGACCAAACTTGACCCATTTATTACACGTAGCAAATGAATTAATTAGAATTTATTTATAAAATAAAAATTGTTTAATAATTAATGTAGTATTTATTTACGATTTTTATTTATTTTTTTGAAGTGTTTTATTATGGGTTTATTTTAATAATGTGTATATGTAAGTATTTACATGTATTCTTGTGTATTTTATGTTTAATTGTTTATTTTATTTTATTATATTATTGTCTTATTTCATAAATTTATAATTTATTTTTGTGAGTGTGAGGGTATTTTTGTTTAATTTTTATGAGTTTATTTTTATTTTTAAATAAATAAGTATATGTATATGTAGGTATACTTATAGGTATTTTACATGTATATTATATATATTTTATTTATATAAGGAATTTTATTTGTTTTTTTATTTTAGATTTGTATTTTTAATACGTTATATATAATATGTTCATTATTATAAGAATATAGATGAATAAAGAATAAAATGATTAAATCCCCTTTTATTTATATACATATAGGTAGCATAGGTCTTTTGTCTATGTAGCCTATAGACTTATTTAATTTTACAAATTCTTTTTAGTTTTTTTAATTCTAATATGTACATGTATTCTATACATTATTTACAAAATTTTAAAAATATAAGTTTATAGAAATAATGAATGAAGAATAAATTGAATATTTTATTCGGGTAAATTGTACAATAGGGGCTAAAACCTAACTTTCACAGATGGGCTCCAAAAATTATGAAACTGATTTTATTAAATAGTTCATGGAAAGCTATATACAATTAAAAGTGAGTTTGGGGGATTTGGAGTTTTTATTTGCAATATATGGGTCTGTGAAGTTGAGGTTTTGGCTTTTTATTCTGGGTATAAAATGTACACTGAGTATTATTTTTACACAAACTCAATTTTGTATTTTTATTTACATTATTATCTACAACTTTCATGTACAAAGTTTCTTTATTTGATGAATAAATAATTATGTACAAAATAGGTGTCAAAAATGCATAAATAAATGAATTAATAAATGAGGTATTTATTGTATAATGGCCCTTATCTCCCCCTACTTTATTCCTTGTCGACCAATTCCATGCTGGCCTTGGTCTCGGGGTTAGGGTCATAAAATATTTGCAATATTTTACTCCTTTTTCTTTTCTTCCCTTTATTCTATAATTTTGGCATTAAAAACCTTATCTTATATACAATTAATACAATAAATAATGAATGCTATTACGTACAAATTGAGGCTATTTACATGCATTTGCTGGGGTTTTTAAGGCCAAAATGATAGAATAAAGGTGATGAAATGGAGATTCATCACCCCCCTATACTTGCCTTTGCTATTCCCTAGCAAATACTTATGCAATAAGTACAAAAAGAACAAAGAATAAGAAGAAAAGAAAAAGCAAAAATAAAGAATTCAAAAAAAAAATAAATTGAATTGATCATGATTATTAAACTTATCTTGTACAAAATCAAAGTTTGGAGCTCAGATTAGACCTTGGTGTGAAAATGTGTGTGGAACCTAGTCGGGAACAAAATTTAAAACACAACAGCCTTCGAGAGTCATAGAACTCGGTTCAAATCTCCTCAATAGCCAGGTCAGAACTAGCCTACATCATACGCAAACCCTTATGACTATGAAGCTGACTTGTACAGTGTAAGTAATAGTGGCTCTCCCCAACTGAAATAACAAAGGAACTGACTTCTCCAGAATGACAACCCAATGACTCCCCAATCCAGCCCTCTACCGTCGATGAGCGGGGTATTCCCTTCTAAGTTCAAGTGGCATCCAACTCAAGCGGAGGGGAATAAAAGAATAGACGGTAGCCAGTGTAGTTACCTATCCTGGGATGCAAGACCAGTGTAGTCAAGTCATCCAGCTGCAAGCTTACATGGTATAACTTTGATGCTCAAGCTTGCTTATTTTCTATACAACATATATACATACTCCGGTAGGCACTTTTATTTTTATTTACTTTTTTGGTGTTTTTCTTTTTCTCTTCTCTTTTTTTTTTCAACGTACTGTTTACAACAGCATTTACATAAGGACTTTTCCCTCTTGAGCCAGAAGACTATCCCTCTTTTGAAGCTTTATTGCAACCCACACTCTCCTGTCATTCGACTTCATTGAAACTGGACCAGGTTGGGGTGCACTTCCCTCCCTAGACGAGGATGAATGTTTCCACACGTGTGCGTCTCAGACTGGCAAATCCAACCCCCTCACCACTCCAACTGAGTTGAGCCAAGTGAAAGGTGCAAGTGTCCAAGTTAGGTCACGGCCGACAAGAGTCATACGTGTGTTTCGAAAAGTTCTAGTTAGTCCACTGAGGTGACTTGAACCCAGCCCTACTTTCTCAAAGAATTAAGTCTGAATAGACCTGAAGTACCTTAAACCTAGTTCCCATAAGGTTCCAATGCAGTTAGGTGCAGTAAGGTCCAACCAAGCTCCAATCTTCGACTTTATTGGACTAGTTCAATCATCAAGCTCAATAAAAGAATATGAATGCTATGCAGATGCTATTTACAAATATGCAAAGAATAATGCAATTTTTCAAAGAATTTGAAAACAAAGTGAGGAATTTTTACACAAAGATTTTTTTTGTAAATAAAAGAATTTTGGCACTCAAAGTATAAAATATGTACAACTATTTACACGGGCGTGCCGCTTTATTTTACAAGACTTAAAGAATTTACAGGATTGATCAAAGTGATTTATTTAGGTGCATACACAATTGATAAAGAATTTAATGTATTTTATTTGTGATTTATTTTATTTATTATGATGCTTTTATTCCTCAAATTTATTTGAAAATCATTTTGAAAACTATAGTACAAAATAATTTTTGCAAATATTTACAAACATTTGAAAGCCATTTTGCAAAGATTTTGCAAACACTATATACATTTTTCAAAAAATATTTTTACAAACATTTTCAAAATCATTTGCAAATAGGTTTCCAAATCCTTTATTTCACACAAATAAAAGAATTTTTGTAATCAAAATATTTTTACATAGGTTGAAATCATTTCTCAAAAAGTTTTCCAAACAGTTCACACCATTTTTCAAATCATTTTGCAAAAATATTTTTGACCTTATTTATTAATCAGTATATACAAAAAGAATCCTAGGAATGAGAAGCATATATATTCCTAAATGAACTAAATCATATTGTTAGCCTTATTTATTAATAATTATACGAAAGTACGAGTTATGGCTAAAGTATATACAGAGTATATATGACCCCCCTATACTTAGCATGAGCTATGTCCTCATAGATCAGAAAAGGGAAAGAGAAGACATAACTCGTACTGAGTATAGAAATGTCTATACTACGACGACTAAAAGAATAATAAACGAGAGAAATGAATAAGAAAATGACCGTCCCCCCTATACTTAGGATCAAATAATCCTAAGTATAGCAGACTGTACACAAGGTAGGGAGGGCCATGGGTGGGAATAAACAAATCAAAGAATTAACAAATCAGGGGTGCACCCCCTATACTTAGGACAAAGTATGTCCTAAGTACAGAAAACTGTCATAAAGGGGCGACACCTTTTATTTTAGATAAAGAAATATGAAAAGGAAAAGAAGAAAAGAAGAAAGAAGAGATATATACAGTAGATGAAAAGATCATGGAGAATATACGCATCACTCCCCCTATACTTAGGGTGAGATATCCCTAAGTATAGGCAACAACAGGAGTGACGAAACTGAACGACGAAAGAACAACGCGTTGTGTACCCCCCTATACTTAGGACAAAGTACGTACTAAGTATAGACACAAAGATATGGCGATAGATCTAGGGCACACAAAACATACGAGAGAAAGAAACGGAATATACAACACATATATCCAAGTGGTGAAGAACTGGTGAAGTACAGGACGGTATCTGACAATTGAATACCGTACTCGCATCATTGTCTCCCTGCGAGAACGAGGATGCAATCAGAAAGACACCCGGATATGCAGTCAGGTGGAGAAGTCGGCTACCGAAGTAAAATAGATCGAAAGGACAGATATCGGGTCCGGTAGCATGAAGCAGTCAATCGGCCCATACGGTCAGCATGAGGAAACAGAGCTGATACCGTAAGATCGGGAGGAAGAAAGAGCAGTACAGACTCCTCCGGTCAATCAGAGTCTCAGAAAGATATGGAAATGTAAGGAACATGAGACATCGTGGCATTCAGTGGTCATGAGGTCGAAAGATCAGAGGAGACACACCTAATGCCGCAAGTCATGGCTCAACCCCGCGAGGGTCGTCAAGGTGAGCAGGCCAAAAGTAGCCAGGAATCAGACCATAATCATAAGACTTGGTCCCGTGATCCGCAAATCGGATACACAATCAGAAAGAGGACCAAGTACACAATTCAAAAGACTCGGCTTCGTGCCCCAATAGACAGGAGACACCAGAAATGAAACCGAGTACCTAGAAAATGATGTACCCTTCCGCAGATAACCCTCGGGGAGTAGTACATGCTAATCATCGAATAATCAGAAGAAGACTCGACCTTGCGAGGGTCGTCAAGGCGAGCGGACGCAAAGGCGTCAGTGATCCATTAGACGGATCATCAGTATCAGTCTCGGTAGCTGACATATCGGCTACCAGCAGAAGAGACCGGATAATCTAAAGAATGTGGCAGCATCCCACAGATAACCCTTGGGGAACAGGCTGCCAGCTAGGCATGGGAATAACATATATCAGGAGCTCAACCTTGCGAGGACCGTCAAGGTGAGCAAACTCAAAGGAGTCTAATCAAACATGTCCCATGATCCGCAGATCGGATAGGCAACTCAAGATGGGACCAGTAATCAAGTATATCAGACGACTCGATTCCGTGCTCCGCAGATCGGAGACACAATCAGCAGTAGAAACCGAGCGTAAAGAGAGTGTCGCAGTCTCTCGCAGATAGTCCTCGGAGAGTACTGCGATCTTGGCAAGGAATAGTCAGAATGTGTCTCTACCTTACGAGGGTCGTCAAGGAGAGAGAAGGGCTCAAAGGAGCTGGGTCCATCAGACGGACCCACATAGTGGTCTCGGTGGTCGACAAATCGGCTACCATCAGAAGAGACCAATCAGATCTAAAATATGTCGTAGTCTCCCGCAGATAACCCTCAGGGAGCTACGATCTAGTCAATGAAGAATCAGAAAAGAGCTCATCCTTGCGAGGACCGTCAAGGAGAGTGGACTCAAAGGAGTCTAAACAAGTCGATCTCATGCCCCAACAGGTCAGGGACATAATCAGAAAGGGAGGCCGAGTACACAAATCAGACGAATCGGCTTCGTGCTCCAACAGACAGGAGACACCGGAAATGAGCGAAGCCGATCGTAAAGAAAGTGTCACATCCTTCTGCAGATAGTCCTCGGGAAGTGATGTGAGTTATATAATGAATAATCAGAGTACATCTCATCCTTGCGAGGGTCGTCAAGGAGAAAAAGAGGCTCAAAGGAGCCGGATCCATCAGACGGATCCACAGAGAGTTTGGTCTCGACAGACAGCAGACCGTCTATCAACGGAATAGACCAGAGTGGGCTATAATGTGTCATAGCCTCTCGCAGATAACCCACGGAGAGCTATGAACTAGGCAGTGGGCAAATGGAATATCAAGGCTCATCCTTGCGAGGACCGTCAAGGAGAGACGTCAGATAGTTGTCCCCCATGTGCCGACAGATCGGGCACACAATCACAGAGGGAGGCCAATCAAGCATATCATCTGACTCGGTTCCGGGTCCCATCAAAATGGCGACCCTAAGCAGTGGGTGAAACCGTAGTCCTAGAAATTGTCGCATTCTTTCACAGATAGTCCTCGGGGAGGAATGCGAGCTAGATCAATGTAGGTCATGGGAATGCCGGCATAAAATCTCAGGTCCTCGAAATAGTGTGGATCCATCAATCAATAGGAGGGCATAAGATCAGGTGAGGGAGAAAATGATCAGGGTACTCACAAAACATCCCTCAGGTCAATCAAATCTGGATGAGATGGCATGAAAGATAATCATAAATCCTCAAAGTGCCATGGTGGATCAAAGAGTCAGGAGATCAAGGATGGTTTAATCAGGGAGATGACAGATCATGCAGGGTCCGCACACCTATATCAGTCAGTCCATATCAGGATAAGCAGTCAATCCTCAAAGTCCAGATGGCAGGAACCTCAAGAAAGATAGATCAATCAATACTCATGAAATCATCACCAAATCATTGAAGCACATCACATCCTCAATCCGGTGTGCGAGATCAAAGATTCCTCAATAATGCATCACACCTATGATCATGCATCAACAAAAATCCTCAATATGTTCGTACGCATGTATCCAAAATCAAATCTACCAAATCTCAGCATCCTCAACATCATTGGCCCGACTTACTCAAATAATTTGTGTACATAATCCTCGATGAGAGCCTTATCAATATGCACAGCATTCCTGGGTAAAAGGGAGAGGTGATACGGTGTACAGGAAGAAGATGGATAAGAAGGGTACACAATAAGGTGGAGAAGCTGATTGAGCGTGCATGCCAATATCAAGGGTGAAAGAAGAGTGATACAGAGGGGATGAGGAGGGCGGGTGAGAAGATCGGGTCATACGCAAATTTGGGTGTTCCACACAAGGCGGGAACACCGTCAAAATGGTGGTCCGAAGAGCATACTCTCCTCGAACCGGAGAAGATAGGGATGATACAGTGGATACAAAGAAGATGGTGAAGAAGATGCCGGGAACGAATGGACTTGGCAAAGAAATGATTGAGCTCAAGCGCCAATATCACGACTCAATGCAAATGAAGAGGTATATGTATAAGAGAGGTAGAGAGACTCAAAGATGAAAAATGCAAGACTCACACGACGGGACCTACTACTCTAATAATGAAAGAAAAAGCACAATGGACTCCAAGCCACAATCAAGACACAAGACAAACCCCCAATTCACCTACTCAACACAGTGAAGACCGTCAAGTGACGGTCATTTATCTTTTCGATTTTAGAGTTAGGTGAGAATCGCAAAGTTGTACAAACACTTAGGAGGCTTGATGGGATTTGGGCTCTACTCCTTAGCGTGTACGTGAGCACTTAAAACGCATACAATGAGGGGGTTGCTCTCCCCAAGACAAGAAAATCCATTATATTTTATTTTTAATCAATAGAGTTAATAGTCCCAATTTTATTTAGGTTATCACTTTTTTGGGTATTTTTAATGCACGTGCCTATCGAGGTTCCAATTTCCATTAAGCATCCTAGGTTGGAAAAAATAGAGGGAGAAGGTCGGAAAAGCCATGCAAGTCGGAAATCGATGATGCATGCTAAGTAAGAGGACTTACAGTGCTTCCCAGCTCTCTCCATGCGGGATGCAGAACAGAATTGAAACCTATGCTAAATGCAAATGCAAGCCGAAGAAATCGCCCTAGGATAGTAACTGTTATTATCGTGAAGCACCACAAGTCGGTCACTTATCCTTAACCTAAGAGTCCGGTCTTGGCTCACCCCTCCTCTTCTCGACACACTCGAGTTCAGGAGTAGCGCTTGATGGGGCTCGCTCACAGCACAAGGGTTAAAAGATAAATGAACCGACTGTTTAGATTTGACTAGATCCAAAACGCACTATAGGTACATGCAAAATATATTAGGGTGTTTGGACCTTAATCTATCGGTAAGCAATTCCTAAGCTAGGGCTCATTCACACAAAATAATAAAAAAAAAAAGAAAAAGAAAAAGTGTCAAAACCGTCGAGGCCCCCAAGCGAACAATCCCTCGGGCAATGGACCTCGGGAGTTGGAGTGTCTGAGAGTCCTGAGTTATTACATGTCAATTGTCACTCTCTCACATATACATAATAAAATAAAATGCATAGAAATGTAGTTTGTCTTCAAAAATTCTCCTTCTTCTGCCTTCGATGCTCTCTCCTGTTGGCTGGTGTAGAAGAGCCAACTCCGCCTCGCTTGGGTGCATTGGTCCTCCTAGGAGGTCCTCCTTCACTTGGCGGTCCCTCGCATCAAAGACAAAGAAAGAAGATGGGTCAGATCAGTCAATCAAATAATGTCAATAAAAATAAGAAGTCAAATAAACAAATATATCATGGACATGAACAAAGGATTAAATAAATAAATAATCAACCATACAAAATCCGTTGCCTACCCGGCAACAGCGCCATTTAATGAACTAGGTTTTTCACCGGTCTAAAGTAACCCGCACAAAGTGGGGTCACAATGTCGCTGAGGCGACCGACAAAAGACCTCGATCAATCAACAATTAACCCACAATAAATATATGCAATGAATGTCCAAAAATGTGGAGTTAAAATTTATTATAACTCTACATGTAAATGTGTATAGGTGTAAGCACAAGTAGAGGTCGAACACTGGGAGGCGAATGGTTGTGTGGTGAAATTGATTGTGATTATTCAATTCAATGATCATGTCCAATTCCTTATTGCTTTTGTGGGTTTTTAATTTTATATTTTTTTATTTTATTTTTGGTTTTATGATTTTTATTTTGTTTTTACATTATATATTTTTTATATTTTCTTTTTATATTTTGAATTATATAATATATATATATAAAGATATGTATAAGAGGAGAGAGAAAGAAGTAACGTAATACATAGATGTATATATATACACTCAAAATGTATTACATATAATATTTTTTTATATTTTTATATTTTTTTGTTATATTTTTTCTGGAATTTTTCTAATTTTTATGTATTTTCAATTCAAAAATGTCCCTAATAAGGGACTAACTAAGTAGGCCGCAAATAATTTGGGTTATAAAATATGAAATAATCCAAAAATAACCCAAATTATTTTAATATATAAATAATAGTATATACATAATCATAAATAGGAAAACATATTTTTGGTATTTTTAAGGGGTTTTTATATTTTTTTAGGATTTTGGAGCTTCTTGAAATTTTTTTATTCTCTTTTTCTATTTTTAGGGTTTTTCATTTTCTGGACTCAATATATATATAATTATACTATATATAATTTTTTTGTAATTTTTCAAAAGCATTTTATAACTTTTTAGTATTTTTTTAATTTAAACAGTGCGAAAAATGCTCTCTTTTCATTTTTAATAATTAGGACAGATGCAAAAAATGCAAAATAAAATATGGGTATGGAAGAACACTGCATGAAGCACCTAACCTAATTTTTGTGTAATTTTAGGAGCCTCATAGGTATTTTTAATAAATAGATAAAAGACACAAAAATAAAACAGCCTGGTAGGGGCATTTTTGCAAATAAAATAACTTCAGGGGGTCACAGTGCAAAAACACCAAAATATCTTAACGTGTTCTACAAATCTAAGGACTAAAAACAAATAAGCAAACCCGTCAGGGCCCCCTTGCAACTTAACCATCACGTGGGATTACACGTGATCCGCACCCACAGGGACCAAAATGCAATTTCAGAAACTCTAGGGTCCTGATTGCAATTTTTCACAAAAATAATACACTTTAGATTTTATTTTATGGACTGAAGATAAATATACAAACAAGCAGGTGGCTCGTGCAATTTACCCACCTCACGTGGGGCGACACGTGAGGTGATGTGGACTGGACCCAAGTGTAATATGAAAAACAATACAGCGGTTCCATGCAAAATTTCCACCTTATTTACAACGTTATATCTTATTTATAGAATTAAAAATTAATTACAAAAAGAGCGGGGCTAAATATGAAAATTACCCCTAAACGCGCGCTGGTGGACGGCGATGAAGGCTTTACTTGGACACGCGTCGCACATCCAACGGCAGATACCGGTTCGCCGATGAAGGGTTCGGATTAGATCACCCGAGGTGATCTGACGGTCTGAGAGCTGCTCCATCGGACGGCTGTCACTCGAACTGGGGCCTTGATCTTCATCCAACGACAGAGGGCTAGCGTGGAAGAACAGGGAAGAAGGCTCGCTGGGACGAGCTTCTTCCGACCAGATCTCACGCCTCCGCCGGTCTCTGCGCTCCTGAAGGTCCCAAAAGCTTTCTGGAAGGTTGCCTGAACTACTGGAGGTCTTAGATCGACCGGAGGTACGCTGGAGCGCCGCCACGAGCTCGGAGATGAAATGGGGCTCCAGGTACCTCCGTCGGCTTGGGATTCATCTCCTGGTGTTCTTTGACGCACCTGACCTGCACAGAAAGGTAGAGGGGCTCGAGGTCTCTCTCCTTGACCCGAGGTTTGAAGCTGGAAGCAAGGGGATGACGATGGGCGGAGAAGCTCCGGCGGAAGGCGGTGGAGGAGCTTCGTTTCGCAGATCTAGGACATATCTGGTTGGGTTCAGGTGATTCGGAGGTGGAGAAGATGGTGGGGGATTAAATGGTGGTGAAAGGGAGTCGGGAATCGGTTGATGGCACGGTGGAGAAGTCGCCGGAGCGGAGCTCCGCGAACTTCGAATTAATTAATCTACCCTATGCTACTGAACTAAAGGCGAAATAAAATGCAGAAATAAAATGCGGGAATAAAAATCTACCTAAAAATGTAAGTGCGCAGCTCTTATACCTGGAGAAACTCCAGGGAGCAGGACGGCTGCCGGAGCGCCGCCGTGGGTGCAACCACCACCATCTCCAGCCGATTCAAGGTGCCGCCGGCATCCTCCTGTCACGAGGAGCACACCAGGGACTGAATGCGGGGAAGAAAATGGGTTGAGGCTGACCAAATTTTACGGAGGAGGCGGTGGTTCTTTATTTAAGAACAGGCTTGGGCACCCTTATTGACCGGCCAAAATTTAGAATCTGGGCTATGTACAAAAGAACAAAAGATGCGGCGGGGATCATGATGCATCTGGGAGAAAAATCCGTGAAGGGATCGACGGTGATGGAGCATCATGTCGAGCGGGAAAAATGGTGGAAATCGGGAGACGCGACAGTTCTGTCGGACGTCAGAGGCGCAGTGGGAGTTGACCAGAGGTCAACAGTCCCTGGCCTCTGATTGGCCCACGTCAGACCGAGCTTGACCCATTTATTACATGTAGCAAATGAATTAATTAGAATTTATTTATAAAATAAAAATTGTTTATTAATTAATGTAGTATTTATTTACGATTTTTATTTATTTTTTTGAAGTGTTTTACTATGGGTTTATTTTAATAATGTGTATATGTAAGTATTTACATGTATTCTTGTGTATTTTATTTTTAATTTGTTTATTTTATTTTATTATTTTATTGTCCTATTTTATAAATTTATAATTTATTTTTGTGAGTGTGAGGGTATTTTTGTTTAATTTTTATGAGTTTATTTTTATTTTTGAATAAATAAGTATATGTATATGTAGGTATACATATAGGTATTTTACCTGTATATTATATATATTTTATTTATTTAAGGAATTTTATTTGTTTTTTATTTTGGATTTGTATTTTTAATACGTTATATATAATATGTTCATTATTATAAGAATATAGATGAATAAAGAATAAAATGATTAAATCCCCTTTTATTTATATACATATAGGTAGCATAGGTCTTTTGTCTATGTAGCCTATAGACTTATTTAATTTTACAAATTCTTTTTAGTTTTTTAATTCCAATATGTACATGTATTCTATTCATTATTTACAAAATTCTAAAAATATAAGTTTATAGAAATAATGAATGAAGAATAAATTGAATATTTTATTCGGGTAAATTGTACAATAGGGGCTAAAACCTAACTTTCACAGATGGGCTCCAATAATTATGAAACCGATTTTATTAAATAGTTCATGGAAAGTTATATACAATTAAAGATGAGTTTGGGGGATTTGGAGTTTTTATTTGCAAGATATGGGTCTGTGAAGTTGAGATTTTGGCTTTTTATTCTGGGTATAAAATGTACACTGAGTATTATTTTTACACAAACTCAATTTTGTATTTTTATTTACATTATTATCTACAACTTTTGTACAAAGTTTCTTTATTTGATGAATAAATAATTATGTACAAAATAGGTGTCAAAATGCATAAATAAATGAATTAATAAATGAGGTATTTATTGTATAATGGCCCTTATCTCCCCCTACTTTATTCCTTGTCGACCAATTCCATGCTGGCCTTGGTCTCGGGGTTAGGGTCATAAAATATTTGCAATATTTTACTCCTTTTTCTTTTCTTCTCTTTATTCTATAATTTTGGCATTAAAAACCTTATCTTATGTACAATTAATACAATAAATAATGAATGCTATTACGTACATATTGAGGCTATTTACATGCATTTGCTGGGGTTTTTAAGGCCAAAATGATAGAATAAAGGTGATGAAATGGAGATTCATCAGCTACCTGGCTGTAGCCCGTACCCGTCTAAGAAACTGAACTATTCTCTCCCTGCCAATCTCTCTAATATTTGATCAATAAACGGTAGTGGAAAGTGGTCCTTCTTCGTTGCGGCATTCAGGCACCTGCAATGCACACAAACATGCTACAACTTGGGTACTCGTGTCGTGATCTCTTCTCCCTCCTCATTGGTGATAATCTGAAGTCCTGATTTTTTTTGAGGTGACATGCAAAGGAGACACCCACTTGGAGTCTGAGATGGGATATATGAAACCAGCCTTACACCATTTTTTCGATCTCAGTCTTAATCACTTCCCGTAAGTTTGGATTCAACCTACGTTGGCATTCATGGGAGGGTTTAGCATTATCCTCAAGGTAAATATGGTGTAAGTAATGGGCTGGGTTTATCCCTAGAAGATCAAACAATCTCCAACCTATAGCCTTGTGATTTTTCTCTAAAACATTAAGCAGGAAGATCTCCTACTCTTCGGTCAGATGTGAACTGATGATGACCAGAAACTGTCCCTTATTTCCCACAAGGAAGGCATACTTAAGAGTAGGGGGTAATGGTTTGAGCTCGGGTAAGTCTGTATCATTAATCGAGTCTGACTTCTCATTAGTTCTTCTTGTTGTGATGTAGATATTTGTAATGTATCAATATCGACCACCATCTTGGTTTTTTAGGGATCGGATCACTAAGGATGGAATGTGGTGTTCCAAGCACCGCGTCCAATCTATGTACCTCACTCCGGGATTGTCCATAAAGAGAATAGACTGACAGGTCAAGAGGGGCCTCGAGTCGCCGAGAGTATAGGCAGATACATGGATGATCTGGAAGACTAAATCATCAATTATGTCCTCTCCAGATGAGGGCGATTCTATCATTGTGGTTGGATTTTTTTCTCCAGGGCCCAACTGTTGCTTCTGTATTTAAGTAGCTGTCCATTGACTATACATGTTTGCGTGTTATATAAGGTCTTTAAGATCTCAACACTTCCGTTATTGTGTACCTCTCTTACGATGAAGGGTCCCATCCATTATGATTTCAATTTATCTTGGAAAATTTTCAATTTTGCATTAAATAACCATACTTTCTGCCATGTGACAAAGTTCTTTGTTCGAATGTTCTTTTTGTGCCATTTCTTTACTTTGTCCTTGTGAATGGTGTTGTTTTTGTAAGCATGATTTCGGATTTTGGAAAGTTCATTCAAATTCATCTCTATTTTCTTTTTTCCTTGGTGACAGTTCCAACTAATCTTTTTAATTTCCCATTCTAATTTATGCACGAGTTCTGTGGGCAAATGACACGGCTTTCCATATACCATTCGAAACGGGGAGGTGCCTAATGGAGTCTTATAAGCCATTCGGTAAGCCCATAGAACCTGATCCAGGAGTTGGGATCAGTTCTTCTTGTCAGGGCAGACGAGCTTCTGTAAAATTCCTTTGACCTCCATGTTTGACACCTCGGCCATGCCATTGGATTGTGGATGGTAAGGACTAGCGACATGGTGCTCGATGTTGTATTGCTTAGTCAACTTATTCACCTCCCAATTGATAAAGTGGCTACCCCCATCAGATATTAATACCTTTGGTATTCCAAACCTCGAAATAATATGATCTTTCAAAAACTTGCATACAGTTTTGCTATCTGTTGCTTGAGTAGGAATAGCCTCCACCCACCAAGATAAATAATCTACCACGAGAAGAATATATTCAACTCCTTGACTATTAGGTAATGAGCCCATAAATTCAATGTCCCATGCGTCGAATAC
The DNA here is from genome assembly GCA_037367405.1 of Ottelia alismoides. NCBI lineage: Eukaryota > Viridiplantae > Streptophyta > Magnoliopsida > Alismatales > Hydrocharitaceae > Ottelia > Ottelia alismoides. Next base: position 1,207,152 of record JAZKJV010001141.1, read on the forward strand.
ATCACAATTGATCACTGGTTGCATAGGCATGGCATCTTTGGGACCAATGGTCCCTCCCATTCTCTGACAGACCGGGCACGACCTGACAAAATTGTAGGCATCTTTAAACAAGGTCGGCCAATAGAATCCACTTGTAGTATCTTCCAGTAGTCCTCTTCCCAGAATGATGTCCTCCTGTCTCCAAGGTGTGGCTGAGATTGAGGATGCTTTGGTATTCCTCTTGAGGAATACATCTTCTCCATATGCAATCTGGTCCTTCAAATTAAAAGAAACAGATCCTCCCAATGGTAGTGTCTAGCTTCCGACTTAAGTCGGTCGAATTTACTCTTGGGCCAACCCAGAGGAACTTTCTTGGAGACAAGATAGTTCACCGTGTCGGTATACCATGGGAGCAAGTCAATAGCAGAAATTGACTCGTCTGGGAAGGTTTCACGGATGGATTCAGATTTAGGGATTTTGTTATGTTTGATCCGTGATAAATGATCAGCCACGACATTCTTAACCCCAAATATGTCGTTAATCTCCAAATCAAATTCCTGAAGCAATAGTATCCATATAAGGAGTCGTACTTTTACATCTTTTTTCGCCATTAAGTATCGAGTGGCAGAATGATCTGTGTAAACTGTCACCATTGATCCCAAAAGTACAGATCGAAATTTTTCCAAGGCAAAGACTACAACAAACATTTCCTTTTTGGTCACAGTGTAATTTTTCTGAGTAGGGTCTAAAACTTTGCTTGTGTAGTGAATAGCATATGGGATTCCATCTTTTCTTTGTCCTAACACAACCCCTACTGTGAAATTGGATGCGTCTGTCATGATCTTGAAGGGAAGAGACCAATCGGGGGCTTGTAGGATGGTAGTCTCAATGATCGTCCTTTTGGGTAGTTCAAAGGCTTCAAGACACTTATGATCTACTAGGCATTCGGTGTCTTTTCCTAGGAGGTCAGTTAGTGGTCGGAAAATTTTTGAAAAATCCTTAATAAATCTCCTATAAAATATGACATGCCCTAGAAAAGATCGTACTTATTTTACATTGGTAGGTGGCTCGAGTTTTTTTATCACATCCACCTTGGCAGGGTCAACCTCCATTCCCTTCTTAGAGATGACATGCCCCAATACAATGCCCTCTTTTACCATGAAATGGCTTTTCTCCTAAGAGAGCACCGGATTTACTTCCCTAGACTTTTGGAAGACTCTATCCAGGTGCGCTAGAAAATCATCGAATGAATCACCATAGATAGAGAAGTCATCTATAAAGACCTCCACGAAATCTCCAACCATTTCGGCAAAAACCGCAATCATGCATCGCTGAAAAGTGTCGGGGGCATTACGAAGCCCAAAAGGCATGTACCTGAATGTGTATGTAAAGAAAGTACACATAAAGTAGTCTTTTCCTGGTCCTAGGGGGCAATGGCTACCTGGTTGTAGCCCGTACCCATCTAAGAAACTGAACTATTCTCTCCTTGCCAATCTCTCTAATATTTGATCAATAAACGGCAGTGGAAAGTGGTCCTTCTTTGTTACGACATTCAGGCACCTGCAATGCACACAGACATGCTACAACGTGGGTGCTCGTGTCGTGATCTTTTCTCCCTCCTCATTGGTGATAATTTGAAGTCATGATTTTTTCGGGGTGACATGCAAAGGAGACACCCACTTGGAGTCTGAGATGAGATATATGAAACCAGCATTACACCATTTTTTCTATCTCAGTCTTAACCACTTCCTGTAAGTTTGGATTCAACCTACGTTGGCATTCATGGGAGGGTTTAGCATTATCCTCAAGGTAAATATGGTGTGAGCAAAGGGATGGGTTTATCCTTAGAATATCAGACAATCTCCAACCTATAGCATTGCCATTTTTCTCTAAAATATTAAGCAGGCAGATCTCCTGCTCTTCGGCCAGATGTGAACTGATGATGACCAGAAATTGTCCCTTATTTCCCATAAGGAAGGCATACTTAAGAGTAGGGGCAATGGTTTGAGCTCGGGTAAGTCCGTATCATTAACCGAGTCTGACCTTCTCATTGGTTCTTCTTGTTGTGATGTAGATGTTTGTAGTGTATCAATATCGGCCACCATCTTGGTTTTTTTAGGGATCAGATCGCTAAGGATGGAATGTGGTGTGCCAAGCACCGCGTCCAATCTATGTACCTCACTCCGGGATTGTCCATGTAGAGAATGGACTGATAGGTCAAGAGGGACCTCTGAGTCGCCGAGTGTATAGGCAGATGCATGGATGAGCTGGCAGACTAAATCATCAATTATGTCCTCTCCAGATGAGGGTGATTCTATCATTGTGGTTGGGTTTTTTCTCCAGGGCCCAACTGTTGCTTCCGTATTTTCTGCCTCATGCTTTGATTTTTCAAACTCAGTTCTTAACTCAGTATCAAGTCTTTGAAGCCTAGTTTGTTTCATTTTAAGTTCAACTTTTCCAAACTGGATTCTCCCGAATGTGTAAACGAATATAGCTCATGCAGTCCTGAGGAAGGGTCGCCCTAGTATCATTTGGGAGTCTTTCCAATTTCTAGGGACATCCATGTCAAGTATTGTGAAATCAACTGGGTAATTTTATCCCTCTATGTTGATGACAACATTTCGAATCTCCCCCTTAGGTCTCTTAGTAAATGTATCTGCGAATTGAAGTACAATTGTAGATTGCTTAAGAGGACCTTGATTTAGATGCTGAAATAGAGTTGTGGGCATGAGATTGATGGATGAGCCATTGTCTAACAATGTTCGGACAAACTTGATTTCATTGATCTAGCTAGTGACAAAGTGAGCCCCCATGTCTCTTTTCTTCCTTGGCAACTCATTTTTATAAGACTAGATGCAACAACAGAGAATATGTGCTTCTTTGTTCGGCTAGGATTCTTTTTGCTGGCCCTTGTCGGTGTGCATCTCACCTTAAGGTATTTTCGAAAGTCAGGTCTCTTTCTATCATCCCAACTAGGGATGGAGTGACCTTAATATTTTCTCTATAGATACAGGCCATCTCGTTATCATTTTTTGGTTTTTTATGTTTTTCTTCTTTATGACCGTAAGAGCACAGGGGAAAGGGATGGACTCGTTGTGATCAAGAACATCACTTTTATTGAATGAGGAATTAAATTTATTTACAGGACTCGGACTAACTGATCTGAAAGCAGGGGAATTGGTGGCCGATTGTTGCGGATGTCTTGTTGGCGCTTCTTCGTCAGACTCAGATTTTGACTATCCATGACCTTCAAAGGTGTAGTGTATTACGGGTGGTGTGGGTAGGTCTTCTTCTTTCTCCTCCTCATGCCTATCTTCCTCAATTCCCCCGGGATTGTGTGAATTTGTGGACACTGGGGATATGTCCTTGTGTTCTTTCGCTCGATTAGGCATGGTTACGGTCCTTCCACTCCTCAGAGAAATATGATAAGCGTCATTATTTGACAAGATCTCATATTTAGGTAAGGAATATTCAGAGATTAATACATGATTCTATATGAGGCTATTTGGATTAGCCTGGACTTGAGCTAGAATCCCGGTTTGGGATGTGGTCACCTCATCTCTCCATCGAGAGAGTCGATTTATGTCGACTCTCATGTCATGAAGTTCGTCCAGCACTCACGGAGAGATAGAAGAAGAGGAGGATCCCTTGCCTTGCTTGACCTGAGGTTGCTGATATTCTCTGAATTGGCCCTGCTGGCCTTAGCGTTGATTCTATTGCGGCTATGGTTGCGGGTTTTGATAACCCGTGCGGTACTGTTGATACTACTGTTGTTGAGGCTGGTAGGTGGGTCGGGCTTGTGGTGGACGAGGGTTTGGAGTAGAGTTTTGGTCCAAACAACTGACAGGTTCCAGGTTATACCAAACTCCGTTTATTTCCATGACTTGTGGAGGTTCCTCGTAAATAGTTTGAGCAGAGGATTCTTCAGTTTGATGGGACAAGACTTGGCCTTCACTCCAATGGCTCTGTTGCCCTACCCCTTGACCGTGATTGTAGTGAATTTGGTGTATGGGGGCATGGGGTGAAGTCAGGATAGGTATCTGAATCTTAGATATCATATCAGCCAATTCCTCCATTTGCTTAGACAATTTAGCCAATTAATCATATCAGATGATTTATGAAGTTCATCTACATTCTTATAAATCTATTCGACCATAGTTAGCTTATCAGCTATTATTCCCATGTCAGTGCTCTGATCGGTCATCAGATTATTCACCATTTTTTTAACCGGCAATGTAGGCCTGACTGGTGGTTTATGCACAACTGGATTCAGCAAGTCTCTTGAACACCATGTAGACGGTGTCCTCGTGGTGTCCCATGTAGCTTCCTCTGCATGATGCACTTACTAACCCTTTGGTCTCATGGTTTATCCCACTAAAAAGACTTTGTACTAGCATGATTTTACTTATCACGTGTCCTGGACATTTCTGGATTAGGTCTGTGAACCTTTCCTAGGTTTCATGGAATGGTTCGCTCGGGTGTTGGGTGAAGCTTGTGAGCTTGATCCTCATTTGATTGATTCTACTAATTAGGTAGAATTTCTTTAGGAACAGAGCCTTGAAGGTAGCCCAAGTAGTGATCACTTCCCCTAAATTTTTTAGCCAGTAAGCAGCCTTATCAGTCAAGGCGAAGGGGACAACTCTCAGCCTTATGTAGTCTTGACTAACCCTAGGGGGGAAAAGGTTAGTAAACTAGCTCAAAGTCACGGAGGAAGATATATGGTTCTTCATGATTATTCCCTCTAAACTTGGGAAATAATGCGAGGAAATGTGGTTTGTGTTCGAACGCTTCCTTAGGGTACCGGTCTCAACCAATTATAGTCTTCATCTAATTCAGAGATGTACATATCTTCTATAGCAGCCTCATCATGTTGCATTTCTGCCACCTGTGCCCTAAGGAGTTCATTGTGTTGTTCAGCAGTGGTTATTCTGGCCACAAGTACTCGAATAAGATCATCGTCATTCTCTTCGTTGCCAGGGTTCTTATTTGGAGGCATCTTGGCTTCTTCCTCCTCACCTTTAGAATTAAAAAGTTCAAAATTAGGAGTTGACGTAAGTGAGGAGTTGCCAAGGATGAAGGTTTCCTTAGCAGAGGAGTAAAATGAAGGGTTAGTCTAGGATGGAGTGAACCCTGAAGGAGGAGGAATGCTAAAGAGGATGACCCTAAGACCAGGAGGGGTCGAGAGGAGAGTCTTCAATAGAATGCTTATACAAATCAAATCTTCAAGTTCACCCACTCAACACTGATGAAGGCACGTTAGGGTCCGGTCGCTTATCTTTTTAATTTTAATTTAATGATAAAACAATCTTGAAAATTAAGCGGAGCTTTTAGGTACTAAAATGTTTCACAAAGACTGTCCTGAGTTCGTACAACTAGTTGCACCTACTTTTAGTTAGTATATGTGTAAGTACCGATCGTAAAATGGCTACCCGTGTTACCGAGGGCGGAGCCATCCGCAGTATCCTCTAAACCACCCACTCTGCTAAGGGAAGTCGGACCGTAAAATGGCTACCCCAAACCCTCACTGAAAAGTAGCTAATTGTTTTTAAAATCAGCAATCTGAGTGAAATTTGTAAGTTTAGGCTCTGTCCTAAGTGTGTGTTCTGGTCCTTACAAACAATGAGTGGGTTTATCTCCACCAGACATAGGTTAATTTTATGTCAATTTTATTTACAGTCGCCTTGATTAGCAGTCCCAATTTTAGATTAGGGTCATCACTGAAGTTTATGTAAGCATAGAAATTCATGCCTAGCGAGCAGTCCCAATTTCTTTAATTCCTAAGTTGTAAAACTAAGGAGGGAGAATCGAAAAAGTCAATGCAAGCGTAAATCAATGATGCGTGCTTAAGAAGAAGACTTATAGTGATTCCTCTCCTTCTTCATGTGGGATGCAATACAAGAAATTTAAATTACACTAAATGATATGCACATATGAAATACACCCTAAGCAGATACTTCTATTAGCGGGAAGAATTGATTTAAATTTGGCTAAGTTGAACGATCTACTGGTGTGTATAATTAGTGAGAGTGTGGCCTAAGAATTGTGAGCACAATCAATGATAAAAGCAAGCGTATATGTGCCTAAATCCTATGCCACTCAAGTCGGGTCTCAACCACACAGAAGGGGTTAAAACATACCCGACACACCACATAGAAGTTCAGTCTGAATTATTACAAGGGTTCAGAGAGAGGGACTCTGAAATAATGCAGGAAAATAAATCTAGACTACTCTCTTTCACAAAAATAAAATTCAATCTTCTTAGTTGCAGATCCTTTATTTGTATCCAAAACTTTTATTCAAGTTATCTGCAAAGAGAGAGGATGTGGTTAGTATCAGAAGTGGAAAATAAAATGCAATAAAATGGAACAGAAATAATTTTCACAAAAATTAATTCTAGAAAATAATTTAAAACCCTAAACATTCATCTGTCCCTAGCAATGGCGCCAATGGTGAACGCGAAAATCACCTCTTTAATAACCAGGAATTGTAATATAGGAGGTGAAAATCGGTCAATCAAAAACCACAATCATTGAATGTTGTGAATAATTTTTCTTGGCAAGTCTACCAAGGTCGAACACAAGGAACGATGATTTTTAGTAGCATGGCTTCAAAGTAATTTAAATTATTAAATAATTGTTTGCTCAATTTCTGTGTCGAAAAATAAAGAGAAAATATGTTGGTTCAATGAAATGGTGACGATGCAAATTAGAAGAAAACAAAGCAGATGGGTGAGCACAGGATCTATGATTTATGATTTTTAAATCCAACAAAATATTGATCAACATCCTCGAAATTTATCACAGATCTAAAGATATCAAACCTAGAGATATGTATCAATTTAATTCCATATGCAGGTGAGAGTAAATAGATATATGATTGATCCTAAAATTAGGGACAACGATTTTTATCTTCAAATTCTCTCACAAGTAAATCTAGTTTTAATCACATAAAATATTGTGAATTAAATTCATTTCAGCTCGACTGAATCCCCTGCACCGATTTAATCCTCAAGCTAACTGATCAATAATTATGAGCGGAATGAATGAGAATTTTCTCGAAAATATCTGCGCAATCTAATAATTTCTCTTGCTCTCCCCTCTGAAAGGTTAACGATAATAATGAATCCTAGAGAATTTTTCTATTCTCAACCAAATCCCTGCACAAGACACCGTTCATTTCTCCACGATAATGCGTAAAAGTGTCACAAATTAGCCTGTGTAGATGATGAATCCACATTTCATCATCTTTATTCTGTCATTTTGGCACCAAAAACCCTAGCAAATACCTGTAAATGGCACTAATTCATGCATTTAGCATCCATGCATATATGTGTAAAAAGTGTATAAAATACTGTTTTTAATGCCAAAATTATAGAACAAAGAAAAGAAAATAAAAATAATAAAATATTGTAAATATTTTATGACCCGAAACCCCGAGACCTACGCATCTTGATGAATAGGTCGACAAGGAATAATGTAGGGGGAGATAAGGGCCAATTACCTATCTTTATTAATTCATTCTTTATTCATTTTGGGACCTATTTTTTATTCCACTTTTTGTGCATCAAATAAAGAAATTTGTACATAAAAGTTATAGATAATAAAGTAAAGAAAAAGGCAAAATTGATTTCACAGAAAAATAATGCACAGATGAAAAGTTATGGTCTGAATAAAAATCCAGAATCCCAACTTCCCAGACCTGTATCTCACAAAAGAAAACTCCAAATGCAGCAAACTCACCTTTAATTGTATATAGAATAAAATAATCTATTAAATGGTGGTGGTTTCGCATTTAGCGGAGCTACGGTTTGAAAGTTAAGTTTTGGACCCACATTGTATACCTGTACAGCTTAAAATATTCAATTTATTCTTTAATCATTATTTTTGTATTTTTATATTTTTATATAATTTTGTGGATATTATTTATAATAATTATGTACATTAAAACAAGAATAAAAACCCAAATAAAACTCAAAATAAAAATAAATACATATAAAATACACAGGTATTACACTTGTACTTATACCTACATAATACAGACTTATAATTTATTTAATATACAAAACACATCAGAAAAATAAAATAAAAATATATTTGTGTATATACAAGTATTCTATAATTTTAGAAAATAATAAATTAAAATAATAAAATTAAAATAAATAAAATAAAATAAAGTAATAAAATACATAGGTATATGTACCTATATAGGGAAAAGACAACTTGTAAAATATACCTAATAAAAATAAATAAAAATTACCATAAAATAATTTATAAAATTATAAGCATTTTTTATTTTGTAACATAATTAAATAAAATAATTTACTATTTTTTCGATTTTTGAAATATTTTTTTAGAGGTTTTTCCCTGGTTGGTCCACGTGGACCAACCAGGTTGGTCTGACAGTTGACCTCCTCCTCTAGACTTGTCAGAGGTCCATTTTGTCTCTTCTTCTCACATTTCTCTAGGGCTGACCTTGCACCAACTCATGTCGATACCTTCTGCATTTTTGCTCCTCGATCAGTGGTGATTCACGCCCAAGTGATTCCTTGGGCTGAGGACCACTGATCGAGGTGTTTGGCCCTCGTCTTCCACGCCTCCCGTCAACCCTACAAAAGAAGACCCCCGACTTCGATTCAAATTTTGATCCTTCTTCCGCCATTTTCACCCGAAAACCTCTACCTCCTCGTGCTCCTAGTGACAGTAGGAGTCGAATCGACCCGGGGTTCGAGTCATCTGGTGTAGAATTGAAGTGATCCGTCCCCTCGCCGGAGCTCTGCCGCGAAGCTCTTCTCGACGTCCCCGGTGAGCCTTTTCCCCTTCTACTTCCATTTTCTTTAGCCTTAGCTTAGACTAGGTTAGGTCTATAGCAGTTTTGCATTTCGTTTCGTTAATCGCCGCGATTCCCCGATCGAAGCCCACGGCGGAGCTGAGCTCCGCCCATCGTTTCCGGTCGCTCCACGCTTCCATCTGATCATCTGTCACCCCCATCTTCTTCCCCTTCGCTCCGTCATTACGCTCCACCCATCCATTCACCTCGATCTCGCCCGGATCGAGTCACTCGAGCTCCCATCTCCGCCGCTCATCGGAGCTCGTCGCCCGAGCCACTTTCCGCCTCCATCAACCCATCAGAGAACACCCACAGCTTCGCCTGGATTTTGCGCACCTAACCATGCAAGTCTGAGCCAAGGAGAAGGCTCCATCGACCCTCGACTTTCCCAGGAGCTGCTCCCCAGGTCCCCTCCGCCGTCCGAGCACCTCACGCCGTCCCCGCCTCGCCTGAGACCACCTGCTGATGCGGAGAGGCCCCAGGATCATTTTGCCCTTGATCCTAGGGCCAGAGCGGCCGTGTGTCGGCCGCAATCGCCCGCCAAAGCTCGACGGGGAAGGTGTTCTTCGTGATCATCTTCCGGCTGTCGGATCAGGAGCACCCTCCAGGCGCCACATCAGCCATTAGATCTTGGCTGCTCTCCACCGTCTGATCGCACTGCCACGATCTAATCCCAGCCGTCCCGGTCGAAGCGTCGTCGCGCGTCCCAAAGCCGTCACGTATCAAGTGAAATCTCATCGGTCGCACGATCAATCCCCGTGGGTATTTTGCTTCTTCAACCCACGTGCTTTTGTATTTACTTTCTAGTCTTAAAACTTTCATCTGCAGTTTAAAAACTTTTGTAATAATTGAACTTAGGTCCTCGTACTTTTTATATTTGCACTTTGGTCCACGCCACGTCACCTCACGTGACTGGGGCGCGTGACTTTTGGGTATTTTGCATTTTTGGTCCCGAACTTTGAGGTATTTGTAGCTATACCCCTGTGTGTAGTTAATTAAATATGTTTTTTGGGAAAATTGCATGGATGTCCTGCCGGTTTTCAGTAATTACAAATATGCCCCTGTGAATGACAGATCACGTGTTATGCGTGTGTCTTTTGGTGAAATTTGCACCTAAGCTTGTATGTTCTGTAATTGCATATATACCCCTGCCAGGCTTAGGATTTTTGTATGTTTGAGCTATTTATTTCATGCATCATTCAAGTGCAAAAAATTCTCAAAAAATAGACTAAGCTCCTGTGTGCTTGTTCTTTAACGCCGTATTTTTAGTTTTTCATTCTATGGCATTTTCATATTTATTAAAAATCAAAAACATGTTTTTTATCTACTGTCTAGCTTAGAAAATACCAAAAAAATATCAAAATACCTTGAAAAACTCCAAAAAAATTCCCTACTATCTATTTTAACCTATTTTAGTGTTGTCCAAAAATCACTAAAAATCTCAAAAGAAAAACCTTAAAAATTCGAAAATACTTAAAAACTTCAAAAAAATCTTAAAAATTGTAGGATACCCCAAAAATTGTAAACTCAAGTTCTGTAGTCTCATGTTCTTGTTTTATTTGAAAATTAGTTTGGGAAAATTTTGTGGTTGTTTGATATTTTTAAATCCTATTTTATCCCCAGCCAGTAGCTTACTCACTGTTTTGCTTTATTTTGTTATTTAAAAATACCAAAAACATTCTGAAAATCATCCAAAAATCACAAAAACAGTAAAAATTTATAAAAAGACCAAAAAGATTTGATTTTGGAATTTTTTACTATTTTTGCATGTTTTTATAAATAGTCTATCTTCTCTTTTATTACATTGCTTACTTATTCCAATATTAAAAAATATATAAAATATAAAATTATAAAAATTAAAAAAATTAAAAATCAAAGTACAAAATTAAAGATTAAAAATTAAATAAAAAATAATAAATAATAAAAACCCACAAAAAAATTAGATTGGCTAAGTAGTTTAATAGACCTAGGTTTGGACTTTTGTCTACACTCTGCACCTTTGTTTCCTGTGTTCGACCCCTACTTGCTTGCCACTGTACATTTTTAGTAGGGTATAATAAATTTTAATCCTTGCTATTGATTGCCTGATTGATTGTGTGGGTTAATTGTTGACGAACGAGGAGGCTTGAGTAGTCGCATCAGCGACAGTGAGTCTGATTTGTCAAACCACTATTTAGCGGCTCTCGCCTTATCGTTTTTCAAATGGCGCCATTGCCGAGGAGCATCGGTTTGTAGAGTACTTTTGATTCTATTATCTGCTTAGCCATTTTTTCTTACTTGTTTTTCGTGCATAATTTGTTTTGAACTGTCTGACACCTCTCTTGTTTTCTTGCGAGGGACCGCTGACCGAGGAGGATCGCCTAGGGGATCCTGTGCATCCTTGGGAGGAGGAGCCGGCTATTCTATCCTAGCTGGCAGGAGAGAGCAGGAGAGTTTGAGAGTGAGAGTTAGTCAGTTGTATTTTTGTGAGAGAGAGTCATTTAAATTGTAATAATATAGGACTTGGACACTTGGACTTCCGGGCCTAATTTCTGGGTGTTTGTTCACCTGGGGGCTCACCGCGGTTTTCTTCGTGTTTTCTCGACTGTCATTTTCCAGTTTTGATTTCATTTTCACTTTCTTTTGTGGATTGAGCCCTTAGATCTAGGCTTTTGCTTGATCGATTAGATTAGGTCCAAACACACTAATAACCTTTGCATGTACCTATAGATCGTATTTGGACTTAGTTTAATTAAACAGTTAACTCACCTTCTTAGATCCGTCGCGCCGCGAGCCCTCCCCATCAAGCGCTACTCCTGAACTCGATGTGTCGAGAAGAGGAGGGGGGGTCTAGACCGGACTCTTAGGATCGAGGATTCGTGATTAACTTGTGGTTCTTCACGCTAGCAGTTGCCTATCTTAGGACGATTTTCGCATTGCATACCGGCATGTAGTTAGGTTTACAAATTCTGCTTTGCATCCCGCATGGAGAAAGCTGGGATTCGCTGTAAGTCTTCTTACTTTGCATCCATCATTTAGGCACAAAGGTGAGATTTCCATCTCGGTGTCGACTTGCATTGGCTTTTCCGACTCTATTCTCCCTCTGGTTTTGGATAAAGTAGGATAAAGAAAATACAAAAAAACGTTAGGCGCTTGTTTGAAATTACTCAAAAGAAGCAATAACACAAAAAACTAAAAAAAGGGACTGCTAAGAAAACTTTGACTTAAATAAAATTGGTAATTGGACTCATTGATTGGGGAGAGTCATACCCCCACTTGTATTCAGGTTGCATGGGAAGGTCTCCTTCCAAGTGAGCAGAGTGCTTCTTAAGGATTAGAGCCCAAAACCCAGTCTGTGGCTGCCTTGTGTATCGCCTGGATTTCTGAAGTATTGGCGCTTCTATCGTACGTAGACGAGTAGGGCTTGGTCAACACTGGTGACTCTCTATTGTGCAGAGCATCGACCTTGTCCGAAGTATCGAGCCTAGGCCACGCCTTCACGGGGGTGTATGTCTCATCGTCTTGCGTCCGAGTAGGTTCTTGCACGCTCACAGGTGATTCCATTGCGAGCGAGTTCTGAAGTATCGGTTTCGCCTATTGGCTTCCTTTCTCTATTTCTTTGGCTGAGTAGGGATCAAGGAAGGGTTACAAGGACCTCAAAAAGTGCAGACTACAGGTTACACAGGAGGAGGACAAGTACGGGATACTCTTCCGGCAGTACTCTCTCTCCTATAGGCGTAGCGCTCTAAGGACTCGTTGAAAGATAACTCCCTGAATTCAAGATAAAAATTACAAAGATAAAAGCCGAATCTTCACGGCTTCACGTGTTGAGTTCGTGAATCCCCTTGCTTTGTGTTTGATTGCTAGTTGCATTTAGGTCAAGATCAAAAATATCGCGTCTTTGCGCAAATTTTGTTCTCCTTCTACTTGACCCTTGCTCATTGTGAGCCTTCTACTGTTTTGCAATCCTTTTATTTCTTGTTTATCATTGTGCTCTTCATCCAACATCTTTTCCTCTTGGTCTTCTCAAGATGTCGTCACACGGATGGTTTAGTCGGGACCTCGCTGACGCCCACATCGATTCTGTGCCGGCAACATCTTCAATAAAGAGGGGTGATCTCCGAGAAGTTAATTCGGACCTTGCGAATGTCTCCTTGGACTCCCCTATTCTCGCTTCTTTCAATACTTGCCTTTCTCCAATAAATCCGCTATTCGGGATGGACTCGCAACCCGAACTAGCTCTTCCCCTTCAGCTAAACTGGGATTACTCTTGTCCCTGAAATAACTCCTTGTGGATGGAGATCGATTTCAGTCAATATCATATGCTCCATTCACAACATTCTGAGATTGACCTTAATCCCAGATTCATCTCAACAGCAAGTGCTCAAGAAGATACTGATCAGGGTTTACTCCGTCATGCAGATTCTCCACCCGATCACGAGTCAGAAATTCCATTTCAGTCTGAGATGGCAGGTGGAAGAGGAAAAGGACCACAGCCCCCACCTGAACCTGAAGTCAATCGGGGGGAAGGGCAGTACACCACGTAGAACGAGGTAAACAGTCAACTGTTGGCTTCCATTCAAGCCATCCAGCAGCAGTTGACTAACCAAGCCCTGGCCCAGACCGCCTTCCAAGATATGTTGAACGATCTGAGGAGGAGAGCCGATGCAAGAGACGATCGGAGGGAGAATGATCCGAACCAAGAGCCTGATTTTGAAGAAGTCAGAGATGAGTTCTCAGTGAGAAGACCAGAATTCGACGTAGCGGATGCAGATCTACCGCAGCCCAAGCCTACGCTCAAAGAAACATACAACCCAGGAGCGGGACGCATCACTGAATGGATCCAAGTTCCACGTATGCATGCCCACTTCGAGTTGAAGCCGCAATTTCTGTCCCTGCTTCCCACATTCCATGGGAATACCACTGAGGAATCGTATATATTTCTCAAGAAATTTGGCCGCATCTGTGCCACTGCTCACTACCATGGCATTCCTTTGGGGGTAGTCAAGATGACCGCCTTTCCCTTCAGCCTTCAAGACAAGGCCCTCTATTGGGTTGACCATATTGGGAAGGTCGTCACGACCTGGGAGGAGCTGAAGTCCGCATTTCTCCACAAATTCTATCCTCTCGGGCGATTGAATCAGATGCGCGCTCGGATCTCCAGTTTCTGCCAGCAGCCCCACGAGACCATCCATGAAGCGTGGGAGAGATTCAAAGATCTTCAGGAGAAGTGCCCCCACCATGACATTCCAAAGACCAGTCTCGTACAACACTTCTTTAGGGGGCTATCATTTGAGAGCCAAAAGCTTGTAGATGCAGCTTGCGGCGGTTCACATTTCAACAAGGACGAGGACGTGGTATGGAATGTCTTCGAAGAAATGGCTGAAGGAGAAGCATCCCAATCCTCGTCCAGAGTATACATGAAGCCACCAACCGCCATCAGCAAGCCAGTGAACATGGCTTCTCACACCGAAGACAAGGATGAGAGCTCTAACCTGAGCATCATTGGGAGCCACTTGTCCAAGGTGGATATCATTGAGAAGAGGTCACAGGACCTCGAAAAATTGGCAGTCATTGAGAAGAGGACCCAGGGTATGGAAAAGCTCGACCAGATTTCCCAACAGCTGGAGCAGCTCGTGCGTGCATTGAATGCAAACATGTGCAACGCTGTGTCTACGTCTGTCGAGCCGAATGCTGAGAAGAAGGAGCCTACAATGCAGCAAAACCCTCAGCCGACTCCCCTGCAGCCCCAGCCTGTCCAGCATGTGTACTACGTGTAGGTTTCGGAGCAGCTCCCGCAGCCCCAGACACAGATGGTTGTACATCAACCCGAGCCTCAGCTAGCTTACTCCGAGCAGTTCTCTCCACCCCCGCCACTGATTCAGGAAATCAATGGCGTATGGGACAATGAAGCGCATCTGACCCGTCCTCAGGGACATTCTCAGGGTCAGAACATGGGCAACATGCCCTACCACCAGCAGCAGCAGGGTAGGAGACCCTTCCAGCACTCCTACCAATACCAGCCTCCATCCCACGGAAACACCTGGAGGCAGAATTACCAGCACGGTCCTCAGCAGTCTGGATATCGCGGACAGGGATACCATCAGCAGCTGGCTGCTTAATACAATCAGCAGAATGCACAATATTCCTCCAACCCTCCTCACCAATTCTCTCAAGGTTATCAGTTGCAATCTCAGCCGCCATATCAGCATTCTAGACCCCAGCAGGGGGACTCCTCTGAGATTGTGCCGGTTAATCCGACCCTGGTCTGTTTAGAGCAGTTAATGAAGAACATGGCTGAGATGACCCAGAAGATCGACGACCTGACGGCAGTCAAAACCGTCATACCAGCCTAGGTCGAAGCCAATCCAAACAACTTCCGATGCAAGGAGCAGGTAGCCAGCAGTGTCCAACCCGAATCAGGTGAATTAAATTGTTTTTTATCTAATGCTGTTACTCTCAGGAGCGGTAGGACACTCCAGCCATCGGCGACGGCGAAGGGAAAGCATCTTGCATCTGACGGGGAATCGTCAGTCCAGCCAACACCAGGGCCAGTTAGTATTTTGGGAGCACCACCAGTGTTCAGAAAATCACAAAAAAATGAAGAAAATGACAAAACACAAAAAGATAGCAGCAACCTCGGTGGAGAACAGCCAGCATTGGAGATGCCTGCACCTGCCTCTCCGCCAATTCCTGACAGGAGGAGCACTGCACCTGCAGCGAGTCCAACACCAGCACCAGAAGCTGAGCCTGTCATTTTTGGTCCACAAATTGTAGATGAATCCATTCCTTTTTGCCATCTACCTGTACACAACAATATGGACACTATTTTGAATGAAATTGGTGGAGATTTTGTAAATATTCCTTTTCCTGAAGCAATGAAAAAACACAAAAAAATGAAAAATTTGAAAAATTCTTTGTCTGATCCTGCCATCATAGAAATCATTCAGAATTTAGTGATGAATATGCCATTGATGAAAGCCCTTGAGTACATGCCAGCCGTGAAGAAAGGATTAAAAGAGGCATGCACGACCAAGCGCAGGTCGCACCCCCACAATTCCAGAAGCAAAGGTGGCATGTCCGAAAAGCATATCTTCACAATGGCCACCGTGAAAGCCATCAGCAACCTCCCGGATAAAAAGCCAGATATGGGAGCACCTCTTGTACGTTGCCAGATGTTTAATCAAGAGTTTGAGTGAACACTTCCTGACAGTGGGTCTTCTGTTAATTTGATGACAGCCTCGTTACTCACGGAGTTTAGGCTAGGACCGCTCAAGCCTACAAAGATGATTCTACAGTTCGCAGACAAGTTAGTCAAGCGGCCTAGAGGTCTGTTGGAGGACGTGATCGTCACGGTTCAGAGAAATTCATTCCCGGCCGATTTTGTGGTCTTAGATATGGACGTTCCCTCTCCATTGCTCCTTACCCCGATCATACTTGGAAGACCATTTCTGCGGACATCAAACGCAGTAGTGAATTATGGTACAGGAGAAATCACTTTTGGCGCTGGCGATGAAATAATCAGAGTAGAGACCCTGTCTGAGGGAACACCAACCGAGCAGACATCCACATCATGTGCAAGGGTGATTGAGTACGCTGACGACTGCGACTTTCTTGCAGAAATTCAAGATACCAACTTATTTCTGTATGACAATGAGATCCATGAACTCCTCTGTCCCGAGGAGGAAGTGGAGTGCGCAGTCGAATTTCCCCTTATCGATCAGGATGAGGAACTCGCTGATGTGCTGCAAGAGACTGCAGAGGGAGTGATGTGCCTTCAGAACCAAGAGCAGAAGTTTGAAGAATTTGCTGATGAAGAGGTCATCATTGAGGAATTCTGTCAGGATTTGAGAGAAGAACCGATTATGGTGGACACCGAACATTTGAAAGAATCACCACCTGTACTAATAGCTGAGGTCACCGCTGAAGCAGCTCAGACCCTGCCAGAGCTAAAACCCTTGCCCTCCAATATGAAGTATGCCTTCCTTGCTGGAGAACCAAATATGTATCCGGTCATCATCAATGCCCATCTGACCGAAGACCAAGAATCTCGTCCGATGGAGGTTCTTGAACGCAACCGCAAGGCGATAGGCTGGCGAACATCCGATCTCCATGGGATCAATCCGTCATTATGCTCGCACCGCATCTTTCTGGAAGAAGATTGCAGGCCCTCTCGAGAACTTCAGAGAAGATTAAATCCTAATCTGCGGGAGGTCGTTATGAAAGAGATCCAGAAGTGGTGTGATGCGGGATTTATCTATCCCATCTCCGACAGCAAATGGGTGAGCCCTCTGCATGTTGTGCCCAAGAAATCAGGGATCACCATTGTGAAGAATGACAAAGGAGAGGAGATCGCAACCAGAGTACCCACTTCTTGGCGAGTATGCGTGGATTACAGAAGACTTAATCTCGCTACCAAGAAGGATCATTTTCCTCTACCCTTCATCGACCAGATCTTGGAGAGATTGGCCTCGAAGGAATATTTATGCTTCTTGGATGGCTACTCTGGGTATAATCAAGTTGCTATTGCTCCTGAAGATCAAGAGAAGACCATGTTCCCCTGTCCTTTTGGCACATATGCCTTCAGACGGATGCCGTTCGGGCTGTGCAACGCCCCAACCACATTTCAGAGGTGTATGCTTGCAGTTTTTGCTGATATGGTGGGCAACTTTCTCAAGGTCTTTATGAACGATTTTTCGGTCTACGGGGATTCATTTGATCAATGCCTAGATTATCTAGACCGAGTCTTACGGAGGTGCTGCGAAGTCAATCTTGTGCTTTCATGGGAAAAGAGCAACTTCATGGTGACCGAAGGAATTGTGCTGGGTCACGTTGTTTCTAAGCGTGGTATGGAGGTTGACCCAGCCAAGGTGGACGTGATTTCCAAACTTGAACTACCCACAAACATCAAGCAAGTCCGGTCATTCTTGGGCCATGTCAGTTTCTACGGGCGATTCATCAAAGATTTCAGCAAACTGGCCAGACCGTTGACTGAGTTGCTCGGCAAGGACAATGAATTCATTGTAGATGACCGTGTGCTCCTTGCCTTTAATCAGTTGAAAGAGCTCATCAGCAGGCCCCTGTTTTACAGCCACTGATTTGGACTCAGCCTTTCGAGATCATGACCGACGCGTCAGATTATGCCATCGGAGCTGTACTAGGACAGAGGAAAGATAATGTACCATTTGCGATTCACTAAGCTAGCCGAACGCTCGATGAATCCCAGAGAAACTACACTGTCACTGAAAAGGAGCTACTAGCGGTAGTCTTTGCCTTGGAGAAGTTCAGATCATACCTCCTTGGGTCCAAAGTAATCATTTACACTGATCATTCGGCCATTCGGTACTTACAGCAGAAGACGGACGCCAAACCACGTCTCATTCGGTGGATCCTTCTCCTCCAGGAATTTGACTTGGAAATCAAAGATAAACCTGGGGTAAAGAATGTAGTGTCCGATCATCTGTCAAGGCTTCCTGAACCAGAGTCTCCTGAGCTGAACCTACAGCCGATCACAGAGACCTTTCTAGATGAGGCAATTCTGTCTGTCGCCACACTTCCTTGGTATGCAGACATCGTGAATTATCCGGTTGCCAAGAAAATCCCATTGGATTGGCCTAAATTGAAAATAGACAGGTTCTTGTCTAAAATCCATTTCTATCAGTGGGAAGATCCGTATTTGTTTCGTGAGGGAGCAGATTGTATCTGGAGAAGGTGCATTCCTCAGGAGGAAGTTCCAAGTGTCCTCGCGTTATGTCATAACCAAGATTCTGGAGGACATCATTCAGGCAAACGCACGGCAGCAAAAGTTCTTCAAAGTGGTCTCTGGTGGCCTTCATTATTCAAAGATGCAGATGAGTATGTCAAATGTTGCACTGACTGCCAGAAGATGGGTGGAACCATAGGAATGAGAGATACGATGCCTCTGAAATACATTCAGATCTCAGATGTCTTTGACGCATGGGCATCGACTTTATGGGCCAGTTTCCTAACAGTCAGGGTTATGAGTATATTGTGCTTGTTGTCGATTATGTCAGTCGATGGGTGGAGGCTATTCCCGCCCGAGCCGCCGACAGTAGGACTGTCTGTCGATTCTTGAGAGATCACATCATAGCATGGTTCGGGATTCCCAGGATTCTCATATCTGACGGGGGTAGTCATTTCATATACAGAGAGGTGAAGAAGCTGATCCAAGAATTCTGCATTGAGCATCGTGTTGCTTCACCCTACCACCCGCAGTCCAATGACTTAGCTGAATGTTCAAATAGGGAGATCAAGACAATCTTACAGAAGCTTGTGCGTCCAGATCGCAAAAACTGGTCTCAGCTGCTTGATTCCGTTCTTTGGGCTTATAGAACAGCGTACAAGTCTCCCTTGGGAATGTCTCCCTACCGCCTTGTATATGGCAAGCCATGCCATTTGCCCGTCGAACTAATTCACAAATCCTTATGGGCCATTAACATATGTAATTTGGACTCCAAGCAAGCAGGAAAGAACAAAAAACTGGATCTGAACAGATTACTGGAATTCAGAGATTATCCATATGACAACAGCCTGATGTACAAGGAGAAGGTCAAAACATGGCATGACAAGCATATCCGTCGCAAGTCCTTTGATCCAGGTCAGAAGGTGTGGTTGTTCGATGCGAAATTAAAGATCTTTTCAGGCAAGTTGAAGAGTAAATGGACTGGGCCATTCATGGTTAGGCAGGTGTGTGACAACGGAAGTGTATTGATATCCAATCTGTCAGCTGACGCACAGCCATTTGTAGTCAATGGACGGCTTCTGAAGCCATACCTTGAACATGATACATTCATGGCTGTCGTCGACTCGGTTCAAGTAATCTATGAGGATGAGCTGAATATCTCCAAAGAGGCAGAGGAAGGCGAAGCACAGCAAAACGTTTTTGAATGAATTTTCTTCTTTTCTTCTTTTCTTCTTTTCAATTTCTTTTATCCTCTTCTACCGACATGATGCCATCCCTTTCATCATTGCTACACTTAGGATGTACTTATCCTAAGTATAGGGGGGATGCGCATCCTGAGTTGTTCATATCCACTTTCATCCCTTTTCTTCTTTTCTTCTTTTCCTTTTTCATCTTCTTTATCTATCCAAAAGGTGTCGCCCCGTGTAGACAGTCTTTTATACTTAGGACGTACTTTGTCCTAAGTATAGGGGGTTGTACACCCCAAGTTTTTCATTCATTTCGATCCTCTCCATTGTCTCCTCTTCTTGTCTATACTTAGGGATATTTTACCCTAAGTATAGGGGGAGACAATCTGAGTACGATCTGTTCATTCCCACCCTTGACCCTCCCTGCATTATGTACAGTCTGCTATACTTAGGATTATTTGATCCTAAGTATAGGGGGGGCGGTCGACTTCTCATTCATTGAGTCATTCATCAGTTCGTTATTCTTTGGTCTTGCCTATACTTAGTACGAGTTATGTATGCTCTTTCCTCTCCGATCTATGAGGACATAGCTCAAGCTAAGTATAGGGGGTCGTATATACTGCGTATATACTTTAGCCATAACTCGTACTTTCGTATTTTCCTAATAATATGGCTACTAATTCTTTAAAATTCATTAAAAGTCTTTAATAAAAAGGTGTTCTGTTCCTCAAATTCTTTGTGTATTTACTGATTAATAAATCAGGTGAAAATGTTTTTTGCAAAATGTTTGAAAAATAGTTTGAAAACCCTTGTGAACATTTATTGAAAACTATTTTGAAAATATTTTGTTACATGTTTTCAACCTTTGTAAAAATGTGTGGTTTGTAAAATTTCTTTTCATTGTGTGAAATAAAATGCTTGAAAAATGATTTGCAAATGGTTTGAAAAATGGTTGCAAAAATATTTGAAAAACCTATATATACTGTTTTGAAAGCCTTTGCAAAATGATTTTCAAATGTGTGTATATGTTTGCAAAAATGTTTGTAAAAACTATGTTGGACTATAGTTTTCAAAAATTGTGTGAAAATCTTGTGTCAAATGAGTTTGAGGAATTTATGCCTCACACCAAAAATCCATTATCTGTACGTATAAAATTGATCACTTACCCTTATAAATTCTTAAAATCCACCTCTTGTAAATGTAAGAAGCACTCCCATGTACATATTTTTAACCTAGTTTTCAGCCAAAACCTTTTTGTTTTCAAAAAGCCCAAAAACATTTGCAAAACTAAAATCCAAAAACAGTTGAAAAATCTTTTGAAAAATACAAAAAAATGCATGCATCATCTTTTCAAAAATCCATAAAAAGTTCAAAATCTTTGAAAATTGTATCACAAAAATATTTTCTGTATTTTGCATAGCATTGCATAGCATTCGCATTTTTCGGATTGAGTTTGATAGTTGAACAAGTCTAAGTAAAATCCGGAGATTGGAGCTTGATTGGACTTTAAAATCTACCTAATTAACAGGAACCTTATAGGAATCGGGATTGAGGTACTTCAGGTCTAGTTGACTTAATTCTTTGAGGATCACGGGACTTGGTTCAATGGTTTCTTGACTGTCTAAGTAGAGTATTTTGGAGCACACGCACGACTCTTGTTGATAATGACCTAACTTGGACATTTGCACCTTTCACATGGCTCAACTCAGTTGGAGTGGTGAGGGGGTTGGATTTGTTGGTATGAGACGCACACAGGTGGAAACACTTATCCTCCTCTAGGGAGGGAAGTGCGCCCCAACCCGTCTAGTAGTGATGAGTTTCGAGGATAGGAGATCGTGGGTTGCGATAAAGCTTCAAAAGAGGGATAGTCTACTGGCTCAAGAGGAAAAACTCCCTATGTAAATGTTGTTGTATATAGTATTCAAAAAAATGCAAAAGCAAAAACTCCAAAAAAAGTGGACAGGCCTGTACAAAAATAAAAAATGCCTGCCGGAGTGTACATATGTTGTAAAGTCAAATAAGCAAGCTTGAGCTTCAAAGTCAAATCATGTGAGCATGCAGCTGGATGACTTGACTACACTGGTCTTGCATCCTAGTATAGGTAGCTACACTGGCTACCGTCCATTCTTCTCTTCACCCCCTCATCTTGGGCTGGTTGCCACTTGAACTTAGAAGGGAATACCCTGCTCCTTGAGGGATGAGTTGTTGGATTGGGGAATCATTGGGTTGTCGTACTGGAGAAGTCAGTCTCTTTGTCATTCTAGTTGGGGAGAGCCACCATCACTTACACTGTACGAGTCAGATTCATAGTCATAAGGGTTTACGTATGAGTTGAAGTATTTCTGACCTGGCTATTGAGGAGACTTGGGCAGAGTTTTGGGATTCTCAAGGACTGTGGGATTTCAAATTCGGTTCTCAATAAGGTTCCGCCCGCACTAAAATTCCAAAGGTCCGACTTAATCTCCAAACTTTGATTTTGTGAAGACAAATTTGATAATTAAATAAAATCCAAATTTCTTCTTTTTCTTTTCTTTCTTTTTCTTTTTGCACTTATTGCATAAGTGTTTGCTAGGGACTAGCAAAGGTGAAGTATAGGGGGATGATGAATCCACATTTCATCATCTTTATTCTGTCATTTTGGCACCAAAAACTCTAGCAAATACCTGTAAATGGCACTAATTCATGCATTTTAGCATCCATGCATATATGTGTAAAAAGTGTATAAAATACTGTTTTTAATGCCAAAATTATAGAACAAAGAAAAGAAAATAAAAAGAATAAAATATTGTAAATATTTTATGACCCGAAACCCCGAGACCTACGCATCTTGATGAATAGGTCGACAAGGAATAAAGTAGGGGGAGATAAGGGCCAATTACCTATCATTATTAATTCATTCTTTATTCATTTTGGGACCTATTTTTGGTCCCACTTTTTGTGCATCAAATAAAGAAACTTTGTACATAAAAGTTATAGATAATAAAATAAAGAAAAAGACAAAATTGATTTCACAGAAAAACAATGAACAGATAAAAAGTTATGGTCTGAATAAAAATCCATAATCCCAACTTCCCAGACCTGTATCTCACAAAAGAAAACTCCAAATGCAGCAAACTCACCTTTAATTGTATATAGAATAAAATAATATATTTAATGGTGGTGGTTTCGCATTTGGTGGAGCTATGGTTTGAAAGTTGAGTTTTGGACCCACATTGTATACCTGTAAAGCTTAAAATATTCAATTTATTCTTTAATCACTATTTTTTATTTATATATAATTTGTAGATATTATTTATAATAATTATGTACATTAAAACAAGAATAAAAAGCCAAATAAAACTCAAAATAAAAATAAATACATATAAAATATACAGGTATTACACCTGTACTTATACCTACATAATACAGACTTATAATTTATTTAATATACAAAACATATCAGAAAAAAAATAAAAATATATTTGTGTATATACAAGTATTCTATAATTTTAGAAAATAATAAATTAAAATAATAAAATTAAAATAAACAAAATAAAATAAAGTAATAAAATACATAGGTATATGTACCTATATAGGGTTAAAAACACAACTTGTAAAATATACCTAGTAAAAATAAATAAAAATTACCATAAAATAATTTATAAAATTATAAGCATTTTTTATTTTGTAACCATAATTATGAAATAATTTACTATATTTTTTCGATTTTTGAAATTTTTTTAGAGGTTTTCCCTGGTTGGTCCACGTGGACCAACCAGGTTGGTCTGGCAGTTGACCTCGGTCAACTGTCTGACCTCCTCCTCTAGACTTGTCAGTGGTCCATTTTGTCTCTTCTTCTCACATTTCTCTAGGTCTGACCTTGCACCAACTCATGTCGATACTTTTTGCATTTTTGCTCCTCGATCAGTGGTGATTCACGCCCAAGTGATTCCTTGGGCTGAGGACCACTGATCGAGGTGTTTGGCCCTCGTCTTCCACACCGCCCGTCAACCCTACAAAAGAAGATCCCCGACTTCGATTCAAATTTTGATCCTTCTTCTGCCATTTTCACCCGAAAACCTCTTCCTCCTCGTGCTCCTAGTGACAGTAGGAGTCGAATCGACCCGGGGTTCGAGTCATCTGGTGTAGAATCGAAGTGATCCAACCCCTCGCCGGAGCTCCGCCGCGAAGCTCTTCTCGACGTCCCCGGTGAGCCTTTTCCCCTTCTACTTCCATTTTCTTGTAGCTTTAGCTTAGATTAGGTTAGGTCTATAGCAGTTTTGCATTTCATTTCGTTAATCGCCGTGATTCCCCGATCGAAGCCCACGGTGGAGCTGAGCTCCGCCCATCGTTTCCGGTCGCTCCACGCTTCCATTCGATCATATGTCACCCCCATCTTCTTACCCTTCGCTCCGTCATTACGCTCCACCCATCCATTCACCTCGATCTCGCTCGGATCGAGTCACTCGAGCTCCCATCTCCGCCGCTCATGGAGCTCGTCGCCCGAGCCATTTTCCGCCTCCATCAACCCATCAGAGAACACCCACAGCTTCGCCTGAATTTTGCGCACCTAATCATGCAGGTCTGAGCCAAGGAGAAGGCTCCATCGACCCTCGACATTCCCAGGAGCTGCTCCCCAGGTCCCCTCCACCGTCCGAGCACCTCACGTCGTCCCTGCCTCGCCTGAGACCACCTGCTGATGCGGAGAGGCCCCAGGATCATTTTGCCCTTGATCCTAGGGCCGGAGCGGCCGTGTGTCGGCCGCAATCGCCCGCCAAAGCTCGACGGGGAAGGTGTTCTTCGTGATCATCTTCCGGCCGCCGGATCAGGAGCACCCTCCAGGCGCCACATCAGCCGTTAGATCTTGGCCTCTCTCCACCGTCCGATCGCACCGCCATGATCTAAGCTCAGATGTCCCGGTCGAAGCGTCATCGCGCGTCCTAGAGCCGCCACGTGTCAAGTGAAATCTCCTCGGCCGCACGATCAATCCCCGTGGGTATTTTGCTTCTTCAACCCACGTGCTTTTGTATTTACTTTCTAGTCTTAAAACTTTCGTCTGCAGTTTAAAAACTTTTGTAATAATTGCACTTAGGTCCTCGTACTTTTTATATTTGCACTTTGGTCCACGCCACATCACCTCACGTGATTGGGGGCGCGTGACTTTTGGGTATTTTGCATTTTTGGTCCCGTACTTTAAGGTATTTGCAGCTATACCCCTGTGCGTAGTTAATTAAATATGTTTTTTGGGAAAATTGCATGGACGCCCTACCGATTTTCATAATTACAAATATGCCCCTGTGAATGACAGATCACGTGTTCTGCGCATGTCTTTTAGTGAAATTTGCACCTAAGCCCTGTATGTTTCTATAATTGCATATATACCCCTGTCAGGCTTAGGATTTTTGTATGTTTGAGCTATTTATTTCACACATCATTCAAGTGCTAAAATTCTCAAAAAATAGACTAAGCTCATGTGTGCTTGTTCTTTAACGCCATATTTTTAGTTTTTCATTCTATTGCATTTTCATATTTATTAAAAATCAAAAACAAGTTTTTTATCTACTGTCTAGCTTAGAAAATACCAAAAAATATCAAAATACCTCGAAAAACTCCAAAAACATTCCCTACTGTCTATTTTAACCTATTTTAGTGTCAGCTCACTAAAAATCTCAAAAGAAAAACCTTAAAAATTCAAAAATACTTAAAAACTTCAAAAAAATCTTAAAAATTGTAGAAAACCCCAAAAATTGTAAACTCATGTTCTGTAGTCTCTTGTTTTTATTATCTTTATTTGAAAATTAGTTTGGTAAAATTTTGTGGTTGTTTCATATTTTTAAATCCTATTTTATCCCCAGCCAGTAGCTTACTCATTATTTTGCTTTATTTTGTTATTTAAAAATACCAAAAACATTCTAAAAAATTCTTCCAAAAATCACAAAAATAGTAAAAATTTATAAAAAGACCAAAAAGATTTGATTTTGGAATTTTTTACTATTTTTGCATGTTTTTTATAAATAGTCTATCTTCTCTTTTATTACATTGCTTACTTATTCCAATATTGAAAAGAAATATATATAATATAAAATTATAAAAATTAAAAAATTAAAAATCAAACTACAAAATTAAAAATTAAAAATTAA
The DNA here is from genome assembly GCA_037367405.1 of Ottelia alismoides. Taxonomy (NCBI): domain Eukaryota; kingdom Viridiplantae; phylum Streptophyta; class Magnoliopsida; order Alismatales; family Hydrocharitaceae; genus Ottelia; species Ottelia alismoides. Next base: position 1,232,945 of record JAZKJV010001141.1, read on the forward strand.
ATAAAATAATAAAAAATAATAAAAACCCACAAAAAATTAGATTGGCTAAGTAGTTTAGTAGACCTAGGTTTGGACTTTTGTCTACACTCTGCACCTTTGTTTCCTGTGTTCGACCCCTACTTGCTTGCCACTGTACATTTTTAGTAGGGTATAATAAATTTTAATCCTTGCTATTGATTGCCTGATTGATTGTGTGGGTTAATTGTTGACGAACGAGGAGGCTTGAGTAGTCGCATCAGCGACAGTGAGTCTGATTTGTCAGACCACTATTTAGCGGCTCTTGCCTTATCGTTTTTCAGTAGAGTAAATTGAATCTCAAATAATAACCATTCATAGACAGCCTCAGATCTGTTAACAAACTATGCTAAATGATATAGCATGAAAATAGCTTCAAATGACATATTATATGCTAAAAACGGAGTCTGAATGCAAATGATATGATAAAATGAGTCTGCAGGGACTAAATAGTAAACAAAATGAAGTTTTACTTTTAGTAAAGTCCCTGGAGGGCTTATCTGCAAAATCAAGGAGACAGAGGGGCCCTTCTGGAATTTACCCACAACGGGGTTATATCTGCAATTTCGAGATCTTACGAGGGCATTGTTGCAATTTTCCCTCAAGGCACGTACCTCTGAGGCTTGGGTGCATGGCTGGCTCGGGCAAGGGGCTCTGCTTCGGTCGACCCGAGGCGGAGGCTCGGTCAACCCGAGCATAGGTGGCAGGCTGGAGAGGCTTGGACACGTGGCGTATCTAGGACCATTGGATCAAAGGCTTAGCCCTGATCCAACGATGGCGGGGTGTTGTGGCTGTGGGGTGGTGGTGATGGTGGAGTTTCATGGTGGAGCACGACGGCCGGAGCAGGGCGGTGGTGGTGCATGTTCGGCGATGGTCGAGTGAAGAGGAGACCGCACAGAGGCGCTTGCTGATGGAAGGTGGTGCTCGGTGGCGTGGATGTTCTTCACCTTTAGAGGTTAGCATAAAAATAACCAAGAGCCGAATGTGTAAAGCTCAAGCCCAAGCTCAGTGTTAGAGGTTGGAATGGGTTGAAGGCAGAGATCCTATGCGAACGGAGAAGATGAAGGATCTGGAGCTCAGCTCGTTGCACGAGCTGAGGTGGATTTGGGCGAAGAGGTTCGATGAGGAGGAAGATGGGAGTTAATGGTTCGATTTGGGGGTTTCAATCGATGGAGAAGGAGGGGCTAAAGGTGGGTATATCAGATGGGTTTCTTCACTTGGGAGGAGACCTGGAGCTCGAAAAGTTCTTGGTCGATGTTTGCCTCAAGAAGCTGGTAAATGGGGCTTCGAAGCTCAACAAGCCTGGGAGGTGGCTGCTACGTGACAGCCTCACCACGGATCTGGCCCGAGGACAGGTTTGGCTCGTCCTTGCCCTTTTTTCGATCCAAACACTGTCACCGTGAATGTAGACGAGTTGGAACTTGCCTCCCTCTAATGGCGGATGTCGACGAAGGCCGTCAATGGATGGATTTATAGGAAGGCAAGAGTGTAATGACTGATGGAGACCTCATATCACAAATTTTCCTTCATGAAATTATTCGTCTCGATGAGAGCTACAACTTTCGTGAAGGATTAATCAGCAAAAGAACTCATCAGTGTGAAGTGGACTTTTTGGTGGTTCTCCATGTGTATAGAAAATTGGTTTTTTGGAATTTTGCAATTTTTGGCTATTTTAAAGGAGGATAAAAATTATAGAAAAATATGATAAAATACAAGAAAATTAATTACACAATAATCTAGTTTTTTATTTTTAGTAATAATAAAAATAAGGAAAATAAAATAGACATTCGAATCACGCACTTTTGTACAGACCGACAACAGACACCCTGACACAATCAGATTCTTTGAATTCAGCTTTGATTGGACTTTTGTGCCTCTGAATAAAAAAATTCATTAAATAACGCAAATGAAGAAAAATTTAAATTAAAAGGGTTAATTATGTACATAAAAACTTAGGTCAAAAATAGTAAAAAGTTAAAATGCGCAAAAGCGGCCCAAAATCCAACTTTCATTTATGAGCTCCGAATTTTACGAAATTGGTCTTGTTTTGAAGGTATTTGAAAATGGAGTATTTTAAAAGTGAATAGACCAAAATTGGACACTATATGAGGGAGATATGCACGTTTTAGTCCGTCAGATGTGAAATTAGACTTTGAGCTTATTTGACACTTATTTGAGTTAGTAATTTTTTGTATTTTTTATTTATTCTTATTTGTAATTTTTACACAATGGAGGTGGTTTGGGGTCAATTGGAGTTAGGATGAATTAATTACAAACTGTGGAAGTTAGTTGCTTTTTGGATCAATTTACACTTGGGATTTTAATGCAATTATGTATGGTGAAATGCAAATATTATTTACAAAATATATGTATGCTAATGATGCTCTGTTAATTGTTAAATGCAAATGATTTGTCGTGAACAAATCCTAATAAATCAATTTTAGCATGATGAATACGATATTCATCAGAGAGGCAATGAGAATCTATGCTCTACAAGGCACATAAATGTTCAGAGAGGACTCACATAAAACAACCACGATGCAAATTTTTTAAATTCACCAACTTTACACGTGAAGGTCATAATTGTTCAACCGAATTATCTTTTCATGTTTAGTTGGTGGTAAGCCAATCATTTGATCCATTATACACAATGTGTCGCCTTACCCCCAGTAGTGCTCCTATATGCTCCCAATCAATAAAGTGATCTACCCAGGCTACCGGGTTTCAATATCACACCCCACAGGAGACCCACAGGCTTACACAACGGAAACGTACACTAAGGTTGAAGGCAAGCCCTTGAAGCTCCCAATCCCACGAGATTGGACCTGGAGACTTAGGGGACAAGTCCAGGATTGGCCTCTAACCTTAATGCATGCATCCTCACCCGCTCTATTTCAGGGTAAGTACCTGCGTACAACGAGGGTTTTATGCATTCGTTAAAGAAGTCTTCATTTTGTTCCAAGCTATTTAGATCGACCTGCTCAATTCAGTCCTGATTTTAGAGTATTGGTTATCACTTGAATTTATTTTGAGCGCATAATGACTCCGACCATTAAATCCCTTTTCCTTTTAACGTTAGGTTACAAAGCAGTTGAAGGAATCGGAAAATCAAATGCAAGCAAGAAATAACGATGAATGCTTAGAAGAAGTTATATTCATAGTGATTCATAGTAGTCTCCATGTGTTATGCAAGATATAATTTAAATGTTACACTAGATGCATGCAAGTTGATGAAAAACTCCACCTAAACATGATACTATGGGCAGGGGATACATTGATTTAAATTTTTCTAAGTAATTAGTGTCTAAGTGCATATAATTAGTGAATATTTTAATAATGAATGTATCTTATTTGATCAAAGTTTGGAGCAAATTGTGTGTGGCACATATATATTTGTATTACGCTACCGTATGCTTATCCTAATCTCACCACTTAAGTCGAGAACCACTCTCGACACAACCACACAAACAATAAAAGAATAATAGTGCCCACTCCCTTCTTTCATATGCGATCTCTAAAAAAAGAGCCATAATGGTGTCCACTCGTATCCTTCAAATGCAATCTCTACTAAAATAGCCGCTATAAAGATGCAATTATCTAATTATTACAACACAAATAATTAAAAGGATAATTATGCTAAATATAACTAAATTAATTATTTATCTAATTAGATAATCTTATCTCGAATGTAGCTGGATTGACCCTCTTCAACTAGAGCACCAATCCCTAGTCTCTACGTCAGTTCTCCTCGATTCACTTCACAGGCCCTGGTCAAACCAACATATGCTCAGATAACCTCAAGAGAAATATATCTATGAAGATAAATTATTAATCAACACAATACAATGACAAAAATAAATATACAACAAGCTTAGCTTAAGTGACTCAAATTTCACTTAATTAAAAAATTTAATCCTAATTAAATATTCTAATCAAGAAGTGTCCCCAGCAATGATGCCATCTGAAGAATCTGATTCCAACTACTCTAAGATTGGATCGTTACAATACGATTAAAAATGAATCTATCAAAGATTGAGAGAAATTTCTGCGAGAAGTGGCTCGATCTTATTTCTCCCAGATAAGTCCATGACCGATCACATAGACATTGTTGACTAGGGCATTTAATCGGGACCTAAATTAAGTGATGGGTTACTCTAAGGGTCCACATAAATCAAACTATGCAAAATGACACAAAAAATGAATGCATGATTTTTATGGGCATTCTCAATATGGATTATGTTATGCTACAGAATGATCACAAATGCAAACAAATCACAAGATATAAAGACACAGAACTCACAAATTAGCTCATGGTTTATTGGTTAAGTCAATTTGCTTATTCAAGCATCCAATTATGCAAATGGTATCTTATTCACCAAGTCAAGCATTTTAATGTTGAATCAATGTGACAATTAATCAAGTTCTCAAGCACTAAACTCAATGTATTCCCTCAAGCCATTTCAATTCATGAATTAATGGTTAAAACTAATCATGCATGGTTCTTAATTAAGCACTATTTAATGAAGATAAATTAAGGGCACGAGGTTTCATTAAAAAATTTAATTAGGGAATTAATATCAATCAATCAAAGCATAAAGCAAACATAGATCTCTAAATTTTAATTCATTTTGGGCAACACATAACAAAGAGATAAGCTAACCACATTAAATAGCATAAAAAGATCTTTCAAATACTGCTAAGTCATTAAATTTTGATAAAGGATATAAAATATTAACACATAAAATTAGATGCATAATTACAAGAAAAACACACATGCTTCACAAAAAGATCCAAAAAGGAGTGAGGTGCAATATTTACAAGCTTTTAGGGCATACGTGCAAATTAACCATTTACGAGAATAAAAATGAAAATATAATAGATCGACGGGGCCTCTCAGCAAATTTCCCAAGCAGCACGTGCATGGTACATGTTGGACCAATCTCTAATTAGTGAAACTCAGAGCCCAATGTGGCAATTCACCTTGTCATGTGATGTATCTCACGTGGGGATCATTCTTGGGCGGCAATAGTGGCTCGAGCCACATGGCGAATCAAGATTTTTACATTAGATCATGCCGATCTACCCAACGACAATTGCTCTTCATGCCTCCTCCTTCCTCATCCGTGTTTGGTGGAGCATTAATGGAGCTCGACGGGTGCATGTGTGCTCGTTTGTGCCTTTCTTCCTCACCAATGAGTGGAGAAGTTCCCTGAAGATTGGAAAAGAGAACTAGAGGCTTTGTGGTCCTTCCAAATGGTATGGAGTGACATGTCAGAGAAGGATCGTTGGATGTGGAGAGGAAGAATAGAGGAGCTTGGGAATTCCATTCAATGATCCCAATCAAGATCCTACAGGGGTCAGTTCCAGACACAAACAAATGTGCAAATCTTTTCTAGATGAGAACGGGGCCAAATGGGGGCTCCTTGGAGGTGGTGAACTCAAGCCCTAATGGAATTCTGACACCCTTTGCAAGGGGTTGGAAAGATCAAGGGTGAGGATGTTGTGTAGAAGTGGAGAAGATGAGAGGAACGAAACATGAAGAAGGTGAGGGATCAGAGAAGGTGAAGAGGTGATCAGTAGCCTGACGAATCTGAAAATGCCGGTTTTAAGAAGTTGTTGTTATCGTGTCGTGCGTTGTAGGCGGCAATCGGAAACGGTCAAGAAAATACCACAAATAAGTTATTCAATTTTTAATCTCGTGGTGTTATGTTTATTTTACGTGGGCAAGTCCCAAGGTCGATCACGAGGAGGCAAAAGAACAACCTAGAAAGATGTCTATCAAAGTTTATGTTCGATTTTCGAGGCGGTTTTTTTTGGAATTTTTAATGCAATATAGGGTGCACTATGCAAATTCGGCCTATTTTAGGACTAAAATGTGAATTATGTTCAAATGATGTCCGAAAAATACGAAACTTGGCCGAGATGTAAAATATGATGAAACAAGTGCACTGTAATTTTTTTGGAATTTTTCGATGCAATATGATTTTTTTATGGATTTTTAAATGCAAACAGAATGATTTTTAATATTTAATTATAATAAATATTTAACCTACTTATTTTCAAGAAATAAAATTATCTAAGATCTATCACTATGTGATGAATCTCAGAAAAATCCTAAACCTCAAAAATGTAGGGTTTAATACCTATTAAAAATTAAATACCAAGAAATGCAAAATAATTTTTATAAAGAAAACTATGCATGCAAATTCAATTCTTTTTGGGCATGATGTTAAGAATAATTAACTCCACAAGATATGATTTTCGGGGATTTTTAGAGCAATGGTCAATCAAAGATGAATTTTAGAGCAAGAGATGGGCAAACTATGTAAATTTTCACAAATCAATTATTTATTAATTAACCGTCCGTCACAAAAATACCCACAAGATGTCAAACAGTAGAGAGTTAATTAACAAACATCATGCAATTTTTGGATTAAGAAAATAATGTAAAGAAGAGGTCCAAAATCACAGGGGGACACAGGGGTACAGATGCAATAGAATAAATAAACAATATGCAGTGGGGGTTTGCTATGTAATTACCAATAATAGCGGGGCGTAGTGTTGCAAAATATCCAAGTGGCACGTGTCAGGCACGTGCCCTTGGAGGCGGGGGCTGACGCGCGAATAGGGGAAACTCCAGGGGGTCACTGCAATTAACCCAGCGGGTCACGTGCAGATCACGTGACCCCTGTGGATAAGGAAGGGTCGTTCCCCACGCACGTGCCTCGCACGTGCCGGGGCCTCGGGCTTCGAGCCCGGCGGTGATGGCAACGGCGGTGGTATGTTGCCCAGGCGGAGGAGGCCGTGGCTTCTGGCGGACTGGATGATGGTTGGTCGTGCTCCAAGCGTGCGAGGGGTCGGCCGGCAAGCGGAGGAAGGGGCTCCGAGGTCCTGTGGTTGGATGTTGAGGTAGATGGTTGATAGCTGTTGGCGGTAAGTAGTCGTGGCCGACACACGGTCGTGGGGCGTCGAGGGCGTAGCAGCGTGGCGAAGGAGTTAGTGATGACAGCGTTGGATGGTGGCGGTCGGCGCGCGAATTGCGGCGAGGTCGGTGGTGTACGGTGGAGGAGAAGGTGGAGAGAGAGAGAGAGAGAGAGATAAGGGGTATACCTGCAGTGGTGTAGGGCTCGACGGCGTTGAACGGCCGGAGCGAGCAGCGGCGCCGGTGGCTGGGGCTGCAACGAGGCGGAAGAAGCCTCGGATCACGCCGGTGGAGGGCCTCGCGGTTGTCACGCCCGGAGACGATGGACTTCGATGATGATCGGCGGATAGGGAATGAAGGGATGGTGGCGGTGCTTAAATAGGAGACGGGGGGTTGCTCGGCGATGGAGGCGCGATTCGGGAGATCGACGAGATTTGGGGGATCGGGGTGATCGTCGATGACCGAGATTGAGGGAGAAGAGATACGCGGGGAAGGTGGTCGAAAAGGGGAAAGGAGACCGGAGGTGGATTCACTGTGAGGCGGCAGATCGGAGCTCGCGGGATTCGCGGGGGCGGTGAGAAGATTGGGGCGGAGATCGGAGATGATCGGGATGCGGCGGAGATGCGAGATCCACGGCGTAAAAATCGGGGCGGTGGTGGCGCGATTTGGGAAAGGAAGCAGAGGTAGACGAAACACAGATGCCGTCCAATCGGCCGAGATCGGACGGCCCCTGATGGGCCACGTGGCAGAGTGATAAGGAAGAAGAGGCGCGCGTGCGGAGCACGTGCCTTGGAGGCACGTGCGACGCATGTGCGTCCATTATTTTTTTTATTTTTTTTATTTTTTTTAAATTTTTTAATTTTTATTATTATTTTCTTTTTTTATAAAAACCGATATAAAATAAGCCCAAAAATGGCTGACACGTGGCGGCACCAGGTGCTGCCACGTGTCAGCACCACAAAATTCGAAAATAAAACATTTTGTAAAATCGATAAAAAATAGTAAACAACCTCGGATCGAAAAAGTTTCTTTTCGAAAGTTGCTCGTCTCGATGAGATCTACAACTTTCATGAAGACATCAAAGCCAAATTCGGTCAAATTTAAAAAGTGAATTTTTGGGGTATCCTATGCATATAGAATACCTTGATTTTTGGGTTTTATAATTTTTTTGTCATTTTTAAATAAGATAAAAATCCGGAAAAATTACGGTAAAATCAAAGATAAATAAAGACACATTAATCTAATTTTTTTGGATTTTTATTAATCAACAAAATATGTACATAAAATATTAGGTCAAAAACAGCTAAAATATACAATGTACAAAAGAGGCCCAAAACCCAACTTTCACATATGAGCTCCGATTCACTTGAACTTGGTCTTGTTTTGAATGTAATTGAATGCACATTAGTTCAAAAGTGAGTAGGATTAAATCGGACATTGGATGGGGAAGATATGAGGGTTTTAGTCCGGAAATCCTGAAATTAGGGTTTGGGTTTTTGGTCCACTTATTTGGATTAGTTATTTTTTTGTATTTTTTTATCTATTCTTGTTAGTGATATGTATACAATGGAGGTGGTTTTGTGTTATTCGGAGTTAGCATGAATGAGTTAAAAATCAGGGAAGTTAGGCTATTTACAGGTCATTTTGGCTTGGATTTTTGGCTTCTTATTTTGTGCAGATTTTTGTGCTAAAATGCAATTCTTATGAAATCAGGCATGAATGCTAATTATGCATAATAGATGCTAAAATGCTGTTGATTTTAAGGGATTTGAGCTTAATAAATGAGATTTAGAGTGATGAATACAAGATTCATCATCCCCCTATATTTAAAGCATGCTCGTCCCTGAGCATTAAAAAGATATGCCATGAAGTGAAATGAGATTGGGTTCCATACCAAGACCATGAGCTGAGGGTGAAAATGAATCTAAACTCAACCTTTGGACTATTTGTGTGTCGGAACTTCTGTGAGACTTAGAATTTTAAAATCAACAGTCCTCGAGTTCTACAAATCATTGCTTACAGTTTCGGCTCAGAAGTCATCTTAGATCAATCCTCTTCCCGAAGTATACCCAATGAACATTGAATAACCGATTCTTGTGTGTGAAAGGTTTTTAGCTCTTCCCACCCAGAATGCCGGACTACTGCGCAAACCTCCTCTCCAATAACTCGTCCTCGGGGAGTCAGGTATTCCCTTCTAAGGTCTGTCGCGTTGTGTTCACAATTGAATTGGGGGGAGAAGTTAGAAGAATGAGAAAAGAACTGGAGGGTGATTAGTGTAGTTCACTTCTCCTTGTGAAGCTGGCCAGTGTAGCCAAATCTCCACCAAGATCTGCAGGTTTCTTGAAGCTTGGACCTTTTTGGTCAGATTTTATTTGGTAGTTGCTTCTTTGAATTTGGAATTTTTGGTGGTTCTGCTTGGATCTTGTTTCGCCCCTACGGATATAGCATCTTTTGTTTCCGTACATTTTTTGGGGTCTTAGAAAAAATTGTGCCCAGCCGTCCATCCCTTTTCCGAAGCTTTATTTCAACCCGTACTCCGGTCTTTAGATTTCCACGCTACCAGAAAAGAAACTCACACAGTCTTCCAACATCCCGTCTGAGTTGAGCTAAGTGCATAGTGCGAGAGTACAAATTAATTCCTTATTCCAGAGTTGTACCCAGAATGAAGAGACCAGGTTAGACACTAAGAGTCAAATTCTGTGCATTGCTATGTGGAACTCAAAGAATTAAGTCAAAGACCTGAAGACTCTTAAATCCTATTTCTCGGTGAAGTTCCTCTGAAAATTAGGTTGATTAAGGTTAAGTCCAGATCACTCTCGGTTTCGGCTCATAACTCGGTTCAGAACCCAATGACTTTTCACATATGCAAATGAATGTAATGTTGGACGATGTGCAGGTGTGTGGAATGCAAACACACAAATTTTTTTTTTGATGATGAATTTTTTTATATGCAAAAATGAATAAGAAGCCATTTTTTTTCAAAAATTTTGGGCAAAGTCAGTGTTAGTAGCAAAACTTTTTTTTAATTAATCCCCATCCCGTAAATACATATAGACTTATGCGCAAGTACGAGGTATGGCAAAAATATATACATAGTATATATACAGACCCCCCCTATACTTAGTGAGTGCTGTGTCCTCAGAGCACAAGAAGCGTAATGAAGACATAGCTCGGGCTAAGCGTAAGAGAGAAAAATTATTCAATGGTTCGCCCCCCTATACTTAGACTGTGAATAGTCTAAGTATAGAAGAAGAGCGCAAAAAGAGGCGGACGGGATATGTAAATGAGGAGAGTATAAACAGATGGGTGGCGGTTCCCCCTATACTTAGGCTCTGATCAGCCTGAGTATAGAAGAAGGATGGATATGGAGTGATCGAGAGATCGGAATGTGGTGAGGGAAATGGTATATACAAATGGCATCGCCCCCCCCCCCTTTACTTAGGCCTTGGCCTAAGTAGAGGAAGAAGTTGTACAAGAAAACCGATGTGGTCGGGAGGGAGGGTGGGTAGCCGATTATTAAGGCGGTTTACGGCTGATCTTTTTGTGAGTCTGTGGTGGGAGATCGTAATGATGAGACGGAGATGAAGCATACGATTCCCCACCATTATCAGTGTCATCCTCAGAAAAATCATGATGGATAGTAGATGAAATATTTGAGTCAGATGAAAGGTACCCATCATCAGAGTTATCCTCAGAGGAATAGTATTTAAAAGTGGACATACTCCAGATATTCATGTCTTTTTGTTCCTTCAATTGTTTCCTCAAAATTCGTTCCTTTTCAAGATCAATCGGTTTATCCTCAAATGAATCTTCAGATGCTCCGGTCTCAGTCAGCTCATAAGATATAATTCCAGTGTACTTGTGTAAGGTAGGAGCATCGGCTTTGGATGAGTAATAATTAGGAACGGGAGTTGTCCAACGAGAATCGAATTTTGGATCCTTGCGAAGATATGGCTTTAGAGCTGTCGAACAGACTTCACTCATGTATACTACTTTTTCCAGACCTGATGAGGGATCATCAACTGATTCCTCTTCCGAAAGGTCAAATCTAACTCTCTTTTTCTTATTTCGTGAAGTTGTCGGTTCACTTGAGTATCCAGATGAGTAGCCATTACTGTTCTTCTCCTTGGTCGGTGTTTGTGCTGCAGATTTGTTTTTAGTCTCCTGGATGTTGGTGCACTCTCGATTTGGGAGGATTTGGTTAAGATAATCAGAGTATGTTGCTCCAGGGTGCGACCATGCATATGTCTCAGGATCGTAGTAGAAGAATTTGTTTATTTTGAGATCCGGGAGAGTTGAAAGACTGGGGAGAGTTTCTAAACCAATGGTCTCAACAACCACCGCTATCTCAGGTGTCGTAGTGGGGTAGGGCTCTTCTACCTCTTTATGTTTGCGGTTGTTGGGGACTTTATGAGTTGCCTCAGAAAATCGTGTTTCCTCAAAGACTGTGTCAACTCGAAGTGCTTCCAATGCCGTGAAATTTATTTGCCGAGTCTCACAATCAATAATTGCCTTAGACAATGCTAAGAATGGTTTTCCAAAAATAATTGGAGACTGGGTGAACTCTCCTTGATGCTCAATATCAATGATTGTGAATTCCATTTTGAGCGGAGCACCTTGGAATATCATGATGACAGAAATGATTCCTCTCGACCGTTTTATTGATCGGTCCGCCAATTGAACAATCTCTCGTATTTTCCTGATTGGTCCGAGTTTGAGTTCGTGGAATACAGAGGTCGGGAGGATATTGATCGGTGAATCATCATCAATTCGGGCATGGGTGAAAATTGTGTCTTTTATTCTATAGTCAAATCTGGGCAACCGCTTCACTATGCGGCTCTTGATTTTTCTCATCAACACCAAGGAGGAGGCCATTGACAAGATATGTCTTTCGGTTTTTGTTCTAATCTGTCCCGACTTTTTGACAATTAATCTGTCCGTTAAAAATTTCTTAAGGTCGGGGAAGTGTTCAATGGACTTTATAATGGGAATGTCAAAAATCAAATGCTTTTCCAGTGCTTCCCACAAAGCAGGATCCAAATTCCTCAGGTTTTTCAGATTCAATTTTTATGAGATTTTCTGGATTTTCGATTTTTTTGGTATTTTCTGTGCGGTGTGGGGATGTGGTGTGTTCCTCAGATGAGCAGGGGTTTTGATGTTCAGAGTAAAGGTAAGGGACATAATCATTTCTAGAGGAATAATGAGCAGAAGTATTGATGTTTGAATCATCCCTAAGTCTTTGGATATCATGGGATCCAATCCTCTCCTCATTCATTCTTATATCCGAGCCACCATAAAATGATACTACTCGGTAGGCAAATTTTTGAAATCTATCCTCCATCAATTCAAATCTTGTTTTTATCCTTGAAACATCATCCTCACAATTCTGTTCATGATCAATCCTGGGAGCACTCGGTTTTTGTTCAATGATTTCTTCTTCCATTTTCCTGTATGTGCGGAGAGGAGAGTTTCTTGGAACATCCAAAATATGATCATTATTTTTAGAAAATATCTCCTCAATAATTATGGAAGGAGGCTGCTCATATGATCTAGGCATATGTATTTGATCTGAGTAGAGTTCAATCCTTTGATCATGATTAGTCAGACCTTGATATTGTGGAGTCAGCATACAGGGTTTATATGTGTCTAGGAGTTCAGTCCAGTCCTTTGTATGAGCATTATGTCTGACGAGGGGTTTGTTGTGGTCAATCCAACGCTCATGATCATTAAATGCATTTCCTTCCATCTGGGTTTGGTTTTTCTGCCAGTCATGGGACTTAAAAGGGTTTTGATCCTGAAATGTTTCATTGGCCAGAAACTGAGAATAAGGTGGTTTAGTCCAAGATGGTAGGTGGTCATGTGTAGTTGGATGACTTGAGTAAGGATTCAATGGGGGAGCCAAGGTCATCTGCGGGTGAAAGTTTCCCGCAAATGTTGGAGGATTATTGAAAGAAGAGGATGTAGTTGATTTGGGCCAAACCGAGACAGATTTGTTTTCATAGTGATGTTCGGTCATTTTTGAAGGAGTTGAGAGAAATGATGGGTTGGATCTGAAATTTGAAAAGATTTCCATGATGGGATCAAGAGATGAGAGAGAAGTTTGTATGGGATAGAAATTTTATCAAATGTGCGGTTGTTGCTCTTCGATATCGGTTCACGCACACCAATACAAACACAAATCAAATCCTAGATTCACCAACTCACACAATGAAGCTGTAAGAGTTCGGATATTATCTTTTTAATTTTAGTTGGTGATAAATCAATCATGGCAGAAAAATTAGCGAGCTGAAATTTCGGATTTGGGCTCTAGCCTTAATTGTCGTCTCTCGCTCACTCAGAAAAATAAAAACATCGAAGGTCGGGGTTGCTCTCCCGTAAAAATTCTTGATTTTATGGATTCTTTAAGATCAGCTATATTTAGCAGTCCCGATTTTAATGAGGTGATCACTAAAAAATTAGATGAGCACAAATGCACGTCTACCGTCCAGTCCCAATTTCCTTTAAAGTTATGTTATAAAACAAGAGAGAGGAATTCGGGAAAAGCCGATGCACGCGGAAAACTATGATGAATGCTCAGTTAGAAGACTTACAGTGAATCCTCGCAATCTCCATGTGGGATGCTAGACAGAATTTAAAAAATATTCTATATGATGTGCAAGCCGATGGAAAAACCGCACCTAAGCAGAAAGTTCTATTAGCAGGAAGAATTGATTTAAATTTGGCTAAGTTGAACGATCTATGTGCGTCTCAATTAAAGTGCAGTGTGGCCTAAGATCCTTCGAGCACAAGCAAACTATAAATGCTCTGAGAGCCGTATGTGCAGGTCTATCCTAATCGCCACTCAAGTCGAGCCCCACCCTCACCGGAGAGTGAAACAGGCCACGACACACTACAGAATAAAGTCAGAGGTCTTTATACACACGCGAGAGTCCAAACGGACACCGCTGTAAAATTACAAAATTTTAAAAATTGCAGGAATTAAACCTAGACTCTACGCTCTCTCACGACTCGACTCGATCTTAAATTAATTGCGGTTTTTGCAAGAGTCGGTGAAGTTGCGTCGGTTATTGAAAAACCGCTCCACGTACAGGGTACCTCGCAAGAAAAATAAGAGAGAAAATGTAAGAGAGTGACTCAAAAATAAATGAAAAATAAAGGCTAAAAATAAATTGCAGGAAAATGAAATTTACAATGAAAAATTCGGGGGTCAGACTACCCGAATGCGAAAAACCGAATAAAAAAATTTTTAAACAAAAATCTAAGTCGTTTGCCTCCCCGGCAACGGCGCCATCTGACGAATCCGAAAATGCCAATTTTAAGAAGTTGTTTTTATCGTGTCGTGCGTTGTAGGCGGCAATCGGAAACGGTCAAGAAAATACCACAAATAAGTTATTCAATTTTTAATCTCGTGGTGTTATGTTTATTTTACTTGGGCAAGTCCCAAGGTCGATCACGAGGAGGCAAAGGAACAACCTAGAAAGATGTCTATCAAAGTTTCTGTTCGGTTTTCGAGGCCGTTTTTTTTGGAATTTTTAATGCAATATAGGGTGCACTATGCAAATTCGGCCTATTTAAGTCTAAAATGTGAATTACATTCAAATGATGTCCGAAAAATACGAAACTTGGCCGAGATGTAAAATATGATGAAATAAGTGCACTGTAATTTTTTTTGGAATTTTTCGATGCAATATGAATTTTTTATGGATTTTTAAATGCAAATAGAATGATTTTTAATATTTAATTATAATAAATATTAAACCTACTTATTTTCAAGAAATAAAATTATCTAAGATCTATCACTATGTGATGAATCTCAGAAAAATCCTAAACCTCAAAAATGTAGGGTTTAATACCTATTAAAAATTAAATACCAAGAAATGCAAAATAATTTTTATAGAGCAAACTATGCATGCAAATTCAATTCTTTTTGGGCATGATGTTAAGAATATTTAACTCTACAAGATATGATTTTTCGGGGATTTTTAGAGCAATGGTCAATCAAAGATGAATTTTAGAGCAAGAGATGGGCAAACTATGTAAATTTTCACAAATCAATTATTTATTAATTAACCGTCCGTCACAAAAATACCCACAAGATGTCAAGCAGTAGAGAGTTAATTAACAAACATCATGCAATTTTTGGATTAAGAAAATAATGTAAAGAAGAGGTCCAAAATCACAGGGGAACACAGGGGTACAGATGCAATAGAATAAATAAACAATATGCAGTGGGGGTTTGCTATGTAATTACCAATAATAGCGGGGCGTAGTGTTGCAAAATATCCAAGTGGCACGTGCCAAGCACGTGCCCTTGGAGGCGGGGGCTGACGCGCGAATAGGGGAAACTCCAGGGGGGTCACTGCAATTAACCCAGCGGGTCACGTGCAGATCACGTGACCCCTGGGGATAAGGAAGGGCCGTTCCCCGCGCACGTGCCTCGCACGTGCCGGGGCCTCGGGCTTCGAGCCCGGCGGTGATGGCAACGGCGGTGGTGTGTTGCCCAGGCGGAGGAGGCTGTGGCTTCTGGCGGACGGGATGATGGTTCGCCGTGCTCCAACCGTGCGAGGGGTCGGCCGGCGAGCGGAGGAAGGGGCTCCGAGGTCCTGTGGTTGGATGTTGAGGTAGATGGTCGATAGCTGTTGGCGGTAAGTAGTCGTGGCTGACACACGGCCGTGGGGCGTCGAGGGCGCAGCAGCGTGGCGAAGGAGTTGGTGATGACGGCGTTGGATGGTGGCGGTCGGCGCGCGAATTGCGGCGAGGTCGGTGGTGTACGGTGGAGGAGAAGGTGGAGAGAGAGAGAGAGAGATAAGGGGTATACCTCCAGTGGTGTAGGGCTCGACGGCGTTGAACGGCCGGAGCGAGCAGCGGCGCCGGTGGCTGGGGCTGCAACGAGGCGGAAGAAGCCTCGGATCACGCCGGTGGAGGGCCTCGCGGTTGTCACGCCCGGAGACGATGGACTTCGATGATGATCGGCGGATAGGGAATGAAGGGACGGTGGCGGTGCTTAAATAGGAGACGGGGGGTTGCTCGGCGATGGAGGCGCGATTCGGGAGATCGACGAGATTTGGGGGATCGAGGTGATCGCCGATGACCGAGATTAAGGGAGAAGAGATACGCGGGGAAGGTGGTCGAAAAGGGGAAAGGAGATCGGAGGTGGATCACTGTGAGGCGGCAGATCGGAGCTCGTGGGATTCACGGGGGCGGTGAGAAGATTGGGGCGGAGATCGGAGATGATCGGGATGCGGCGGAGATGCGAGATCCGCGGCGTAAAAATCGGGGCGGTGGTGGCGCGATTTGGGAAAGGAAGCAGAGGTAGACGAAACACAGGTGTCGTCCGATCGGCCGAGATCGGACGGCCCCTGATGGGCCACGTGGCGGAGTGATAAGGAAGAAGAGGCGCGCGTGCGGAGCACGTGCCTTGGAGGCATGTGCGACGCACGTGCGTCCATTATTATTTTTTATTTTTTTTATTTTTTTTAAATTTTTTTTTAATTTTTATTATTATTTTATTTTTTTATAAAAACCGATATAAAATAAGCCCAAAAATGGCTGACACGTGGCGGCACCAGGTGCTGCCACGTGTCAGTACCACAAAATTCGAAAACAAAACATTTTGTAAAATCGATAAAAAATAGTAAACGACCTCGGATCAAAAAAGTTTCTTCACAACAGTTGCTCGTCTCGATGAGATCTACAACTTTCATGAAGACATCAAAGCCAAATTCGGTCAAATGTAAAAAGTGAATTTTTGGGGTATCCTATGCACATAGAATACCTTGATTTTTGGGTTTTATAATTTTTTTGTCATTTTTAAATAAGATAAAAATCCGGAAAAATTACGGTAAAATCAAAGATAAATAAAGACACATTAATCTAATTTTTTTGGATTTTTATTAATCAACAAAAGAGGCCCAAAACTCAACTTTCACATATGAGCTCCGATTCACTTGAACTTGGTCTTGTTTGAAGGTAATTGAATGCACATTAGTTCAAAAAGTGAGTAGGATTAAATCGGACATTTGATGGGGAAGATATGAGGGTTTTAGTTCAGAAATCCTGAAATTAGGGTTTGGGTTTTTGGTCCACTTATTTGGGTTAGTTATTTTTTTGTATTTTTTTATCTATCTATTCTTGTTAGTGATGTATACAATGGAGGTGGTTTTGTGTTATTCGGAGTTAGCATGAATGAGTTAAAAATCAGGGAAGTTAGGTTATTTACAGGTCATTTTGGCTTGGATTTTTGGCTTCTTATTTTGTGCAGATTTTGTGCTAAAATGCAATTCTTATGAAATCAGGCATGAATGCTAATTATGCAGAATAGATGCTAAAATACTGTTGATTTTAAGGGATTTGAGCTTAATAAATGAGATTTAGAGTGATGAATACAAGATTCATCATAGCCAGTGAAGGTATGAACACATACATGGAAAATAAGGAGAACACGTAAACAAAATAATAAAATAATTGAGAAGGGAAATTACCAGATGAAGAAGATGACTTACTTGGGAAGAACTAGGAGGTGGACACGGGTCTGGAGATAAGGAGTAGAATCATTGATCGTTGCTTGACCAGATTGGCTAAATCCGGAAGCTCCAACAACTCCGATGATGACTTGCGACAAGGTGAAACCACCTTGGATCTCGCCGATGATTCACTCGATCTTCACATGCTATGGGAGGCTCTCCCTATCACAGAGGTCTATAGTGGTGCTGAGATTTCTCACACATGAAGGCATATGGTGCGCACGGGTGATGGATGTGGCCTATTTAAAGTGATGGTGAGTGGTTGCAGATGAATGGACGTCAAGATTCAACCATTCCCCATTGATCGACGGTTGAGGAAGAGTGAGGGACAGGTGGCATGCAAAGAAAAGGGGGGTTGGGTTTATGAGAGGGAGGTGGAGTGAGGTAGAGTGATTGACTGGAGTAGTGGGAGAAATGGGGAGAAGAATGGGTGGTCGCAATATCTATCATGCAGGAGAGGGTTGTTTGGAAGTTGATGACAGAGCTCGGTCGTTGGATCATGCAATCCAACGATTGATGGAGAGGTACGAGTGGTATGTTCTTTGTCATTGATCAAAAGGAAGAGAGAAGAGCAGAAGTGGAGGGCCTTGATTTAATCAATCATGAGTGCCACGTGGTCAAATGCCAAAAAATAAATTGAGAAAAATAAATAAAAATAAAAATAAATGCATATATATATATATGTGTGTGTGTGTGTGTGTGTGTGTGTGTGTGTGTGTGTTAGATAAAAAAGTGATGAATATGAGTGTTCTAGATCTTTTTTAGATCTACAAGTTTTATGTTGAAGATAAAGTCAAAATACATCATTTTATACATAGTTATATTTTGAAAATATTTTGAAGAAGATAAAAAACGTATTTTAATTTCTTTTGATAATTTTTTATTTTTAATTTGTAATTAATCTCAAAACAAATATGTACAATATTTATTTAATTTCTATGGAATTTTTAAATTTTAGACAACACAGAAAATAAAAATACATTAATAAGATTATTTATGTACAATAATTAAGTTAAGTATATAAATAGGGATAATTGTTAAATTTAGCTAATTAGGGTATTTTAGTATTGTAAAGTTTTTAGTAAGAGAGAAAATAAATTGAATATATGATGATAAATCGTGGATTTATGAATGAGTATACTACTGCAAACTGGTGGGGAATCTTGTCCATCTCCGATTTTAACTCAAAACTGGAAGGGTTGCTTAATTTTAAATGATTTCATGGGATGTGCTAACGATCTTTGCATTTTTCATGTCGAACCGCTCCAAAACATGTTCAATGCATTTTTCTTGTGATATCGACATCATGTGCTTGTACTTATCTTGATCAATTTGCATACCCAATATATGTTCTACATTGCACAAATATTTCATTTCAAACTATTTGGAGAGCTCCCTTTTCAGCTTTGCTATCATATTGGAATCTTACCCATAATAAGCATATCGTGTACATAAAAGCAACAGAATAATGAACCTACCATAAGGAAAATACATATACACATTGATCTACAATAATCCTCTTAAAGTATCGTGTGATCGTGAAGGCATAAAACTTCATATATCACAAATTGCGGGCTAGCTTAAGGCTATAAAGACTCTTCTTTGGCTTACATACCATGTGTTCTTTCCCTTTCTTTTATGACTTGGTGCGTACTCCATATAGATTTATTCTTCCAGGTCACCACAAAAAATGCCATCTTCACATCCATTTCCACAAGCTATTGAACACAACTCCAAAGTATTAGACTCTAACCTTAAGGAAATAAGCCTGCTCTGTCTGGAGAGTACCTATAACAAAAATGAGGTTGTACTCCCAAAAATAATAAAGTATTATTTTATTCCAGTTTCTTGGTCAATATTTTTAGCAGATTTGATTTTAGACGGTTGTAAATTAGTTTGAATTAGATTTCAAAATCATCAAACGATGATTCCAATTCTATTTAATTTTACGCGAGAAATTAATTGAGGGAATGAGTTGAGAAAAGCCAATGCAATGTGACGAATACAAGATCCATCTACCTTATTGCTCATTCTTAGCTCATTTCCTTAAGCAAATTAACACAAAATATCTTTTAAATGCTCAAATTATTATTTTACATCTTGTATATAATCAGGGATTAATTAATATCTATTAAGTCCTCAATAAAACCCAAGCCTTCTTCTTGTATATATTGTACTAATTTCTTTTTGTTTTTAAGTTTTTCTTATTTTTTCTCTTTTTTGTTTTAGTTGGTCTTTTTCAAAAATTTTGTTATACCCCCTAATTTTGACAAAAAGTTTACAAAACTAGTACCCCTTATTCTGATAAAAAGTTTAAAAAACCAGTATTATATACAATCAGTATATAAATATTCAAAAAGATTTACAACCGTGTACATATTTAGAAATATTACCCATATACCTAATTATTTATGTTGCAAAACAAGTGAAAGTATGAGTTGTGGGTAAAGTATATCTGTAATATACACAGAATGCGAGAAACAATGATGCGTGCATAGATCGAAAGACTTGTAGTTATCCTTGCATTCTCTATGGAGGATGCTGGATAGTATTGAAATTTTATACTATATTGAATACAAATAAGAAACACCATACCTAGGAAATAAGCTTCTATTAGAGAAAATTAAAATTTTGATTTCAGCTGGATAGAAATCGTTCTAGTGCGTCTTACTATGGTGAATATGTGTCCTA
The DNA here is from genome assembly GCA_037367405.1 of Ottelia alismoides. Classification (NCBI taxonomy): domain Eukaryota; kingdom Viridiplantae; phylum Streptophyta; class Magnoliopsida; order Alismatales; family Hydrocharitaceae; genus Ottelia; species Ottelia alismoides. Next base: position 1,253,096 of record JAZKJV010001141.1, read on the forward strand.
GAATTACAAGCACAAGCAAAAGAATCTAATAGCTATAATAGTTACGGTGCAACCTAGTTCTACCACTTACAAGTCCTACAACTGTGAAATAAAACAATAGAGAGTTTGCGGAAATAAATCTTAAGACGTACTCTCTTTCTCTCTCTCTCTCTTTCTCTCATAACATGACTCAAGAAATTACAAAGTCTTCTCGGCTCTCCTTTGGCAATCTTGATCCATAGAATCACCTGCCTCAAGTCACCTCGAGTTGTGTCAGCTTTTGAGAAAGTTGTTCCAAGTTACAATTTCCTCACTTAAAAAGAATAGATTTGATTAGATAGAGAGTGTGCAACAAATAAATACAAAAAAATAAGAAAACAAATAAATAAATAGAATACAAAAAAGAAAAGAAAACTTGGAGAACTATTATCGAGGGATGGAAAACATGAAGAATATGGTTAGATACCTAAGCGCATCACGGAAGCGTGAGGATCGCATTGAATGCGATCGCGAGCGACTAGTCGCACTAGTTGCTCCGGGCAGCAGAATTTAAAAAAAAAAATAAAATGATGAAACCACATGATTCAAGAACATTTCTCAGATCGTTTCATCTAAACCACAAATAGGTACTAGGGTTACCTTTTGAAGCATGGTTGCGATCGAGTCTCTAAATAAAGAGACCTCATGTCTCAAGTTCGATCAAACAGAAGAGATGCTTGTGAGCACGTTGATGAGAAGCGTGCTCCTCACAATCCAAGTTTATGATACAAGCGGCGGATCTCCTGATCTCGTCACACAAGATCCAACATCTTCTTCACGAGCAAGGTACACTGAAGGAGATGGAGATCCATGAGTAGATGATTCGGCAGCATAACGGCAATGTTGTAGCGATAATAACTCTCACAAGGGCTCCATGGTGGACGGCCACTATGAGAGATAGAGATGCTTGGCATGTGGAGAAATAGAGAAGGGGAGAGAGCATTTGTAATTGAGTTGTCACTCGAAGAGCAAGGGGTGCCTCTTCTTATATAGGGCTTTGGGGGTCCATGGATCCTGATCCATGGACATCACACAATCAATGGGTGAGATTGATTTTGTGTTTCTTTCAATGGCTATGACTTTGTTGTGAAAACACAAAAATAATTAATTTAAATTAAATTAGTACACATCGATAAATCAATATATTTAAATTCAAATCAAATCAATTAATTATCCTTGGAGATAATGGGGATATAAATCATATCCCCTAAAAAGGGAGGACGGCTACCAATCATCTCATGAGATCTCATTATATCATGAGATCTCATTATCTCATGAGATACCATTATCTCATGATATCTCCTGGATTTACAACAACAACTGTTGCAAATTATTTCGTAAAAATAATTCATAATTATCTTGTGAAATATTGCAATCATGCCATTGGAAAATTACGAATCGTATTCACATCCCAAAATAAAATGTAAATTATATTTTCAATTAATTGTCCAATGTGAATCCAATTCACATCAATAATTAATCAACAAATATAAATCACAAATAGCTCTCCCTTATATATTATAAAACACATTTATAATATATATGATTAATATGGATAGTGATATGAACATTATTCATATCCATGATAATTAAATCATATTTAATCATCTTGGATCTCTGTTGTCATGTGCCAAAAAATATTAATCGCATTCACATTCTTGGATCTCTATTCTCATGTGCCAAAAAAATATTAATCGCATTCACATTATTCACATCTTTGATAACTAAATCACATTTAATTATCTCATATAACTCTCCTTATAATATGAATCAAATTCATATTATTCATGATAATCAAATCACATCTAATTATCAATTTACTCAATGCTCGGATACACATATCAACAAAGAAATTATCCATGAACTCTTTCAAAAATAATACGCTTTCTCCACGGATACTTGGAAATAAGAACATGGTGATTGTATTGTTCCATGTATAGTGACTTGGATATTGAGATCAAATCTCAAATCCAGATCTTGTGGACCTCCCATAGATGTTTGATTAAATCAAAGCCGTAGATCTAATCTTCTCATTACATCTGAATTACATTCAGATCAATGTCCAACATTTGGACTAAGATTAGATCACTTCTCTATGAGAGGAGTCACGAAAATCCAAACCTGTTTCATCACTCCCTAGGAATGGAAGTGTCATACAATCATTTATGATCACATCACCCTCAGGTATTCCCAATACATGTACATTCTGCATACTGGAAGACCCAGATTATACCCGAAGTTTTAGATCTCTTTTGAATTGTCTCTTTCAGGGTTTTATCACTAAGTTTCTCATTCGATCATTGGGAGTCAGTATCGATCATATACTTTTCAAAAGCATATATCATACCTAGGTCTTGATCATATACTTTCCAAAAGTATATATCAAACCTACAAATTCAGTAAAGCTTCCAAAGCGAGACGATCGTGCATGGAATTTGATTCTTCCCAATATCTCATGAGTGAGATCATGTCTTCCAGTTTAGTAATGAACCTATATGATCCCTTTAAGAGATCGTATTACTCATATGCCCTTGCATACACACCAGCGCGCTGGTGTATAGACCTTGGTTAGGTCATCAACCTATTGGTCTACTAAATGTACATACTCAGACATACAGTAACAAATTTGTCTCTGGTCAGAGATGCATGCCTATATCATGACAGCATACGACATAGGACTTTGGTTATCTCGATCTCGTTAAGTCAACTCTTTGACCCTAACTTATCTAATACCTCTGAATCTCTATTCCTATGTAGAGGACCTACATCAAGAGGTCGGTTAGATATCAACCTTTAGAGAAAGGATTGTTATCTCCTTCTCAGGCTGGAAATCCTATCTTAATAATCATTTGACAGTGCTTGATGAGTCCTCAATCCAACTCATTAGATATTCATCGGAGCACCAGCCTCTATGATTCAATAATTGAATCACCAGTTGTATGATCATCAAGATGGAAATGGTACATAACCCTAATTGTACAAAGGGACCTATTACGCAAATTAGTTATTCTTCATTTCAAATTAGAGAATGATATTCGCAATAACATTTATTGCATAATGGCTCACCGTGAGCTCGCATGTCCAACAAAACATATTTATTTAATTATCTAAAGTGATCTAAATCGATTGCTTCCCCGGTAATAGGGCCATTTGACACCATGTAATCTTTGTTTTGTATGAAATAATGAAAAAATAAGTTTCATAAGATAAGGGTCTAATTGCAAAATAAAAATCATACTAAAAATAAAGCAATTGTCGTAATAAAGCCTTCTTTAATTATTCAAAAGCGGGAATGCCATCACACATGGGACCAGATCATCTGTTGTGGGCCAAAATGCAGCAGAGTATGATGTAGTCGTGGGAACCCTCGATCTTGATCGAGCGGTTTGCATTGCACTTTTTATGGACCCGTGTAGGATATGGTTAGATCCTCAAGCGCATCACGGAAGCGTGAGCATCGTATCGAATACGATGAAGAGCGACTAGTCAGACTAGTTGTTCTATGCAGCGGAAATTAAAAAAAATTTCATGCGATGAAACCACATGATCCAAGAACATTTCTCAGATCGTTTCGTCTAAACCACAAACAAGTAATAGGATTACCTCTTGAAGCGTTGTTGCGATCGAGTCTCTAAACGAAGAGACCTCCTGTCTCAAGTCCGATCCGACGGAGGAGACGCTTGCGAGTGCGGGGATGAATCGTGTGCTTCTCGCAATCCATGTTGATGATCCAAGCAGTGGATCTCCTGATCTCGACACACGAGATCCATCGTCTTCTTTACGAGCGAGGCGCACCGAAGGAGACGGAGATCCACGAGCAAACGATCGGGCAGCATAACGACGATGCCGCGACGATGGAGATCCTCTCTAGGGCATCCATGGTGGACGGCCACATGAGAGGGAGAGAGAGAGAGAGTAGACGTGTAGAGATAAAGAGAGAGATTTGTTGTCTCACTTGTTGTGTAAAGAAGAGCAAAGGGGTGCCTCTCATTTTATAACATTTTGGGATCCATGGATCTCAATCCATGGGACAATACAAATCCAATGGCTCTCATTGATTGCGTTTCATTCAATGGTCATGACTTGTTGCTAAAAACACAACAACAATTAATTTAATTTAATTTAATTTAATATATATTGAATAAATCATCAATACATAAATTAATTTAAATCACATCAATATAGGAGATTTAGGAAGGGAGGCATGCCTCCCTTCCATAAAGGGGGTGGCAGAACTCCTTGAATCCAATTCAAGGAGGCCGTCCATTCTCCTTAATAGGAAGGAGGCACTCCTCTTCCTTATTCGTGAGATCTCATATCTTATGAAAACCTCCATTATTTACAACAACTATTGTTGTAAATTTTTCACACAAATAATCCATAATTATTTTGTGAACATTGCAATTATGCCATTGGAAATTAGTGAATCATATTCACAACCCAAAATAAAATGTGAATTACATTTCAATTAATTGTTCAATGTGAATCCAATTCACATCAACATTTAATTAACAAATGTAAATTATAAATACTACTCTCTTATATATTATAAATCACATTTATAATATATATGACTGATATAGATATTGCTATCCACATTATTCATATCCATGATAATTAAATCACATTTAATCATCTTAGATCTCTATTCTCATATGCCCAAATAATATGAATCGCATTCATATTATTCACATCTTTGATCATCAAATCACATTTAATTATATAAGCAACTCTCTGTATAATATGAATCGAATTCATATTAATTATGATAATTAAATCGTATTTAATTATCCATTTTCTCAATGCTCGGATATATATATATATATATCAACAATAGAATTATCCATGAACTCCTTCAAGGATAATGCGCTTTCTCCGTGAATACTTGGAGATAAGGACAGGGCGATTGTATTGTTCCACGTATAGTGACTTGGATATTGAGATCATATCTCAAATCTAGATCGTGGGCCTCCTATAGATGCTTGATTAAATCAAGACCGCAAATCTAATCTTCTCATTACATATGAATCACATTCAGATCAATGTCCAACATTTGGACCAAGATCAGATTACTTCTCTACTGAGAGGAGTCACTAAAATCCCAGATCCGTTTCGTCACTCCCTAGGAATGGAAGCGTCATGGTTATACAATCGTTGATGATCACATCACCCTCAGGTATTCCCAATACATGTACATCCTGCATACTGGAATACAGGAATAAACCCGAAGTATTAAATCAACTTTATATTGTCTACTTCATGGTTTTATCAGTAAGTTTCTCATTCGATCATTGGAGTCATTATCGATCATATACTTCCAAAAGCATATACCATACCTAGATCTTGATCATATACTTTCCAAAAGTATATATCAAACCAACAAATTCACTCAAGCTTCCAAAGCGAGACGACCGTGCGCACGGAATTTGATTCTTCCCAATATCTCATCAGTGAGCTCATGTCTTCCGGTTCAGTAACTGAACATGTATGATCCCTTTGAGAGATTGTATTACTCATATGCCCTTATATGCACACCAGCGCGCCGGTGTATAGACCTTGGTTAGGTCATCAACCTATTGGTCTGCCAAATGTACATACTCAAACATATAGTAACACATCTGTCTCTGGTCAGAGGATGCATGCCTGTATCGTGACAGCATATGATATAGGACTTTGGTTATCTCGATCTCGTTAAGTCAACTCTTTGACCTAACTAATCTGACACCTCCGAATCGCTATTCCTATGCAGAGGACCTGCATCAAGAGGTCGGTCAGATATCATCCTAAATGAGAAAGGATTGCCATCTCCTACTCAGGATGGAGATCATCTCTTAACAATCATTTGACGGTGCTTGATGAGTCCTCAATCTAACCCTTTAGATATTCATCCAAGCACCAGCCTCTATGATTCAATAGTTGAATCCACAGTTGTATGATTATTAAGATAGCCATGGTACATAACCCTAATTGTACTAATGGACCTATTATGCAAATTATTCATTCTTTATTTCAGATCAGGGAATGATATTCGCAATAACATTTATTGCATAATGGCTTGCCATGGGCTCGCATGTCCAATAATCTCCCACTAGCCCAAAGAGCCATTAATGGGCTAGTCATTTAAACCCACACTCATGTGACAATCATAGGGTAATAAGAAAATAGCTAGGTAAGCTGATCAGTCACTCTGTTCCCACAAGACTACGCCAAGTCCTTTTACACCACTTGCATATCCCCAGTAACAGTGCTCGCATCTAATGCGAATGTTGCATCTTATGCAACCAATCCTCAATCTTGTTAGTTACAGTGTCCTTGACACTACAGCTTTACAATTATCATAACCAGTATTTCCATAATCCTTATCAGAATACCCTTATTCCTGGAGATTTCTATCTCCTAAGGTATCCACAATTAAGACCTTTTAGATCTCTATCTATAAAGTCTTAAGTTTTGAAGATAAGACTTTGAGATCATTATCTCAAAAAAACTTGTCCTCTATGAAGATATTGTCATTACTGCAATCAAGTGTTTTCGCTTTATATTCGGACGCTCTTAGTTCAGTTCGGTAGAACGCGGGTCTCCAAAACCCTTAGTAACAGTTTACTACTCCCACTACATGGCAGATATCTGTCTTTTGTACACATCTAGCATACACTTAGCTTCTCGTAACTGATGCACAAGTGCAAGCAGTTCTAGCATTCGCTTCCTCAACTCTTTGAGGTGCTATCCCTTTAGATAGGTCAGTACCATATTTTAAGGGATGGAAGCCTTTCTTGGATTTTTCCAAAAAAATGGAATATGTCCAAGGTGTATCATTAATGTGACAGTCCCAATAACCTCTTCTCTATGCTTCTGAACACCTTCAGAACTAATATCCAAGAGGTATCCTTGAGATCATATCTCAAGTTATGGAACAATCAGATTGGAAAACACTTATTATTATTATCCTTATATCATTTTAAATGATTAGGATATCATCTACATTTAGCATGATGAACACAAAGGCACTCCCACTAAGCTTCACATGGCTCATCTAGATTCTATCTGAAATCATAACACTTATAATTTCGTCAAATCTTATGGTCCAACTTCAAGAAGCTTATTTGAGTCTATAGATGGATTTCTTTAGTTTGCACATCTTGCTTTCCTCAACCATGAAGCCCTGGGGCTACTTCATGTGAATATCCTCAGAGAGGTATTCATAGAGGAATGCAATCTTGACTTAGATCTCTTGAAGGTCCATTTACACACCTTTATGGGTCTTACCCATATAGGTGGATCCTCGAGGGTCCATATACAACACTTGTATATGAAGTATACTTTAGACTTTTATTGCTAACATCCATCTATCCATGCTATGATCTTCAGAAGCTTCATCACATGAAGTTTGATCATTGTCAGATTTCTCTAACACATGGAATCCATCCTCAAACTCTTTTAAAGAGGTATTAGTATTTCATCTTTAATTGTCCTTTTACTTTCCAATTTCAGGATCCTCATCATCTTCTCAAGATTAAATGAGTTCCTACAGTTCATTTTCATCTTGATTCTCAGGAGTCTCAACCTCTAAGAATCACATTCTTAGAGATGAGATATTTTAAGAATCTCAAGGTCATAAAGTAGGTATACAATACCATCCTTCATTTTCCTAATGAAGCAGCACTCTCAAGTGCTCAATTCTAGCTTACTTGCATGGAATTACAATAAGGATATATAATGTAGTCTCTACTACATATATGCCTGGAAACCAAGAGGAAATTATGCTAAAATTCATCATTGATCAAATCATGTCACACATGATCCAATTGTATCTCCCTATAACTCTTATTGAGTCAAGATGTATTAGGAGGATTGAGATAGAAATGATATTCATATCTCAATAAGGTATTCTTTGAATTTGTCTAACAGGTACTTGCTACCTAGATTAGATCAAATTTATTTTATCTTCCTTCAAACTTTGGTTCTAAACCAAAATAATGAAATCTTTGAACATTTCAAAGGTTTCTTAGGTGAAGAGAAGAAATCTCATACATATATAATCATTAACATATATCACATATACATAATGTTTACTATGATATAAATGATCCGCATTCATCAATATGTATGACATCATGAATACCTTGACATCTTACACCTTTCCCAAAGAAGGGTGTATTGGACATTTTTTTAATACAATATTCACAAGTATGTAAGATTTGAACCTTTAGACAATCTAAAGTTTCATCTCTCACTAGTCTATTGATCAAATCAACAGACAAATGTCAAAGGCTTGATGTCAGATCATTATTAAATGATCTTTATCCTCCTATTGATCTTTTAAGGTTTAATTTCAGTATTAGAAATGTTAATGAACCATTCATTAATTTTCTAATTTAGTGGAGTCCACTAGATTTTAGATTACTATCTGAAATATCTCCATCATAACTCTTTATGATAGATTTATTACAGAATTTGTGTTTATTTCCAACATTTAGAAATAAACAATGAGTGTATTCAAATATCTAGGTCATAGAGACATTCTCTAAGACTAAGGGCTCTCCCACTGAAATTATGAAGCCTTTCAATCCGATAGAGATTGTTGCAACAATTGCATCAATATCTATGTGGATGACTATAAGCCTTAAGATCAAATTTTCTAGTCTTTTAAAACATATGCAACCCGTTGCAAGTGTTGTAGAAGATTGAGATACAATCACAAGACTTTATCTTATTCAATAAGCAAGTCAATATCAATGATTTAATGTAGATTATTCTGATGTACTATATGATTTCTTCTCTATGGATTCTAGATAGATTTTGATAGTCATACTATCAACGCGTCAACTCATTGCAGTATTGGCATTCATCCAACTCTTTGGATGTCATATGGAAGTCACGGAAGTATAACCAACTCTTTGACTATACTTCTCACTTGGGTCCAACCCATGCTTCCACTGCGCTCCCTTCATCTATAAACAACCATTGCTTAAGACTAAGGATCTCTTACGTTAAATTCAAAAGAATTCAATGTAAGATCATTTCAACATTTATACATACTTCATTAAATTCATACAACATGAATATTATGAAGCTTCATGAATGACTGGAGTATAGATAGTAGAATGGTGACACTCATCATCTACATCCATCTAAGCTCTTAAAAACATAGGTTCAGGTAGGTACTCAAACAATTTGAATACATCATCTCTTATAGAGCTACCATTCTACATGATGCAGTGAACTATTTCATTCATGATAAATGTCAAGAGCACATATGTATGCCAGAATATCTTCATTGATTTTATAAGGATTATTTGACAATTGCGATCATCATCTACATGTCACTTCCAAAGTACATTCGATGAGAGATCAAGACTATAGAGTCATATAAACCCTAGGGTTGTAGATCTATTGTCTATTTAATTGTCATTCCTCATTATTGTGAGGAAACTTGCATATTGCAACCACATACATTATGTGTCCAACTGCAAGTACAATATCTGGATCATGAGTCCAATCCATGATATTCTACCGGTTATTATTGAGTATATCATTGAGTGGGTTTTAATGAAGGATTGTCTGAAATAAGAAATTTGCATAAGTGTATATATTTATATATATATATATACGTATTTTACTTTGATTTAAGAATTTTTATATCAAAGTTGTCTTGCCTTGTCAACACTGAAAGTTCATTCCCTTAATCGCTTTCAATGTAAGAGATATACTTACCATTATATCTCAAGCAAGATCTGGGATCTACTTCCTTATCTTTGTTACATCCCAATAATATGAGAATCTGTAACTCAGATAGAAAGAAGCGGGAACACATTCCGCCTTACAGGTCCAACTTGCATCTCCCAATTCGATCTTTAACACCCGGACCCACCATCCCTAAGGCATTGTTGACCCATCATTAATTGAACCAACCGTCAACAGGAATAGTACTCACTATACGCAATCCAATATCGCCCCAATAATATGAGGATCTGACATTGGGGTCACTACGTATACGGCCTTACTCTTTCAAGAAGCAAAGATCTTGATCCAGATGTGCTTGCATACAGGAGCTGTCACTTCAGACAGGTGTCTCCTACATACAATCCCTGGTGACGGAACCCTTCGCCTTGACGGGAGACCATGGATGTCACTTATTTGATCCTCCATATCATATTCAAATTCTAATTAATCAGTATGAATCATATTCATTATGATTAATTCTTCCAAGGGAAATAACATCTCTATTCATAATAGAGTGTTTTAATTTTAATTGGATTCTAATTAATCTAATCATATTAAATTATTGATCCAATTAATATCCAACAAACATTTTATTGTTACTTGAATTATGGTATTATCTCAAATACGTATTATTCTGAATTCTAGTAATTAGAAATACATCTTGATTTCTCCGGCATTATCGAGTACCTACCCACTGTCATGGCCAGTACCGACGAGAGTGGGACGGACCACATACGTTGCAACCCGCTACCCCAATGCTCTCCGACTAGACACCATATCCACCTCAGGAAAGGATAATGCCAAATAGATCAATTTGCATTTGAGATGATCATCGGTTCTTCAATCGAAATAATACCATATAGTAATAATCAAAACAATTTTGATTAACATTATAATTAGATTTGCTAAACAAATCCCAAATCCTATTCAAGCAACATGTTTGTTGGAATGTAGATCATGTAACCAATTAGTGATCTAGATCGCATCTAATCAAATATTGGTTAAGGCAATGTCATTTATGGAAATAATTAGCATCATATATTTCGCAAATATTTATGCACAATTATTTCAGGAAATTAAACAATTTAATTTCACTAATTGATTAAATGACAATCACTAGATTCTTGATTAGGAAAGTATTTCCAGCAGTGACCCTCACTTACTAAAAATATCATATCTCAATCAAATTAAATCCAAATTAAGCAAAATAAATTCCTAAAATTTTCTAATTTTATTTACAATAGAACGTAAGTGATTTGCGTGCATTCCAAGGCATTTTAAATCTGCAATTAACTCTTTAATTACGTTGAGATTCGCAGTACCCGAAACTGTGGATACATGTTCCCTAAAATGAGCATAACTTGAGCAAACGGAATCGAAATCACGTAAACTCATATCCTACGATTTCCTTATTTAATGGGGAACAAAATCTAATTATTATTTTCGTGTTTAAAAATTTAAACAGTGCCGAAAATAATCTCAAAACAAAGATGTGAAAATGAAATGCAAGAAAACTTTCGCAAACCCTAATGAACCCAAGTCGTCCTCGGTTAATGGATCGTATCCAAAACCACCTACCTAAGGCTCTGATACTACTTGAAGGATATGGTTAGATCTTCAAGCGCATCACGGAAGCATAAGCATCGTATCGAATACGATGAAGAACGACTAGTCGGACTAGTTGTTCTATGCAGCGGAAATTAAAATTTTTTTCAAGCGAGGAAACCACATGATCCAAGAACACTTCTCGGATCGTTTCGTCTAAACCACAAAAAAGTACAAGGATTAACTCTTGAAGCGTGGTTGCGATCGAGTCTCTAAACGAAGAGACCTCCTGTCTCAAGTCCAATCCGACGGAGGAGACGCTTGTGAGCGCGGGGATGAACCGCGTGCTTCTCGCAATCCATGTTGATGATCCAAGCGGTGGATCTCCTGATCTCAACACACGAGATCCATCATCTTCTTCACGAGCGAGGCGCACCGAAGAAGATGGAGATCCACGAGTAAACGATCGGGCAACATAACGACGATGTCGCGGCGATGGAGAACCTCTCTAGGGCATCCATGGTGGACGTCCACATGAGAGGGAGAGAGAGAGAATACATGTGTAGAGAGAAAGAGAGAGAGAGTTGTTGTCTCACTTGTTGTGTAAAGAAGAGCAAAGGAGTGCCTCTCCTTTTATAACATTTTAGGATCCATGGATCTCAATCCATGGGACAACACAAATCCAATGGCTCTCATTGATTGTGTTTCTTTCAATGGTCATGATTTGTTACTAAAAACACAACAACAATTAATTTAATTAAATTAAATATATATTGAATAAATCATCAATACATAAATTAATTTAAATCAAATCAATATAGGATATTTAGGAAGGAGGCATGCCTCCCTTCCATAAATGGGGTGGTGGCACTCCTTGAATCCAAGGAGGCCGTCCATCCTCCTTAATAGGAAGGAGGCACTCCTCTTCCTTATTCATGAGATCTCATATCCTATGAAAATCTCCATTATTTACAACAACTATTGTTGTAAATTATTCACACAAATAATCCATAATTATTTTGTGAACATTGCAATCATGCCATTGGAAATTAGTGAATCATATTCACAACCCAAAATAAAATGTGAATTACATTTTCAATTAATTGTCCAATGTGAATCCAATTCACATCAACATTTAATTAACAAATGTAAATTATAAATAGCTCTCTCTTATATTAAAATCACATTTATAATATATATGACTAATATAGATATTACTATCCACATTATTCATATCCATGATAATTAAATCACATTTAATCATCTTGGATCTCTATTCTCATATGCCCAAATAATATGAATCGCATTCATATTATTCACATCTTTGACTCAAATCACATTTAATTATCTAAGACAACTCTCTTTATAATATGAATCGAATTCATATTAATTATTATAAATAAATCACATTTAATTATCCATTTTCTCAATGCTCGGATATATATATATATCAACAATAGAATTATCCATGAACTCCTTCAGAGATAATGCGCTTTTGTGAAACCCCAAAACCCGAGCAGGGACTTATTTGCAAAATCCAGCTTCATCTGGGCTTAATTGTAAATCTGCTTTTATTCCACGGTCCAAAAAAATTTATTTGAGTATTCCATTGCATAGGGCTCGTCGATAGCTTTCCAACGAGTCCAAGAATGCGAAAATCCGAGTTCGGGATCTCGAGTTATGATCATTTTTACGAGAGGGGGTCCAGGCCATATATGGATCCGGACCCGGATCCGAATCGGAGTTCCGACCCCTATAACCCAAAACCCATCTCGTTCAGAATGCCCGCACATCCTCCTCCCTTCGACCTGCAGCCCTCCCTCATCTCTCTTCCTCGCCGGAACGTCACCGGAGTACCTTAAATCGGCGATCCAAAGCCGCAATCGCGTAGAGAAAGTCCAAGGCGTCTTCTTGTGCGGTTTTCATCACGAACGAAGCGTCGATCGCATCCTTCTTCACCGACGGAGAAACCGAGGTGAAAGCTTTCTTGAGGTACGATATCCCCATCCTCTTGTTGCACTTCCACGCGATTTCCGATCATGTCTCTTCCCTATTAGAGCTTTAGTATAGCCTTTTCCGGTGGGCTTTGTTCCGGATTAGGCGTGGTCGTCATTGCTGCCCAAGGAGAAGATGCTCCTATTCGAGATTTGTGCATGTCTTATCTCTTGTTGTTCTCATTATATTTACTTGAGACCCATAAAGTAGTATCCAGTACTTGCATGACCCATCTGGGACCCTTGTGCCTGATAGAAGAAATGGAAGGCCTGATCGTATCTTGCTGTGTTGGAAGGCAGGAAGCACTCATGATTGTACTTTACAAATATACAGTGGGTTATCCGTAAGGAGTTTCTTAGTGGAAGTGTAGGAACAATCGACTCAACACATCTTGCTCTGATTAACCGTAGACATCTCCTTAGACGTTGAGATATTACAACAATATAGCAAAGCAGATGCCTACAAATGAGGATGAAATGATGATGATGTAGAGGGAGTCTTGCATTCCTACACTATTCATAGTTATTGGTATTTTTGTCTCATCTGTCTGCGCACATACACCACACATGAGGGATGGGTTATCTCATAATTATACTTATCTTGTTTCTACTTATCCTACAGCAAAGGGATGGGAGAAGGTAAGAAGAGATTGCTTTCCTGTAAGACAAGTTTTACTTATTATATAATCTCTGGATTGGACATAGATTCTATAAGAAATAAAGAGATTTCACAAATGATATTTTTGAATATATAGCAGGTGTGTATTTGGTCAATAGTCACGTATCTAGAAGGTAAAAATATTTGGAATTTACCCCATTCTTTTTTTTGGAAGGCTTGCCTACAATTACAGTTAAAATTTTCCGCATTGTGTTCATATTTAGCAACTAAATATACATGAAAATATCAGTCATTCATGCTAAATAATCTTGTTCTGTGTGATCCATGCGGGAGATAGGGTCAACTACTGGTAATGGAGTCCACAAATTGGAGGCCACGTTGAGAACAAGCAACATCAATCAGTCAATCACGCAACGCATACTCTTGCATAATATGATCGAAAACCTCGAATTGTGTTAACAATCTCTTCACTAAGTACCTTTTGATCAAGGATTGAAGTTCCAGGTTTAAGTTAGTTGATGTTTAAAGTTAATGTATAATTCCTTAAAAAAATGGTGTTTCTTATAAGAATCAATTCTTTGTATAGCTTGCAGTGGGTAAACTGTTGATGTACAGTTCTGCCACATCCAAGGTACGAATAGATGATTGATCTGGTAATCTACTTTTTTTTAGTTAGTGAGCTATTTGTAGATTATATTTTACAAAAAGCATCACTTGATTTCGGCCCAACACATCTCGATATGTTTATCCTTACTTTCGAGATAAGTTTTGAACATTCTACAGAATTGTAGACCATTGTCTGTTATGTTCCATTGATTTCATAAGCTTCCATATTTTAGAATTTGGTATATTAAAACTCAAGGTTTCTTTAGCTGATATAAGTTTACATTACAGTGGGGAAGGTAGACTCTACAGAAAAAAAAATCGTTCAGCATGTGATCTACTGTTGTCTAGTCCCAATCGGACATCCAATCATCTTTTAAATTGCATAGTGCATTTCCCTGATGTTATTCTATGCCGTGAAGAGGAAAATATTTGTTACTATCATATATAGATGTTGCAACAAAATTAATACGATGCTTACAGACACCATACCAAGTGACTTGACTTTTCTTATTGCAAACATGGAAGAGTCCCCATGGTGATTAGGTAGTGGAGTAGTTGCCGTCAAGGGAGGGGCATGCACCCTTGGGGCCTCGGGTAGAAGCCTAGATGACCACGATCCCAACTGCTATTGTATCTGCGATGGTTGGGGGACATGTTGCTTGGCACACCGAGGTGCTAATCTGACGGTGTTGGCCTCGCACTTGCGTGCTTTAGCCCGGTGCTCGAGCGCGGGCCAAGTAGTCATGGTTGGTCGGCTAGTGTTTCGCTTGTCACTTAGAGTTAACACTCCTGTACGGACTAATGTAGGCCACATTGGTCGGTATTCCGAGTGGGAGCGCTAAGAGGGGAGTTCCGGGAAATGTGGTTAATGAAGTTGGAAATGAGACGTCAATCTCCTGTGCATAAGGAGGATTGGGCTAGTCGCGAAGATTCGCGGGTTGGAATATATTTTGTGAATCAGAAGTACAATAGTGAAGTGGAGCTAAGTGGACGTGTTGGGAACTTAGTTAGGATGCATTGTACCCCACCGCATGCCTACGGAGGCACCACAACCCTGAGGTATTCTTTTTGCCTTAGAGTCATAGTGTGAGGTCTCATCCAGACCAAGACCACAGACTATCCACGAAGCTTGGTTACTTATATCCATATCTAATAACCATAATAAAAATATGATTCTTGTGAGATCTGAGTACCTAGTTTATTTCTCTTTTGCACACATTTAAATTATATCTGGCTTGTTGTCGTATAGTTTTATCTAATTCGTATTGGGCAACTTTGCTCATAACGTACCTACGTGTGGATCCGTCGGTCCTAAGCAGAGAGCAGTTTGGAGACATCACTTTTAGTGCAGCTTCACTACACTTCTTGTATCACAGTTGGTAGTAGTTTTTACGATCTTCTTTACTTGTAGTGTCTTTTTGAGAGACATGGCATGTAATGTATAATTGTGGATAATTATATTTATGCTTACATGTAATTTTTGTGGACATGGAAATGGATAATAGATTGTAATGGAATTGGTGAATGGAAATACACGTGCTTGTGAACAGGTTGAATGCAATGAAAAAAAATTATTTCCTTTACATGTTGATTTTTCTCCTGCTTTTGTGAATGTCAATATTCGAATGTGGAATTATGTGCGTGGATTGGTTTATCGAGTACCCGGATCTTAGGGACGTCACAGCTTTCTCCGCGAATACTTGGAGATAGGGACAGGGCGATTGTATTGTTCCACGTATAGTGACTTAGATATTGAGATTATATCTCAAATCCAGATCGCGGGGCTCTCGTAGATGCTTGATTGAATCAATACCGCAAATCTAATTTTAGGAATGTGATTCATCATAACCATGAATGTGATTCAGATGCAATGAGAAGATTAGATTTGCGGTCTTGATTTAATCAAGCATCTATGGGAGGCCCGCGATCTGGATTTGAGATGTGATCTTAATATCCAAGTCACTATACGTGGAACAATACAATCGCCATGTCTTTATCTTCAAGTATTCGCGGAGAAAGCGCATTATCCTTGAAAGAGTTCATGGATAATTCTACTGTTGGTAAATATATCCGAGCATTGAGAAAAATGGATAATTAAATGTGATTTAATTATCATGAGTAATATGAATTCGATTCATATTATGAAGAGAGTTATCTAAGATAATTGAATGAGATTTAATTACCAAAGATGTGAATAATGTGAATGTGATTCATATTATTTGGGCACAAGAGAATAGAGATCCAAGATGATTAAATATGATTTAATTATCATGGATATGAATAATGTGGATAGCAATATCCGTATTAGTCATATATATTATAAATGTGATTTATAATATATAAGAGAGAGCTATTTGTAATTTACATTTGTTAATTAAATGTTGATGTGAATTGGATTCACATTGGACATTAAATTGAAAATGTAATTTACATTTTATTTTGGGTTGTTAATGTGATTCACAAATTTCCAATGACATGATTGCAATGTTCACAAAATAAATTGGATTTATTTTTTGTGAAATAATATACAACAAAAGTTGTTGAAGATATTAGAGAGATAATGCAATCTCTTATAATAGGAGAGGCATCAACCTTCCATATATGAAGAGTGGACGGCCACAATTCCCATAAGGAATGTGGTTGTCGTCCACCCTCCTTATGGAAGGAGGCTTGCCTCCTTTCCTATTTCTCTAATTGAGATTAATTTGATATAAATCAAATTTTATTCTATATATGTTTGATTTTTATTAAATTAATTGTTATTGGTTTTTACCAACATAAATCTTAGCCATTGAAAGAAACACAATCAATGAGAACCATTGGATTTGTGTTGTCTCATGGATTGAGATCTATGGATCCCAAAATATTATAAAAGGAGAGGCACCCCATTGCTCTTCTTTAACACAATGCTTGAGAAGCACATCTCTCTCTCTCTCCCTCCCTCTCATGGCCGTCCATCATGGATGCCCTAGAGAGGTTCTCCATCATCGCCGCGTCGTCGTTATGCTGCCCGATGGTTTGCTCGCGGAACTCCGTCTACTTCGGTGCACCTCGCTCGTGAAGAAGACGTCGGATCTCGTGTGTCGAGATCAGGAGATCCACCGCTTGGATCATCAACATGGATTGCGAGAAGCACACGGTTCATCCCCGCGCTCGCAAGCGTCTCCTCCGTCGGATCGGACTTGAGACAGGAGGTCTCTTTGTTTAGAGACTCGATCACAACCACGCTTCAAGAGGTAACTCTAATACTTGTTTGTGGTTTAGACGAAACGATCCGAGAAGTGTTCTTGGATCATGTGGTTTCGTCGTATGAAAATTTTTAGTTTCCGCTGCATAGAACAACTAGTCCGACTAGTCATTCTTCGTCGTATTCGATACGACGCTCACGCTTCCGTGATGTGCTTGAGGATCTAACCATATCCTTCATGTATGAATACCTATAAAGGGTATTTATGTAAATCCCTCTTATGGATCAAAACACGATGAAAAAAAATTTTTTTGATGTAAAAGAGGGTGAGCTCCCAAGGTGGGAGTCACCGCAGAATCAATATATTAATATATAAGGAAAGGATACATGGTACATTACCTTGACTCCCAAATATTAAAGAGAGCCTTACAATGAGACACAACATTTTTCGTATAAAACCTCTGATTACTAAAAAGAAATATCTTAGAATAATTTTTAAAATATTAAAATAAAATTAAATATCTTAGAATAATTTTTGAGATTTTTAGAAATATTTTGAGAGGAAAATAATTAGGATACGAAGAAAAGGTGAAACACAAAGTCTTTAATTTCCCGAATATGTAAACAAATACATAAATGTGATACTTCGGTCAAAACATATTTTTATAAGGTGTATTTTTATGAATTAGTATGCATGCATTAAAAATCAACAATATTTTTGGGGTTTCTAGAAACGTTTCAAACAAATAATATGCAACAATGATGAAACTTGATTTGAATGTGAGATATTATGAAATGCGACTATTGGATATCTTGGAATTTTTCGGCAATAGTTGATTTTTAATGGATTTTAAATGAAAATCTAGTTATTTTTGGTAAAAATATTTTTTAATAAATCCATAAGTAAACATCAATGCAACCCAAAATCAAACCCGGATAGCTATTCAAATGAAGAATCTAATGAATTTTGAATTTTGGCAAAATACTAAATGTGGATTTAATTAAAATAGTTAAATAGATCACTCTATAATGTATTCTAAGCAAAAGAAACGTGCAATTTTCTTGAAATTTGTATATAAATCAAAATAAAAAAATCTATCGTTATGAATTCAATTGGAATTTTTCAAGTAAAGGTGATTTTATAGGAAAGTCAGAAGCAATTCGGGTAAAATATGATTGATTTTCCAAAGTCAATTAAGCATCATCAATTGCAAATCAAAGCTTAATGCATAAACATTTAGATGATCCACACGATGGTATTTTTAACTTTGCAAACAAGTAAACTATTTATATCCAAATAAAGCTCAAATGCAGGATCCGGATTACAAAATAGAAATAAAAATGAAAAGCAAACAAAGGTGCACAAGGATACTTTTTGAAATATTGAAAAGACGTATGGGTTCAGTGCAATTGTCCAGAGACCTGGTGTCATGCCTATACTGGGGATAGGATTGGAATTCATCGATGCTCCGAAGGGCTTCCCCATCAAAAGACCTCTTACATGAACGTGATGTTTGGTGGAAGGGATGAGGATGGTATTTATTTATCTCTGACGAAATGGATGCGAGTACGAATGTTATAAATTCACATCTGACGAATATTAATACGAATACGAACTTAAGATCCTAAATTTTTGTGAATACTAATACGAATGCGAATGTTTTTTTAAGGAATACGAATGCAAATATTTATTTTTTATAATTCAATAAGTAATATATAATAATATTAATTCAGAGGGTATCTTAATAATATAATCCACTTAAATATAAAAGGTATCTTAATAATAAATCCTACATTTAACAATCCTCATTTCCCCAATTGGCATAATCCCCACCCGAATCTCTAATTCCCTACCCCGGATACCCCCTTCCTCTTTTCTCCGCGTCGACACAACCTCCCCCACCATCGACAGCAGCACCATCGATCCACCACTCAACTCCACGCCGTCACCAATCACATCTCCTTCTCTCCATCGCCACGTCGTTGTCTCCTCCACCACCAAGCCCCTAATGCATCACCCTCCTTACCGTTGGATGTGGTAAGGAGCCCTACAACAACTCCTATCTTTTTCTCTTGATGCAAATCTCCTGAAATCTCCTCACATGTGAAGTGCTTCCTAACTATATATTACATAGCACGAATGAACTTCCCGTTGCACGAATTTAGCGGATGTTACCTCGGGTTGGATTCCAATTTATCGTACATCCAAACTAATTAGTTTAATGTAATTACTCACAAAACTCATTTTAGGCTGATCTTCTACCCTTAGAGGATTAACGCGGGATTATTGACTCATATCCATATTCTTGTAATGATGTAGTGAATTTGTGCAGGCTGTTGAAATCATTCAGGATATTATATTAGCCATGACAAAGGAAATGAAGATCCATCTTAAAGTTGTCTGTTTTTCTCGTATATTAAACAAATAAGGGACTTTAACCTTATCATTTGTGAACATCAATTGTATTTATGCATCATTGATGTTTAGTAGAGCATCCGTGCTCTGAAACAATTTGTAATATTTGACCTATCTGCTTCGGCTCTAAGTTGTTTGACCCCAATGCGAGATTATGTCGATTTTTATTTAAAAATCCAAATCAGTTATATAAGCTTCATAATCCTTCGTAATGTAAAAGAAGGTTTCACCATGTTTACCAATACCACTACACCACTACACAGTGTCCACACTACCAACACAAAACCACTCACAACAGTAGCAGCAATTTAAGAAACCTGGAACTTAGCACATCCACTAGCCACAACATCAGAAAATTTCAAGCATCAGGTATAACGAATAAGCTTGGTATTTGGTAAGTTTATTTTACTACCTACTTTTGTTGTGTTAAATTTTCATTATCAAAATAGTCAATGCACTTGTTATATGTAGAAGTTTACTTTGAACCTAATGTTCCTATAGATTTGCAGTAAATTAGATTATTTATAACATTCATATTTGAATCTGTATTCGTTGTCAGATATTCGTATTCGAATTGTCGACATTCGTTTTGCATTGGTATTCGTATTTTGAGGATATGATTTTGTATTTTACACATTCGTATGATATTCGTATCTGTATCCGTATCCGAATATTATAAAGGATAAGGATATGAATATACCTATATTCGTATCCGGATCCGATCGTTTTCATCCCTATTTGGTGGGCGAGGAAGTTTCACATGAAGGCTCACCAAAGGCTTGACACGTGGCGTCTTCGGATGCAATCGATGAAGTGGATCGGCGGTAGCATTTGAATCAGCATCAGGTTGATAGTTATCGTCAATTTTCCATAAGATATAAGATTTATCGTACATTTTTAAATACAAGCTTAAGCTGAAAAGAATGGAAAAAAACATACTGATTTTTTTTCTGAAAACTACAATCAATCAATCAATAAAACCCGACCAACCAATAGAGGGGACTTTGATTGGTTAGGGTAAAAATTCCAATCGTATGATTTGTCTTTACAAATTCCAAACAACAAGTGGTCGAACATATCAATGATTGTTCGATCACATTGAATATCACCTGATGCTACTCATGCCTCACATGATTTATTGATAAACAGTAAATAATCTTCGACTGAACTGTTGGTCATTTAATAGTGCAGTGTTCTATCAATAGTTAAAGATTGATAAACCAAAATTGTACATGATACCTAAATTAATGTTTAAAATAATTGCACGGTGTTCTAATAATCCCTCGTATTAATATGGATATTTAGGCAGTTTGATATTATCGACAGAATAAAAGGCAATGATGCTGAAGTAATGATGGCCATAGAGAGAGATAAATCAAGATAGTTGACACCGTCATGAAGATGAAGAATGGTATAGTTTATAAATATGATACGTTTCAAGAAGCATAAATGTCAACATTTAATACTTTCTGTCAAAATTAACAAAGAAAAAAAAAGATGGAAGTTAACACAAGGTTATGTTATATAAGAGTTAAGCATTATTTAGGATTTTGGGTGTAATTATATTTATCAAGGGTTATGTAAATAAATACGAAACTACTCAAAGTTATGAGTGTAAACATCCATTAAAACAAAGGGCATGACACGAGTAACCCTGCAGTCCAGTCATAACTGGAAGAGGATCCTCTGTTGTAGAGGGATTGCAACAGAGATATTGGAATCCTCAATATTTTTTTGTGATTAGATTCTAAAATCCAACCTTATACATTGAATATTAGATTAATACTCTATATATCCTCCAAATTTTGCTTAGATCCGAGATTATGTGATATTTTATCTTAATGGTCAAACAATCAGTCAAGACCTACGCAACTTAAACTCCATTTAAAAGAGATCTGAATTTTCAACTATTAAGATAAAATAGCAAATAATTTCAGTCTAAGCAAAATTTGGAGGATATATAGAGTATTAATCTAAGATTCAATCTATAATGATAGATTTTAAAATATAAACAACAAAAAAAATTATTGAGGATTATAGCACCTCTGCTGTAATCCTCTCTACAACAGAAGATCCTCTTCCGTCATCACTACCAAGTACCAACCAATCACCTGCCTACCATGCTGCTGCAAGACAATTACATTTTTATATAAAACAGAAAAAGAAATATTGTAATTGAAAGGGTGATCCCCATTGATCTGAAGCTTCTTCGTATCTTCCTGAATTGGAAAGGAGAACAGGTCCTTTCTACATGTCAACGCACTGACATTACCCCCCACAATTTGTGTTTTTCCCTGAGAGGCATCCCCATCATCCAAATGCCCTAACGCCCTGATAGGGCATCTGACCACATTATTTTCCTATCACGGCATCGATCGGTGAACGGTTCGCCGATCGAAACTTATTCCGTAAAACTTTTAAATTTTAAATTATTAAATGTTTTTATATATTATTTTTAATAATTTAAAATTTAAAAAATTTCCCAGAATAATATTATATATTATTTTTATGCACAATCGGCAAACGGTTCGCTGATCGACAAATCGTTTGCCGATTGATACTCTGACAAGGAAATACTGAGGTCAGATGTCCTGACAGGGCATTTGGATATTGGGAAATAACTCCCACAATTTCCTCAGCAGTGCTTTTCAAAAAAAATCCTCGCCTGTACTAGTCGGGAAAAGAAAGGTCAAGAATGGATTCCACTAACCACACTTCTGTGAGTGGACAGAAGTGGAGGAAATTATTTATATCTTTTTCTCAGGTCAATAAAGAGAAGATCGACAAAAAGATGTAGCCAACCTTTTAAAAAAATCAACAGACAAATGCAGGAAACTTTCATTCTGTAAGCAGAACCACATATCATAAACCAACAATGGGTAGCGAGGGTTGCATGAATACGTTGACCACATTCAGCCAAAAATGGAACAAAACAGAATATACAAAAATTTTGTGAGGAAAGGCTTGAAGTCACTTGGCATGTTGTCCCCATGATACCTAATCACAAGGTAACAACTTCTAGTAGGAAAAAAGATGGAATATCACCTTCAAATCTGTTACATTGCATTTTGACCTAGATTTTGTCATTGCTGTAGAAGTCGCGACAGAAAATAATTGGTAGACCATAATGCTTGATGATCTCTGTACTCAACTTAACATAGCAACAGAGGTTTGCAATAAATTCCACACCGCAATAAAATATTTTGAAAATAAATTTTAATTTTAAAGGAAAAGAGGTTTGGATTATGGTTGGAAAAGGGGGACTCCCAGGGGAAGAATCACTCATCCAGATTGATTCCAAAATTTGCTCCATAGAGTTTGATTATTGATTGGTTCCCTGTTTTTTATGGTTCTAATGAAACTATTTGTTCTACTTAGTTAGCAGGTATCCATTCTTCTCATTGTTATTTTCACACATCTACAGATAATCTGGAATATTCGTATTGGATAGATAAGATAAATTAGATGACAAACTTAATGTGGCTATTCACGAAGTCAATTTCCGTTATCGTAACCCCCTCCCTCAAAAAAACAAAAAAAAAAGGAAATCATAATTTTCTAGAGAAAAAACACTTTCAATAAGGCCTAAGCCCAAGAAACGTTAGTGGTTCTCAAGTCATTCAACATTCATGAATATGATCCCAAAATGTGCACTCTACAGCATTCATGTCTGCATCAGCGACTATTTACAATGCATCACTTCTTAATACTCACCTTACAAGCATAATCACCAACTCCCACAGCTGGGATAGTATCCTTAAATCGAATGAAGAAAAAAAAAGAATGTAACAACAAATTATAGCCACTAGCAAAACTCCTGTTGCTGCATCATAACCTCTATAAGTTTCCTACCATCTAACCAAATATTTAAGCTTTCTGTATCAAATCTGCTAGAAATTGATGCCACGATTACCAATCAATTTCTTTATTTTCTATCTTCTGACTTTTTACAGAGAACTAAGCTTTAAAATATACCAACTAATTAACCTATAGGAAGCCCAAAGAGACAAAGACAGTCGAAACAAACATTACCTGCCATTCCTCCTAGACTTGTATGCACATGGTGGTGGTGGAGAGAACTCAATTGGCAACTGTGGTCTTTCCAACTCGCCAGAGAGCATTCCCAAAACCTCTTCAATTGAAGGTCGACGAGCTGGAGACCGCTGGAGGCAAAGCAGAGCCACCGTGATGCAAAGCAGCACGTGTTCTTTATCCACCCCAAGCAGAGACGTATCAACAAGATCAAGAAGGTTGCCCGTATGAGCAAGTTTACGAGCCCAAGATATGAGATTGGCACGTTCAAACTCTGACATGGGAGATGCTGTGACTTGCAGCGGCCTGCGCCCAGAAACAATTACCAAGAGAAGCACCCCAAAGCTATAGATATCACATTTCTCAGACAAGTACTCCCCCGTGCCACCACCACATTCAGGGGCCGAGTAACAGACGGTGCCCCGCATACTCGGAGTGCTGCTAATGCCACCACTCTTGGGTATGTCCCCGCTATGAAAGTCATTATTGCTGCGACGTGGGGGCACTCGGACCTCTAAGCTATGCTGGGCACTGCTGCTGCCTCTACTCCAGCTCTTTCTCCGGTCTTTCTTACCTAGAGGAGGTGTCCTGGGCTCATCTTGCCCACGCCACCACTGTGTATCTGATCCAATCACATTTTTTATGCTGCAAAAGTTAGATTTCGGTACGATCACTGCTTTTCTCTTCTTATTCTTTTTTGAGAGTTCTTCGCAGAATTCCTCACGCCACCACTCCTTTGGTCGTCGGGGTTTATCTTTTTTCTTGTGGCGCCCGTCATCACCAAAGGCCCACCAGTCCAAGCTCTTGTGTTGCCTCTTATTCCCAGCAGACCCTACCTGTAATTGCTCAATATGTTGTTAACGGGTATCAATCCCCAAAGTTACACAGTTTAACTAAACTCAACAGCATGCCATGCAGGATGAAATGCAAGAATTATTGTAAGTCATGTATTTTGTGATGCTTACTCTGTCGGTAATAGATCTTAAATGTGAAAATTGAGAATTTATATTTAGTCATGTAAAATTGATCCTCACACTTTCAAGACATAAATTACTTACCATCATTTTTTATGGCAACTACGATATTTATAAGAGTGGTCCGACTAGAATACATATAGATTACTTTGCATTTTGGAGAAGAGATAGGTTGTATTGCAAAGACTGCAAGTAATCTTATAGGAGAATTTGACAACCCGAAATCGCTTGTTAAGCATGGATATGCAAATAAAAGGGTTGGTAAAGAGAATGAGGGTTTCCAAGATCGCTAGAACTAGATGGTGGAATCTTCAATTGAAGAAATCGAGCTTCAGGGAGAAGGTCTTAGAAGACTTATCTTGGGATTGTAAGTGCAAACAAGATGTGGGAGGTGGTGGCATCTTGTATCCGAAGGGTAGCCAAAGAGATGCTAGGCAAGACAAAAGGAGGAGCTCCAGGCTAAAAGGAGGCTTGGTGGTGGAGTGGAGGGGTGCAAGAGAAAATCAAAATTAAAAGAGCATGCTTTAAAGTTATGACTAAGGATAGAACAGAGGAAATTGTCATAAACTACAAAATATCAAAGAAGGAAGCAAAAAAGGCTCTAAGCGAAGCTAAGTCAAAAGCTTATGAAGTTTTGTGCAAAAATCTGAATTCTAAAGAGGGCAGAAGGATATATTCAGGTTGGCCAAAGCAAGAAAAAGAAAGACCAAAGACCTTTCTCACGTGAAATGCATTAAGGACGAGGAAGGTCACATGCTTGTTACTCAAAAAAATATAGAAACCAGATGGAAGTAGTACTTCCATAAGCGTTCCATTGGAGACAGAAATAGAAAGGTTACTTTAGGAGATCTACCTGGTAGTGAAAGTTACTTGAATCATGCAAGTTATAGACGAATACAAAGGAAGGAAGTAGAGGAGGCTTTTAAGGTTATGAGACATGGAAAAGGTGTAGGAACTATTGACATTACTACAGAAGTATGGAGAGTTTTAGGTGAGCGCGGTTTGACTTGACTTACAAATTTATTCAATGTTATTTAACGAAACAAGAAAATGCATGAAGATTAGAGGAGAAGCATCGTTGTGCCTCTTTATAAGAACAAAGGAGGCATTCAAAATTGTTCAAAATACAGAGGTGTCAAGCTGATGACGCATACTATAAAAATTTGAGAATGTGTGATCGAAAGAAGGTTGAGGTTGAAGCAAGTTTCTAAAATAAAAGAAAATCAATTTGGATTCATGCTAGGTCACTCAATTATAGAAGCCATCCACTTGCTGAGGAGAACAATGGTGATTTATAGAGCTAAAAGAAAGAACCTCCATATGATTTTTATTGAATTTGAAGAAGGTTTGTGATTCTGTCCCACAGGAGATATTGAGGAGAGTTTTGGAGAAAAGACAGGTACATGTCATATATATTAACCTCATAAAGGATATGTATGGTATGACTTCATCTTGGGTATAGATCTAGTTTAGGAAGACTGATTATTTTGACATCAACATTAGTCTGCATCAAGATTTAGATTTGTGTCCATTCTTTTTTACTTTATTATGGACGAGTTGACAAGTCACATTCAAGATGAGATGCCTTGGTGTATGTTATTCGTTGATGATATTGTGTTGATTGATGAGACTAGAGGAGTAAATGAGAAACTTGAGATCTGGAGACATGCATTGGAGACTAAAGGATTTCGTATAAGCAGGGTTGAGATTGAATATATGGAGTGTACTTTTGATGGAAGCATTGGTAAAGGAATCGAGGTTAATAACAATGACGATAACATTCAGAAGAAAGATTCTTTTAGATACTTGGGATCTATTTTGTACCATGATGAGGAAATTGATTGAGACATTACTAATAGAACAAATGCAGGTTGGTTAAAGTGTAGAGAAGACTCTATTATTCTCTATGATAATAAATTTTCTTTGAAATTCAAAGGAAAGTTTTACAAAGCAACCGTGAGATCTACTATAATCTGCGGATCTGAATGTTGGCATGTGAACCAAAGACATGTGCAGAAAATGTCAGTAGAAGAAATGAAAATGCTAAAGTGGATGTGTGGACACACACATAAACAATGTTCAGGAAGGCGTTATGCGGTATTCGGTCGGAGAAGTCATTGCATACAGAGTATGCGGTTTGCGGAAGATTATACGGGGAGTATGAGCTTTTATACGGTTTGGTATTTTTAATTAAAATATAAATAAATATTTTATATTACATTAATATCATCAGTCGAGAGAGTATGTGGGGAGTATGTGATTTTATGCAGGAGAGTATGCGGGAGAGTGGTTTTATGCGGGGAGTATGTGGTTCTATGCCGTTTTATGGGGATTTATGCGGGTGGGGTTATTAAGGTTCAGGTTAAATAAAAAAAATTATTAGAAGCCGAGTAAGCGGCCGCATAGGGGTTATACTCGGTCGAGTATGCGGGTCAACCCGCATACATGGTTGTTTCATCATACTCAGAGCGGCAAGGTTGCCGAGTACGAGTATGCGGCCGAGTATGCGGTTTACTCGACTGTTGTCCTGAATACTGCACATAAAGATCGAATACAGAATGATGCAATCAAAAGGAAAGTTGGTCTAACTCCGATCAAGGATAAGATGCGACAAAACTGCTTAAGATGGTTTGACTATTTGCAAAGGAGGTCGTTTGATGCACCAGTTAGGAGATGCAAGTTTCGAAATGTTGAGCCGGTTAAGAGAGTGCGAGGAAGGTCCAAAAAGTGTTGGAATGAGATTACATGAAGGGATCTTGATTTTTTGGATCTAAGTCCGAAATTGACCCAAGATAGATCTAAATGGAGGCAAAGAATCCATGTAGCCAATCCTACTTAATGTAGGAAAAGGAATGTAGGAAAAGGCTTTGTTGTTGTTGTAACTACAATGTTTAAATTTGTTGGAACTAGATCAAATGATGTTTATCCCCTAGAACTAGATATCTACGAAGTCTATTAACAGAATCACGGCAAAAAGCAAACAATGGAGTCCAGTATCCTTAGGAACTCTACGCATCTTACAATGGAAAAATAACAATTTACTCTCAATTTCCCTGCACATTTTTTTTCTGTATAATCTTATACCATATCCAAAAAATAGACAAATGAAAAACAAGTACTTTAATAAACACAATGGGTGTGAGGATCCCTATTATTAGGTAGTTGTAGTGCAGTGACCCAAACAACTTTCCTAAGCACTTGCACACATGCTACATGTTTCAGCTTTTCCACTAGTTTCACAACCCTTTTCTCAGTGTTAAAGTTTTCATCATTGGTTCACCACATTTCTCCCTCCTAATAGCAGGAAACAACTTTAGCTTGCATCTCGGGACAATTAACCATGACTAAGATTGTATAGCCGTTGATCTTAATGTTTGCTAGTAGTTATCCTAGTTGCATATGATCAGTAGAAGTGAACTACGCTACTGAACTGAGGCATACCAAATTACCTCACTGTTGCCATTGGCGGCACTGGACGTTGCTGCCTCCCACATGTTCACCGGCCTCTCCTTGCGAATCTCCGATCCGATCCACTCCATAACATAATCCTTAACCCTCCCTCCACCCTCCCTTTTCTCATCCCCATCCTGCCTCCACCACCAATCCTTCCCAGACTCACTCCCATTCTTCCTCCACCCTTTCTCCCCACCCCCACTTTCCATACTCATCCTATCGAATCCACCAACTTCGCCTGCCGACATAACCTCCAACCGCATTGGAGACAGCTCAGGTGACGTCGTCCCCTCTTCCCCGTCCACTCCCATCGAACCCTCCTCCTCCCCTCCGTTCGTCCTTGTATCCTCTGGCTTCAGCACCCTTGCAAGCCCGAAGTCAGCGATCTTTGCATTGAAATTCACATCAAGCAGCACATTGGATGGCTTGATGTCACTGTGGACAACAGGGGGATCGCATTCCACGTGAAGGAACCGCAGCCCGCGGGCAACGTCGAGCACGATAGCAAACCTCCGGTTCCAGTTCATGAGCTCGGGACGCTTCCTGATCAAGAGGGCGTCCTGGAGGCTACCGTTGTGCATCAGATCGTAGACCAAGAGGAGCCGCTTCCTCTTGAACATCCCGTCCTCATCATCGGTGGCGTCGGGATCTTCGAGATCAGTGCTATGGTATTTGTCATCGAAAGCATCGAACCAATTGGGGGTTTTCTTTCTCTTCTTGCGCTTCTTCTTCCTCTTCCACTTCTTCTTGGACTTCGCCGTGGTGTCTTCGTCGGTGTCGGAGCAGAAACCGAGGGGGAGGAGGATGGGGGGTAGGGAAGGGGAGGCGAGGAGGGGGAAGAGGGAGGAGGAGAGGGAGATCTCGTTGCGGAATTCGAGGTCGCCCTGAAGGGAGGAGGAGTCCATGAGCTTAATGGCAACGGAGGGGAGAGAGGGGGAGAGGGAGCCGCGGAAGACGGGGCCAAAACCCCCCTGCCCGAGCTTCAGGGCGGGCGAGAAGTTGGAGGTGGCGATGCGGAGCTGCTCGAAGGAGAAGCGGAGGGGGAGAGGGGGAGGAGGATGAGGAAGAGAAAGAGGGTCCTTCTTCTCCTCGTGGTGAGAGGAGGAGGTGGTGGGAGGGGAAGATGGGGCGGTCTTGTGGAGGGACGGGAGGAGGCGGCGTCGAAGGAGGTAGAGGAGGAGGAGGAGGAGGATCAGGACGAGGGAGGCGACGGAGGGGAGGAGGGGGCGGGGGAGGTGGTGATGGTGGGATGGAGCGGAGGTGGTGTGGAGGTGACGGGCGGGCATGGCGGATGTTGTTGGAGTGCTGACGAGAGGGGCTGGAGAGTGGTGGGGATGGATTGACCCTGGCGGACGATGGGGGATGGGGGATGCATACAAAGCATGTTTGGGTTTTCAAGCACGGCACGGTCATTTATGAGAAGTATTTGTGCCATTTCAAGAGGTCGAGGGAGCAATGATGGGCATCTTTGCCCAATGACACGTCTAAGTTTCACAATTCTCCCAGATGGTTCGTTTAGTATTACTCTCCAAACTCTTTATCCATAAATATCTTATTCATCACTTTAAAAGTTGAAAATAGAGTTTCATTTTTAGGGATGAAAACGGTCGGATATAGATACGAATGTACGTATAATCATATCCTTATCCATTTACAAATACGAATGCGGATACGAATATTGACGAATGTGGAAAATGTGTTATCATATCCTTAAAAACAAATTAGAATGTAAAACGAATACGAATCGGTAACAAAAATAATTTACTAATACAGATGTTTAGGATGGTTTAAACATAAAATAGATATACCGGATAATGCAATTTCATAAAAATTATATCAACGATGGTGAATGTAATCATAAAATATTGTTACACACATTTATAAATAAATATATTACTATACTTATGTTCGAAAACGAATAAACGAATACGAATACGAATGCGAATATTAACTAATGTTAAAGTGACATCCATATCCGCATCTATTTTAAAACGAATACGAATACGAATGTCAAAATATGTATAAATCGAATATGATAGCGGGCGGATACGAATAAATTCACATTCGTTTTCATCCCTATTCATTCTCGAGTAATTAGCTGCATATTTTAATCTATTATGCATATTAACATTCACGCTTGTATAAATAATATCTATATTTTAGCAGCCATATCTGCATTAAATAAGGAGTGAATTTCATTTGTAAATATTCACCTATTTGTATCTATTTTATACTAACTCTAAATCTAATAAAATCAATTTTATAGTGTATATATTACGAAACCAATAAAAAATATCAAAAAATACTAACTTGTAAAAT
Source organism: Ottelia alismoides (assembly GCA_037367405.1). Taxonomy (NCBI): domain Eukaryota; kingdom Viridiplantae; phylum Streptophyta; class Magnoliopsida; order Alismatales; family Hydrocharitaceae; genus Ottelia; species Ottelia alismoides. Next base: position 1,283,982 of record JAZKJV010001141.1, read on the forward strand.
TGACCAATAAAATTCGAACCTTAGTTTGAGAATTAGAACATTAAAATACGTGCATCTCTCATACAAATATATGATTTAGGTCTGCTCACTTTTAAAATAATATATATTCAAAGACCTTCAAAACAAGACCAATTTTATAAAAATCAGATTTCGTATGTGAAACTTGGGTTTTGGGCCCTTTTTATATATTGTACGTATTGATCAAACTACCCTTCTATTTTCTCTTTGTATTTCCTTAATTATTAAAAATCCTAAAAATAGATTAAGTTGTAAATATTTCTTTCAAATTTTCTATAAATTTATTTTTATTTTTCTATTAATTGAAAATAGCAAAAAAATTGCAAAACATCAAAATATGGTATTTTATACATATAAGATACTATACAAAAATACACTTTATACAGATGGTTTATCTTTTATTTTCAGTCCTTCACAAAATTTGTAGATCTCGTCGACACGAACAATTTTCGTGTAAACTAATTTTTGGTTGACCTATTTGTTATTTCTTTTTTATTTTTCTTTACATTTAAATTCTCAATCTTTCTGAGAGCAACATGTGGCAGCTCCTGTAACTTCCATGTATCACCCCCTTTATTTAAATTTATTTATTTTGTCATTTATTTTATATTTATTAATTTAATTATTTATTTTAATTACCTTTATTTTAAATAACTTTAGTTTTTAAATTATTATCTTATATTATTTGTTCATAATAATAATACTTTCAACTCGCCAGGTGGTCGCCTCCCTGCGCACCACGTGACGCTCCCTCCATCCCTCTCCTTTCTCCGGCCGGTCACGTGCTTGGTACATGACCATCTCCCTCTCTCTTCAAGGTCTTGCACCCGCTCCCTGCCTCTTGCGGTGGTGCCTCCTCGTTGTGCGACCCATACAACTACCTTCTCTCTCCTCACCACAGCCTTGCATGACCGGGCCCTCGCCTGCTTCGCGGCGAGCCCGCAATCGCCATCAACCCCGCTCCGCATCTCCCTCTTGCGCCATCCACTTCGCATCTCCATCTCCCTACGATCAAGCATGATCCTCATCACACCAACTCCCCCTGCGCAACTACCTCGCACGTAGCTCCTCCCATTGTGGGCCACGATACCCATCTCCACTCGCACATTCCGACCCCCAGTTCAACCACCTATAAAGGGGGCTTCTCCGCCTCCATCGCAAACAATCCGCCACTGACGTGAGAAGAGGAGTGAGCTCCTATCAGCAGCTCAGGTGACAGCTGAGAGGGTGAGGTCAAGCGACAACCTTCGTCTTCCTAGGCGAGATCTAGGAGTGCACGCCCTCATGTTGTTGTCGCATCTCCGAGAAGCTGAGCTCCGTCCCAGCTGAGGTGTTGAGCAAAAATCAGAGCTCCTCCCAGAGCTCGTTTCCAAGCACCCCACGCATTTCACCCTAGGTAACTTCTTCTTCCTTCAGCTTTTTCCATACTCCTCTATTTTTCTTCTTTTGTCATGTTTCTTAGTTATGTGCAATCGCCCCCTCCTATGATATCTGATCTCCACTTCCACCATCCACCTTCCATTCAACGACCCTCCTCCTCGTCTATTTCTCCTACCCTCCACCGACGCATCGTCGGGAGTCACCAACCATCCACTCTCTTTCGTTGCGATCGCCATTCACCTTTCGACATCATCACCACCACAATGCCACCGAACCTCGTGCCGGCACCATCTCGCCTTGCCAACGTTGCCTTCGCCCTGCACATCTTCATTGGTCGTCGGCACCTCAACCATCGCCTCCAGCCCTCGACCACTGAAGCTATGGATGTGCGACCTCCTGCACGGCTCGTCTCCAAGCTCCATCTCCTTCGCGCGTCGTAGTTCACAAGCCACGAAATGGCATTGCTCCTCCCTCTCTCGTCGTGTGTCAACGGAGGTGGAGGTCGTCCCGCAACCAGCTCGCTAATCTCGAACACCTGCGCCTTTGTCCGTAGGCACTCCATCGTCCTCTCCGCCTTCAACTTCGGTATGATGAACGGGCACTGTTCGATTTTTATCGAGCGGCTCAAACGTCATCAGTTCATCCCGTAGCCGACCCTCGCTCCCTGCCTTTAGCTTGGTTTGACAGAAGCTCCAAATACCTACCACGTAGAGGACAACTCCGAAGCACCCTCCAAACCTTCCCTGCTCGTGTCGAGCACGTGAGAGTGTGCGATTACAAAAATGCCCCTCCTCTTTCGAGCTTTCGTGCACAGATCCAGCCCTCCAGGTTGCACGTGAAATGCACTTGTTTTACTGTGGAAAGTGCATAAATGCCCTCGGGAGTGTAGGTAATTGCATGATCGTCCCTATCAGCATGTTTATTTATCAATTTTGTTTCTGTATTTGCATATAGATCCTTATATTATCATGTTAATTTGAATATTCATTTAGCATCATTTCTTTATTTTGAAAATTGCATATTGTAGAACACTTTATGCTCTATCATTGTGAATGCTTGTTTGATTTTTGTGAGCTTTGGATTATTTAATATAATTATTTTCGTGGATAATTGAATATTTTGCCTACTGCTTGCTATCAATTCAATATTAAATTAATCCTTGCTCTTAAAATTGCGAAAAATTTACATTCAGTAGAGTTGGGTAGTTTTGTTTTGTGCCCAAAATTCATCACATTTGTACATATAATAAGGTCAGAATAAATTATTTGGTGATTCAATTAATTAATTTTTAATAGGTCACAGATCAATTATTTTTTGGACTTTATAATTTTCCTGTATTTTCCTCACATAGACTAAGCTAGGAGAGTTTTATTTCTGCAAAATAATTTGGTTTGTTATTTATTAAAAATTAATTTGTGAAAATCATCTGGTCTGCATATTTCATTCTTAATTAATTCATATTGAGTCAGAAATTTCTAAAAAATTATAGTAGCTTAATTTCAATATTATTTAACTTCTAACTATGTTTGAGGATTTTTAGACTTGAATTGATCGAGATTTGCATTTTAATCCTTAGATTAGCCGAAATTGCATTGCATTTATCACTTGCATTTTTAAATATCAAAAACATGCTCTCCTAAAAACCTAATTTCTTGATCGAGTTTGATTAAACCTAAGGAGAAAGTGGCCTCCCTGAGTTTGACCGTGGGCTTGCCGAAGTAAAAAAAATATAATCGTTCGCTTTAATCGATTAACTCATTAATTAGCAGTTTTGATTGATCTGATTTTCCCGACTGTAACAAACTAACACAAATTTAATCGTTAATGATTGAATTAACTAGGGCATTTTACAAGTTTTTCATTTACCCATCACCCTTTTTATTATAATTGATATGTTCCCTTTTCCCACGAAAAAGCCTAACACATCCATTGTGGACTAAGGACATGTTTGGTTGCTAGGGTAACTCGGGTTATCTTGGCATACCCCCAGCTCCATCCATGCATTCCTAGGTTGGGAATAGTTGTATGGATCTTACAATTTTTTGTATAATATTTTTTAACCATGTTTAACTAAAAAGTTAACATAAAAACATAGTGCAATTATTAAAAAGTTAATATAACACATACTCAATGTGATATCACATCACATATATCATTCCAACCCGTTTTAACCCTCCTAACCATCGAAATATCTACTGTTGATAGAAGGTTACCCCAACCCAACCTAGTTACCAAACATGCCCTAAGAGGCTCCTACAGATCGTAAGTCCCATCACCTCTTTGCCTCATTATTTTTCTTCCACTCTCCATTAGAACTCTATTGATTGTTCAGAATGATGAAGTACCTAACGTTCAGTCTTGGAGGGCATGCGGTGTCCGACAAGTCGGACCCGACAATCTCTCTCATCTCTTGGTACTCAAACAATCTGAATAAATCAACAATAAACACACGGATGATATATTCAATGTAAGCAAGGTGAGATGGAATTTATTATACCCTATAAAATGTGTGCTCAGTGCACAAGTGTAGGGGACGAACTACTGAGAACAACGAAGGATATGTTTAATTGTTACTAATTAATAATAATTATTTTTGTACTTTTAAGTCTTTTCTAATTTTATGGTTTTATGATATTTTCTATTCTTAAATATTTTTATTTATTTTGTATTTTGTATTTTTATAAATTTAAATTTTATTTTATTTTTGAATTTTGCAAATTTTAAATTTCTTTTTTATTTTTAAGATATAATATATATTTATTTATAATAATAAAAATAATGTATACTATACACGTATTATAAAGTATATGTTGTATATATAGGGTTATTAATATATACATATAGTCAAATACATAAAATAAAATGTTTTTGTATTTTTAACATTTTCTCTATTTTTGATAATTTTTATAGGTTTTTTGCTAATTTTATGTATTTTTAAAGTATTAAAATGTACAATACAGTGAATAAAGTAATATGAGACCGAATTATTTTGTATTTAAAAATTGATAATACGCTAAAAAATTCTCAAAAAATATTTTTAATAAATAAAATATAAAATATACAACATTTTTTTAGATTTTAAATGATTTTTCCTATTTTTTTAAGTTTTAGGTTTGCAATTTTTATGGTTTTCTTTTTTTATTTTTTACGGATTTTCGGTCTGAAGGTAGAATGTCTAATAATATACTAACTCTATTTTTTGGAATTTCTAAAGATACTTTTATATTTTTTGGATTTTTAATAAATAGACAGTAGATAAATTGTTCCTTTTTATTTTTATAAAATAGAAAAATACCTTAAATACGTGAATAAAATTATGTGTAAACCAACAACTTGTCAGGCATCTACAATAACTTTCCCAAGATTTTAGACCACAAAAGCTATTTATAAAAAAAATAAAAGAAAAGAAATAAAAATACAACCTAGAAGGGACATATTTGCAATTTAAAAGGACTTTAAATGCATTTAATAATTGGTCCCCAAAATATAGGAGCGTGCACATAATTTTTCCAAGATTCATGTGTCGCAACACATGAGGTGGGAGGACCTGATAGCGAAGACAATAACTTAAGGGCTCCTTGAGTAAATATTACAGAAAGTATTACTCCTAATATTATATTTACAAGGCTAAAACATAAATATAAAACATGGTGGGGGTCCATGTAATTTACCCATTAAGGTGCTCGGATGGGCAGTGCTCCTTGTGCCATGTCAGCTCACTTATGCGAATCGGACGGTCGAGGAGGGGCAATGATTCATCTTCGATCAATGAACCATATTAGATATAGGCTGCCCTTGTAATCCAACGGTGATGAAGGCGATTGGGAGAACAACCAAGAACACAACTCTAGGGTTGCTTCAATCGTTGACATCTCCGGCGTCTGACCTCCTTCAACTCTAACAAGCCCATCAGCTTCCTGTTGGTATGCCGCACCTGTAGAGGGTCTTGGAATGCATCCAGGTCCCAATGACGGGGACCTGGGATCTCTTGGTTCCATGCACCCTAGAGCAAATTACTTCCCTAAAATGAGCCCTAGAAGGCTCCTCATGTACATAGATCTGCAGCAAAAGAATAAGGGCATGAGAGGGTCACTCTCGACCTGTTGTTGAAGCTATATAGAGAAGGGGACGAAAGGAGTGAAGAGCTCCGACGATAAATGATTGAGAGAGCTCTGATCGAGCTTAATCCTTGTAGGATCAAGATGGAAAGTGGATCGAAGTCTGGAGAAAATAATGGGGATCGAAATGAGAGTAAAATAGCAAGTGGGAACATTCGAATCCACGGCAAAATAGGTTTGGAACTTGAAGTTTCAACGAAGAAAGATCTCAAATTAAACATAAGTTATGAACTAATTGCATAAACTAAAAGCTATATTGAGATGTTGAAGGAATATATGCTACAAAAACAAGAGAAAAAACAAGAGAAACAACTCATACTTGACATGAATCATGGACAAGAAGAGGCTTCACCGGAGTTGCACCGGTGAGACTTGGACCACCATTTCAGCACTTCCTTCTCCACACTGCATCCTTCATGAGCTAGTTACTATCACAAGAAAGCTCTAGCATCTTGAGGTTGGGGGTTACACAAGGCTAAAGAAGATCAAAAAGGCAAAAGGGGGCGAAGGATTTTATTTATACACAAGGTTTTTGGCTGGAAGAAACATGGGATTACCATTGATTCGACAGAGTTTTCGATCTCATAGCATGGGGCGAGATGGTCCATGGTATGGGGAAGAGGATTGGTGAAGAAATTAAGATCCATCGAGCCATGGATCAGAGTTAAAAAATGGAAAAGGTCAGAGGGGCGCATGCTCTAACATGGGTGAAGGGAAGGACAATTGACCAGACAATCAATAGTCCGAGGCTTCTAGACCAACCATAAAAGGCATGGATTTAATCCATTATTAAATTAATAAAAATAATAAATGATTCTATTATTAAAAGTCAAAACATAAAAATCTTTGCTATGTATATACTATTTTATTATGATTTTTATTTATTTTTACAAGCTTATTTATTACGTGTTATTTTACTTATATACACATAAGTCTAAAAACCTGTTTTCGGTATTTTTTATTTTGTATTATATATTTTATTATTATATGTACATATTTTATATATTTATATATTTATATACATATTTATATATATTTATTTTTTAATATTTTATTTATTACTTAAATAAATAGGTCTATATATTACAAGTATAGTATTTTTGATGTATTTTGATGTATTTTTCATCGTTTTACCTTCAATAAATATGTGTACATATAATTTATTACCTTTTATTTTAATGTCTATAGATTGATGCTTTTTATTTTGTGTTTTTATTTTTAATATATTTTAAAGAATATTTACAAGTATTTAAAAATACAAGAAAGGTATAAATATAAAAAGTGAATAAAATATGCAGGTATATGGGACAATGGGACGCTAGGAAGCCGACTTTTGCATCTTAACTTCAATTTTAATGAAACCACTTTCATAAGATAGATAATTTAATTTTATGAATAATAAAGGTGATTTTGGTAAATTTTGAGTTCGTATGGAGGAGACATTGATCATTGAAGTTCTATCTGCAGCTTTTTCCTCTGTGTCCTAGTCACACTATGCATTATTTTTCTGTACAATTATTTTTAGATTTTTTTGTATTTTATGTACAAGATTCATGTTGTATAAATCTTTATTTGAAGTTTGTGTAAAGGAAAATAAAATAGTGTAAAAATGGTTATTTACAGGGAATTAAATTAAGGTTTGTGGTATATCTTTGTACAATTATTGACCATATCTCCTCCTACTTTATTTCTGGTCGATCAACTCAATATTCACTTGGTATTAGGGATTAAGGTCATTCAGTATTTTCAATATATAATTTCTTTTTCATTTCTTTCCTTTATTCTTTTATTTTAGAACTCAATATATATATATATATTGTATAGGTCAATTATTGAGTTTTATTTTGTACAATTCATTGCTATTTACATGCACGTATCTAGAGATTTAATGCCAAAATGAAAGAACAAAGGTCATGAAATGGAGATTTGTCACCCCCTATGCTTGCCATTTCTAGTCCCTAGTAAACACTTGGTGATAACAAGTGCATAAAAAGAAAAGAAAAAGAAATAAGTTGGAATGATTTTGATTCTTAAACTTATCTTAATAAAATCAATGTTTGGAGCTCGAATAAGATCTTAAGATTGCTAGTGTGTTCGGAACCACATTCATGTTAGGAATGGTGACTCAATAGCCCTTAGGATTCGTATTCCTCTATTTAGTTCAACTCAGTGGCCTGGTTAGAACCGTTCCTTCATACATATACTCTCGCAACCTTGAAATGACAGGTATCGTGTGTGTGAGTTGTGTTAGCTCTTCCCATATATATGACTGAACTATCAAGTGGTCTCCTCCTTTAGTAACTCGTCCTTGAGGATATGGATATTTCCTTATGAGTTCAGGTACATGCTAATTCACAATGAAGGAGGGGGAAGCTAGATGAAAGGGAAAAGAAGCGGAGATGGACTAGTGTAGTCACATTTCCTTGTAAATCTTGGTCGGTGTGACCAAGTCTCCACCAAGAATCAGATCATTTTTAGAAACTCAAATTTTACGGAATTTTTGGTATAGGATTCTTTTTTGGATATTTCTTTGTTTGGTAATTCTCTGCATTCTTGTTTTACCTCGAAGGATATAGGATCTTTTGTTCCGTACATGTTTTGATGTCTTAGAAAAATTTTGCTAGCAGATTATTCCCCATACAAAACTTATTCAATCCACTCTCTAGTCATTATATGCCTATGGTACTAGAGGAAGTGGGTTGAAGTACTATTTTTGGAATTCCCCAAGAATGGTTCCCGAAACACCCTTGATGAAGAGGCCCAATATCGTCCCGACTTAGACTATGAGATATTTTAACAATTCATCTTGCTTGGCCTACGTGTTAAGTGTGAGGTCTCAATTTAAGCCATTGTCTCAAGAGTCATACATATGATATGAAAGATTCTAATTAGACACGTCGATCGATTCATGAACATAATCTCATAGAACCTAAAGAATTAAGTCAAAATTTCCTAAAGCGTCCCAATTCTACTCCTTAACAGGTTCTTCAGAAATTAAGTGGATTAAGGTCTAGGTCAAACTCCAATCTTCAAACTTTATTTAGACTTGTTCAGATATCTACATCATTCTAAAAAATGCAAATGTAAGTGCAATGAAAGAAAATATTTTTTTGTGAAATAACTTTTCTAATTTTGAACTTTTTATGATTTTTTTCAAAAAGTTTTTACAATGATATTTTTGAAAACATTTTGCAATTTTTATTGGTTTCGAAAATTTTGGAATTTTTTAGATTTTTTTATAAAGGTTAGTGAATTCGGTATGTATAGATATCTACATGGGAGTAAGTATATATTTATAAAAAAATTGGGAGTAGATTTTACACTGGGAAGTTATACATAGGTTAAGTGTTAGTTGCTATTCATAGGTTTTGGTACAATGGTTATATAACGACAACAACAAAGCCTTTTCCAACATTAAGTAGGCTCTTCCACATGAATTCTTTGCCTCTATTCAAATCTATCCTGGGTCATTCTCGGGCTTAGATCCAAAAACTAAGATCCCATCATATAGTCTCATTCTAACACCTCTTAGGCCTTCCTCGCCCTCTCATAGCCAGCTCAACATCCCAACACTCACATCTCCTCACCGGTGCATCAGCTAACTGCTTTTGCAAATAACCAAATCACCTTAAGCAATTTTCTCGCATATTATCCTCGATCGAAGCTACACCAACTTTCCTTCTGATGGCATCGTTCCGAATCCAATCTTTACGTGTGTTTCCATACATCCACCTTAGCATTTTCATTTCTACTATTGTCATTCTCTACACATGTTTATGGTTCACATGCCAACATTTAGATCCATAGAGCGTAACATGTCTCGCATCTTCTTTGTATAACTTTCCTTCGATTTTCAAATGAATTTTCTTATGACAGAGAATAGTAAAGGCTCCTCTCCACTTTAGCCAACCTGCATTTATTCTATTTGTAACATATCCATCAATTTCACCATCATCTTGCAAAATAGATCTCAAGTATCTAAAAGAATCTCTCTTCTGAATGTTATCATTACCTATCTTAACCTCGATTCCTTCACTATTGCTTCCATCAAAAGTGAACTCCATATATTTAGTCTTAACTCTACTTATACGAAATTTTTTAGTCTCCACTGCATGTCTCCAGAACTCAAGCTTATCACATACGCCATCTCTAGTCTCATCAATCATTACAATATTCTCAGCAAATAACATACATGAAGGTGTCTCATCCTGAATGTGGCTTGTCAACTCATCCATAATCAAAGTAAAAAAGGAATGAAATCAAAGTTGAACCTTGATGCAAACCAATGTTAATGTCAAAATAGTCAGTCTTCCCAGATTGTATCCTTACACAAGATGAAGCCATATCATACATATCTTTTATGAGGTTAATGTACATGACAGGTACTTGTCTCTTCTTCAAAACTTTCCACAATGTCTCTCATGGAACAGAATCATAAGCCTTCTCTAATCAATAAAAATCATAGGGAGGTTCTTCCTTTCAACTGTAAATCTCCATTGTTCTCCTCAACAAGTGGATGGCTTCAATAGTTGGGACACCTTGTATGAATCCAAATTGGTTTTCTTTTACTTTGGAAACTTTCCTCAACATTCTTTCGATTACACGTTACCAACTTTTCATAGTGTGACTCATCAGCTTGATACCTCTGTAATTTCAACAATTTTAAATGTCCCCTTTATTCTTATAAAGAGGCACCATGATGCTTCTCCTCCAATCTTCATGCAGTTTCTTGCTTCGTCAAATAACATTTAATAAATTTGTAAGCCAAGTCAAGCCACGCTCACCTAAAACTCTCCAAATTTCTATAGGAATGTCATAAGGTCCTACACTTTTCCCATGTCTCATAACCTTCAAATCCTCCTCTAATTCCTTACTTTGTATTCATCTATAGCTTGTGTGATTTAAATAACTTTCAGTACTAGCTAGATTGACCAAAGTGATCTCTTTATTTCCTTACCTAATGAAAAGCTTATGGACGTACTACTCCCATCTGGACTCTATATCCTTCTGAGTAATAAGTGTGTGACATTCCTCATCCTTAATGCATCTCACTTGAGAGAGATCTTTGGTATTTCTTTCTCTTGCTTCAGCCAACCTGAATATATCCTTCTATCCCTCCTTAGAGTCAAGATTGTTGCACAAAACTTCATAAGCTTTTGACTTAGCTTCGCTTACCACCTTTCTTTGCTTCCTTCTTTATTCTATTGTAGTTTGTGATAGTTTCATTTGTTCTATCCTTAGACATAGATTTAAAGCATGCTCTTTTAATTTTGAGCTCCTCTTGCACCCCTCCACTCCACCACCAAGACTCCTTTTGGCATGGAGCTCCTCCTTATGACTCACCTTGCATCTTTTGGCTACCCTTCGGATACAAGATGCTACCACATCCCACATCTCATTTGCATTTCCGTTACAATCCCAAGACAAGTCTTCTAAAACTGAAGCTTGATTGTTTCAATTGAAGATTCCACCATCCAGTTCTAGTGATCTTGGAAATCTTCCTTTTCTTTACTAGCCCTTTTATTTTCACATCCATGACTAGCAAGTGATGTTAGATAGTCAGACTCTCTCCCGAGATTACTTTGCAGTCTTTGTAACACAATCGATCTCTTCTCCTCAATGCAAAGTAATCTATATGTGTTCTAGTCGAGCATCTCTTATAACTAATTAAATGATCCTCCATCTTCTTAAAGTGAGTGTTTGCAATGAAAAGATCATAAGCCATTACAAAATCTAGAATGACTTTTCCTTCTCCTTTTCTATCCCCAAAGCCATGTCCTGCATGAACACTAGCATACCCTAAAGCATCATTTTCCACTTGTCCGTTAAGATCTCATAATTCTAAGAGTCTGTTCATATCTACTTTTCATTGTTGACCACCTTCACATGAATCCAAATTGCAAATGTTGATTGCCCATAATGATTTATGAATTAGCTCGATCGGCAAATGACACGACTTTCTATACATAAGACGTAAGGGAGACATGCCCAATGGAGACTTGTAAGAGATTCTATATGCACAAAGGACAGAGTCCAAGAGTTGAGACATGTTCCTTTTGTCCGGCTTCACAAGCCTCTGCAAGATTTTCTTGATTTCTCTGTTTGATAGCTCTGGCATGCCATTCGTTTGAGGATGATAAGGAGAAGAGACTCAGTATTCGATGCCGTACTCCTTTGTTGATTTTCTGACCTCTTTATTTATGAAGTGACTACCTCCATCTAATATGAGAATCTTTGGTATCCTGATGAAATGATGTTCTCTCTCAAAAATCGGCACATAGTGCAGCTATCAACAGCTCGGGTAGGGATAACTTCAACCCAATGACTCATGTAATCAATGGTAAGAAGGATGTGCTCATATCCCTGACTGTTAGGAAAGGTCCCCATGAAATCAATGTCCCAATCATCGAATACATCTTAAATATGAATGAATTTTACGGGCATAGAGTCTTTTGTTGTAAGGGTTCCTCCCATTTTCTAACAATCATTGCAGTGCTTCACATATGTTGCGATATCCTTAAATAGTGTGGGCCACCAGAGGTCGCATTATAGTATTTTTGTTACCGTTCTGTCTCCAGAGTAGTGTCCACCAGATTCGAGCAAGTGGTAATGCTCGAGGACACTATGATGCTTCTCTTGAGAGATACATCGACACCAAATGCAGAATGCTCCTTCCATGAATAAGAGTGGGTCTTCCCATTGGTAGAAATGTATTTGGGACAATAACTTGTCCTTTCTGATATTTGTCCATTATTATGAATCTACACCAAAGAGAAGGTAGTTCACAATATCGGCATACCAAGGGAGGCAATCCACGATAAGAATCGACTCGTCAGGAAAGATGTCTATGATGGGTGCACTGCTCCAGTAGAGGTTCTTGTTGTTCAATTATGGAGAGGTGATCTGCTACTACGTTCTGAACTCCATGCTTGTACTTAATTTCTAAATTAAGTTCCTTGAGGAGAAGGATTCATCTAATCAATTTTGGCCTTGCATCCTTCTTCTGTTGTAGATATCCGATAACATAGTGATTATTATAAACCGTGACTTTAGATCCAAGTAGATAGAATCTAAACTTCTTAGGGTGAAAACCATAGTTAGTAACTTTTTCTATGTAACAGTATAGTTTCTATATGCTTCATCTAATGTCTTGTTGGCATAGTAAATGGCATAAGGCACTTTATTTTTCATGTGTCCTAACACAACACCAATTGCAAAATCTGATGCAACTGTCATGATCTCAAAGGGTAGAGACCAGTCAGGAGGCTGTAGGCTGGGAGCTTGAGTTATTAGCTCCTTTAGCTGATTGAAAGATAGGAGAATCCGTTGATCAACATTAAACACAATCTCCTTGCACAGTAATTCGATTAGAGGTTGGGAGATGTGGCTGAAATCTTTGAGGAAGCATCTTTTGAAACCCACATATCCCAAGAATGACCTCACATTTCTAACATTCTGAGGTGGCTCGAGATTGGAGATCACATCCACCGTCGACGAGTTTACTTTCATGCGACAATTCGAAATAACGTGGCCCAACACTATCCTTTTAGTGACCATAAAGTGGCTCTTTTTCCAAGACAGTACGAGATTGACATCACATCATTTCTGAAGTACTCTATACATGTGCTCAAGACAAGAATCAAAGTTGTCACCATAAATGGAGAACTTGTCCATAAACATTGTGAGAAAACTGCCAAACATATCAACGAAAACTGCAAGCATGCGCCTTTGGAATGTAACCTGAAAGCGTAAGTGTCAAATGGACAAGTTAAAGTAGTATTCTCTTGGTCTTATGTTGTGATTGCCACTTGGTTGTATCCAGAATGCCCATCCAAAAAGTAGAAAAACTCATTGTCGGCCAATCTTTCTAGATATTGATCAATAAATGGCAAGGAGAAGTGGTCCTTTTTCGTTGCAACATTGAGGCGGCGATAATCAACACACACACGTCGGGATGTTGGTATCCGAGTAGAAATCTCCCTTCCACTTTTATTTGTAACCACGGTTAGCCCTGATTTTTTGGAACTACATTTAAGGGACTCACCTATTTGGAGTCAAAGATGGGATAAATGAAGCGTTCATCACACCATTTCGTGATTTCCTTCATGATTATGTCCCGCAAGTTAAGATTAAGTCTTCTATGAAATTCTCGAGATGACTTGGCATCATCTTCCAAATAAATGTGGTGTGAATACATAGCAGGATTTATCCCGTGGAGGCCTAATACGTGCCAACCAAGCATCTTGCATTTTTTCTCTAGAACTTCGAGTAGTCGAGATTCCTAATCTAGGGTCAACATGTTATTAATGATGATCAGATACATGTTTTCTGCACCCACAAGCAAAGCATACTTGAGGCCTGCCAGAAGTGGCTTTAACTCTGGTTCTTATCTAGCCTGCTTCTCAGTCACTTCAGAAACAATGTTCGTAGGTGTTTGATCAGCAAAGATTTTTGAGGTGTTGCTCATCTCAGTCACTGGTAGCTCTGCTGATAATGTGATGAATAAATCATCAATGAATTCATCATGTTCGAATTGTCATGAATCTTCTGAATCAAAAAGTTGCATCAGCAAGTTGGAATCAGTCTACCAGTTGACATCGGAGCATGTGTTTACTGTTCTTTCGAGGTCCCCATCAGGAGAGAGGATTTCCAAGGTCTATGCGTTATTCAAAGATAATTCTGCATCTCTGATTTCTGCAACAATGTTACAGTCTACTATCGATGGTTCGGATTGACCTTCATCAGATACGATTTTTGGTTCACTAACCATATCCATTATAACTTTGTTATTACTCGAGCCAAACATGATCATCCCAGACCCATAATCAACCACAAATTCTTCAATTCGCAGGAACGGCTAACCAAGAATAATCGGGGTTTGGATAATGGTGCAGGAGAGTCCATATTAAGGACTACGAAATCAACAGGAAAATGTATGTTCTGCACTGTTACGACATCTTCCAACAAACCTCGAGGTTGCTTGATAGATCGATTAGTGAACTGAAGGATCATGCATGTTAGCTTGATCAGACCCAGCCCACTATGAGCAATGAGGTGGGCATGAGGTTGATTGAAGAGCTGCTATCAAGCAAAGTTCGCTCGAAAACCTGGTAAAAAATCTCACATCTAATTAAAGGTTCTTCTTTGTTTGGCTTCTTTTTTGGGAGATTGCTTATGGTTGTGATTATAGACATGGTGAGGATGTGTTTTTCAACTAGTTGACATTTGTTATTATAGTATAGTTGATGCTTGTTCGTGCATGCTTCCTTCAAGCCTTCTTGACAACGAGCATATATTCATTAGCTTTCATCAAAGGTAATTCAATAGTCAAGCTTTTAATAATCTCCACAACACCTGGATTGGATAGTACATTTTTTTGTTTTGCAATTTTTTTGGATTTTTCAATTACATCAGGAAAAGGAATATGTACATAACTGAAGTAAAAAGTATTGTTCTTATTTACATGAGAATTCTTGTCCACAACATCTTGTATAACCGGACTGTAAAAAGGGGTACAATTTTGAGCATGGGGTTGACGTCCAAAAGCTGCGATCTCTGCTCTGTCGGCTGGCGTTGGATCGGTTGTTGGAGCTAGCTCCTCCATGGCTAGCGCAGCTTCACTTCGACTGTAATTATTTTTTGGTCTTTTTTCCTATTTTCTGATTTTTTTTCTTTTTGCTAGGGATGGTGGTTGGTAGTGGTTGGTATGGCTCCTCCTCCTCCTTCTTCCTCACACAGACCCGTGGATGGCATGATTGATGCAACATGTTGTTTGAACTTTTGAGGTCCTTGTAACCCTTCCTGGACCACTACTCAACCAAATAACGAGAGTGAGGAAGTTTATAGGTAAAACCACTACATCAGACCATGCTCGCAATGGAATCACCCTTGAGTGTGCAAGGCCCTATTCGAATGCAAGACGATGCGATAGACAAACCTGTGACGACGTTGCCTATGCACAGTATTTCAAACAAGGTCAATGTTCTACACAAGGCGAGAACATCGTAGTTGACCAGGTCCTACTCTTAGACGTACGATAGAAGCGCCAATACTTCGGAAATCCATGTGATACACAAGACAATTATAGACTAGGTTTTTGGATCTAATCCTAAGTGGGTTGCACCTCGCTCATGGGAGGGGTTTTGGTCCCATTCGAAGGTACCTGAAGACAATGAGGCCTTTATCCCCAAACAATGCAATACATTACATATTTTTATTAAAATCAAAGTTTATCTAGAAGTCCTCTTCTTTAAGTTTTTAGGTTTTCTCCTTTTTGGATATTTTGCATACAAGCACGTAATGATTTTTTTGAATTTTCATTTAAGTCCTAGGTGCTCAAAATCAGAGAGAGATAATGAAAAAGCCATGCAAGTCGATTCAATGAAGGAAATCTCACCATAGAACCTAATGGTGCATGCAGAGTTGGAGAACTTATAGTGCTTCCTAGCTCTCTCTCCATATGATATGCAAAATATAATTTTTAAACCTATATACATGGCGATGTGCAACCGACAAAATCACCCTAAGCATAAACTGCTTTTAGTCGTGAAGAACAAAATGTCAACTATTCAAAAATGAACCTAAGAGTTCGGTATTGGAGACACCTCCGTGCCCGCCAGAACGTGTCCCGCTAGCATTGTATGGTACCTCTCTCGGAACGTGGGTTTAAGTCTAAATAGTTAATAGTTATTAATTTGACTAGATCCAAATGTATAATACTATAGAAACATGATTCTTATTAGGATTTGGACCTAATTACCGATACACGCAGTTCTAAAATCTGAGTGCTTCATGTACATAAAATAAATAAAAACAAGTGCGAAAAACTAAAAACATCAGAAAGAAAATAAAAATAAAGATAAAATAGGGAAACATAAATTGAGAAGGCAAAGAAAACTCAAAGAAAACGGTGAGGACCCCCAAGTGAACAAACAATTGGTAAAATAGGTCTTAGAGTCTAATGTCCTAGTCCTTATATTATTACTAATAATAATGAATAATAAATCACTCTCTCACCAAAAATAAAATAAAATTCTATACTAAGATCTATGCAAAGTATTATCCTTGCTATGATTGCTTCCTTTCCTATTGACCTGTGCAAGAAAAATAGTCTCCACCAAGCTTGATTGCATCGACATCCTAAAAATTTATCTTCGCTTGGTCGGTCCTCGCATCAAACACAAAAAAGAGATGTATTATCATGGATAATAAAATTATGTGTTCAAATAAATAAAAGTTGAATATGTACAAGTCAGAAAAAGGTTGATGAATTGTACATGGAAATAAATTAAAAAGAAAAGACAATTACGTACAAATTAAGCCACAACACATTGCTCCCCAATAATGACTCCATTTGATTAGCTAGACTTGATCTTGTGAGGAGGGTCTTGTACTACACACAAGGCGGGAGCGCAGTCAATGTGGCGACCGCTCACAGAGACCAAGCGACTGATCAACAAGTACCCACAACATATGAATAATAATGAATAACAAAAATATGAAGTACAATTTATTTTACTCTACAAACAAAGTGTATAATGTGTAATCAAATAGAGGATGAACCACTAAGAGCAAACATGGTAGCCTAATGATTATTTCTAATCATTGAGAATTATGTACACAAGTGTTAGTCTTTTTGTGAGGGTTTTTGGTTTTACAAATTTTTATTTGATTTTTACTTTTATATTTTAAAATTTTTAAATTTCTGATTTTAATATCTTTTGAATTTTAATATTATATAAACATATATAAAAGTATATGCATAAATATAAGATAATGTATATGAGACATAATGTCTTTCTATATATATTATAGCATCCTTTTTATTATATATATTTTTTAAAGGTATCAAAAATATTTATAAGTTCTGTATAGTTATTAATAATAATATAAACTATATATATAGGTATATATATCGATATATAATACAATATGGGTTATCATAATTATAAATATAGCTAAAAATAATCAAAATTTGCGAAATAAAATATTTTTGAGTTTATTTTTCTACTATTTTTGTTATTTTTCAAGTATTTTGGCTAATTTTTAGATATTTTTAAAGTCCAGAATATACAAAATCGGGGACTTAATAAATAGGTTGAATTGTTTCAGAATTTAAAAATAGATAAAAGCCTCAAAATTCTCCAAAAATGTTTTTCATAGATATCATATAATATAAATAAAATTCAGATATGAATATATAGGGGTTTAAAAGATTTTTTATAAACTTTATGAGGATTTCAGTGCTTTCTAATTTTTGGTGATTTCTTTTTTCTATTTTTAGGGATTATTGGTCTGGAGTTCTAATACATAATAATAAAATACTATTTTTGGAATTTTTCAAAAAGGTTTTATAATTATTTTGGATTTTTAAATACAAATAGGGACAAAATGTGTTCTTTTCAATTTTTAATAAATAGGAAAAGTACATAAAATGCAAAACTAATTATATACATGAAAGAGCATTCACCTAGGTAGTTGTCCTAGTTTCCCATAATTTTTGGAGCATGGATGATATTTATAAAAATTAGACAAAAACATACAAAAATGTTTAAACTAGAAAGGGCACATTTGCAATTAAAATAAGGTGGGGTTTGCATGCAAATATCCCAACATTTACAACATATAGTTAAATTTTATTAACTAAATTAAAAATACAAAAAAACACAAGTTTATACATGCAAAATGCCAAGCTCATGTGTTGGACTATGGCAGCTGAGTCAGTATGGACCCAAATGCAAAATACGATGAGCCTGGGGGTCTCCTTGTAATTATTACAATATTTTTACAACTACAACAAATATTTACATGACTAAAAATAAAATAGAATAAATAAAGGGGTGTTATGCAATTTACCCATTTAATCGACGGAAGGGAACGATCAGGAGCGTGCCACATGGGCGCACCTAGGTAGATCGTACGGCCTATACCTACATCGATTCACCTTGGATCAAATGGTATGGATTAGACCTGACAACGCCCTAGATCGGACGGCAAAGAGAATGACTAGATGAACGGTGAAGAACACTTCACTGTTGGACTTTGATCTTCAAGTAATCTGAGCTACATCAACGATCTACTCTTCCGACTATCTGAGGAGGTTCCTGGTCCCCTTCCGCACCTGCTAGTACTGACCAAAGATTTCTAGATCCCGGTCTAGGGATCATGAGGTCCTTCTCGCTTAGACGGCCTTGAGTCTTTAAATGAACATTGATTCTTCGCTTAAGGGCTTCCTCTCGATTAGGTGACCTATACAAGACAAAGCAAGGCTCAAGGCGATCCTCCTCAATTCGGATTGAAGCTGAAAAGTAGAGGAAATTGGTGAAATGGAGGTGGCTCCGGTGTGTGGCAGAGAGGGAGCTTTGATTCTTTGATATGTACAGGATCAAAGGGTGTGAATGGGTGTAGGAGGTAAAGAATGCAGCAAGGAATGATGTGAGGGTGCTAGTGGGGTCGGACATTGTTAGAAGTGTGACGGAACAGAGCTGGAGTTGGGAGCTCCGATAATCGAAGGAATTGAAATACGACTAAGATGAAGATCTACTTGCAAAATAAAATGCAAGAATGGAAAAATCATAACTAAATCTACCTAAGAATGGATAAAATGGGTGCAGATCATACCTGGAAACCAGGGAGAAGAGGTGTCGCCTGAGCTCCACCTTGGACCGCCTCCTCTCCTCCTTTGCTCCGCCTGATACCTGGGAGATGTTCCTTTGTCATCAGGAACACACATACATACACAAGGCAAGGGGATTCAGGACTTGAAGAAGTATCAAATCAAGAAAAGAGGTGAGGAGGTTTATTTATAAACAGAGGTGGTGGCCCTTATTGACCTCTGTTTTTTGGAGAATAGATGGTATGTACAAAGGGTTTTATGATTAGGCATGTATTAGAGATGATCGATGTTAGGTTTATGTGTGAAATTAGGTCGATTGGAGTGATTAAACTCACAGGAAAAGGGGAGAGGACGAGTGGTTGACAGTTTTGACATGCCTGGAAGAGAGAGGGGGTAGTTGACTCAGGTCAACTAGGGTTTGATTCTGATTGGTCCACGAGGACCAACCAAAAAGTCAAAGGTAAAATGTTTTATTAATTAGATAGGAAAATACATTTTTTGTTAATTTTTAGTGAAAACATAAAAATTATTTCTTATTTTGTGTATCATTTAATTTATATTTTTATTAATTTTTTGAGATGATTTATTACAAGTTATAATTTACATGTAAATTATAGGTATATTTGCATATATATATTGGTCATTTTATTTTTATTTTCTATTCGGAATTCATTATTTTATGCACATGATATATATATTTATATCTTATTTGAATATACATAAATATATTTTATTACATTTCCTGAGTTTATTTGTATAAATAATTATATGTATTTACTATATAGGTATAAGTACATGTAATTCATCTATATATTTTATATACTTATTTATTTTAGTTTATTTTTAATGGTTTTATTTTATTCTAAATACGTACAAATGCTATAAATAATATTTACAAAATTATATAAAATTAAAAATATAAAATAATGAAAATATATAAAATAATAAAAATGGATATTTTATTCAGGTATATTGTAGAAAGGTCCAAAAACTAACTTTTGCATCTTAACTCCAAATTAAATGAAACCACTTTCATTAAATAGCTAATAAAAAGTTATATATAATTAAAATGATTTGATGAATTTTGTGTTGATATGGAGAAGATATGGGGCTGGAGAACTTTAGGTTTTGGCTTTTATTTTGAGTATAAAATGCACAATTTGTATTATTTTTCTGTGGAATAAATTTTCTATTTTTCTATGTGTTTTTATCTACAACTTTCATGGACAAAGTGTATTGATTTGATGTATAAATAACACAGAAGAAAATAGGTCTCAAAAGTGAATTACTGAAGAATAAATAAAATGGTTTTTATTGTATTTTTGACTCTTACCTCTCCCTACTTTATTTCTTATCAATTAAGTCATCATGATGCCTAAGTCTTGGGGGCTAGGATATTCAGTTTCCTTGATAACTCTTTTTCCTTTTATTTATTCTTTTATTTTGGTAATAATTACAATATTTATATAATAATTAATATAGTATTTTGTACAATTTACATGGTGTTTATTCTAACAAATTAGTGATATATACATGCATTTATCTAGGATTTATAGGACAAAATGAAAAAAATAATGGTGATAAAATGGAGATCCATCAATCTCTACATAAGTAAATCATCTCTCTTTCTAGGATTCATTGCATAATCTTATCCAAATCCTCCCAAAAAACTCATTTAGTCCTTTCATCTAAACCAATTTGTGGTGCATAAACTGAGATGATATTCAAAATTTCTTCTTTTAGCGTCGCTTTTAGCAAGATAATCCGATACCTGAATATTTGCACCTCAACTATACAATTCTTCAAATCCTTATGAACAACCACTTCAACATCATTTCTGCCATTATCTTTACCTGAATACCAAAGTTTAAAGCATGTCTTCTCAATCTCCCTTACTTTCTCTCCAACCCATTTTACCTCGTGTATACATAATATCTGAATATTCCTTCTTTCCATCGTATCGAGTATCTCCATCGATTTACTAGTCAAAGTACAAATATTTCAATACATATCTGCAACTTCCTTTGCAGCCTCTTTTGGACAAACTTCTTTACCCGCACGTGTCCATCATGCGAGAACCCTTACAAATTTTGGGTCGCATCTGGGCAGCGATGTAGTGGAACTAGATTAGTTACTCGCATGCATTCCTCATGCGAGAACCCATGCAAATTTTGAACTACATCCATGTAGCGATGTAGGGGCCCTTTCCAACGTTTCATTGCATTCGGGTGATGCAACACGTCACTAGTAGGGAATGCCCCAACAAATTATGAATGTTTGCTTAAATCCATGCTTAAAAGATCCGAACTGTTTCGAGATAGATTGTTGTTGGCTACTTAAAAAAACACTATTTAGGAATCTGTCCCTTTTGCACTTGATGTTGGCTACCTAATGCACAACCCTCCTCAATTTACCCGAGCTTGGGATCAGCCATGGCTGAGTTATTTATACGGGTTATATATGTATAATTTCATTAGAATTTTTATTTATCACAATTATATACAAGATTCACAAATAATTCGAAAATTTTTTTACAAATATTTTGAAAACTTTATTTTCTAACTAATTTTACAAACAAGTACAAACATTTACAAAGTTTAAAAATAATTTGCAAAGATTTTTCAAAGGTATAGATATATTTTTCAAAATATTTCTGCAATCATTTTCCAAATCATTTGTAAAATGAATTTTCAAAAGATCTTATTCAAAGAAGTGAGGTAATTTATTGAAAACTTTTATCAAAAAAATTTATAAAGATTTTACAATATTTTACAAATATTTTCCGAATGGTTTTAAAAGATTTTTCAATATATTTTACAATCATTTTCAATTCATTTTATAAAACATTTTTAAATCAATTTATTTGTTATATTTACATAGAAATTTGAATTTTTTGTATACATAATTAGAGTGTATTATTTAAAATTGATTTATTTTAAAGATTTTCCTAATTTGTTTTTTAGCCATATTATTGAAAATATGAAAGTATGAGTTGTGGCTAATTGTATATGCGACGCCCTATACTTAGTGCGAACTATGTCCTCATAGTGATCAAAGGGAAACAAAGGAGGGCATAACTCATGCTGAGTATAGAAAATCATGTACTACAACGACTCAATAAAAGAATGAGAAGTCAATCATCCCCCTATACTTATGATCTACTAATCAAGTATAACAAATTGTATACAAAATTGGGATGATGAAGGATCAAAATTTACAAACTCAATGACAGCTTATCCCCTATACTTAGGGTGAAATATCTTAAGTATAGATATATATCAATAAATTGAGAGACAAGCGAGAGAATAAATAGCAAATTACCCGAATACACTCATCTACGTATACTTAGGACGAAGTATATCCTAAGTATACCATAGATGAATGAAATGCGGATGAATGAAAGAATTGGAAAATGAAATGGAAAGAAGAAAATAAGAAAAGAAGAAAATCAATCACAAACATTTTTTGTTGCACTGTCTAGATCCACTATATCTACTAAGAGATCTTCATCAAGTACGACTTGAATAGAATCAACAATGGCCAGGAATGTGTCGCGTTCTAATTACTGCTTCAGCTAATGATTGTTGACTACAAATGATTGTGCATCAGATGACAATTCAGATATTAAAATGCTTCTGTTGTCACTCATACCCTTCACTATGAATGTCCATGTCCACTTACTCTTTGATTTTCTTGGGAATATCTTTTACTTCACATTGAATAACCACACCTTCTATCCAGTCTCAAAAGTCTCTCGTCTGATGTCTCGGTTGTGCCAGTATTTGACCTTCTTCTAGTGCATCAAGTTGTTATCATCTGCATAGTCTCGGAATTTCAAGAGCTTGTTCAAACCAATTTTCCTATTCTGACAACCTCTTTGTTAGTCGAGATTGCAAATGTGCACTGTCCAAAGAGATTTATGAATCAATTCCAGCAACAAGTGGCGTGGCAGTCCATATACAAGATGGTAGGGCAACATGTCTAATGGATACTTGTAAGCAGTTTGATAAGTCCATATAACTGAATCCAAAAGTTGTGACCAGTTTTTCCTATCCGTCCTAACAAGTTTCTATAATATGGTTCGGATTTCCTTGTTTGATAATTCGGCCAAGCCATTAGATTGAGGATGATAAGGGAATGCAACACAATTATTGATGTTGTACTCCTTCAATAATTTTTCCCTTTCTTTATTAATAAAATGGCTACCCCTTTGAAATGATAATTTTTGAAATCTTGAACTGTGAAATTATGTTTTCTTCCAGAAATCAACATACTATCTGGCTATCAACAGATCGGGCGGGAATAGATTCCACCTAGCAAATCACATAGTCAATGGCAAGAAGGATGCATTCATGTCCTTGATTGTTAGAAAATGGGCCCATGAAATCAATGCCTCAAGCATCGAACACATCAAAAATATGAATGAATTTGGGCGGCGTGGAGTCTTTAGCACTAAGGGTTCCTTCCTTTTTATGACATTCTGTGCAGCCTCTGACATATGTTGCGACATCCTTGAATAGCCTAGGGCATTAGAGGCCACACTACAATATTTTGTTGTCGTTCTGCTTTCAGAATGATGTCCTCCATATTTGAGCTTATGATAGTGCTAGAAGACACTAGTGTACTTCTCATGAAGGATCTACCAATGCCATATGCAATATGCTCCTTCCCTGAAGAGATATGGATCTTCCAACTGGTAAAAATAAATATCGGACAAGAATATGTCCTTGATTCTTGACCAATCTTGTGGGACCACCCCGGATATGAGGTTGTTCAAAATATCGGCATACCGGGGGAGAGTTGCCACACTAAGGATTGATTAGTTGGGAAAGGTTTCCATGATATGTGTACTACTTAGTTGAGTATTTGTGCATTCTATTATGAGTAAAAGGTCTGCTACCACATTCTAAACTCCAAGCTTGTATGATATTTTCAAGTTGAGTCCCTATAATAGAAGGATCCATCTGGGTAAGCATGATTTGGCATCCTTCTTCCGATGTAAATATCATATTGCAGAGTGTCCAGTATAATAAATCACTTTAGATCCAAGAAACTAGGATCTGAAATTGTCTAGGGTGAAAACACTGCCAACAATTCATTCTCTATAACTACATAATTTATATGTGTATCATTTAACGTTTTGCTAATGTAGTGAATTTCATAGGGTAATTTGTGTCTTCTTTGTCCTAACACAGTACCAACTGTGAAATGTGATGCATCCATCATGATCTCAAATGGGAGAGACAAAGTAGTTGTATGACAAGAGCTAAAGTGAAAAGGTCTTTCAACTGATAAAATGATTGGAAAACATTCTGATAAACACTAACTCCGATCTCCTTGCACAATAATTTTGTGAGAGGTCGGGCAATCTTGCTGAAGTTCTTAGTAAATCTTTCATGAAAACCAACATGCCCAAGGAATAACCTCACATTCTTCACTGTTCGAGGTGGCTCAAGTTTAGAAATCATGTACACTTTCACTGAATCGACTTCCATGCCACACTAGGAAACGACATGGCCCAGCACAATTCCTACAGTGACCATGAAGTGGTTATTTTCCCATGATAACACTAGACTGACTTCACGATATTTCTGAAGCACTTGGTCTAGTTGGACAAGATAAGAATCGAAACTATCACCACAGACTGAGAAATCATCCATGAATGCTTCGAGAAAACTAGAATGTAGCAAGAGCATTGCACAATCCAATGGGCATTCTCTTGAAGGCATAAGTGCTGAATGAACATGTGAACATAGTCTTCACATGATCTTCAGGGGTGATCACCACTTAGTTGTACTTCGAGTACCCATCTAAAAAGCAGAAGAATTCTTTCTCGGCCAATATTTCAAGCACTTAATCGATGAATGATAGAGGAAAGTGATCCTTCTTAGTTGCTTCATTCATGTATTGATAATCAATACAAACATGCCATGTTATTGATACTCCAGTAGAAATTTTCTCTCCTTGGTCATTCGTAACCACGGTAGTCCCTTATTTATTTGGAACTACATGCAATGGGTGAAGGCTATGGTTTAAGCCTTAAGTACATCACGGAAGCGTGAAGGTCGCATTGAATACGACTAAGAGAAACTAGTCATAGTAGTTGCAAGGGGCAATAGAATTTAAAATTTTTTTAAATGATGAAACCACATGGTTTGAGAACACTTCACAATACGTTTCATCAAGATCATAAACAAATAATAGAATTACCTCCTGAAGTGTGTTTGCGATCGCTAGTCTCTAAAGCAAGAGTTCTCTTGTCTCAAGTCCAATCCATCGGCAACAGTACTTGTTGGTGTGTGAATGAGACACATGCTTCCCACAATCCAAGTTGAAGATCTGAGCGAGGAACCTCCTGATTTCATCTCATGAAATATGTGATCTTCCTCATAGGCAATCAATCCGGCAGTACAATGACATCGCAACGATGGTGATACTCTCTACAACAATAAGGTGGATGGCCAACAATATTGAGAGTGAGAGAGGGAGCAATTTCAACTTGATGAGTTGAAGTGTTGTTGTGTATTGATGAACGACCATCTGACTAGGCTTAAGTATCAAGAATAAACACATGTCGTCGTGACCCCAATCAGGTAGCCGGACTCAACAAGAAAATACAAGAACCACAAATAAATCAATCAAGCATAAAAGAATATCAACGCTCTCCACTATTTATTTAACCTGGTATAGCGACCAGAGTCGAACACAAGGAGCACGGAAATATACGAAATAGTTCTAATCAGCTAATAAAACATATTTTTGCAGTTTTTAATTTAACATATTTTTATATTTTTCAATAAAAGAAGGCAAGCAAGAAAATAGGAACAATGAACACATAAGCAAGACTTTTCAATTTTTATTAAGGTCAAAATGACTCTAAAATAGGAAACAAAAATATTTTTAGGTTTTTCAGATATTCGGATGTTTTGATGATTTTATGGGATTTTTCCAATTTTCATACAATTTTATAAAAATCGAATAAGAACAAAACAGTAAAACAGTTCAAAATCAAGACAATATTGCAAGTTAAAAATATCTAAAATGCCCAAATATCTTGGGGTGCAAGTATATGAGTGATGAATCCACGATTCATCATCTCAATATCTTGATCTTAGCAAAATTCCCGAGTAAAATCCCATAAAAATGTCCATAAAATCAATAAATTAACAAAATGACTCCTGTAAATAAAACACACTAATTAATGTATATTAGATTGTACAATAAAAAGCCGCAAAAATAAAGGAGTTTTTCACATGTAAATAGCCCAAAACTTCATGTATTTTTAATAATTCCATTTTCCACTCCTTTGTGGCTAATTCTTTCTCCAACTTGTTTATAAAAATGTATATAAAAATATAAAAATACAAAACAAATTTTACCTCAAATAAATGCTCCTAGATCCCAAAGGGAAAAAGCCGTAAAGACCAACTTTCAAGCCAAATTCCCGCTCCGTATGAACTCCAAATTCACCAAACTCACTTTTAAAGTTCAAGTTAGAAAATTATCTATTCAATGAAGTGGTTTCATTAAAATCGGAGCTCATTTGCAAAAGTTGGATTTCGGGACCTAGATGTACGTTGTATATTATGTATATATTCATTCTTTCTTCATTTTTTATTTTATATTTTCTAATTACTAAAAATACAAAAATATCATGATTGTGTTATTTTGAAGTAGTATTTTATTGTTTTTTTCTTTTGTAAATATCTCTTATTAAAAAGACAAAAAATACATATTAGAAAAGCAAAGAAAAAATGTACATGTTGTAAGTATTCCCTTGTAAATTCTCCATTATTTCGCATTCTTTATATTTTTTGTTGTATTTAAAGTAGCCTACTTTATATCATTATTTATTTATTTTTTTTCACATTCTCTACAATAACTTCCATTTTCCTCCATTAACCACCAAGTCTTCATCTAACCTCCATTCCACTCCACCAATTTTTTAACCTCCCATTCAACTCCACCATCTCTCTAACTCCCATTATTCATCTCTTTATAATCATCTCCACATCCACATTTTTTCCCCATCCGCCGTTCTAAAAGAATAAGGAGACAGCTTGGAGTGTTTTGTTGGTGATAGCGGCGAAGCGTCTTCCTCAAGCGACGACCTCCTTCAGGCGAGATCCGCGGAGCTCCGTTCCGCGTCACGAGTTCCCCATCGAGCTCGCTCAGCTTCTCCGATTTTCATTTCGCCAATCGGATCGAAGCGACGACAGGAGTCCAGCGTAGCTGCTCCGCCAATCCGGTGAAGATCAGGTAAGTATTTCTCCTCATTTCTCTTGTTATTTTATTTTATCTCATATTTTGTTTCCTTGTTTTTTATAGCACATCATATTTCATCACCATCTTCATCATCACCCCACCAACTCATCATCTACCATTTTTGTTTCCTTTTTTTGTACATATTTCCTGTTTAAGAAAATTATAAAAAAATTAAAAAAAATTAAAATCTAAAACAAAAAAAAAATCAGAATAGCAAAAAAAATTCAAAAAAAAGAAACGGAGGGGAAGCAGCGGGCACCGCCCCCCCCTCCCTTTCTCCTCCGTCGCCGCCACCCGCCGGCGGCCTCCTCAACCGCCGCCACTGCATCTCTCCTCTGCGTGGCCGTCGCTGCCAGCAACTACCTCCGCCTTGCGCGGCCCTCTCCGCCCCTGCAGTCGTTCAGCGCCGCGCCGCCTCCCTTGCCCTCCGCTTGGACGTTAAGCCGCCCACCACCGACCCACCGTCCTCTCCGCCAGCCGACCTCGCCGCTGACGGCATGCTGCGCCTCCCGCCATCCCCCTCCTCGCCGTCGTGTGCCGCGTACGGGCGGCGCCGCCCGACCCTTGTTGGGTGCATCCCTCCCCCATCGTGCTGTTGCGCCTGGGAAGAAGAAGAGGTTATTTTTTTATTATTATTTTATGTACAAATTGCACTTCTATCCTTCGAAGTATTTAATATTGCATAACAGTCCTTGTATATAATTTGTACAATAATCTTAGTTTCTTTATTTGCAAAGACACCCCTGTGTTTGCATATTAATTTGGACATCTGTATAGCATCTTTTTATTCAATGAAAAATGTCATTTTGTTGATCAACTTATTGTCTACCATCTGAAAATTTATTTATATTTTTGTGACATATTGTTAATTAATTAAAAATGTTCAACTGAAATTCTGCATATTTTACCCAATCTGGACTCTTAAATTTACATCTCACACACGGTTGGTGTAAAAATTCCACAAAAATTAGAAACGATGCCTTAATATGTGATTGAAATACTATCCAAATTTCATCCAAAGTGGAGTTGTCTTGTGCCTGAAATAAATTATAGAGTGATTTTAGTATTTGATTTTAAATTAAATCCAAGTACATCATTTTTGCGAAATTTCAAGTCTCCTATATGCCATATAAAATTGTCTTTTTGGGATAATTCGCACTCTAATTAATTTGGTATTGTGGATTTATTAGAAATTATTTACTTACTGTCACTCTGATTTTACTTAAAAAACCATAAAAAAATCATAGTTCGTCAAAAAAATCCAAAAATATTACTGTAGCTTCCTTGCATCATGCTTTCATTTCACTAAAATTTTCATAATTTTTACTTACCATTTGTTCGAAAAATTGCGAAAAACCCCATAAAAAGTGTACATTTTTAATTGTTGCATTTTAATTCCTAAAAATACAAAAAAATGTGTCTTGCATTCATTACTGGATTAGGATTCTAGGAAAAATATAATTTGGCTGAATTGGACTAATTTGACATTAAAATTAATTTGACCTTGTTGTGTGTTTTCTTAGTGTCTTAATTCACTCGCATTTTGCATTACCATTTGTTTTTGCATTAGAAAATCTAAAAAAACACCGCTTGGAAATCTAAAATTAAAATTTTCAAATTAACCCGAAGTTGTTCCTTTGCCTCCCTGTGTTCGACCCCGGACTTGCCCGGGATATAAATTAAAGTCGAGACACTCTTCACGGAGATCTTCTCTCGGTTATGACTGAATCGCTAAGTACACGTACCACAACGAACCCGAATTATTTATCGTATTTAGCGACTCGTCAGATGGTGCCGTTGCCGGGAGGCAAATGGTTTAGGGACTAATTAAAAAATTTAGATTTAGATTTCACTAACTCGGGTAGTCTGATCCCCGAGCCACTTGTAATTAATCCATTTTTCTCGCAATTATTCCCCTTCATATTTTTGTATATATTTTGTTTTTTATCTCTCTAACATAAATTTTATTTTCCTTGCGAGGGCCCGGTGGACTTGGAGTGCATCGGAGGTCGACGGACGTGACACGCGCCGACTGCTGAAGAGCTAGGAGAATTTATTTATTTTAGAGAGAGTTTTTGTAATTATTGTAATAATTTAGGTAATTCGCACTTCCCAGCGGCTCTTGTTTGAGAGCTCACGCTTGTAACTGGACTGGACATTGGACCCGCTCGTGGTCGTGTGGTTGATTGGCATAGAATAGGACTTGCACTCGCGGCTCTTAGAGCATATTTTTATTAGAATATTTTGTTGCTTGTGCTCGTAAATTTTAGGACCACACATCACATTTAACGAGACGCACTTAGACCGCAGGGCTATTAGTCAAATTTAACTTGTTCATCACTCGCTAAACTGTCTGTCTAGGAACGGTTTCCTCGTTTGCATCCATATAGTAAAAAATTTCAATTCTGCCTTGCATCCCGCATGTAGAGCGCGAGGATCACTGTAAGTCTCCTGAACTGGGCATGCATCATTGATTTCACTATTTGCATCGGTTTTCTCGACTCCTTCCCTCTTGGTTTTTGAAACTTAGGTTAAAAGGAAATCGAGACTGATCGTTAAGCGTGCTTTGTTTGGTGGATTAATCAAGTGATAACCAAACTTAAAATCGGGACTGCTAATTAGAGTTGACACAAAAAAAATTGACTAAAACTAACACTTGTTTTGGGAGAGCAAAATCCACATTGTATGTTTGGCTAATTGTGATTGTTGAGAGGTGAGGACGCATACCTAGGATAGTGCCCAAAACCTACTTTTAAGCCTTACGTAATTGGACTTATTTTATCACCTAATTAAAACTAAAAAGATAAACGGTCGGACTTTTGCGACCATCACTGTGTTGAGTAGGTGAACTCAGGGTTTGCTCTTGTGTTTGTTTGTTTGTGTGTTATTCGGTGCACTTGCATGTTTTCTTCCTCGATCCGCTTCATTCTCCCATCTCCCTTCCAAGATGTTAGAATATTGGTCATCATATCCACGTCACTCTTCTTCGACCATATTTCGACAATCTCCACCTTCTCATTCCTCTTCATACCTACACCTCGACCGCGAAGTCAGAACTCCGACTGATTTATCCACTTCTTCATCCTTCTCACCTACCTCACATTCTTACATCCCTGACCCACAACCAACCTGGATTGACTCCTCATATTCTCGTCCGCTTGCTGGAATTAAGGAACAAACCAAAGAGCAAGCCACTGCTGAGATGAATGATTGGCAGAATCAGTTGACCCCACATACCTCATTCTCACCTCGAGTTAGGATTGGGAAATCATTGACCTTTACACCTCCCAACTTGACCTTTGGATGCAACACGGCCGATCAAACTAACCGAATGGAGAGGCCTACACCATACGATCTTCCTGACTTGATTGACCTGAGTGATAGAGACCACATTGACCAACCTTCATATCACCCATTCGGAGAGCCAACATATACAGGGGATTGGACTCATGCGACCGATCTACAGACCCCCTGTCTACTGACTCCACCTTATGAGGCTCCGACCAACATCTGCCATACAGATGGGCATTACTCAACCCAGCATTACACGCCTGAGTCAAGATGTGTTGAGTATAAGATCCCAAGTTCTCAGTGGTATCCTCCAACTGAGCAGACTTCTCTCATGATGTGTCATGAGAACTTATTGGAGGATGATATTGGTAGATTGATTAAGAGTCCATGTAGGAATGTGGATCATGGATCTTGCGGATTGAATTTTGAAAACCTGGAAGACACCGGATTGTCCACACATCATGTACAGCTGGAGTCCCTTCTACCTCCCTCTTCTACTAACCACTTTTTCTCCAAACTTGAGTCTGTACATTCTCCAAGTCCTCCTTCACCTATAAAAAAGATCAAAAAATGGAAAAATCGGAAAATACCATAAAAATTGAAAAAGGAAAAGATTTACAAAAATTGGATCCTGGACTTAGGGAAGCATTGGATAGAAAGTTGATTTTTGAGCTTCCCTTAATAATGGCCATTGAACACTTTCCCGGCCTTAAAAGATTTGTGAGAAGTAAATTGATGCCTAAAAGGTCGGGCAATAAGAGGACAAGGACTGAGAAACATGTAGTGTCTATGGCCACATCTTTGATGATAGGGAGAAAAACCAAAAGCCGCAGAGTAAAGCGGTTGCCTAGGTTTGATTGTGAAATCAAAGATACCACATTCACCCATGCAAGAATCGATGATGACTTACCGATTAATATCCTCCCGACATCCGTGTTTGCCAAGCTCAAACTCGGATCTTCCAAGAAGTCAAGAGAGATCATTCAGTTGGCGGATCGGTCTGTTAAACGGTCGAGAGGAACCATTTCAGTCATCGTTACTTTCCAAGGTGCTCTATTACAGGTGGACTTCACGATCATTGATATTGAGTACCGAGGAGAGTTCGCCCAGTCTCCAATCATTCTTGGAAAGTCATTCTTAGCCTTGGCTAAGGCAACCATAGATTGTGAGACTCGGGAGATCGATTTTTCTGCATTGGGAGCACTCCGACCTCACCCGATCTTTGAGGACACACGATATTCCAAGGTAACCCATAAAGTCGTAGACAGTCGCGACCTTCGAGAGGAAGATGAGTCCCATCTCTCTACTACACCTGAGATACCGATTGTCCAGACGACCGTTGGTTCAGATACTCCCTACACCTCCACACCACCCACTGCTTGCATTACCACCACCGTGACACCTTCTCGAAAGGACTCATGATCAGAAGTTGTCCCTGAGTAGGACATGATCATTACTGATATCCTTGATTATTTAGATGATCCGACTCATGAGCCAGTCAATGCCAAGCCAACTGAGAACACTATGCCTTACCAGAGACGTGTGCTGACCCTTAATGAGTATTACAATGCATATGGTGACTCATCTGATGATGAACCTCTAGTCAGCACCTCACTACATCCACGACCTACACCAAAAGAGACAACTGGGACCAACTTGACCAATCCTGATAAATCGGTTGCTCCATCCTCTAGTCGGTCATCTGGTAAGAAGAAGAAGAGTATTGATTCCTCGAGGTGTTCCCCCGAACCTCTTAAGGCTTGTCACTCTCCTCTTCCTCTTGATGCTTCAAGTTCTAGAAAATCGGCTAAGAAAGTTGCCTTCGACTTACCAGAGAAGGAACTTTCTGAGGAGTCCTCATCAGGTCCGGATGAGGTGATCTATATGAGTGAGCTCAGTTCAGCTGTTCTGAAGCCATATTTGAGCAAGCAGCCGTGTGTCGACCCTCGTTGGACGTTCCCCACACCTCACTATTATTCCTCTACGAACGATTCTGACAGCGACACATATGTATACTACCCACCCCTTCGCTCCCGCAAGAAGGTCCGTTAAAAACCTTCTTGATCCCTGTACATATTCACTCCTCTTGTACATTCTCCCTTCTTTGTATATTCTCCAGATCACATCGGTTCTCACACTTACTCTTGTCCTATACTTAGGCTTACCAAGAGCCTAAGTATAGGGGGAGCCGATGCCTGCCATGTGTACATACTCATCCAATTCTCCTCTTATCCTCGTCCGCCCCATTTTTGCTCTTCTTCTACACTTAGGCTGTCCAGAGCCTAAGTATAGGGGGGCGGATCGACTTCTATACTGTTTATTATTTTAGTCATCCTACGCTTAGCACGAGTTATGTACATGTTGTAAGTATTCCCTTGTAAATTCTCCATTATTTTTTCATTCTTTATATTTTTTGTTGTATTTAAAGTAGCCTACTTTATATCATTATTTATTTAATTATTTTTTTCCCATTCTCTACAATAACTTCCATTTTCCCCCATTAACCACCAAATCTTCATCTAACCTCCATTCCACTCCACCAATTTTTTAACCTCCCATTCAACTTCACCATCTCTCTAACTCCCATTATTCATCTCTTTATAATCATCTCCACATCCACATCCACATCTAATAGAATAAAGAGAGAGCTTGGAGTGTTTTGTTGGTGACAGCGGCGAAGCGTCTTCCTCAAGCGACGACCTCCTTCAGGCGAGATCCGCGGAGCTCCGTTCCGCGTCACGAGTTTCCCATCGAGCTCGCTCAGCTTCTCCGATTTTCATTTCGCCAATCGGATCGAAGCGACGACAGGAGTCCAGCGTAGCTACTCCACCAATCCGGCGAAGATCAGGTAAGTATTTCTCCTCATTTCTCTTGTTATTTTATTTTATCTCATATTTTGTTTCCTTGTTTTTTTTATAGCACATCATATTTCATCACCATATTCATCATCACCACCACCAACTCATCATCTACCATTTTTGTTTCTTATTTTTTTGTACATATTTCCTGTTTAAGAAAACTATAAAAAAATTAAAAAAAATAAAATCTAAAACAGAAAAAATTCAGAATAGCAAAAAAAAATCAAAAAAAAAGAAACGAAGGGGAAGCAGTGGGCACCGCCGCCCCCCCCCCTCCCTTTCTCCTCCTCTGCCGCCGCCCGCCGGCGGCCTCCTCAACCGCCGCCACCGCATCTCTCCTCCGCGTGGCCGCCGCTGCCAGCGGCTACCTCCGCCTTGCGCGGCCCTCTCCGCCCCTGCAGTCGTTCAGCGGCGCGCCGCCACCCTTGCCCCCCGCTTGGACGTTAAGCCGCCCGCCACCGACCCACCGTCCTCTCCGCCAGCCGACCTCGCCTCCGACCGCGTGCTGCGCCTCCCGCCGTCCCCCTCCTCGCCGTCGCGCGCCGCGTACGGGTGGCGTCGCCCGACCCTTGTTGGGTGCATCCCTCCCCCATCGTGCTGTTGCGCCTGGGAAGAAGAAGAGGTTATTTTTTTATTATTATTTTATGTACAAATTGCACTTCTATCCTTCGAAGTATTTAATATTGCATAACAGTCCCTGTATATAATTTGTACAGTAATCTTAATTTCTTTATTTGTAAAGACACCCCTGTGTTTGCATCTTAATTTGGACATCTGTATAGCATCTTTTTATTCAATGAAAAATGTCATTTTTTGATCAACTTATTGTCTACCATCTGGAAATTTATTTATATCTTTGTGACATATTGTTAATTAATTAAAAATGTTCAACTGAAATTCTGCATATTTTACCCAATCTGGACTCTTAAATTTATATCTCACACACAGTTGGTGTAAAAATTCCACAAAAATTAGAAATGATGCCTTAATATGTGATTGAAGTACTGTCCAAATTTCATCCAAAGTGGAGTTGTCTTGTGCCTGAAATAAATTATAGAGTGATTTTAGTATTTAATTTTTAATTAAATCCAAGTACATTATTTTTGCGAAATTTCAAGTATCTTGGATGACATATAAAAATGTCTTTTTGGGATAATTCGCACTGTGATTAATTTGGTATTGTGGATTTATTAGAAATTATTTACTCACTGTCACTCTGATTTTACTAAAAAATCCATAAAAAAAATTCATACTTTGTCAAAAAATACAAAAATATTATTGTAGCTTCCTTGCATCATGCTTTCATTCCAATAAAATTTTCATAATTTTTACTTACTGTTTGTTCGAAAAATTGCGAAAAAACCCCATAAAAAGTGTACATTTTTAGTTGTTGTATTTTAATTCCTAAAAATACAAAAAAATGTGTCTTGCATTCATCACTGGATTAGGATTCTAGGAAAAATATAATTTGGCTGAATTGGACTAATTTGACATTAAAATTAATTTGGCCTTGTTGTGTGTTTTCTTAGTGTCTTAATTCACTCGCATTTTGCATTACCATTTATTTTTGCATTAAAATCTAAAAAAATACCGCTTGGAAATCTAAAACTAAATTTTCAAATTAACCCGAAGTTGTTCCTTTGCCTCCCTGTGTTTAGGGTTGAGCATAGGGCCGGGTAGGGCCGGGCCCAGGTTAGTCCAGCCCAAGCCCATCTAAGATTTCGGGCCCATGGGTCGGGCCTAGGCCCTATTTTTTTATTTTGGTTGTCCAATCCCAGGCCCTACCCATGGTCTTATGGGTCGGGCTTGGGTCGGGCCGGCCCACAAGATAAGCGTACTTTCTTTGATTTATGTGTTTTCTCTTATTGATACTAATTTTTATTTTTCCTAATGTTTTAGACTACGGGGTGGTACAATGCTTATGTATGTTAGGATTTTTTTTCCAACGTCAATTTCAATGGTCAATAACAAGAAATTATTTAACGTAATGGTCAAATTCACAAGTTTTTGTTTGTATCCATTGATCTTGAGGCATGGTCGTAGTGGACCATGTATGGTTTACATGAGCAACCAAGGAAGTTATTTTTTCTTGAAAAACTAAATAATCAACACTTAACTCAATCACATTATCAAATGAATGGATGTTTGGGAGATAAAACATGCCATCTAAAAATATAAGAAATAAAATAAAAGGCCGTCTCCACCACCAGAAGACATACAATATGTAAATAAAATGTCCAAGCCGAATAAAAAAATGCAATATTTGATGTTAATCAAACCATCATCGTCAAAGGGAAATCCAAAATGAATGATTAGAAAATAAAAAAGCAAACTATTCTCGATTCCACGTGACAGAACCACAAGCACAAGACATATACTTTCTAGAAAAATTATGCCATAGTCAAATGAGATATGCATTATTGGCAAACTATTCTCTCGCTCAATGATGGTTCATGGTTGGCAAACCTACAATTTAAACAACAAATATCAGTACATATGAGGAAAAATATGATGAACAATAAAATGAATATACAAACGTACCAGATTGATTCCTACTATCATCGTCATTCATCAATATATCTAAAATATAATGTTGAAGTCAACTAAAATATGCATTGTTTATTATCAATCCCATGTCTCCAAAATAAAATATGAAATGCACGGACTGATCAACCACCTGAAAGGAAATTAAAATAACTTTACATGTCTATAGGTTAAAAGATAATATGAAATGGTATTTGCACGTTTAAAGAATTTAATGTACCTTTAAAAATCAAATTGGATAATAAAGTCCACAGTTCATAATCCAATCTTTTTTCTTTCACTCAGTGATGGTTGGCAAACTTACAATTCAAGCAATAAATATCAATACATAGGCAAGAAAAAAGTGTGTAAATAAATTAGTAGGCAAACTTACGAGATAAAGTCCTACTCTCATCATCATCTTCTTCTTCCTCTTCTTTTTCACCAATATTTTCTTCTCTGTTATTATCTTTTTCTTCCTCGCATATCCAATCTGCCGTGCAAATCAGTGCCTCAATAGTTGTTGGGTCAAGTCTGCTTCTGTAGGAGTCCAAAACTCTACCACCGGTACTGAAAGTACTTTCTGAAGCTACAGTGGACACTGGTATTGCCAGAATATCACGTGCAAGTTTCGATAGTATGCGATATTTATTTGAATTCAGTTGCCACCATCTCAAAACGTCAAAGTGTTCATCTCCCTCATTGTCTGCAGAGTTATCTTCTAAATTTAATTGGACCTCAGATTTGCCCTCTGATGAACCCATCACCTTCTTTTGTTTCATAAATTGACTTCTATTGTCTTCCTTCTTTTTCATCGTGCAAATATTTTCATGTTCAGATATGTCTTGCATTGTAGAATCTCTTTCTATCTCAAAAATTATGTTGAAAAACATGTTTGAAGTAGAATACTTCTGTCCAGAAAAGATCTTTGTAGCCGCATAACAATTTTCAAGAATGCCATGGATAAGCTCCACTTTTTTCCATTCAGTGGGGGAAGGGACATCTAGTAACTGAAAATCGCGGGTCTTCGTTCAATTAAAGACCTTCTGATACAACAATGATGACTTGAGCATCAGATATGTAGAGTTCCAACGTGTACTCACATCCAATCGCAATCCTTTCATCACTGTAATACGCTCTTGTTGAGCCATCTCAAGAAATTCCTGATACCTCCTGTTGGAGTATTTTATAGATTTGACTAAGTTGCGGATTTTTGTAATCACATCCCTAATCTCCAACTAACCATCCTGAACAATTAGGTTCAGAATATGTGCCAACAGTGCACACGGAAGAAACCACCACTAAGCAAGAGAGAATCGGTGGAAGAAAATTGTTCAACCAAAATCTTACATACGACATCATTAGTAGATGCATTATCTGTTGTAAGAGTGCATAACTTACACACATTCCACTCATTAAGGCGACTAACAAGCAGATCTGTAATATTTTCTCCTGTATGTCGAGATGCAAGTGCAGCAAAACTCAAGATTTTTTTGTAACTTCCATTGATGGTCAATGTAGTGTGCAGTGATCGTCATGTATCCTAAATTCTGGATAGAAGACCACATATCTGTGGTAATACAAATTCTGCCTGCTAATTTTTTAAGATTGTTCAACAACTTTAACTTTTCCGCTTCGTACATCTTCAAACAATCTCTTTTCAATGTAAATCGAGAAAGAACCTTATACTTTGGTTGCAAATTCTCAATAAATTTTTTGAACCATGGATTTTCTACAACTCTAAAGGGCATCTCCCCAGAAATCATCCACTTCACAAAGTCACTCCTACTTCGTTCTTGGTCGAACTTCCATGTTAAAATAATGCCTCCATGATCTAAATTTGTTAAATTCAACAACCCTTGTGATTTTTCGTGTTTTTTTTGAAATACAAGCATTTCTTTTCCAAGTGATGGATTAGATGACTAGTTCCGCTTGTACTTTGACATGATAAGAGTTTCTTACAATGATTGCATCTGCACATCTCCTTACTATCAATTACTCCAACCTTCGTCAAATGTTGCCAAACCCATGATTGCGATTGACGTGAACGTTTATTTGAAACTTGCACACCAACATCTACCTCCACATCTTCATCTTCCCTAATTGCATTCTCTTCCAATGTTGGTATGGCATCATTAGGAGTTGACATCTAGGTTGATTAATAAACATAAAATAAATAACTTTAGATGGTCTAAGCAATCAAATAAACTAATACACATATCAAATTCAACACGTATCAACATGATTATCATCAACGGCAGGAGAATCCGAGAGAACAAATGGAGTTTATAAATTTTATGTCATACGTATTATCTTGATAATGCATCTATATATAAAATCCTAGAGTACAAATATATGCAATATTAATATGGATACCATGGAAAAAACATGTACATGTGATTGTGACATGGGTTGAGGGCGTCAATGTTTCGACGTTAGCGGAGGCCACCTCAGTGCCGACTGCCGAGGATAGATAGTTCGGAGTTGCCTGGCTGGGGGAGGGATGGGCGATGCCGGTTGCTGTTGGAGAACTCGAGAATCGAGATGGTATTCTGGGATTGGGGGAGGGACGTGCGGTTAGGTTTTTTAGGGTTTGAGTGTGGGGCCAATCAATGGGGGAGGATTTTATCGTGGTAGTGGGATACCTTTTGGGCGGGCCAACCAATGGGGGACCATGGATTTGGGTGGGATTTGAATGGGATATGCTATATGCGATAAATGGTATCGGGGATTCGGGGGGGGGGGGATACGGCAAAGATTTCGGAACTAACCGTGGGTATAGCGGGCCTAAACACGGGCTTACTAACGGGCCGGCTAACCGGGCTTCGGGTTCGGGTTATGTTAGACCTGAACCCGGCCCGAATAATAAATTGGGCCAAAATTGGAGCCCAAGCCCGCCCATATCTCTAATGGGCTCGGGCTAGGATCGGGTTTGGTGGGCTGGGGTTCGGGTTGGGTCGGGCCAGCCCTACCCGATGCTCAACCCTACCTGTGTTCGACCCCGGACTTGCCCGTGATATAAATGAAAGCCGAGACACTCTTCACAGAGATCTTCTCTCGGTTCTGACTGAATCGCTAAGTACACGTACCACAACGAACCCGAATTATTTATCGTATTTAGCGACTCGTCAATGAGAAAATAAAATTTCATGGCTAAACTTGCAATTTGTGCACTTAATTCACGCACATGCTCAAACAACCACGCACAAGGGCATAAATGCAAATATCAAAAGGTTCCATACAAAGCATAACATCCATAAATTCTAGGGTAGATAGTACAAAAATACCTCAACGGACGGCATGTGAGTTCAACTCAACTAGACTGAAATGCAAATACTAAAAGAGCAAGAGTCCACATGCAAAATATTTCTACTGCTACTTATTTTATAGTACTGAAAGGCAAAACATAAACTAACATGGGTAAGAAGAAAATATACCCCTTGGGGGCACCTACGTGGCATGTGAGGGCTCGGACAGCTCTAATGCTTCCCTGAAAAGGATCTGACGATCCTGACACAGTCAGGAATGTGCGCCTGAGATGGGAAGCTACAATATGGATCTGACGGTCCTCAGAAGGGCGCGGGCGAAAGGTGTAGATCTGCTCCAGGTACTGATCAAACTGTTACAAACCAGGCCTGGATGAATGGTCTTTATCAGAACTATAGGAGGAGCGTTTGATAAATGACGGAAGAGGGTCCTGGAAGAACTCGTCAAGGGTGACCTTCAACCAAGTGAGGAGAGAGATCCAGCGCTCTGATGGAGTGTGGAGGAGCTCAACACGGTCGTGGATGTGTTGCGCGTCTGGTAATGGTCTTCGAGGAAGAAGCCAATGGTCAGATGAACGGGATGGGGAGGCTCTGCCTATAGTTGCTCCGCCTGAGCAGTCGGGACTCCAGATGATGCTCCTATCGCGCACGGGTACTTGCAAAGAGTAGAGGGACTCGGGGTGAAGCTCCGGTCCACGTTATTGAAGATGGAAGCGAAAGAAGTGAGGGGATGAAGGTTAATCTCCGACGAAGGTGGCAGATGGAGATCCTATCCTCAATCTCGACCTGATGGTCGAGCCTAAGGATGATCAGGCTACGGTGCAAGATGAAGGGCAATACTGCAGGTCGAACTGAACGGATGGGTGCAAAAAATGGGGCTCCGACCAGGGTGGTCGGAGCAACTGGGTGCGCAGCGGAGGCAAGATGAAGGATTGACTCGAACAAGGATATGAAGGCGAAAAGAGTGGTACCTGAAGATCTGTACGGACTCCTGAGCTCCAGGCGATGATGGAAGTCAGGGTTGTGGCCTCGACCAAGATGTGGAAGGCTGGTAAGCTAAACACAGCGACGCTCGCCAGCCACGTAGCTGAGCTGGGTGAATACACCACCCAGCTTCGATCCATAGAGGTCCTACGACCCCTGTCACTCAACCAACGATGTCTACGGGTGGAAGAAGGAGTGAAGCATGAGATGCGACGTTGGGTAGGCAGAGGAGACAATTTATAGGCTTCCTAGGAGGGTGAGAAGATCTGGAGAGAGCGCACAACCCTAGGAAGATCCGCGCCTTCCTAGGGATCCGCGAAGGTGATGGATCTTAGGAGAAGGCTCGGGCAAAGAATCAGGTAGAGAAAAGGCGCGACCCGACCTGAAAGAATGGATGAAATTGCTCCAGTGAGAGAAATCGGGTCGGGTCTGCCTTAGAAGAGGGCGTTGACCGGAGGTCAACACCCGGTCCAGACCAATCAGAAAAAAAGATTTATAAATTATTTACAAAATAAATAAAAAAAATAATATATTAATTCAAAATAAAAGGTATATAAAATAAAAATGTTTATTATTTTTAAAGGAATTTTCCTATAATTTTTAATTATTTTTATGAAAAATAAATTAGTGTATATACAGTATAGGGTGTTATATACAGGTATAATATACCTATGTATTTTGTGCAATTATTTTTATTTTATTATTTTTACATAAATATCACAATTTTCTATTTTATTTATGTTCAGCATATTTTTAGGAGTACAAAATAATTTTTATTTATTTTTTATGATCTATTTACAGGTACAGAAAAAATAGGGAGTGAGACATATATACATGTATTTAGTACAAGTGAAAAAGGATTTTCTAATTTTTATTTTATTTTTTTTATTTTATTTTTAGGACTATATACAAGGAGGTAAAAATAATATTTTTATTTTTTATCAGAAAAATATTTACATATATAGGTAATGTGTACAACATAGAGTAGGCCCTATCTCTCTCTACTTATTTTCTTTGGCGATCAAGTAAGGATTTATCTTCTCCTTCCTTTTTCTTTTCCTTTATACAACATAGAGATATGGGGTTCGGGTCACTATGTATTTACTCTAAATACCTCCTTCCTTTTTCTTTTCCTTTATTCTTTTATTTTTGCACAAATATATGCTAATTATACAAAGTTAACACATGTATAATGCATGCTAACTTATTGTATTTACACTTATTTACATAATGCTTTGCCAAGATAAATAGCTAAAATAAAATAATAAAGAGTGAGAATCAGGGATACATCACCCCCCTATACTTTACCTTTGCTAGTTCCTTAGCAAACACTTATTTGAAAAAGAAGTGAAAAAGAAAGAAAAAGAAAGAAGAGAAAAAAAGAAGGAGAATCAAGGTTGATTATTAAACTTGTCTTCATTAAATTGAAGTATGGAGCTCAGTAAAACCTTTGGATTATTAGTTTGTTGGAACCGTATTTGTACTTATGTTTAAGACTCAACAGCCTCTAAGTTCCACCATTCTATGGTCAAGACTCCTCAATAATCCAGATCAGAACAAGTCTACATACACAAACTCTAATGACCATGAATCTTTCCTTGTAGAGTGTGAGTGATATGTAGCTCCTCACCTCAAAGATGACAAAGAAACAACCTCCCTTAACAAGGTAAACTCTAATGCCCTAGTTTAGCTGCTCTTTCCTCGAGGAGCGGGGTATTCCCTTCTAAGTTCAAGTGCAATCGGCCCAAGAAGAGGGGAAAGAATAGAATGGACCATGACCAGTGTAGCCATGTATTCCTGGGAGCCCAACCAGTGTAGCCGAGTCTCCCGCTGCAAGCTTAATGAGATGAGAAGGCATAACATAAGCTTTGCTTTATTTGACTATATACACTCTGGCAGATGTTTTATTTTCAATCAGGCATGTCCACTTTTTTGGAGTTTTCTTTTGCACATTTTTTAAGGATGTGCATATGTACAACATATCCACATGGTGCAGAATATATACATATCTTGAGTCAGTAGACTATCCCTCTTTTGAAGCATTATTGCAACCCACAATTCTTGTCTTTAGATCTCAACACCTCCAAACCAAGTTGAGGCGCACTTCCTTCCCTAAAGGAAGATGAGAGGTTCCGCCTAGAAGTACTACCCTCGTATGCTATCCCAAGCCAAAGGAAACTACCTCCTCATCACCTCATCCGTAGAGAGCTATGTGTACGGTATTGGTGCAAGTAAAGTCATTGTCTGTGAGAGTCATGTGTGCGTTGTTAAGTGTTCTACTTAGGCTCATCAAGATGACATGTGAACATAGACTAGTGGACTCAAAGAATCAAGTCACCAATGGACCTGAAAAGTCTTAACCACAAATCCTATAACATTCCTCTGAGAATTAGGTGGATTAAGGTCTTAACCAAGCTCCATTCTCCAATTTAATTCCAGACTAGATTTAATATCAACTATGATTCAGAAGAACATATAAATATTTATAAAAATATTTTTATGCAAAGTTTTTGAAAATAAGCAAAATTTTTAAATGTTTGAATGCATGCATGAATGCAGAAGTTTTGCAAACTATTTACAAACATTTACTTAAGGGTTTTTGCAAACTTTTCTTTTTCAAAAAATTTACAAAAATTTTATATGGTATACATAATTTTGATACAAAAATATTTACAAACATTTTACAAGCAAAGCATTTTCACAAACATTTGTACAAAAAATAGTTTTTATAAATAGCTATCTATGTACGAGAAAGAATTTTATGTACAAGAAATTTTTTTAAATTTTTGTGATTGTTATGTTGTGGTTTCTATACTACAATGATGAATAAAATAATGGAATGAATAGAAATCGGCGATCCCCCTATACTTAGGATCAAGTAATCCTAAGTATAGTTGACTATATACAAAAGGGAAACCGAGGGTT
The DNA here is from genome assembly GCA_037367405.1 of Ottelia alismoides. Lineage (NCBI taxonomy): Eukaryota > Viridiplantae > Streptophyta > Magnoliopsida > Alismatales > Hydrocharitaceae > Ottelia > Ottelia alismoides. Next base: position 1,327,225 of record JAZKJV010001141.1, read on the forward strand.
AGGATGTACAGGGTCTACCTCCCCTATACTTAGGGTAAAATATCCCTAAGTATAGGCAGCAAAACAAAGGTAAAAAGAATCAAAATAATAATAAAAAATCTCACAACCCCTATACTTAGGGTAAAGTACACCCTAAGTATAGCATAATCACAAGATGCAGATGGGGTGTTAGACTAAAGAATGAGGTGATATGGACATATGGATCTATACAAGGCGAAAGACAGTTATAATCAGGAACGAGATGCAACTGATGTGAGTCAAAAGACCACATCTCATGCAAAACGAATTGGGGTGACGTTAACAATCAGCGGATCATGATCTAGATATGGCTTGAGGTGCTGACCGTTGATGCGAAAGGTGGACTCATATGACATCTTACATATGTCAATACTACTATTGTCATGCACCTTTCGAACCAGATATGGCCCTTTCCACTTACTTTGTAATTTCCCTGGAAATAATCTAAGCATAGCATCAAACAACCATACTCTATGATATGGCTCAAACTGCTTATGGATGATATGAGAATCATGCCATTCCTTTACTCGCTCCTTATATTGTAGGTTATTTGAAAAGGTTGTATCTCTAAGCTCCTCCAGGGTTGCCAATTCCACCTTTCTTTGATCTCCTATACTCTCTTAATCCAATAATATCTCGGTGACAGCCCATAGTGACTTATGCTTAATTCAACAGAAAATGGCATGACTTGCCATAAACGAGACGAAAGGGAGATGTACCCAAAGGAGTCTTGAAGGAAATCTGATATGCCCACAAGACCGAGTCCAAAAGCTGTGACCAGTCCTTTCGGTATGAGTGAACTATCTTAGGCAATATAGTCTTGATCTCCATGTTTGATACTTCAGCAAGACCATTGGTCTGAGGATGGTAAGAAGTGACAACACAATGGTCTATGTTGAACTCGTTAGCAAGGACCTTTACTGTATCATTGAAAAATTGAGACCCCCCGTCAGATATCAATACTCTAGGCACCCTAAATCGTGAAATGATATTCTTCCTCAAAAATATGCAAACAGTCTTAGCATCTACGGTTCGAGCGGTATGGACTCAACCCAATGACTCACATAATCGACAGCCAACAAAATGTACTCAAATACCTGACTCTTAGGGAATGGACCCATGAAATCGATGCCCCATGCATCAAAAACCTCACAGAAATGAATGGCCTGCATCGACATCATATCGCGCTATCCACAGGTGTCCATCCTCTGAGAGTCAATACACCTCTTCACGAATTCATCAGAATCCTTGAAGAGGGTAGGCCACTATAGACCGGATTGGAGCACTTTCTATGTTGTTCTCCCCCTAGAATGATGTCCTCATGCCTCAAGCTTGTGGCAGTAAGTGAGGATGTTGTGGTGCTCCTCCTGAGGAATGCACCGATGCCAGATGTTATCCCCTCCTTCATGATAGAGGATGGGATCCTTCCAATGGTAGGACTTGGCCTTCTCAAGGAAGGTCTCAAGTCGTTGTATGGGCCAACCTTGTGGAACTTTCTTAGCAATAAGATAGTTCACAATGTCGGCGTACCATGGGAGAGAGACGATAGCAACGATCACCTCATCTCGGAAGGTCTCTGTAATGGGATCAGTCTACTCAAATTCCTCAAGATTTTCCAAATGGGAGAGATGATCTGCCACCACATTCTTGACTCCGGGTAATCTCAATATCAAACTTCTGGAGTAGAAGGATCTATCTGGTCAAATGATCTTTGGCATCCTTATTAGCCATAAGGTACCTAATGGCGGTATGATCAGTAAAGATAGTCACTTTGGATCCAAGAATATATGATCTGATTTTGACCAAGGCAAAAACTACGGCTAGCATCTCTTTCTTTGCGACCATATAGTTCTGCTGAGCGGCATCCAATGTATGTCTAGCGTAGTGAATGGCAAATGGTACTCCATCCATCCTCTGTCCCAGCACTGCCCCTATGGAAAAATCAGAGGCATCCATCATGATCTCGAATGGGAGAGACCAATCATGCAACTGAAGGACAGGAGCCTCAACAACTAAGATCTTGAGAGTCTTAAATGATGCAAGACACTTATCATCTACAATGAACTCGATGTCTTTTGTAAGAAGATCAGTCAACAGTTGGGCAATCCTATTGAAGGCGTGAATAAAACATCAGTAGAAACCGACATGCCCCAGAAAAAAACCGTAACTGTCGCACATTGGACGGTGGATTGAGTTTCCTAATGATATCCACCTTACTCGATCAACCTCCATGCCCTTGTTGGAGATGATATGACCAAGCACCGTCCCTTTAGTCACCATGAAGTAACTCTTCTCCTAAGATAAGACAAGATGGACCTCAATGCAGCACTAAAGAACGCGGTCTACGCAGTCAAGGCAAGCATCAAACCCATCGTCGTTGACCAAAAAGTCATCCCTGAAGACATCTTCTTGGGCACCACATGTAATAGACTAACCCACTTGGGGTCAGAGATGGGGTAGATAAAATTGACACTCCACCATTTCGATATTTCCTTTATGACCATCTCTCGAAGATTCGGATTCAGCCATCGCTAAAACTCACATGATGGCTTAGCATCCTCTTCGAGATAGATATAGTGGGAGCACATGGACAGACTTATCCCCTGGAGATCAGCTACACTCCATCCTATTTGAAGTTTCTTTCAAGAACCTCCATCATATGAGATTCTTGTTCTCCAGTCAAGTCTGCTGAGATAATGATTGGGTACATCTAATGCTCACCTGAAAGGAATCTATACTTCAGCGACTATGGCATTGGCTTCAGTTCTAGGCAACTGGGAGCTGGAAAATTTGAGCTCTAAAAGGTTTGAGTGAAGACAACTAGATCTGAATGTGAGGACTCTCGGTGATCATGCAAACTGGTGAAGATGGCCCTGCTAGTATGTATGTACTAGGTGCTGGAACGGTCTCCACCCTAGCTGCTGGCTCTGTAGAAATCAGACAAGGTAATAAATCATCAAACTATGCCCAATCTATGTTTGAATCCGAGGGATATGAATCAGAATCACATGATACAAAATCTGCTTCACTGCCCTGAACGCGGTCGTCAGTCTAAAAAATGTCCTCGGACAAGAGTGTGCTTTTCGAACTCTCCTCTTCTAGAAGCTGTGAGTCTGCGGCATCTGAAGGTGAGAAAAGGGCCTGTGAAATAGGGTCGGACCAAGCGGCTTCATCATCAGTGATCACAAAGTTGCACTCCTGGTGGACATCTCGCTCTGCCTCTGTCGTCTACTCCGCATCACTAAACTGCTCTGAGCAAGCTGAATCTCATGCTCTAGTCTCGTCAATCGTCTTTATTGTCTACTCTCGCCCTCAACGCGAAAGTATACCCTCCCACTATCATGGTCAGACGCCGCCTTGGCTGTTTCCAAGAAGGGACATCCTAGAATGATGAGGGTATCGGTTACAGATTCAGGGATCTCCATGTACAACACAATGAAGTCCATGGGAAATTTCAGACCCTAAATTGTGACGACTACGTCCTTCAACAACCCCTTTGGCCTCTTGACAGATCTATCAGCAAACTAAAGGATTGTCCTGCTCTGTCGAAGAGGGCTGAACTCGAATCTATCGAGTAAGGCATCCGGAAGGAGGTTGATAGAAGAGTCGTTGTCCAATAGAGTACGATCGAATATATGCTCATGAATGTGGCATCTGACATTGGGAGCTCCTACATATGACCTCTTGGATGGCATATGGTTCTGAATAACGAAGCAGGTGGTACAGGTCAACACATGGATCTCTGCTTGATGGTTCCTCTTTTTCTTTCGGATAGTGGTCTTCTCTCTCAAGTTTTTCTGCAAGAGAGGGATGTGCTCAAGTGTCTCATGTAGTGTCAGCTGCATCTGGAATCTATCAATCATGTGTTGGCTGAACTCCAACTATTATTCTTTTTTGGATTTTATTTTTTATTCCCCTTCGCCAAGCGGGGTGCTTAAGGAAAGGGGATGGCTGGGCCACCCTCAGATAGAGGGCTAGGAAGAGGTTCCTGCTGCTGAGAAGGCATGGAATCCATACAAGTATCATCACTCATCACATATGGACTCTAAGATAAAGAAACCTTCCTTTATTAATTTTTTGGTATTTTTCGTAATGTCTCGAGATACAAAAATTGGAGGTGACACAATTGGAATAGAAGGGGTGGCCTTAGTACCACCCATGGCATCTGTCTTCACGGCATCAGCACTACGCTGTGGCTCAGCATCATCTAGTATCAGTACCACCCGTTGCATCTGGAGACACGATGGCATCAGTAACATCGACTGGATCAATGTCCTTGGTGGCGTCAACACCACTGTCATCATCATCATCGTTAGCGGCATCAGCACCGCTATCCTCCTCATCTGGCGATCATGAATCCTCGTGGTGTCATCTCTCAAATGAGGGGTTGTTGGCTGGCATCCTACCGCTCCTAAGTGACACAAAATCAGCATCAAATGTGTATGAAGTAATATCACCCAATAAATCAGTAAGACTGGTGGTCTTTTGATGAATCTCGTATTCATCATGCTAAAATTGGTCATTTAGGCTCTGTCCCCCATCATCCACTTGTAATTAATCATTAATAGAGCATTATTAGCCATCATGAATGTCTAAATAATATCTGCATTTCATCATGCATAAATTGCATTAAAAATCCCATGTGTAAATTAGCCCAAAAAGCCGCTAACTTCTCACATTTTTAATTAATTCATCCTAACTCCGATTGACCCCAAACCACTTCCATTGTGTAGATATTACTAACTTTATTAAATAAAAAATACGAAAAAAATACTAACCCCAATAAGTGTCAAATAATCCCAAAGTCAAATTTCACATCTGACATACTAAAATGAGCATATCTCCCACATATAGTGTCCGATTTTGGTCTACTCACTTTTAAAGTACTCCATTTTCAAATACCTTAAAAACAAGACCAATTTCGTAAAATTCAGAGCTCATATGTGAAAGTTGGGTTTTGGGCCTCTTTTGCGCATTAACTTTTTGCTATTTTCGACCTAAGTTTTCATGTACATAATTAACTCTATTAATTTTATTTCTTCTTCATTATTATTCTTTGATGAAAGTTTTAATAAGAAACACAAATATCCAAAACCGGATCAAAACTGAAATCAAAGAAACTGACTGAGTCCAAGCGTCCGTTGTCGGTCTGTACAAAAGTTGTGTGTTTCTGACTTCTATTTTATTTTCCTAATTTCTTATTTATTAAAAATCCAAAAAATAGATTAAGGTGTAATTACTTTTCTTGTATTTTATCGCATTTTTTTAGATTGTTATCCTCTCTAAAAACACCAAAAAAATTACAAAACTCTAAAAATCGGTTTTCTATACACATGGAGAACCGCCAAAAAACCACTTCTCACAGATGACCTCTTTTACTCATGGGTCGTTCACGAAAGTTGTAGATCTCGTCAAGACGAACAACTTTCGTGAAGGAAAATTTTCGATCTGAGGTCATCTTCTATCTCTTTTTCATCTCTGAAAATATGAAATTTTTTTGGTGCCACGTGGCAAGCCTCACTCCAGGCCACCCCGGGTCACGTGCCTAGCACGTGACCCCCTGTCATCCACCTCCAGCCGTTTTCCCTCCTGCCCATGCGCCTCCGCCATGCACGGCCGACAACCCCCTCGCCTCCTCCTCCCTCGTAACCGTCGTCGCACCATCACTCCTTCCCCGCAGCTGTTACCCATCTCGCCGCCTATAAAGCTCTCCCCTCTCCTGCCTTCCACGGCATCCACCCTTCCTCCATTTTGGTCGGTGACAACGGCTCACAGCGTGATCCAGCCACCACCTGGTGTGCTGCTCCGAGCTTCCACGCTCGCGTACGTTCCAGCAGCCTCTCGTAGCTGTCGTGGCTCCAGCACAGGTACCCCTCTCCATCCCTCTCCTTCACCCGAACCCACGCCATCTCCGCCGGCTTTGCACAAGCCGGAACCCGTCCCCCCTCGATGCACACCCCCCCACCCCCTTCCTTTTTGATCTCAGTTGCAGGTACTCGGCCACCGCCTCCGCTGCGCATCGGCCGCTTCCACCTCCGTGCCTCCGCCCTCGCGCCGTGTGTCGGCTGAGGGGAGGCATCGCCACCTCCGCGTCGACCTCCTCCTCTGCAGGAGCGCATCACCTTCGCCGACCGCCACGCCTCCGTAGCAGCTTGGCCGTGTATCGGCCGAGCTCCGCTCGCCTCCTGCGCAGCGCCTCCGACCCTCCACCGCGCTTCTCCGCTCGTCAGCTGACCGCCCACGCGCCGCCTCCGCCTTCGAGCTCTGCTCACCTCCAGCTCGCTCCTTCGTCCGCCCCGCCCTCCATCCGACGGCCCACAGGCCGCCTGCATCGTTCCCATCAGCTGTCGTTCAATTGAGCATCGGCCCTTGATCCAACGACCTCAATCACACCACGTGTCATCCCCGAGCCTTGGCCCCAGCCTCGAGGCTCGGGTTCCCGAAGCTACGTCAGCCTGCCACGTAGGCTCGGGCATCCGAGCCTAAGCCTTGGCGTCCGAGCCTTAGCCTCGCCTCCAAGCCTTTACCTCGTGGCCCGAGCCTTTGGTTCGTCATCAGACCTCAGCCCCGGGCCACCCGAGCCTTTGCCCCGTATCCGAAGCTGCTGGCACACGTGCAACGCACGTGTGCTTGTGAAAATTACAATTTTGTTAGGTCGTGCCCCGTCTGCAGAGAATGGGAGGAACCATTGGTTCCAAAGATGCCATTCCTATGCAACCAGTGATCATTTGTGATGTATTCGATGCATGGGGCATTGACTTTATGGGCCCATTCCCTAATAGTCAAGGATTTGAATATATTCTTCTCACGGTTGATTATTTATCTAGATGGGTGGAGGCTATCCCTACTCGAGCTGCAGATAGCAAAACTGTTTGCAAGTTTTTGAAAGATCATATTATTTCGAGGTTTGGAATTCCAAAAGTTTTAATATCTGATGGAGGAAGCCACTTTGTCAACCGGGAGGTGAAGAAGTTGACTAAGGAATACAGCATCGAGCACCGTGTCGCTACTCCTTACCATCCACAATCCAATGGCATGGCCGAGGTGTCAAAAAGGGAGGTTAAAGGAATTTTACAGAAGCTCGTCCGCCCTGACAGGAAGAACTGGTCCCAACTCCTGGACCAAGTTCTATGGGCTTACCGGACGGCTTATAAGACCCCATTGGGCACCTCCCCGTTTCGAATGGTATATGGAAAGCCATGTCGTTTGCCCGCAGAACTCGTGCATAAATCAGAATGGGCAATCAAAAAGATTAATTAGAATTGTCACCAAGGAGTGAAGAACCGAGAGATGAATTTGAATGAACTGTCTAAAATCCGAAAGAATGCTTATGAAAACAGCACCATCTACAAGGACAAAGTAAAGAAATGGCATGACAAGAACATTCGAACAAAGATCTTTGTCCCAGTGCAGAAAGTTTGGCTATTTAATGCAAAATTGAAAATTTTCCAAGGGAAATTGAAATCATAATGGATGGGACCCTTCATTTTAAGAGAGGTTCACAATAATGGGAGTGTTGAGATCTCAGAGACCGCAGATAGCACGCAAACATCTATGGTCAACGGTCAGCCGCTTAAACATTTTGTCGAATCCAACGAGCAATTAGTACAAGTTGAACAGATCTCCTTCACTCAGGGCATAGATTTTGACGAAAAAATTGATCTGCCCAGATAGCACACCTCTCTGGAACCTACACTCTCGTGTACATCCGCAGATCTACCCGGTTCCCCATCTGTAAATATCCTATTATACTCAAGCTGACCTGAGCTTAAGTATAGGGGGACCGTGACCATTGTTTATTCATCACTTCTCTTCTTGACCCATCTATACTGAGTACGAGCTATGTCAACATTTCACTTTGTGCCATGAGGACATAGCACAAGCTAAGTATAGGGGTGTGTGTTTGTATATATTTTATCTACTTTATCCATAGATCGTACTTTAATTGTTTTTATCTAACATCAGGGATGGGTATGGGTATAAGTAATGTGTATAATACCTGTTTTACAAAAAACACCAAAAAAAACTTTTTGCTTAAAAAAAATCATCACTCATGGTCTTGCATTTCATCAAGCATTTCATGCATTCCTTGGTCGATATATTACTGACACATTCACCATCACTCAAGGCTTGAGGATTTTTGAGGACACTTGATTCCTGATATCTTGAGATTCTGAGTTAGCCTGCCTTATTCATTAGGGTTTTGAACTTAATAATCCACACTTCCCTAGTTTGAAGATTTGAGCGCTATATTGCACTCTTCATCTCTACCTTCAAAAAGAATATGATCAGCACAAATCACTTCCACAACTGCATGATTGATGAGATGAGTTGAGATATCACTTGAGGAACTAGGACTGGAGATTTGAGTTTAGACCCGATATGATGATATTAGAGGATGGGATAAAGTTAATGAAGGCTGTAGAAAACCTGAGTGTCAGCAAAACCCTAGCCAGTATGTGAACAAGATTCATATGCTATCTTTTTGATATTGATCTAAGTGTCAGGGTGTGATGAAACTTAATGAAATTTGTTGATCAATGTGCACCAACTTTTGGTAAAAGCAGTGGAGCTAGCCAACAACAGAAAAGCAATGAAATGTCAAAGAAAAGCTCTATTATCCAAGTCAAATTCTAAATGAGCTCCCATCAATGGCGAGCGCTTCCAAACATTCTCAAAGTGTCCACTTGGACCAAGCACTAATTAGGACCAAGGAGTCGGGCTGACACCAAAAAAGGGCTTTGCATCGTAAATCCTACAAGTCTGCGTGTCGAAGGTATCTTAGATACTCAAAAGAGACACACCCCGGTGTACTCCCAGAAAACAAGTGCAGACGACTCCAAATTCTCTTGACGGACACATTGATCAACAAAATAAAAATATAATTGTGTTGAGTAATAAGGCACTCGAGAGGCACCTTGTTCCAATGTAAGGGAGAGAAAATCAGACACAATCCTATGCCCTCCATCATCTGGCCGTCCATCTACACTTTCAAGTCTGACAAACTAATGAAACGGTTGACTGAAGCAAGAATAGACTTATTCCCTAGTGTTGAGGATTAGGTCTAGAGGAGAGTCTCTTGGATTAGAACTTTGGGTGATGTCTGGACTTGAGTCTCATGAATGCAGTACACTAAAATCATATCCTTATATTATATGTACAAATAGAGAGTCTGAAAATTAGAGAAGTTAGATTCCTTTTGATTAAAGCTTGGTTGAGCCCAGAATTTTAGGATTAGTCAAATTAAGGGTCTTCTATGGATTAAGCCTTGAAAATTCACATGCACAGTCAGAGATATATTCAACTAAGTCATTCGTTCATGCTCGGGGACGAGCATGGTTTAAGTATAGGGGTATGATGAATCTCGTATTCATCATGCTAAAATTGATCATTTAGGCTCTGTCCCCCATCATCCACTTGTAATTAATCATTAATAGAGCATTATTAGCCATCATGCATGTGTAAATAATATCTGCATTTCATCATGCATAAATTGCATTAAAAATCCCATGTGTAAGTTAGCCCAAAAAGTCGCTAACTTCTCATATTTTTAATTAATTCATCCTAACTCTGATTGACCCCAAACCACCTCCATTGTGTAGATATTACTAACTTTATTAAAAAAAGTACAAAAAAATTACTAACCCCAATAAGTGTCAAATAATCCCAAAGTCAAATTTCACATCTGACAGACTAAAATGAGCATATCTCCCACATACAGTGTTCGATTTTGGTCTACTCACTTTTAAATTACTCCATTTTCAAATACCTTCAAAACAAGACCAATTTCGTAAAATTCAGAGCTCATATGTGAAAGTTGGGTTTTGGGCCTCTTTTGCGCATTTTGACTTTTTGCTATTTTCGACCTAAGTTTTCATGTACATAATTAACTCTATTAATTTGATTTCTTCTTCATTATTATTCTTTGATGAAAGTTTTAATAAGAAACACAAATATCCAAAACTGGATCAAAACTGAAATCAAAGAAACTGACTGAGTCCAAGCGTCCGTTGTCGGTCTGTACAAAAGTTGTGTGTTTCTGACTTCTATTTTATTTTCTTAATTTCTTATTTATTAAAAATCCAAAAAAATTAGATTAAGGTGTAATTACTTTTCTTGTATTTTATCACATTTTTTAGATTTTTATCCTCTCTAAAAACACCAAAAAAATTACAAAACTCCAAAAATCGGTTTTCTATACACATGGAGAACCGCCAAAATATCACTTCTCACAGATGACCTCTTTTGCTCATGGGTCCTTCATGAAAGTTGTAGATCTCGTCGAGACGAACAACTTTCGTGAAGGAAAATTTTCGATCCAAGTCATCTTCTATCTCTTTTTCCTCTCTGAAAATCTGAAATTCTTTTGGTGCCACGTGGCAGCCCATGGGCTTGCCACGTGGCACCCCACTTTGTCACTCACTCCAGGCCACCCCGGGTCACGTGCCTAGCACGTGACCCCCTATCATCCACCTCCAGCCGTTTTCCCTTTTGCCCATGCGCCTCCGCCATGCACGGCCGACAACCCCCTCGCCTCCTCCTCCCTCGTAACCGTCGCCGCACCATCACTCATTCCCCGCAGCCGTTACCCATCTCGCCGCCTATAAAGCTCTCCCCTCTCCTACCTTCCGCGGCATCCGCCCTTCCTCCATTTTGGCCGGTGACAGTGGCTCACGGCGTGATCCAGCCACCACCTGGTGTGCTGCTCCGAGCTTCCACGCTCGCGTACGCTCCGGCAGCCTCTCGTAGCCGCCGTGACTCCAGCACAGGTAACCCTCTCCATCGCTCACCTTCACCCGAACCCACGCCATCTCCGACGGCTTTGCACAAGCCGGAACCCGTCCCCCCTCGACGCACACCCCCCCCCCCTCGCCCCCTTCCTTTTTGATCTTAGTTGCAGGTACTCGGCCACCGCCTCCGTCGCGCATCGGCCGCTTCCACCTCCGCGCCTTCGCCCTCACGCCGTGTGTCGGCTTCGCCACCTCCGCATCGATCTCCTCCTCCGCAGGATCATGGCACCTTCGCCGACCGCCACGCCTCCGCAGCAGCTCGGCCGTGTGTCGGCCGAGCTCCGCTCGCCTCCTGCGCAGCGCCTCCGACCCTCCACCGTGCTTCTCCGCTCGCCAGCCGACCGCCCACGCACCACCTCCACCTTCGAGCTTCGCTCGCCTCCAGCTCGCTCCTTCGTCCCCCCCCCCCGCCCTCCATCCGACGGCCCACAGGCCGCCCGCATCGTTCCCATCAGTCGCCGTTGGATCGGGCATCGGCCCTTGATCCAACGACCTTGATCACACCACGTGTCATCCCCGAGCCTCGGCCCCAGCCTCGAGGCTCGGGTTCCCGAAGCTACATCATCCCGCCACGTAGGCTCGGGCATCCGAGCCTGAGCCTTGGCGCCCGAGCCTTAGCCTCGCCTCCAAGCCTTTGCCTCGTGGCCTGAGCCTCTGGTTCGTCATCCGAGCCTCAGCCCCGGGCCACCCGAGCCTTTGCCCCGTATACGAAGCTGCTGGCACACGTGCAACGCACGTGTGCTTGTAAAAATTGCAACAATACCCCTGGAACTTTAAGAAATTGCAAAAATACCCCTGTTAGGGGTAAATTACAGAAGGGCCTCTCAAGTTTTCATTAATTACAGATATCCTCCCAGGGACCTCTTTGCAAAGAAAACTTTATTTTATTTACATTTTAGTCCCTAAAACTTCATTTTATCATATCTTTGTCATACAGACTCCGATTTTAGCGTATAATATGTCATTTCGAAGCTCTTTTCATGCTCTACCATTTAGCATAGTTTGTGAACAGATCTGAGGTGGTTTATTGTCAATTATTATTTGAGGATCATCACTGACTTTTGCAGGCTTATTTTGACATACTTGTGCTTGAGAATTGATTGATAAATTTTTGCAGGAGGTCGGATAATGATTTTAAACTCTGGTGATCATTGATGGTTAATCTCATATTTAAGATTTCACAGGGGATTAATTTAGATACATTCATCTAAGTTTATAGCCAATTATTCGAGGAATTGATTCAAAAATATTTGGAGGCCTGATCTCTCGCTTCATATTATTCTGAGCTTAAATTTATTAACCTGAAGCATTGACTCAAATACATGTTGATCTGTGATTAATTTTGATGAAATTATTGATCATATTATTGGAGAATTAGATACGTTTCAAATCACAGATCCTGAGCACAAATTCTGTTTATTTTCCTTGCATAGCATTACTGCATTGTATATTTATTCAACACAAGAATTAATCGAGCATTAAGTTAGTTATTTAATTTGATTCGAAACCGTGCAACTAAAAATCTTCGTTCCCTGTGTTCGACCTTGGTATGCTTGCCAAGTAAAAATGTTACACAACATTCAAAGATTGTGGTATTTTGATCAGCCGATTTTCGCCTCCTATACTACAATTATCGATTATTAAAGAGGTGAATTTCGCGCTCATCAAATGGCGTTGTTGCCGGGGAACAGCGAATTTTTAGGGTTTTGAATCATTTTTTGTAATTAATTTATGTAAAATTAGTTTTTGTGTCATTTTTTTTTCTCTTATGCATTTTATTTTGTAATTTTTGTGTCATTTTTTTTTCTCTTATGCATTTTATTTTGCATTTCTCTCTTACTACTGCTACTAACCACAAATTCTCTCTTCGCAGACTTCTGGGAGCTGGATTTTGATATTAAATCAAGGATCTGCGATAAAGACTGAATTTTAATTTTGTGAGAGAGAGTTAGTATAGATTTAATTTTCTGCAATATTCTCAGGGTCCCTCTCTTCGAAACCTTGTAATAATAAAGACTGAACTTTTTCGGTGGTGTGTCGGGTCTGTTTCAACCCCTTCGGTGTGGTTGGGACGCGAATTGAGTGGCATTGGACTTAGGCACATATACGCTTATTTTTCTATCATTGATTGTGCTCGTAATTTTTAGGCCACACTTTTCACTAATTAAACGCACTATAGATCGTTCAACATTGGCCAAAAATTTCAATCAATTCTTCCCTCTAATAGAACTATCTGTTTAGGGCGTTTTCCATCTGTGCATACCATTTAGTGTAAATTTAAATTCCTTGTCTTGCATCCCGCATGAAGAACGCGAGGATTCACTGTAAGTCTTTCTCTTAAGCATGCATCATTGATTTACGTTTTCATTGGCTTTTCCGATTCCCCTTTCTCAAGTTTTACAACCTAGGATTTAAAGGAATTGGGACTGCTCGTTAGGCGTGAATCTCTGTGCTCACATAAACTACAGTGATAACCCTAATCTAAAATTGGTACTGCTAATCAAGGTGACTGTAAATAACTGACCTAAAATTAACCTGTGTCTGGTGGAGAGAAACCCACTCATTGTTTGTAAGGACTAGAACGCACACTTTGGATAGAGCCAAAACTAGGGAATTTCACAAAGACTATTGTTTTTAAAAACAATTAGCTACTTTTCAGTGAGGGTCTCGGGTAGCCGTTTTACGGTCCAACTTCCCTTAGCAGAGTGGGTGGTTTAGAGGACACCGCGGAAGGCACCGTCCTCAAGGAACACGGGTAGCCGTTTAAACGATCTGTACTTCCACCTATACTGGCTAAGAGTAGATGCAACTAGTTGTACGAACTCGGGACAGTCTTTGTGGAATATTTCAGTACCTAACAACTCCGCTTAAATTGCAAGATTGTCTTGTAATTAAATTAAAATTGAAAAGATAAGCGGCCGAACCCTGACGTGCCTTCATCTGTGTTGAGTGGTGAACTTGAGAATTGGCTTGTGTTTGCTTTGTGTCTGCTTCCTAGTGAAGACTCTCTCCATCCTCCTTGTCTTGATCTTTTCACTCTTTTGCTAAGGAATCTCCTACCCTTAGCAAAAATCCTCTTTTAATCACAACACTTATCTCTAAATTCTTCCCTTCTGAAGGTGAATTATAATGCCTCCCAAGAAGAGCTCTGGGGATGATGAGAACGATAAGGACCCTATTCCGGCATTCTTGGCTAGGATAACAGTTGCTGAACAAACCAATGAACTAATTAGGATGCAGTTGGCAATAATACAACAAGGCGAGGCTGCTATGGAAGACACGTATCTCCCAGAATTAGATGAAGACTATAATTGGTTGAGACTTGTCCCCCCTGAGGATGCGTTCGAACACAAACCGCATTTCCTTACACTGTTGCCAAAGTTCGGAGGAAATAATCATGAAGGACCATATATCTTCCTCCGCTACATCGAGTCAGTCTGTGCTAACCTCTGCCACCCTAGGGTTAGCCAAGACTACATAAGGTTGAGAGCTGTCCTCTTCGCCTTGACTGATAAGGCGGCTAACTGGATGAAAAATCTAGGGGAAATAGTCACTACATGGGCCACATTCAAGACTCTGTTTTTAAAGAAATTCTACCCAGTTAGTAGAATTAATCAAATGAGGATCAAGCTCACGAGTTTTACCCAACACCCGAGCGAACCATTTCATGAAACTTGGGAAAGATTCACAGACTTAGTACAGAAATGCCCAGGACACGGGATAAGTAAAATGATGCTAGTCCAAAGTCTTGTCAGCGGGTTGAACCCTGAGACTCAAGGGTTGGTTAGTGCATCTTGCGGAGGAAGCTACATGTGACGTCACGAGGACACCGTCTACAAGGTGTTCGAGAGATTGGCTGAATCCAGCCGCGCACAAACCACCAGCCGGGCTTACATAGCCGGCTCCAAAAAGATGTTGAATAATCTGACAACCGATCACAGTGTTGATATGGGAATAATAGCTGATAAGCTAACTATGGTTGAGCAGATTTATAAGAAGGTGGACGAACTCCATAAATCATCTGATATGGAGAAATTGGCTAAATTGCCTAAGCAAATGGAGGAATTGGCTGACAGGGTATCAAAGATACCAGCCCTGACTGCACCCCCCGCACCCATACACCAAATTCACTACATTCAAGGTCAAGGGGTAGGACAACATAGCCATTGGGGTGGAGACCAAGTCTTGTCCCAACAAACTGATGAAACCTCCGCTCAGACTAATTTTGAGGAACCTCCACAGATCATGGAGATAAACGAGTCTGGTATAAATTGGAACCGGTCAATCGCTCAGACCAAAACTCTACTCCGAACCCTCGTCCACCGCAAGCCCAGCCCACCTACCAGCCTCAACTGCAACAGACGCAGCAATATCGCACGGTTTATCAAAACCCGCAACCTCAGCCACAGCAGAACCAACGCCAAAGCCAACAAGGCAAGTATCAGCGACCTCAGGCCAGGCAGGGCCAAGGGTCCTCCTCTTCTGCTATCTCTCCAGAACTTCAGCGAGTGCTGGATGAGCTTCTTGATATGAGAGTCGACATAAATCGACTCTCTCGTTGGAGAGATGAGGTGACTGCACCCCAGACCGTGATTCCAGCCCAAGTCCAGGCTAACCCAAATAGCCTTGGACACAATCAGGTATTAATCTCTGACTATGCCTCACCCGAACTTGAGCCATTCTCAAATAATAACTCTTATCATATCTCTCTTAGGAGCGGAAGGACCGTAACCATGCCTGATCGAGCAAAGGAACACGAAGACATAGCCCCAGTGTCCACCAATTCACACAACCCTGGGAAAATTGACGAAGGAAGACAGGAGGAGAAAGAAAAAGTCCCACCCACACCACCCATATATAATGAAGAGTCTGAGTCTGAGTCAGACAGAGAAATGCCACCAAGACACCAGCCACGTCTGACCACAAATTTCCCTATTTTTAGTCCGAGTCCGAGTCATGTAAGAAATTTTTCATTCAATAAAAGTGATGTTGTTGATCATAACAAATCCATCCCTTTCCCCCGTACTCTTACGGCAGGAAGGAAGAAAAACATAAAAAACCAGAAAAATGATGAAGAGATGGCCCGCATCTGTAAGGAAAATATTAAGGTCACACTGTCCCTAGACGAGATGATAGAAAGAAACTCGACTTTTCGAAAATACCTGAAGGTGAGATGTACACCAACTAAGGCCAGCAAACAAACTCCTAGCCGAATGAAGAAACACATACTCTCAGTTGCCACATCTCATCTAATAAAAAATGAGCTGCCAAGGAAGAAAAGAGACATGGGTGCTCACTTTGTCACTAGCTACATCAAGGAAATCAAGTTTGCAAGAACATTGTTAGACAATGGATCATCCATCAATCTCATGCTCACAACCCTATATGAGCATCTAAATCTAGGTCCTCTTAAGCAATCTGCAGCCGTACTTCAATTCGCAGACACATCAACTAAGCGACCTAGGGGCGAGATTCGAAACGTTGTCATCAACATAGAGGGACAAAATTACCCAGTGGATTTTACAATTCTTGACATGGATGTCCCCAGAAATTGGAAAGATTCCCATATGATACTAGGGTGACCCTTCCTTAGGACCGCGGGAGCTATATTTGATTACACATTCGGAAGAATCCAGTTTGGAAAAGTTGAACTTAAAATGCAGAAAACTAGGTTCCAAAGACCTGACACTGAGTCGAGCATCGAGTCTGAAAAATCAGAAACTGAGACTGAAATTACAGAAGCAATAGTTGGGCCCTGGAGACAAAACCCAACCGCTATGATAGAATCAACCTTATCTGGAGAGGAAATTGTTGATGACTTAGTCTGCCAACTCATTCATGCATCTACCCATACTCTAGGAGACTCAGAGGCCCCTCTAGACCTGTCAGTCCATTCTCCGTATGGACAATCCTTGAGTAAGGTACACAGATCGGACGCGGCGATTGCCACACCTCATTCCATCATTAGCGATCCGATCCCTGATACAACCACGATGGTGGCCAACATTGATACACTACAAGCGTCCACATCACAACAAGAAACATCACTGACAGGACCAGATTCGAGAAACATCATTGACCTTCCTGAACTCAAACCATTGTCCCCTACACTTAAGTATGCCTTCCTTGCAGGAGAAAAGGGACAATTTCCGGTCATTATCAGTTCACATCTGACCGAAGAGCAGGAAATCCGTCTGCTAAATGTTTTGAAGAAAAACCGCAAGGCTATAGGCTGGAGATTGTCTGATCTCCCAGGGATTAACCCAGCCCTGTGCTCACACCATATTTACTTGGAAGATAATGCTAAACCCTCCCGTGAATGCCAACGTAGATTGAATCCAAACTTACGGGAAGTGGTTAAGACTGAGATCGAAAAATGGTGTAAAGCTGGGTTCATATATCCCATCTCCGACTCCAAATGGGTGTCACCTTTGCATGTAGTCCCGAAAAAGTCGGGACTTCAGATTATCACCAATGAGGAGGGAGAGGAGATCACGACACGGGTACCTACGTCATGACGTGTCTGTGTGGATTACATGCGCCTGAATGCCGCAACGAAGAAGGATCACTTTCCGTTGCCTTTTATTGATCAAATACTGGAGAGATTGGCAGGGAGAGAATACTTCTGTTTCTTAGACGGGTACTCGGGCTACAATCAGGTAGCCATCACCCTCGAGGACCAGGAAAAGACTACTTTTACATGTCCCTTTGGCACATACGCATTCAAGCGAATGCCTTTTGGACTTTGCAATGCCCCTGGCACCTTTCAACGATGCATGATTGCAATTTTTGCCGACATGGTTGGGGATTTCCTGGAGGTCTTCATGGATGACTTCTCGGTCCATGGTGATTCATTCGATGATTGTCTAGCGCACCTGGAACGAGTCCTCCATAAGTGTAGGGAAGTGAATCTGGTGCTCTCTTGGGAAAAAAAGCCATTTCATGGTGAAAGAGGGCATTGTATTGGGGCATGTCATCTCCAAGAAGGGAATGGAGGTTGACCCTGCCAAAGTTGAAGTGATCAAAAAGCTTGAGCCACCTACAAATGTGAAACAAGTACGGTCTTTTCTAGGGCATGTTGGATTTTACAGGAGATTTATCAAAGACTTTTCAAAAATTGCCCGACCGTTAACTGACCTCCTTGGGAAAGACACCGAATTCCTAGTAGATTATAAGTGTCTAGAAGCCTTCGAATTACTCGAGAGAAGGATCATTGAGACTCCCGTCCTACAAGCTCCCGACTGGTCTCTTCCCTTCGAGATCATGACAGACGCATCCGATTCCGCTGTAGGGGCTGTATTAGGACAATGAAAAGAGGGAACTCCGTATGCTATTCACTACGCAAGCAAAGTTTTAGACCCTTCTCAGAAAAATTACACGCTGACCGAAAAAGAAATGCTTGCTGTGGTTTTTGCCTTGGAAAAATTTAGATCAATACTTATAGGATCTAAGGTGATAGTTTACACAGACCACTCTGCCATTCGCTATTTAATGGCCAAAAAGGACGCAAAAGCACAACTTCTGAGATGGATTATACTACTTCAAGAATTTGATTTGGAGATTAAGGACAAACCTGGCGTTAAGAATGTCGTGGATGATCATTTATCACGGATTGAACATAACAAAATTCCGGAATCTGAATCCATCCGTGAAACCTTCCCAGACGAGTCAATTTCTGCTATTGACTCACTTCCTTGGTATGCAGACACGGTGAATTATCTCGTCACAAATGAAGTTCCTCAAGGTTGGCCCAGAAACAAAATTGATCGACTCATATCTGAAGCGAGACACTATCATTGGGAAGATCCATTCCTTTTCTTTGAAGGACCGGATTGCATATGGAGAAGATGTATTCCTCAAGAGGAATATCAAAGTATCCTCAATCTATGCCACATCTTGGAGGCAGGAGGACATCACTCCGGGAAGAGGACCGCTGAGAAGATATTGCAATGTGGATTTTACTGGCCGACCTTGATTAAGGATGCTTACAATTTTGTTAGGTCGTGCCCCGTCTGCAGAGAATGGGAGGAACCATTGGTTCCAAAGATGCCATGCATATGCAACCAGTGATCATTTGTGATGTATTCGATGCATGGGGCATTGACTTTATGGGCCCATTCCCTAATAGTCAAGGATTTGAATATATTCTTCTCACGGTTGATTATTTATCTAGATGGGTGGAGGCTATCCCTACTCGAGCTGCAGATAGCAAAACTGTTTGCAAGTTTTTGAAAGATCATATTATTTCGAGGTTTGGAATTCCAAAAGTTTTAATATCTGATGGGGGAAGCCACTTTGTCAACCGGGAGGTGAAGAAGTTGACTAAGGAATACGGCATCAAGCACCGTGTCGCTACTCCTTACGATCCACAATCTAATGGCATGGTCGAGGTGTCAAACAGGGAGGTTAAAGGAATTTTACAGAAGCTCGTCCGCCCTGACAGGAAGAACTGGTCCCAACTCCTGGACCAAGTTCTATGGGCTTACCGGACGGCTTATAAGACCCCATTGGGCACCTCCCCGTTTCGAATGGTATATGGAAAGCCATGTCGTTTGCCCACAGAACTCGTGCATAAATCAGAATGGGCAATCAAAAAGATTAATTGGAATTGTCACCAAGGAAAGAAGAACCGAGAGATGAATTTGAATGAACTATCTGAAATCCGAAATAATGCTTATGAAAACAGCACCATCTACAAAGACAAAGTAAAGAAATGGCATGACAAGAACATTCGAACAAAGATCTTTGTCTCAGGGCAGAAAGTTTGGCTATTTAATGCAAAATTCAAAATTTTCCAAGGGAAATTGAAATAAAAATGGACGGGACCCTTCATTGTAAGAGAGGTTCACAATAATGGGAGTGTTGAGATCTCAGAGACCGCAGATAGCACGCAAACATCTATGGTCAACGGTCAGCTGCTTAAACATTTTGTCGAATCCAACAAGCAATTAGTACAAGTTGAACAGATCTCCTTCACTCAGGGCATAGATTTTGACGAAAAAATTGATCTGCCCACATAGCGCACCTCTCTGGAACCTACACTCTCTTGTACATCCGCAGATCTACCCGGTTCCCCATCTGTAAATATCCGATTATACTCAAGCTGACCTGAGCTTAAGTATAGGGGGACCGTTACCATTGTTTATACATCACTTCTCTTCTTGACCCATCTATACTGAGTACGAGCTATGTCAACATTTCACTTTGTGCCATGAGGACATAGCACAAGCTAAGTATAGGAGTGTGTGTTTGTATATATTTTATCTACTTTATCCATAGATCGTACTTTAATCGTTTTTATCTAACATCAGGGATGGGTATGGGTATAAGTAGTGTGTATAATACCTGTTTTACAAAAAAACACCAAAAAAACTTTTTGCTTAAAAAAATCATCACTCATGGTCTTGGATTTCATCAAGCATTTCATGCATTCCTTGGTCGATATATTCCTGACACATTCACCATCACTCAAGGCTTGAGGATTTTTGAGGACACTTAATTTCTGATATCTTGAGATTCTGAGTTAGACTGCCTTATTCATTAGGTTTTTGAACTTAATAATCCACACTTCCCTAGTTTGAAAGATTTGAGCGCTGTATTGCACTCTTCATCTCTACCTTCAAAAAGAATATGATCAGCACAAATCACTTCCACAACTGCATGATTGATGAGATGAGTTGAGATATCACTTGAGGAATTAGGACTGGAGATTTGAGTTTAGACCCGATCTGATGATATTAGAGGATGGGATAAAGTTAATGAAGGCTGTAGAAAACCTGAGTGTCAGCAAAACCCTGGCCAGTATGTGAACAAGATTCATATGCTATCTTTTTGATATTGACCTAAGTGCCAAGGTGTGATGAAATCTAATGAAATTTGTTGATCAATGTGCACCAACTTTTGGTAAAAGTAGTGGAGCTAGCCAACAACAGAAAAGCAATGAAATGTCAAAGAAAAGCTCTATTATCCAAGTCAAATTCTAAATGAGCTCCCACCAATGGCGAGCGCTCCCAAACATTCTCAAAGTGTCCACTTGGACCAAGCACTAATTAGGACCAAGGAGTCGGGCTGACACCAAAAAAGGGCTCTGCATCGTAAATCCTACAAGTCTGGGTGTCGAAGGTATCTTAGATACTCAAAAGAGACACACCCCGGTGTACTCCCAGAAAAACAAGTGCAGACGACTCCAAATTCTCTTGACGGACACATTGATCAAAAAAATAAAAATATACTTGTGTTGAGTAATAAGGCACTCGAGAGGCACCTTGTTCCAATGTAAGGGAGAGAAAATCAGACACAATCCTATGCCCTCCATCATCTGGTCGTCCATCTACACTTTCAAGTCTGACAAACTAATGAGACGGTTGACTGAAGCAAGAATAGACTTATTCCCTAGTGTTGAGGATTAGGTCTAGAGGAGAGTCTCTTGGATTAGAACTTTAGGTGATGTCTGGACTTGACTCTCATGAATGCAGTACACTAAAATCATATCTTTATATTATATATACAAATAGAGAGTCTGAAAATTAGAGAAGTTGGATTCCTTTTGATTAAAGCTTCGTTGAGCCCAGAATTTTAGGATCACTCAAATTAAGGGTCTTCTATGGATTAAGCCTTGAAAATTCACATGCACAGTCAGGGATATATTCAACTAAGTCATTCGTTCATGCTCGGGGACGAGCATGGTTTAAGTATAGGGGTATGATGAATCTCGTATTCATCATGCTAAAATTGGTCATTTAGTCTCTGACCCCCATCATCCACTTGTAATTAATCATTAATAGAGCATTATTAGCCATCATGCATGTGTAAATAATATATGCATTTCATCATGCATAAATTGCATTAAAAATCCCATGTGTAAATTAGCCCAAAAAGCCGCTAACTTCTCATATTTTTAATTAATTCATCCTAACTCTGATTGACCTCAAACCACCTCCATTGTGTAGATATTACTAACTTTATTAAATAAAAAATACAAAAAAATTACTAACCCTAATAAGTGTCAAATAATCCTAAAGTCAAATTTCACATCTGACAGACTAAAATGAGCATATCTCCCACATACAGTGTCCGATTTTGGTCTACTCACTTTTAAATTACTCCATTTTCAAATACCTTCAAAACAAGACCAATTCGTAAAATTCAGAGCTCATATGTGAAAGTTGGGTTTTGGGCCTCTTTTGCGCATTTTGACTTTTTGCTATTTTCGACCTAAGTTTTCATGTACATAATTAACTCTATTAATTTGATTTATTCTTCATTATTATTCTTTGATGAAAGTTTTAATAAGAAACACAAATATCCAAAACCGGATCAAAACTGAAATCAAAGAAACTGACTGAGTCCAAACGTCCGTTGTCGGTCTGTACAAAAGTTGTGTGTTTCTGACTTCTATTTTATTTTCTTAATTTCTTATTTATTAAAAATCCAAAAAAAATAGATTAAGGTGTAATTACTTTTCTTGTATTTTATCGCATTTTTTTAGATTTTTATCCTCTCTAAAAACACCAAAAAAATTACAAAACTCCAAAAATCGGTTTTCTATACACATGGAGAACCGCCAAAATACCACTTCTCATAGATGACCTCTTTTATTCATGGGTCCTTCATGAAAGTTGTAGATCTCGTCGAGACGAACAACTTTTGTGAAGGAAAATTTTCGATCCGAGGTCATCTTCTATCTCTTTTTCCTCTCGTGGCACCCCACTTTGTCACTTACTCTAGGACACCCCGGGTCACGTGCCTAGCACATGACCCCCTATCATCCACCTCCAGCCATTTTCCCTCCTGCCCATGCGCCTCCGCCATGCACGGCCGACAACCCCCTTGCCTCCTCCTTCCTCGTAACCATCGCCGCACCATCACTCCTTCCCCGCAGCCGTTACCCATCTCGCCGCCTATAAAGCTCTCCCCTCTCCTGCCTTCCGCAGCATCCGCCCTTCCTCCATATTGGCCGGTGACAGCGGCTCACGGCGTGATCCAGTCACCACCTGGTGTGCTGCTCTGAGCTTCCACGCTCGCGTATGCTCCGGCAACCTCTCGTAGCCACCGTGACTCCAGCACAGGTACCCCTCTCCATCGCTCTCCTTCACCCGAACCCACGCCATCTCCGCCGGCTTTGCACAAGCCGGAACCCGTCCCCCCTCGACGCACACCCCCCACCCGCCCCCTTCCTTTTGGATCTTAGTTGCAGGTACTCGGCCACCGCCTCCGCCGCGCATCGGCCGCTTCCACCTCCGCGCCTCCGCCCTCGCACCGTGTGTCGGCCGAGGGGCGGCTTCGCCACCTCCGCATCGATCTCCTCCTCCGCAGGATCACGGCACCTTCGCCGACCGCCACGCCTCCGCAGCTGCTTGGTCGTGTGTCGTTCGAGCTCCGCTCGCCTCCTGCGCAGCGCCTCTGACCCTCCACCGCGCTTCTCCGCTCGCTAGCCGACCGCCCACGCACCGCCTCCACCTTCGAGCTCAGCTCGCTCCTTCGTCCGCCCCGCCCTCCATCCGACGGCCACAGGCCGCCCGCATCGTTCCCATCAGTCGCCGTTGGATCGGGCATCGGCGCTTGATCCAACGACCTCCGATCACACCACGTGTCATCCCCGAGCCTCGGCCCCAGCCTCGAGGCTCGGGTTCCCGAAGCTACGTCAGCCTGCCACGTAGGCTCGGGCATCCGAGCCTGAGCCTTGGCGCCCGAGCCTTAGCCTCGCCTCCAAGCCTTTGCCTCGTGGCCCGAGCCTCTGGTTCGTCATCCGAGCCTCAGCCCCGGGCCACCCGAGCCTTTGCCCCGTATCCGAAGCTGCTGGCACACGTGTAACGCACGTGTGCTTGTGAAAATTGCAACAATACCCTTGGAACTTTCAGAAATTACAAAAATACCCCTGTTAGGGTAAATTACAGAAGGGCCTCTCAAGTTTTCATTAATTACAGATATCCTCCCAGGGACCTCTTTGCAAAGAAAACTTTATTTTATTTACATTTTAGTCCCTGAAACTTAATTTTATCATATCTTTGCCATACAGACTCCGATTTTATGCGTATAATATGTCATTTCGAAGCTCTTTTCATGCTCTACCATTTAGCATAGTTTGTGAACAGATCTGAGGTGGTTTATTGTCTATTATTATTTGAGGATCATCACTGACTTTTGCAGGCTTATTTTGACATACTTGTGCTTGAGAATTGATTGATAAATTTTTGCAGGAGGTCGGATAATGATTTTAAACTCTGGTGATCATTGAGGATTAATCTCATATTTAAGATTTCACAGGGATTAATTTAGATCCATTCCTATAAGTTATAGCCAACTATTCGAGGAAATGATTGAAAAATATTTGGAGGCATGATCTCTCGCTTCAAATTATTCTGAGCTTAAATTTATTACCTGAAGCATTGACTCAAATACATGTTGATCTGTGATTAATTTTGATGAAATTATTGATCATATTATTGGAGAATTAGATACGTTTCAAATCACAGATCCTGAGCACAAATTCTGTTTATTTCCTTGCATAGCATTACTGCATTGTATATTTCATCAACACAAGAATTAATCGAGCATTAAGTTAGTTATTTAATTTGATTCGAAACCGTGCAACTAAAAATCTCCGTTCCTGCGTTCGACCTTGGTATGCTTGCCAAGTAAAAATATTCCACACATTCAAAGATTGTGGTATTTTGATCAGCCGATTTTCGCCTCCTATACTACAATTATCGATTATTAAAGAGGTGAAATTCGCGCTCACCATCTTTGTAAACTACACCTGCTCAGATTTTCTCTTTAAGTTATTAGGGTTGGGCTCGATCTGAGCAGGTATTTTAATGATGATCGCCCTCATCTCCTGGCGAAATTCGTCCTCCTCCCGCCTAAAGGATGCTTGTTGGTCTGCGAGTAGGCGGTCAAGATCATCAAAAGCTGGATTCTCATAGGTTGGCCCATGAGAACCGGACGTGTTGCCTCATTGAAAGTGAGGTTGTTGCTGAAATTGGTGAGGGGGAGGCTGAGAATACTGTTGAGGCTGTTGCTGGTGCTACCTCCATTGTTGTCCCTATTGGTAGGGATGAGGACCCGGCTGAAACTGATGTTGTTGTAGCTGATGGGAGAAATGGGGCTTCTGCTGCTACTGGTCGAACTGCCCACCCTGAGTTGGAGGCTGTTGCTGGGATGAGGTACCTCCGGTCGATCACCTGAATCCGGATGGTCTCGGCGGATCCCGGACTGCAGTAGGTCATGCCAAATCCCGTTGCTTCAATCAATGGTGCCTTCTCATAAGGGGTAAGAGGGAGAACTGACAGTGGTTGATCCTGCTGATATACCACCATTTGAGTGTCCTGAGATGGCGGTGGCTTAGAGTATTGGTGTTGCAGCTGCTGGAATGCTCCGCCTGAATGTGGTGAACCTGACAAAACAGGGTGGAGTGCTGGGACAAGTTGTTGCTTCTAGGATCAGCATGTGACCTGAGACGAGGCTGAGAAGCAGTCTGTGCCTCCTGGAGACACATAATATGGGTCTTTAGGTCACTCAGCTTCTGTGCTAACTGATCGATCTGAGTCATGCCCTGGCACTGGCTTCTTCTAAATGATTTCGATGCGGTCCAGCTTCTCGTTGATAATGCCCATATCAGTGGCTGATGACTTTACTTGTGCTACAGCTACTGAAGACGTGGATGGACCTGCATCAACTTGCGCTATACTCTGATAGGACACGGCATGGGATGAGGGCTTTCCCTGAGTGCAGAGTTGGGTCTAGACATCACTATGTAATTTCTCAGTCATCTCCTTACAGATGTCCCAGACCTAGTATTCATCCTTGGGCGAAGTAGGAGCACCCACAAGAAGCGTTCACTAGCCCCTATAGCTCCGGTGTCAGCCCACAAAAGAAGCATTTGTACGAGGTTGGGCTTGGATATGTCATGATGTGTATACTGGTCGATGAGCTCTCAGAATCGATCACACCCCTCATGGAATTGCTCGTTCAGGATCATGGAGAAATTGTCGATAAAAGCTCACGCTGCATTCGTCCGGCTGAGTGGATAGTACTTGTTCAAGTAGTCAGTCTGGAGTTTCTCCCACGAAGTGATGTATCTCCCCAAATGTTTCAGCCAGTAGGCTGCTCTGTCAACCAGGGAGAAGGAAATGCCATCATCTTGATGATGTTCTCATCCACATATCGGTCATGGACAGTGCTGAAGATCATATCGAATTCTTGTAAATGCAGGTGAAGCTCCTTGGTGGCAAGCCCATGGAACTTTGACAAGAGTTGAATGGTCCGAGGAGGAAGTTTGAAATCACCCATAATTGATGGCAATTGGATCCAACAGTGTGTGAGAGTTGCACCAAGGTTGTGCCAACTGTCTCATCGGTCGAGGTTGCCTAGTTGGCTCCGACTGCTCCTCCGGCTCTTCTGGTTGGTCTCCCGCTCTCCCCTACCTACAGGGATATCTCCATCGGATGCTCGCTGCTTCTCATCTCTGTTGGCTCACATCTTCTCTAACTCTTGACAGACCTCAACCATAAAATCTCCAGGATCTCTGATATGACGTTGCATCGTCTCTAGGAGGCTAGCAAGGTGTTGTTGATGGCGTCCTGGTCTAAAACATACATGGTGCTTTGGGGTTGTCCATTGGTACGCCCGTCACTGTTGGCCATCTCTTGGTTCTCCTGCAAAGACAAAAGATACGAACTCAAGTACCGTTAAATGAACAAATATCTGTGCTAGTCTCTGCTCGAGCACCTCAGGACTAGAAGAAGGGTGGTCGAGGGGGAACAAGGCGGAATCAAACTCGGGTTCAGAAAGTTGGTCCAAGCTCTCCAGAACCTGCCAAGATAAATGAGTCAGAGTGCTCGAGAGCAGTGCTTCTAGGGGCAGTCTAAGGGACCTTCGGACCATCATCGTGATCTAGAAGAAGTGTGGACGGGATCTGTAAACAAACAAGATCAGCAATCAAACCCCCAATTCACCTACACAACGTTGAGCTGATAAACGTAAGGGTTTGGTCGTTTATCTTATCAATTTTACTTAGGTGATAATTCAGTCTTGTAGAGCAATAAGCGAGCTATTAGGAACCCGATGCTCCCAAGAGACTGGCCCAATCCCAAAATTAGATATTTCCCAACCAGTACAAGTTGCGGACCTTTTACCGGCTATCCGATCAACGTGCTCTACTAAGGATATCGCAGCTCGCTTTACCGGAGACCAGAGCGATCCTCACTAGAGAATGACTAATCCCAAGACCAGTAGTCTAACGAGAGTTCAGGTATGGCTCTAGCCTAGTATGCGGGTCACTCTCTCACGCAAGCAAACCAAACAATGAGGGGATGACTCTCCCAAGAAAAGTTTTAAGTGAGGTGTCTTTTAAGATCAAGTTTGTTTAGAAGTCTCAATTTTATGGTTTTCCCTTTTTTATGGTATTTATTAATTGCAGAATCAATGTACATTTTATATCATATGGTTGAAAATGATTTATAAATATCAATGGCATGATTGAAATTTTCAAAAGATAATTTAGAATTATCTTTTATGAATATTATGCAATAAATGTTGCTGCATGATAATGCGCATTATCTAATGAGATAATGTATGCAATAAATGTTGTTGTATGATAATATGGATTATCATCTTTCATATTATCCATATATTAATTGATTTGTTATAAGTTTAATTATCTTGAAAGGATATATTTGATTTATTTTAAATTAGTTAATTGTTGCAATTGAAAGAAATAATTATCATGGTCATTGATTTGAGATTAAGAGTTAACCTCCCACCGTCTAATAACACTATAAAAGAGATGACAATGGTTGCCCTTTCCTAGATACATGATGAATCCTGATTTTCACTCTTTATTATTTTATTTTAGCTATTTATCTTGGCAAAGCATCATGTAAATAGGTGTAAATACAATAAGTTAGCATTCATCATGCAATGTGTTAACTTTGTATAATTAGCATATATTCGTGAAAAAATAAAAGAATAAAGGCAAATAAAAAGGAAGGAAGTATTTTAGAATAAAATACAGAGTGACCTGATGAGAAAGGTCAAGCCCTTGACCTGATCGCCAAAGAAAATACGTAGAGAGAGATAGTGCCTACTCTATGGTATACACATTACCTATATATGTAAATAATTATTTTGATAAAATAAAAAATAGTCTTTTTACCTCATTATATATAGTCCTAAAAATAAAATAAAAATAAAAATAAAATAAAATAAAATAAAAATCATAAAGTCCTCTCTCACTTGTACAAAATACATGAATATATGTCTCACTCCTATTTATTTTGTACTTGTAAATAGATCATAAAAATTAAATAAAAATTATTTTGTACTCCTAAAATTATGTTGAAAAAAAATAAAATACAAATTGTGACATTTGTGTAAAAATAATAAAATAAAAATAATTGTACAAAATACATAGGTATATTATACCTGTATATAACACCCTATACTGTATATACACTAGTTTATTTTTCATAAAAATAAATATAAATCGCAAAAAATCCTTAAAAATAATAAACATCTTTTCTTGTATACACTTTTTATTTTGAATTCATTTATTATTTTTTATTAATTTCGTAAATATTTTATAAATCTTTTTTTCTGATTGGTCACGACCGGGTGTTGATCTCCGGTCAACGCCCTCTTCCAAGGCAAACCCGACCCGACTTCTCTCGCTTGAGCAATTTCTCCTATTTTTTTCCTGTCGGGTCGCGCCTCCTCTCAACTTGATTCTTTGCCCGAGCCTTCTCCTTGGATCCATCACCTTCGCGGATCGCTAGGAAGGCGCAGATTTTCTTAGAAGACATCACCCTTGTTTTCTGACATTCTTCAATAGCCCTATAAAGAAATGCGGAACAAGAGGGAAAATCGCAACAATGGAGTTGTCTACAGTGCCATAAGAGGGATGAGGTGTATCTGTAGACCTATACACTCATCCCTAAACCCTTGGTCGAGGTCTAGGGTTGCAAATGACAAGGCAAATCAGTCTCTTTCACCATTGTCGAATCAGTCCAGATCTGATTTGCCTCCAAAAACGTCTAGTAGAAGGCCTCAAAGATAGCCGGGAAGGATTTAAGATGCAACCAAGGGTAGGACGGGAGCACCGGAGGTAGGTCAGTGATAGAAAAGCGCCTCCGGAGAAGGCGGTAGCTCGAGAGGGGGCGGTTGGGTCTTCCGGTGGCGGAGGAGGGGCCGCCTGATGGTGCGGCGGCGAAGGATAGGCCGCCTGGGGGTGTGCAGCAACCAAGGAGGAGTTGCATGGGGGTGCGGCGACCGAGGCGGGCACCGCAGGTGCTGGCGGCGTTGGGAGAAGGTGTGGGCGATGCCAGGGGGTGGGGGCGGTGACTGTAGGGTTAGGGTAAGAGAACCCCGGTCTAGGACCGTTGCTCTCATACCATGTTGGGATAAAAATGAGACTTGTATTAAACAAGATCCCAAGACTCTTATATAGGAGAAGAGCCATTGGTTAATTACATAAGTGATACCTAAAGAAAACATAAAATATAAAGAAAATGCAGTGAGATACAATCATCTCAACATTTTACTATTTATCACATGGCATATTTCTGTAGGTGGATCATGGATTCGAGTACCTCTCACCACCTCTGTGGAGACAAAGCTCAGTTCTCTTTATACATATCAGTTCATCCTGACAGATCAATTGTTATTGCAAATGAGGCACATTATATCATTGTAGGATATGGGGAGATTCGGTTGGTACAACCCATGCACTTGCAGAATCTGCTTCTTGCACCTGATTTCTTCATGAGTTTATTATCTGTTATTCAAGAAACAAACGATTTACATTGCCGTGCCATACTTCACCCCTCTTCTCTTGTGTTTCAATATATACTCATGAGTAGGGTGATTGGATGTGGTTGTGATCAAGGAGGTCCCTATAGCCTGGGTTGGTCTCCGAAGATTGGTGCTTCTTCCATTCCCACCATGTCAGTCTCCCCCTATATATAGCATCTTCGGTTTGGTCACATTCCTTTGCAGAAGCTTTGTAGAGTCCTCTCTCAGATTGCATCTCAATCTACCTTTCAGTCTGGAGATTGCCATCTTGGGAAGCATCACCATTCTAGTTATCCTGGTCGTCGGAGTCATAGCAGTAGTTTTTTTTGTAGGTCCCAATCTTGTCCCTACCCATTAGGTGCACATGTTTTATCCTGTAGTTGTCGGTGATTACTCCAAAATTTCATGGGTTTTTCTTTTGAAAAACAAGTATATGGGTATATTATTCAATCTTTTATTTATGAAATAAAGATATTTTTCTGCTAATGTTAAATATGTTTACTCTGATAATGCATTGGAGTTTTACATGATTCAGCTATCCCATTTCTTTAGGTTCCTTGGCATTGGCAATATACATCAGATGTCTTGCGCATACACTTCTTAGCAGATCGATGTTGCTGGACGCGAACAACGCGATCTTCTTGTTGTGACTAGTACTCTTCTTATTCAGAGTCATGAAACTCAAAAGGGGAGCTACTGCTCCGACTCTGACAATAGGTACAAGGTGGTCTACGACCACGCGCTCTCGCCGATCTTCTCACCCTCTTGGGAAGCCTATAAATTGTCTCCTCCTCCTACATAGCACCGTAGCTCATGCCTCGCCCCTTCTTTCACCCCCTAGACACCTTTGGTTGAGTGATAGTTGTCGGAGGACCTCTTTGGATCAAAGCTTGGTGGTGTGTTCACGCAGCTCAGCTACATGGCTGACGAGTGCCTCCGCGTCTAGCCTCCCAATCTTGCACAGCTTGGTCGAGGCTACAACCCCAACTTCCATCATCGTTTGGAGCTCAGGAGTCTGTCCAGATCTTCAGGTACCACCCTTTTTGCCTTCATTTCCATATTCGAGTCAATCCTTCATCTTGCCGCCGCCACGCACCCACTTGCTCCGACCACCCTGGTCGGATCCCTATTTTCCGCATCCATCCATTCAGATCGACTTGCAGTCTCGCCTTTCATCTCGCACCGCAGCTTGATCATTCTTAGGCTCGACCATCTGGTCAAGATTGAGGCTAGGTTCTCCCTCTGTCGCCTTCGTCGGAGATCGACCTTCACCCCCCTCGCTTATTTCGCTTCCAGCTTCAATAATGTGGGCCAGAGCTTTGCCCCGAGTCCCTCTACTCTTTCCAGGTACCCGTGCACGAGAGGAGCATCATCTGGAGTCCTGACTTCTCAGGCGGAGCAACTACAAGCAGAGCCACCCCATTCCGTTCATCCGACCATTAGATTCTTCCTCGTAGACCATTACCAGACGCACAACACATCCACAATCGTGTTGAGCTCCTCCGCACCTCCATTAGAGTGCTGGATCTCTCTCCTTGCTCGGTTGAAGGTCTTCCTCGATGAGTTCTTCCAGGACCCTCTTCCGGCGTCAATCCGACGCTCCTCCAATTCTGATCAAGACCATTCATCCAGGCCTGGTTTGTAATGGTTTGATCAGTACCTAGAGCAGATCTACACTGTACGTCCGCGCCCTTCTTAGGACCGTCAGAACCGTACTGTAGCCGCCCATCTCAAGTGCACGTTCCCGACCGTGTCAGGATCGTCAGATCCTTTTCAGGGAAACATCGGAGCTGCTCGTGCCCTCACATGCCACGTAGGTGCCCCCCAGGGGTATATTTTCTTCTCACCCCTGTTAGTTTATGTTTTGCCTTTAGTACTGTAAAATAAGTAGGAGTAGAGATATTTTACATGTGCAACCTTGCTCTTTTAGTATTTGCATTTGAGTCAAGTTGAGTTGAACTCATGTGCCGTCCCACATGGTGTTGAGGTGTTTTTGCAGTATCTACCCTAGACTTTATGGATGTTATGTTTTCAATGGAACCTTTTTTATATTTGCATTTATGCCCCTGTGCGTGGTTGTTTGAGCATGTGCGTGAATTAAGTGGACAAATTGCAAGTTTAGACATGAGCTTGTTATGGCTGTTATCATTTGGCCCTATAACTTTCAAATAATTGCAAGTTGATTCTTGTGTTCTATGTGCTTTGTTTTTAATCAAATAATTACTAAATTAACTACAAAAAATCGTAAAAATTAAAGTTAGTCATTGCTAACACGTAATATTTATGTTAATTTTTGTGAATTAATTTAGTTTTATTTAATATTTTCTAAAAATAAAAAACACCAAAAAATGGTTCTATCTATTTTACAAAATACATAAAAATTTGAAAAATTATCTAAAAATTCCATAAAAATTTCTTTGTCCTTGTCTTTTTGTGTTTTAATTCTAATACCATTTTCGTTGCATTATTCCTTATAAAAACCTAAAAATTACAAAAGATTTAAAAACTTATAAAAATCATTAAAAATTCTAGAAAAAAATAGGATTCCAGTTTCTGTAGTTAGGTAATTTTAGTTGCTTTCTAATAAAGTTGCATCCAGGACATTAGGGTATCTTAGATATTTTTAACTTACAAAATTTTCTTTGGTTGTGCACTGTTTTGATCTTATCCATTTTTTTATAAAATCATTAAAAAAATTAGAAAAATACCATAAAATCACCAAAAACATATGAATATTTGAAAAACTTAAAAATATTTTTGTGTCCTGTTTTAGAGTCAATTTGACCTTTATAAATATTGAAAAGTTTTTCTTGTGTATTCATTGTTCCTATTTTATTACTTGCCTTCTTTTATTGAAAAATATAAAACTTTGCTAAATTAAAAACCACAAAACATGTTTTTATTAGCTGATTAGGACTACTTTGTATATTTTTGTGCTCCTTGTGTTCAACCTTGGTCGCTATGCCAGGTTAAATAAATAGTAGAGACTGTTGATATTCTTTTATGCTTGATTGATTGATTTGTGGTTCTCGTATTTTCTTGTTGAGTCCGGCTAGATGATTAGGGTCACAACGATGTGTGTTTATTCTTGATACTTAACCCTAGTCGGCTGACCGCTTCATTAGAATGGTTTCGTTGCTGGGGAACACGTCTTAGTTATCTTTTCATATTTGTATCTCTATCTTATATAATTGTTTTTTGACATTGTTTCTGCTTTGCTTTTTGTGCGAGGAACCTCCCGAGGATGTTGCGGCTTTTGGTTGGAGTAACTACACCAAAGGAGGAGCAGGAGGACAATCAGACATTAGTTATATAGAATAGAGTAGTTAGGTTTCCTTTCAGCACATTCTATTATTATTGTAATAATATAGGGACACTCATGGTTTGTTTCACCAAGCACCAATGTGCTCGGGGGACCTCACCGTGGTTTTTCAACGGTTTTGATTTCTTTGCATTTTTTATTTCCTTTGATTCTTAAAGAATTTGGCCCTTAGATTTAGGAATTTCTTTGATTGCGACATAAATAATTAAGTCCCAATCTCTAATATATTGCTTGCACCTATAGATTCATAATTAGACCTTATTAATAATTCATAATAAAAAGTTAGATTAATTAAACTTGAGTCCATGCATCGTGAGGAACCACATATAGTGCTAGCAGGACCCGTTGTGGCGGGCACCGAGTGGTTCCCATGATCGGATTACGGACTTGATCTAGTTGGCCAACTCTGGTTCTTCGCGATTAGAAATTGCTCATCTAAGGTTGTTTTCTTCTTGCATCATTTAGATTAGTTTACTTTCCTATATTTAAATTTATGCGCGGATCACCCTGCGTGTAGAGTGCTGGCGACATGTACGCATCTCTTACTTTGCATGCATCATAGTGTTTGATCGAATCTAATTTAAATCAATACTTTTAATTGTAAATTCTATTTATAAATAAATCTTTCCAACATATTATAAATCATATTTATAATATCCATGATTATTGTGGATAGTGGTATCCACATTAATCATACCTATGATAATTAAATCACATTTAATTATCTAAGATGACTATTTTCATATGTCTAAAATACGTGGATCGTATTCACATTGTTCATGATAATTAAATCACATTTAATTATCAAATAGTTTCAATTGATTAGATACATATTTCAGTAATAGAATTATTCTTGAACTCTTTCAAGAATAATGTGCTTTATTCGCAGATACTTGGAGATAAGCTCATGGCGATTGTACATTCCATGTACAGTGACTTGGATGTTGAGATCATATCTCAAATCAAGATCTAGGGAATCTCTCAAAGATGTTTGATCAAATCGAACTGTAAATCTAATCTTCTCATTATATTCGAATCACATTTAGATCAATGTTCAATATTTGGACTAAGATCTAATTATTAATCTATTGGGAGTAGTCACCAAAATCTAAACATGTTTCATTACTCCTTCGGAATGGAAGTGTCATAGTTATACAATCGTTTACGATCACTTCACCCTTGTGTATTCCTAATACTCATACATCTTGCATACTGGAAGACCTACAATAAACCCGAAGTTTTAGATCATATTTGAATTGTCTCCTTCAGAGTTTTATCATTAAGTTTTTTATTTGATCATTGAGAGCTGGTATCGATCATATACTTTCCAAAAGCATATATCATACCTACAATCAAGCTTCCAAATGAGACGATTGTGCACGGAATTTAATCCCAATATTAGTGATCTCATGTCTTATGGTTCAGTAGAGAACATGTATGATCCCTTTGAGAGATTGTATTACTCATATGCCCTCATGTGTACACCAGCTTGCTAGTGTATAGACCTTGGCTTGGTCATAAACCTAGTGGTCCGCCTAATGCACACACTCAAACAAATAGCAATACATATGTCGTCGGTCAAAGAATGTGTGCATATATCGTGATAATATACGACATATGTCTTGATTACCTCGACTTCGTTAAGTCAAGTTTTTAACCCAACTTGTTTGATACCTCTGAATCTCTATTCCTATGTAGAGGATATGCATCAAAAGGTTGGTCAAATATCAACCTTTAGAGAAGGATTTCCATCTCCTTCTCGGGTTGGAGATCCTTTCTTAACAATTACTTGACGATGCTTGATGAGTCCTCAATCTAACTCCTTAGATATCGTCCAAGCACTAGCCTATATGATTCAATATTTTAATCAATAATTTTATGATTATTAAGATGACCAAGGTTCATAACCCTAATTGTACTAAGGGACCTATTATGCAAATTAGTTATTCTTTATTTCAGATTAGGGAATGATTTGCAATAATATTTATTGCATAATGGCTCGTCGTGGGCTCGCATGTCCAAAAATCTCCAACTAGACCAAAGAGCCATTAACGGGCCCATCTTTAAACCCACACTCATGTGGTAATCATCGTTTATTTTGAAAAATACCTTGGTAAGCTAACTAGTCACTTTGTTCCCGAGAGATTATGCTAAGTATTTTTATAAACTTGTATATCTCTCAATAACAGTGCTCACATTCAATGTGAATATTGCATCTTATGCAATAAATACTCAATCTTTCTAAAACGGTTATAGTTCCTTCGACACTATAACTCAATAATCGTTATTACAATAAGTAATTTCTATTATCCTTATCAAAATACCCTTGTTCTTGGATATCTCAATCTCCTTAGACTAAGACTCGGTCGTAAGCCTTATAAGGCTTTTGTATGTAATACCTTTTAAATCACTATATATAAAGTCTTAAGTTCTTGAATATAAGGTTTTGAGATCACTATCTCTAAGTCCTCTTTCAAGATGTTGTTATTACCTCAATTAAGTATTTTATCTCCATAGTGGGATTGGCAATCGTTTACTACTCCCACACGGGAGACATCTAGCATACAACGAGCTTCCTATAGTTGATGCACTAGGGTGTGTGGCTTTAGCATTCACATCCTCAACTCTTTGAGGTTTTATCCCTTTAGATAGGTTAGTACCATAATTTTTTATTTATTTTTGCTAATTTATAAATTGATACAGTTTTGTGTTTTTTCAATTTTATATTTTGTATTTTTAATGATTTTTAAATATGTGTCGGAATATATAATAGTATAAATAATAGTTTTTTTTTGGAATTTTTTGATAAGGTTTTATGAATTTATGGATTTTATATTTAAACATGGATAAAATGGGTGTTTTAAATTTTTAGAAAATAGGAAAATTACTTAAAATGCCAAAATAAAATTATACATGGACAGGTAAGATATCATGCATCTAACATAATTTTCCTTCAATTTTAAAGCAATTAAATTATTAATAAGCACAAATTATAAGAAAATAAAATGCCACAATTAAAGGGATCTATTTGAAATGTAAATAAACATAAACTTCATTTAATAAAATGCCTAAGAAACAATAGGGTATACCTGCAATATTTACAGTGTCTTACATGTCGCAGCACATGAGGCAGAGTGACTAAAGTGCAATTACAATACGATGTGTGATCCTTGTTGCAAAATATCCTATTTATTTTACACCAGATTTAATATTTATAGTACCAAATGAAAATATAAAAATGCACGGTGGTGGAGGCACAAATTTCCCAAGAGGGGTGTGCATTTAGCACATGTGCGGAGATGGACGGTTCATGAGCTTCCATGTGGCTTCCACTTATGATGGACAGTTGACAGAATGTACCACTTTGCATTTTAAATGGATGGCCCAGATTAGATCTGGGTCTCCCTCTCGATCAAATGGTGGAGAATGTCAAAGGATGAACAAGGAAGAACAAGCTTCCCTATCTCCTTCGATCTTCTATTCCTTGCAAATCTGGTAGTCTCCGGCTAAGATGGCCAGATCTCTTCCTTCCTAGAAGCCTCTCATATTTGCAGAGACCTTTAAATGGGGTCCAGACCTCGCTGATCGAGACCTGGAGGTTGATTTGTTCATGCAACTTGGGGACTGAGTTCTTCCCTTGATTCCTGCTCTAGGTGCAATCTCAATCTCTCTTCCCACATAAAAAGAATCAAAGGATCGAGGGGTATCTCCTCGACCTAATCTTGAAACTAACAGTGTAAAAAATGAGGTGGGGCAGAGATCTCCAGCGAGTGGCAGAGGTGAAGATCGAATTCGTTGATTCGTTAGAATCAGCTTGGCCTAGATGAGGGCTTTTAATGGAGAAGTGATCAGGAAGATGATAAGATGATCACGGGGGTCATATACAGGTGAATTACGATTCAAACAATGGTTGGAGCCTAGTGCTCCAACGAACTACGAATAGATTAATCAACGCCAAAGAAAAGGAAATTAAGCTAAACTAATAATTACACTATGCTAAGGAATGGAATTGTTGTTAAAAGACCTAAATTGGCAGCTCAACAAGGATTATCTGAAGCAGAAGGAACCTCATCTAAGGTGGTCTCCAGCGATGGCGGGATCACACTCTCCTCCTCCTCTTTATCCTCGTCGTCAGGACTAGGAACTACTCACTGTCACCAAGGGTTCAATCACAAGAACGTCCTTTGGGATGCAATAGAAGAAGAGGGATAAAACTCAAAAGTGGAGGCAAGGTGGTTTGTTTATAATAAAGTAACCGGACATCTCATGACTAAGATGGCTTCAGGAAGGAGGTTGCTGGAGCCTATGGTTTGGACATGGAAGAGGGGCATGGTGTGGTCAAAAAGGTGGAAGGCTCGAGGAAGATGGAGGCGTGGAGGAAGGGTATGAAATTGGAGAAGGAAAAGCAGTCTCATGTTCTTACAAAATTAAGAGATGGCAAGAATAGTTGACTTGTAGGTCAACGAAAGCCAAGTCATGATTTGTCCTTGTGGAATAATTTAGAATAAAAGAAAACAGAAAATATGTCTAAATTTGATAAAAAATAAATGATTTTATCAAACAAAATTCAAAGCATGAAAAATATTTATAATTTAACGGACTATTTTTCTTTGATTTTTAGTTATTTTACAAAATTATTTTTTATAGATAAATTTTTACATGTATATATGGGCATATTTACCTATGTTTTACATATTATATTTTATTTTATACTTCTAATAATTATTTTCATATTTACATATTTTATATATTTACAATATTCTTAAATACATATTGACATATTTTTATTGTATTTGTGTAATTGTATTTACATATATAATTATATGATTTTTATAATTTTATTTATATATATAATTAAATATATTTTTTCTTTTATAGGAATAATATACATATGTATATTAATGTATTATTTATTTTAGTATCTTTTACATGTTTTTATTTATGTTTATATTTGAAATAAAATTTGTATAATTTATATAATTATTTAAAAATATAAAAAGATTAAAAATGTAAAGAATAAAATATATTAATTTTATACACAGATACACAATACAATAATACCCTAGAAAGCCAACTTGTGTATATTAACTCTATTTTTAATGAAACCACCTTCTTAGATAGATAATTTAATTTGTAATGCAATGGAGGTGGGTTTGGTTTAATTTGAGTTCATAGGGAGAAGATATCGATTTGTGAAGTTTGGTTTGTGACTTTTTCAACTGTGTGTACAAGTTGCACTATGCATGATTTTCATTGCATATTATTTTTATAATTTTCTATATATTATTATGTACACGTATCATGTTGAACATTTTATTCTTTGAGGTGTGTAATGTGAAGAATAAAGTAGTGTAAAGATGGTTATTTTCATTGCATAAAATTAGAGTCTTGAATAGTGTATTGGTCATTATCTCCCCCAA
The DNA here is from genome assembly GCA_037367405.1 of Ottelia alismoides. Lineage (NCBI taxonomy): Eukaryota > Viridiplantae > Streptophyta > Magnoliopsida > Alismatales > Hydrocharitaceae > Ottelia > Ottelia alismoides. The sequence goes on from JAZKJV010001141.1 coordinate 1,365,564, forward strand.
CTTTATTCCTTATCGACCAAGTCGATATTGATTTGGTCTCGTGGATTAGGGTCATTCAATATATATACTTCATTTATTTTTTTCTTTATTCTGTAATTTTGGATTTAAATACATATAATTACACGTTATTTACATATGAATTTTGAATGTTAATTTGTATAAATTAGTGATATTTACAGGTGTTTTGCTCGAGATTAAAAGACAAAATAGAAGAATAAAGGTTGATGAATGGTTATTCATCAATGGTCAATGGCAAGCGCTTATAGCTCCCAAACTCACAAGAGTCAGATTTGCAAAATTAGGATACATGTCCATGGTTTTAGGCTTTGACCTTAAGACTACGTCCTCACCTACTCATAGTCTAGAGAAGTACCTACGTACAAGGATGGGATTGCTCTCCAATAGACAAGGATATTCAATTTTGTTCAATTTTTAATTACCTTGTTTATCAATCCCCTTATTTTAAATTAGTTGTCACTTGAATTTGAGTGGAGATAAAGATATGTCTACATGGGGATTCAAATTTTCTTTAAATTCTTAATGATAGAATACTGAGGGATAATCAGAAAAGTCGTGCAGTGGGATACACAATGATAAATGCATAGTTCAGAAATACTTACATTGCTTCCTCATTGTAGCACCCCCAAATATAATTCTATATCTAGCGATCACAAAGTGTAGTAGCAACTTATAAGTATTGGGGACTACTACTAGACAACATGGGCTTAAGCATTTTGGGTTGTGGTCAAGAGCTCCAGTTGGGCCGAAGCCCAACAGGTTCTCTGGGCTAATAATCATTGATAATGGATCGGGCCTAGGGCCCAAGAAGTTACAGGTGTTATAAGAGCATATTCTCTCTAATAATGGAAAGGGATGACCAAGAGATAGAGCCACTCCTATCATAGAGTTAGGAGTAAAGGGCTAGCCTAGAGGTGAAGTCGTCATCATTACTGGGAATAAGTCATGAGCCATTACGCAATGAGGACAATGGAATATAAGTGGTAAAGATTGTAACACCTCAAATATAGTACCACATCTAGTAATCACAAAGAAATTTTTAACCATAATAGACTCGAGCATGACCATGTTGGTGGCGGATGCGCGAATGCTCACTTCTTACTTGGGTGTAGGGGTGTCATTGGATCAGCTTTGGGATATGTATCAATATGTAATATCTCTAAACCCATACTAATTTATAAAACCAATATCCAAACCCACCCATTTATTAAAGGGGTCTTTCTACCGATAAATGTCGCATGCTTCCACTGGTCAACGATGTTGTTTCCATTACAACTGGTGGAAAGTCATTAAATTTCGAACCAAGTTATGAGAAAAAACCAAGAGTAGACTTGACTTGACCTTAATCCACTTAATTTTCAGAGGAACTTCACTGAAAGTAGGATTTCGAACCTTCAGGTTCTAGACTTAAATCTTCGAGTTGCACATGACATTTTTAGACTTTGACTTTTAGTGTCTAAGCCAATTACCTCATTATGAGTATGACTTCTAAATGGATAACTAATCTGGACTCTAGTACCATGCAATTAGCTAAACGCAAACAAGGTGTTGGAATACTATGTAGCTTTTAAAGACCGGAATACGGGTTGAAATAAATCTTTAGATGAGGAAGAATATGTTATTACTTAGCCATTTAGTCGAGGTGGGGACCAATGCAACCAGCTCACATGGTTTTTCACTCTAGTAATCGAAAATACAAAAAAATATGTACCCTAAATAAATAGGCAAAATTCAACAAAAAGACCCCAAATAAATGTAGAGCAAAAATGTCAAATCCTAATTTCTTGACCACAGTGGTACATTGCATGCATAATGAAGACTTGACTACAATGGTCAAGCTTCAAATAGGAGACTTATGTACACTGGATAAGCTACAATTTCTTCCCTCTTTCTTTTTTTTGATACTAGTAGTAGTTAAACTTATAAGGAAATACTTGATTTCCTAAGGACGAGTTGCTGGAACAAGAGACTGCACGGTAGTTCAGCATTTTGAATGAGAAGAGCTAATATCCTTCACACTCAAGAGACAATTATTCAAGTTTCATGGATAATGCTTGGGAGGGGTGGATCTAAGATGTATTCTAAGCCAAACTTGTATAGTGGCTTGTGGAACTTAGAGACTATTGATTTTAAAGTCCTAATTCTCATAGGAGCTCCTCCAAACTATTAATCCAAAGGTCAGGTCAAGATCCATTTTCACCTTTTATTCAATATCTTGGTATGGAAACCAATCTTATTTTACTACTTCATTCTTTAGTTGCTCGAGGACGATCAAGGTTTAAGTATAGATGGTTGATGAGTATGTGATTCAGCACTCTAGTTAGCTGAAAAAAGAGATTTGTCCCCAATAATTAAGTGCATTTAGGTGTTTATAGCTCGTAATTAACATTAATTTATATGCAAATAATTGTATAAATGAGCATTTAATAATGCATTCACATTCAGTTGTAAATATTCACCTAATTTCGTCTATTTTTAATTAATTCAGAATATAAGTAGTGGGGGGCTACTGCTGGACAAAATGGGCTTAATTATTTTGAGATGTGATCAAGGGATCTAGTTGGACACAAGCCTAACATGTTGTTTGGGTCAGTAATCCCCAATAAGGATCGAGCTTGGGGCTCGAGACATTATACTCACAATATCCATGGGTATGTTGGACATAATTTAAATTTTTCTAAGAAGATATTCTAATGCATGCACGAGAAACCGCACATTGAATATGAATTTCTATTATCGAGTGAAAGAACAAATTAATTTGGCTAGATGAAATTTGATCTAGTGCATATAATAAACATGAAATGCAGTCCTAGTTCTACGAACACAAGAATAAACCTTGTAGATCTAATAACCACGGTACAATCCTAGAACTACATCATACACTACAAGTCAACTACGAGGCCCGGACCGCACAACTGGGGCCAAGATAGGCCCAAAGTTCAGTGTCCAGGTGCACACACAAGTCTTCAAACGAAGACTACTAGAAATGAGTAGTTATTACAAATTACTTACAAAACAATGTCTGAAAAATAAAATAAAAATATAACCTAAAGAACTCTCTCTTCAATAATAAAAATTTATCTTCGATACTTCCTCAACGAGCTCAGTCCACAAAATCGCTCACCTTCGATCACTTCGAGTTGCATTAAGACGCTTTAAGTCCATCGTGTCCCTCACGCAAAAGAAAATTTCATATTAGAAGGAGATACAAGGAAATATATATAAGGTAAAATAAATAAAGATACTGAAAAATAAATAGAGAAAATATTCACAAGAAAAATCTGGGATCAAACTACTTGAGAGTGGAAAACCTATGCTAAGTGTCTAAAAATCGACCCTATACTGTATACATCCTCGGTAATTGTGTCATTTGAAAACCCACCTTTTAACACTCTAATTATACATATTTATATCATTTGTAGCATGTGATAAAATGTGAGTAACCAAAACCACATGAAAAATAATGTTCAATCAATACAATGTGGTAATTATTTTTTTTACTCGAGCAAGTTCCAAGGCTGAACTCATGGAGGTAATGTGAGGGTGTAGAATCCATTTCTCGACAACTCGGAGTTAGATTTTCAAGAGGTGGATTTTTTATGTATTTTTACAATTTTTTATTTATTTTTAAATAAATGATGCAATGATTTGAAGTAAATATGAGGTGGATGATTTTTTTAGTTTTTTTAAGCACATAAAAATGCTATGAAAATATTAGAGGAAATAAAATCAGACATTTTTATGGGTTTTAATTATAATGATGAATGCTAACAACACATGCAAAGCATCATGGGTCAATTAATTTCATAAAATAATTTCTTGATATTTCTCAAATCAATTCCAAGCCATGTCCCCAATTTTTCCACAATAAAATGTGAAATAATATGGATTTCAAAAAATCAGTGGCTCTTGATATCCAAAAATATCTCAAAATGATTAAGTCAACATGTCAAATGATGGAGAATTATAAGACCTTTAAAATGGCGTCAAGAAAACTAACTTTGGATAAAGAATGCTAAATATATTCACAAAAAAATACAAGGGTATAAGTGCAATAAAAATACGAAATATTCTACAAAATCACCTTCTAAGGGATCGTTTTCAATCATCAAAAGATGACCTGGTCTTTCGACAATTTTGACCAAGGGTGCGTACATCAGCATGATCTATATACCTACTTTAAAATGGGGATTCTGAGCCTCTTCATGCCACGTGGCAGACTGCTTCATTCCTTTTTTTGCCCGCCGTTTCTTGCGATAACAGCCTGTGTTTCCCCGTACTGCCATCTGTGACAGCTATCTCATTCGATTTTCTTCTTTGTCTCGCTTCTTGCGAAATTGTTCCACGTTTCCCCCCTTTCGTCCTCTTTGCGTCACGTAGATGTCTGTTTCGTTTCATCTTTCTTTGCTTCGTCGGTGTGTTTTCCTCCCTTTAATCTCCTCACTCTACTGCTGGCCCTTACGGAATGGCTACGTGTGGTTTCCCTCCGTGATGCCATCTGCGACAGCTATCGGTGATGGTCTTTTCCTATTTTGTACTTCGATACATCCTCTTCTATGATGTCGGTCTGTCCCCTCTCCCTTCCCCTTTATCGATCGCCCGGGTCCGCTCCATCGGCAACAATCTCCTTCTCAGACCGCTCTTCTTGGTCATCTTGTAATCATTTTCTTCGTTATCTTCCAGTCATGGGTTGTCTTCCCGTTGAAGGTACGAGGAATATTTGTCTTCTTTTTTCATTGTAAAGATTTTCCGTAGGGTTTTGTTAGGTTTTCCATTGGTGAGGAACCTTCTTGCTTGGGGTTCTTAGCCTCCTTCCCACGTTGTTCTTCTCGTGTCATTGTTTGATCGAAGGAGCTTTAATTGTTATACACGTTCTTTGTTTTACTTTGTTTTCTTTTTGGCCTATGGTGCAGTCTGTTCTGTTTGTGTTTTGTGGTCTAATTCGTGGTTGTACATGATTTGATGTTAATTTGGTTTGACCTATATGTTTCCTCTATATTTTTTTGGCAAATTAACATTTATATGATTCATGCAATTAGATAAGAATCGAAACATATATTCCTTCATTTTTTCGGCTTGCCTATGACATATGTTTCTTAGTTTGTGCAGTGTTTTCTCATTCATAGAATTTTGATACGGGTTTTTTTATTTTCCCATTGATTTTTTTTCTACTGGAGTTTATATTTAAGCATATAACGTGGTTTTGGGAATTGAAATTGTATTTATACGTAATTAAAAGGTGTTGCTGCTCTTGATTATGTGATAATTTTTATTGCTTTTTCCTATTTGTTTTTTCCCCTATGATGCAGTCTGCTTTGTTCATTTTTTCCTTTAGCCTTGCATTTGGAATAATAAGGATTGTGATTAGCCACTTGCTGTATGTCTGGATGATTTCTTCTTTGTGGATCAGAGAGTAGTTCCAATATAATTTGGAGTTGATTAAAATGTATCATCGTCTATCGTCTTGCTGTACATAATCTGAAAGATGTTGTTGGCTTTAGTTATGTGACATTTTTTTATTTGTTTTCTCCTATGTTGTATGATGCTTTGTTTGTTTTTTCCTTTGACCATGCGTTTGGACTATGGATTGTGATTAGCCATTGGCCAAATATTTGTATGACTTATTCTTTGTGGATATGATAGTAGTTTCAATATACCGTGTAGTTGATTAAAATAAATCGTCATCTATCATTCCTTCTTTTTCTCCTTTACGGGATAATTGGTCTTAATTGTTAATATCTTTTTATTTTTACTTTGCTTCTTTTTTGTGCTATGTTGTAGGCTGCTCTATTTGTATTCTATCCTCTGATTTGTATCTGTATAGACGATTCTCAATTATTCGTTGTTCATTTTTAGTTTGAAATATGTATATCATTTAAATATGGGTCATTATATAAGAATCGAAACATATATTCCTTCTTTTTTCCCTTGCCTATGGCGCATGTTTCTCAGTTTGTGTAGTTATCTCATTCACAGAATTTTGATACTGGTTTTTTTTATTTCCACGATGAATTTTTTCCTACATAATCTAAAAGGTGTTGCTGCTCTTAGTTATGTGATTATTTTTATGTGATAATTTTTATGATTTCTGCTGTTTTTTTACGTTGCATATTGCTTTACTTGATTTTTTCCCTAGGCCTTGGACTTGAAGCGTGTTTGACTACGTTAATTGTTCAGTTTGTAAGACTAATATCAATACGGTGTCAATTGTTTAAATTGTTTATATGGAGATGTACTTATACACACAGATATTGATTATGTCTAATCATTTACTTCATGTATTGGGGCCTTATCCTTTGTAAGTATCAGATAAATTTCAATATAGTGCTGATTGTTTTGATTGTTTTGTTAACTTCAAATATGGTGCTAAATATTTTACCTTTTTTCCATGTATATGTTCCTATTCACATATACGAAAGGATCGGTGTATGTTAATTGTTTTTGTTACAAATTTGTTTCTTTGTGTCAAATTAGAAATAATCATCTCTTTCATCTTTTTTCTAATGGGGCATATTGCTTTGTTTGCTTTTTGTTATGTCATCCATGTATATTTTGATAATGTTTTCTTTAAGTTTTAATGTTGAAATTTTGTATTTTCTCAACTATATCTAGGAATTGTGAATGTATTTTCACGTAATCTGTAAGGTGCTGTTGAACTTAGTTATGTGCTATTTTTATGATTTCTTCTTTTGGTTTTTTTTATGTTGCATGATGTTTTGCTTGGTTTTTGTTTTTTTCCTATAGTTATTCTACACAATTTTCCCATACCATAGAATTTTTTAACTGTATTCAAGTAGTTTCAATAAATTTCCAATATTTTTTTACATGGTCATTGTTTATTAACATAATCAACTCCAATGTCAAAAGTTATAGGTAATAAAAACTAATTATGCAAGTAAACTAAAGCTTTGCATTTCAATTAAATAAATGACTTATATTAAAACAACGGATGGTACTGATAGGTAGATTTCCTAAATTAAAAAGCAATAATTAATAGTTCATCTGTACACACTCTTAATATTGTTACCATAATAAAGCTTATTTTTCTTCCACTAATATTGTCACCATAATAAAATCTATTTTTCTTCCATTGCTACTGTTGTGGTATAATAAATTTATTGCCAACAACTGCTATGAGAAAATCAACACTACCTAAAAATATAGGTACACTTTTTAAAACAATATTTCTTTTCCTTTTGATTTTATATATGAATTTTTAAATTATATGTTGTTGAAGTCATTATTTCCAATATTTAGTGTTTTTTAATAATAAAAAATATAATACAAACATAATCACAAACTTCTTAAGTACATAAATCTCACAAAATCTCAAAAAAGCATAATTTATTAAAATATGTTTCAAATCTTAAACATATCCCAATTTATAAAGTGTATGTATTCATATAAATATTTTACAAAGAATTTAAGTATAGATATTTTGAAGAATTGTAATATTGAAATTATAGTATTGAGAAATTAGCATAACTTTGACTATTATGTTTATTTACTTTACTCTTATTTTATTTTAATCATTTTTCTTCAGTCGTGAAGCGCGGGGAACATCCTAGTTCTTGAAACAACGTAGAGCTTGCATTGTAAATTCGCATAAATCATGTACTCGAGGCACGTGGTGGGGTCTTTTGGATTTCTTGGAAGCACGAGGGGGTAGTCCCTCAAAATCCCCAAGACACGTGCTACATTGTATGTGACCAGGCCTTGCGGATCGATGCCATGCGTCTCACTCTAACGTGTTTGATTATGTGATCACACGGCTGGAGTTCATTGGCGCACGAACGATGCAAATCACGGGTGGTCCGGGTGCAGCCTCAAAGGGTATATCTGTGTATTCCCTTCCCTTCGTTTGGTTGTAGGGTTGGGCATGCAGGGTTGGATTAGATTGGGGTACCCCTGTGAATAGTAAATTGTGAGGAGTATTGGGAGGGTTGGAAGGAAAAGTACCTCGGGTTGAGCCAACCCAATCCTGCTCAAACCTCCAACCAAACGGTCTCTCGATCAATGAAGACTACCAGACGGAGGTCTAACTATTCGATGTCCTTTGCCTCTTCCGATGTGTCTCTAATTATGACGGTCTTCTTGTCCTGTGTGTGTAGTGAGATCTTGAGCGATGCTCTCCTGGTTCCTACAGAGGGAAGGTTGTCTCAAGCTACAAGGGCTTGGTCTGTTTGTGACGTGCAAGGGAAGAAGGTGGACTCAAAGCGATGTGGTAAGGAGTTGGGGTAATGATTGATCGTAAGTCAGATTGATTTGTGATGAATGTTAGAGGAGAAGTTGGTAGAGGTTTAAGAGGGAGAAAGAACAAACGAAGAAGATGTAGAAGAAGGACGAAAACAGAAATGGAGAAAAAGGGGATTCGAAGAGAGTTGCTTGGGAGCGTACGCTTGATGATAGGAGGAGGTCGACCTCTATTCCTAAATTATGTACAAGTGAACTAGTTGGTGTGCTTGTAATAATTGATCTTTTTCTTTATATTTAGAGTTTTTTGGAATTTTATTTTTATGTATTTAGTTAAAACATGTTATGAAATAATGAAATCAAAAAGAAATAAATAAAAAAGGTTTAAATATGTACATGAAATAACAAGTAAAAAATCAGCCAATATATATAATATATAGTTAGGTCCTAAAATTCAAGTTTCACGTATGAACTCCAATTATTTTGAATTTGATTTTCATTTGTATATAATTGAATACATATTGATTCAAAAGTGAACAGAGTGGAATCGAACATTATATGAGGGAGATATTAGTATTTACGACTTTTCAGTTTCAAGTTAGGGTTTGGGTTTATTTCGCACATATACAAGTTAGTATTTTTTAGGATTGGTCATTTATTAATATTAGTAATATGTACACAGTGGAGCGGGTTTTATATCAACTGGAGTTAGTGTGACTTAATTAAAAATAGATGAAATTAGGTAAAAATATACAAGTGGATATGAATGCATTATGAGATATTAATTTATACAAATTATTGACAATGCATGAATGCTAATTACGAATCATAAATACTTAAATACACTTAATTACTTAAGATAAAGTTTTGTTTTCAGCTAATTAGAGTGATTAATCACAGATTCATCAGCTATCCCGACTCTTGATTCCTACTAGCCTTGAATATGTGAGAATCCAATTCTCATAGTCAATACATGACATTTGGATAAGCGAATATCATAATCCATCACTCGGATATCAAAACCCAAGATAGTGTCATTGCAAATAACGAGCTCCCAATCAAATTGGGACTTCTCCCGATTTTGTCTAACATAAGAGGATTCTCGTAATATTGATACGAAGATCATATAGATCATGTATAGTGACAATATTATATAGAGTTTAATATGAGAGATGGTTTACCATTTGAGCTATCCTAATATCCAATTGGACTGAACTATATTACTACTTAATCCGAACTCTTTCACATCAAATATTTAACTCTTTATAATTTGATTTGGCTCGATGATATGAGATTTATTCTTATTAAATTGTATCCATCTTATTTTATGCATAGTCAATAAAATTCATCATGTTTCACCATCCCCTCGGAATAGAATAATAATGGTATACAATCTATTGTGATCGCATCAACCACATGTAATCCAAAATTCATGCATTTTCATACTAGAAGACTTTGATAACCCAAATTATATATTTCCATATATATTTTCTCCTTCCAAGGTTAATCAGAAGACCTTCAATCGGCCGCAAGGTGATAACATCAATCATACGCTTTCCAAAACTGTAAAGTGATATTCTCGAATTGGACAGCATGACAATGAGTAGAATTCACTATTACCTCAATGTATCATTAGTGGGCTCTTTTTCTCACAGTTTATTGAATACAAACTTGCATGTCCTTTGAGAAATCATACACCTCATGTGCCCTTACATGCACACATGCTCGCCAATAGGTAGACCTTTGCCAGGACACTGATATAATGATATATCAAATGTATACACTCAGACATATAGGTGTATATTTTCTCAGGTCAAAGGATGAGTCTATGTCTCATGACTGGGATATGCATTTTAAGCTATCTTGAGCTCATCAATTTAGCTCTTTAACTTGGCTAGTTTGACAACTATGAATCTCTAATCCTGTGTAGAGGATGTGCATCAAGAGTGCCATTCAGGCATCAGTCTCTAAGGAAGATTGTCATCTTTTCTTAGATCGCATATCCTTTTGGATAATATGTTGTGTCCTCAATATAATTCCTTAGATCATCAACTATATATCGCCTTATATGATCCCACTCTTAAGATTATTAGCTATATAATGCTTAAAGTGACCATGATATGTATTCCTGCACATACAGGGGGACATGATCGATAATGCAAACGTAACTACATTTTTTTCCAAAACGGGTGATATTAGTGGATATGAACTATAAGGTTAAACTTAGCATGTGGCTTTTTAAGAAAGCACAAGAACCATAAAATCAAACTATATCTCCTCAATTAGAAAGTACAACAACTAGTTTTCAAGAGGAGTCTTGAATAGATATTTAAATTCCAAATAGACAGAAAATTCTTCCTAAATCATTTTGGACATTGTTTAACTGATCAATTAAGGAAGAGTGATGGTTCAGAACAATGAAAGTGATCGAGCAACTTATGGTCAGTTATTGATCAGTCAAGTGACCGTTGGTCAATATATTCAAAATATGATCAATTAGATTTTTCACGTGTTATCGACCACTTTTACTTATTTCAACAATTACAGCTAAATCATTCGTTATGGGTTTACATGTCGAACAATGGGGAGAGAGGGAGAAAGGACAAGATGGAGGGCATCGATTACATCTCGATGGACGGATAACTCTAGCTAGGCACGACTAGATGATCGAGATCGAGGCTTGGGTCAAAAGCTCTGATTTTTGCTTCAAGAACATATAATCAAAATTTAAATTGTTAAATCGTCTTTTATGTTGATGTTGATCAATATCTCACCAGTTTAATGTATTATTCCTCTGAATCACCTAACGTTAAGAGAGTTTTACAATGACGGGTATATGGCTTATAAATCAAGTTATAGTATTGGATTGTCTAAAGAATTGGAATAAATAGGAATGATGACATCGTGATGACATCATCATCGATCCAACCGGTTTGGATCGACGATCCGACCTGATTCGTCCAAACCGAAGATTGCATGATTCATCCGATTTTTAAAACTTTGGTTGTATCTAATGTCCTCTTTAGTCTTTTATCACATCATTCCCATGTTATTTCTTATGTATAGTTTTAAATTCCAATATAGCATGTTTAATTAATTATAATATGATTTAGTTAGATCCCATAGAGTCTAATTTACTCAATAAGCACATTTATTTACAGGTATCGGTTGGCTCTCAATTTCAACGGGAAAATGTAAATAATTGTAATATCGTTATTAATTGTAGTTATCTTGGTTGTATTATCAACTCAGTTCGATTTAATTAATGTGTTACTACTTCTAATTATTAGAGATGTGAAGTGATTCGATGACCTCGATAATAGCTTGGCTTTAGACTAGAGACCTTACAAGTTACAACTGGTCTTCGAATGGGTTTCTCTGCCCAAAACTAATGGTGTATTTGATACGTGTGTTAGGGTGGGTTAAACTGATAGAAGATAATTTATTTTTGTGTTTTGGTGTTTGCATAGAGTGTTAAAATGAGGGTGGGTTTGTTGTTAGGTTTGTTGCGATATGATTGTATTAAAGTTTGGAAAAGTGAATAGTTATTGTGATGTGATTTATTGAAGTTTGAAAAAATGAGTAGAAGTTGAGTAGTTTATAATTTTTATATGAAATGATAGTATAAAATATAATTTTTTTGATTGAATTGATAAGAAAGATTTGAATTATTTAGTGCATTAAAAAGAGAAAATATGGGACCCATACATGAGAGAGAAAAAAAATAGAGTAAGGAGGATAAAGCCCCCAAAGCACTACCTGAACGAGGTGGAACCATCCCAACAATGACATAGGAGGAAAATGTCGTTAGTAGAATCTAATTGTCACTATAATTGGGAATAAGTGATGAAAACTATCAAGACGAGGGCATTACAAATATCAGCCGAGGGAGGTTGTAACAACATAAAAATTCTTACTACACGGTATACTAACAGAGTGCGAGAGTGGATAATTACCACTTGACATCTTAACCATAAGCATTTGGGGTGCTAGTAACATAGTCCAAGAGGGCACGAGCTTAACAAGTTGTTAGTGCCAGCTTTTCTCAATAAATACTGAAGTTTAGACCGGAAACGTTTACATTACTAAAGCTATCACATGTAAGATTTCTCAAAGGTCCAACCAATCAAACAACATAATAGTATCTGGATAATAAAAAGTAGCAACTATTATTATTAGGGTAAAATGGGGTTGCCTCTGGGTGAGCTAATTTGGCTCATCCGCCTCATTTCTCCAATATTTTTTTATTTTTTTAAAATACCTCTATGGATTTTCATTATTATATCTTTATATTATGTCATTCAAATTTCGTGTGAATTGGAGACTCCTATGACCTACATCAAGATGTGATCGATTTCAACAATTCCACAATCGTTAAGAAAATGATTGTCTAAATGAAAATGTAGGAGTAATTGTTTCTCACGAAACTTGAATGATATAACATAAGGATATAGTAATGATTTTTCACAGATTCACTTTTCAAAAGAAATAGATTCACTTTTCAAAAGAAATAAAAAAATGGAAAAATAAGCATGTAAGAGCCAAGTTGGCTCTCTCAACAAGGCATCCATTTTCCCCTTATTATTATTACTAGGTACATGGCTCGCGCTTTGCTGCGAGTGAAAAATAGAATTGTTGAGTTAGAGTTAAAAGAATAGCATTAGATCTATTGATAATTATGCATTTTTAAAGAAAAAACCTGACATATTTTTTTAAAAGACACGTTAATGGAAAGGAATTTGAAATTTTAAAGTTATCAAATTATTGGTAGAACATAATACCAGTAACTATGGTTTTATTCTAAATGTACTTTTTTCCATCCATAGCTATTCATCTCTTTAAAAAATATGGAACTGATTAGTATAAAAAGATATGAATGTACAACATAGCTCGAACTTAATACTTCTTAATTTAACCCATTTCTAAGTTAATAGTTCACTTGTACTATATACACTTGGGTATATAATTGACAGAAATTAAAATCAAGATTAATTTTTTATTAGAAGAATCTTTTTTGAGATAAAAATGTAGCTGACTTTTAGTTCATATGTGGAATAAAATAGAGAATATTGTAGTTATTTGACAGTCAAAATGAAAAATATATTGATCATTATCATATTGTAAAACACATGTAAGGTATTTATCTAAAAGGAAATAGATAATTAATCAGTACAATATAAAACAATATACAAAATCACAACAATCACGCACTATATAATTATACAAAATCTTAACAATCATGGAAAATAGGCGTAAGGTATTTTCACTTGCATATGAAGAGAATGAAAAAATATAACATTATAATTACCTTGGTATTATTAAGATGATAATTATTTTTGTGTCGGAGATAGAGCAACGACTAAAGAAGGCATGTCAACATGTTAGAAAAAAATCCATTTTTATGATATTACATTAGATTTAGAAAAAAACTGATTTTTTGTGATGATATACCGGCATTAGATTTAAAAGAGAATGTTAAGGATGTCGTGCATTACACGTGTGTTTTGCATATTCTGGATAACAAAACTCATCTAAATGTAACATTGAAGAAACATTAAAAGACAAAGATTACGATCATATTAATAGGAAGTTGATGGAAAATAGGAGGAAAAATAACGGTCAAAAAGAGAAAGGCGGATGACAATAGTAGAATAATGTAGATTTCGATGGTTGCTGTCCTACAGATGGATCCGATATGTAAATATGGGATTAAAGGTTGTTCGTCCCTGTTCCTAGGCAATTCCAAGCCGAAGGCAGTGACGCTACGATGAAAGGAAGCGGATGAAGGTTGGTGCTGCTGTCAATGGTTGCAGGTCTTCTTTGATGGCTATAGATGGCGGAATCGGGCGTAGATGATGATTTGGAGGTGCGGATTTTATGCACGCATGTACAGATCTGATGGAGACGGATGATGCTTCAGGTGTGCCTGATGTTCTTGTGTACGACAGATCATGATGCTCAAAGAAAGTCGTTGTGCTTCTTGGTGTATTTTGGCGATATCATATATTATTCCATGTAGTTGCAGTTTTTCGTGTTGAAGCTGCTATATTCCATATGATTCGATGAATGGAAGACTCTTGCCGCATGTGGAAGATATTCCCCATGACGAATAGTTATCAGGCAGTTTGCTTGTTCGATCCTGTTGTGGTTGACGATTCGCTGCTCTAGGAATGTGGTTGGTGTAGTGGTGGCCTTGGTTTCTTACTGCAGTTATTCCTACATGTGTTGATGCTTGTAGTTCATGTTCGCATGGGGTGATGCTATGTTTGATTACGGTGCAGGTGGTGATGATCTTTCTGTTCTTGTGTAAGGTGGTTGAAGATTACATATTCTGATTGTTTTTGTTTCGCAAATGGATGCTGAAGTTGATGTGCTCTATTCTGATGGTATGATTTCAGATCTTTGGAGTCACTCTGTTGGGTTAGGCTCCATGCATTCAGATGATGGTTGGGCATGTTGCTATTCTTCATGCGAAAACTGCATGCGAGGAGACTACTGTAGATGGTCAAATAAAAGCTGGAAGGACTCTGAATATCTCATCAGAACTCGAGTAATAATAATTCCGATGAAATGAAAATGGGGGATACAATCTGTTCTAGGAGATTAACACAACTCAACGGATGGAGATTAATGGAAACTGAGAGTAAGGGAAACGAAGAGTGGAGAGGGAGAGACGGAGAGGGAAAAGACGGCAAGACAGACGGTGCGAAATGAAGGAAGTCGGGACACCCACGTGGCTCAAGCTGGGTGAAAGCAAGAGAGATCACGTGGACAGAGGGAGGAGAGAAAAGGAGTCTCTCCTAAGAAAAGAGGGGCAGAGATTGCAAATCGGCCTATCCACCTGTCACTCCAAGGACTAAAGCTGGGAGAACCCAGCTTTAGTATATGTAATAGATATTAAAGCCCATGAGTAGGCACTTTAGGTACAATGCACAATTGCACATTTGTTATTTGTATTCAGCATTAACGTTAAACCAGATAGAATTGCCGCGGTGGCTATTTGACTATCCTCTTTTGGATGTTACGGAAATTATGAGTGCTTTTAAAAATATACCATTTTTTATTTTTTTAAAGTTTCGGTTGATTATACATGATTTTTACACTTTTAAGTTTCAACTGATTATTTAAATTTTATAAAAGTTTGTATATCATTAAGTGTGGGCTGTTTTTTAATGTTGGGTGGGTCCTTTATAAATAGGGATTTTTACCCTATGAACCTATGAACCTTGTAAACTTTACAAATTATCTCCTCGACTTTTGAACCGTAAGTAAATTTGCTAACCCTTATCCCACATATCCTTTGATTAACTTCCATTCATTTGATTGTTAAAACTAACCATATTTTTCTTTCTTTTACATTATACATGTTTTGTTTATTAAAATTACATTGAATGTCTCTCCTCTTCACCCTCATCATCTATCTTTCTCCACCCACACCTAGGGTTGTGCATGGTTCACGGATTTCACTGTTATCCGACCCAATCCGTATGGATCGACCCTAAACCAATTGTTATCCAAAGAATCGCACCGATCGGGTATCGAACTCGATTTGACATGTGACATATGGGGCTTCGATCCAATGATTCGCAAGTCACCATTGGTCAACCCATCTCACAACTCCTCCAACTTGGACGATGCCTATGGGCCTACCTAGGTGGCGTTCATTAGGAATGCAAATGGACGAATACGGATATGGGTATAGGTGTTGCCATATCCTTATCCATTTTTTAATATGAATAGAGATGCAAATATAGATATTGACGGATATAAAATCTATAGTGGTACCATATCTTTAAAAAATAGATATGGATGTAAATCGGATACTAATGAACTTCCGTATAATATTAGAAATACTTTATACTACATATCTTTATATCATAAAAATCATACCGAATATTATATATACATTTATAGATTTTTGCAGATACCCAAATGATATATATATATATATATATATATATGTATATGTAAATATGTATCCATATTTATTCTAAATTTGATACCGATACGAATGTCAAAATCTTTATAAAATATATACATATATATTCATTTCCATTTAAATTAAATTTGTTAGGTGTACTAGTTGGCTCTATCAAGATGGTTAAGATTTATGTCCGATCTGTCATTGTATCCGACCTGCAACCGATCGACAACAGTGCATGTTTCGGCAACGACATTTGGGTGGGGTAGGGCTCCTTCGCCCACTGCGTTGTTTCCTATATTTTATACGTAATTACATTTCTTTTCATTCAAGCTACATTAATACATTCCTTATTTGAAGAAAAGGATTTTAAAAAAATCACTAATTTAACCATAGTTAGATAAATAGGAACATACAATTCATTAAGAGAAATTTTATGTTTGAACATTGGAGATGACGAAATAGAAGATCATGCCAAAGCGGCACCTCGAATATCGATATGAAATTGTCTCATTCTATATCGATATGTAAGTGTCAAATAGATATATCCGTGTGCCATCTGGCATATTCATTTCATACATATTTTGACTCCGAATATTTAAATTTTAAAATATAATCGCAAATTTTGTAGTGTTTTACTTTTTTGTCATTTATGTTTTTACACGAAATCTTATTTTGGAAGCTTTAACAAATTTTGTTTGGCTTGCATCTAATTCTTTTGGATCCACGGATACCCACGGATAATCCGATATCCAATAAGTATCCAATCTAATGGACAACCATTATTATTGGAGCAGGTTGACCTGTTGATCCAATATCATGGATCAAATCAGGACAACTCCAAACGGAGTGAGTTTTCGCCCCCAAGAACTCCCCTACCCACACCCACCCACCTCCTCAACCGTGGCCCCTCCACCATGCTGGTCGACCCTCCGCCTCCGTCCAATCCTCTGTTCTGTTCATCAACGAGGTGATGTGCTGTTCTGTTCCTCAAGCACAACGGAAGTCGAGGCTTCGTTGGGTCGACACACGGTCGAGGTCCAGCCAAGGTTGTTGGTTGTAGCTCTTCGGAGGCTGAGGTCTAGTGGGGGGGGGGGGGAGGGGGTGGGTGGCGAAGGCCCCTTGCTTCTGTAGGTCCCTCTAATCATGTACAGTGTCCGCCATTTCTGCCACCTCAGAAGCACCATCCACACTAATCATGTTGAGGGCCTCATCGTAGAGCCTAATTTGTTCCAACTGGCTCATGGTAGACTCCATCTGCATCCTCTGCTTGGCTTCCTCTTCCGATCTCTTTAGCAGCAACTCCCTCTGATAATAGCCAACTCTGTGATCACCATCCACATCTTCTTCCTGTATGTCTCCTCCCACCACTTTTGCCTATGCTCCGGTTGTTGCTGCAGCTGCAGCTGCTGCAACACCTCTTCCTTCTGCCATGCACCATCAGCTCCACCCATGATCCAGGACACCTCAGCTGCACCGGGGATGAAGGTCAAAGTCGCAGTCCACGCAGCCGAAATAGCACCCCCTTCCTCCAGTCCAACACTTATTGCAGTAGTACATAACCGTCCTTGATTTCACAAGCTCGTCCTCATGCAACTTGTGGAAGATGCTCTGCTCCTCGGCCACTGGTTCCCCTCCGTGGCGCATCTCGGGTGCAGGTCCATGTCGCAGTCTTCCCACCGGTAGCACGTGCTCTTCCCCTCCTCTGCACACTTGCCGCACTACTAGGCTTCCATCATAGTCCTTACGATCTCGAGAGTGAGCCTGTCGGGCAGCTGTCTAAAGCTTTTGATACTGTTAACTTTCACTTCCTTATGGGCTTACAGTCAGCTATGGGATTTTGCGAGACCTGGCTGAGCTGGATCTATAATTGCATTGGCACCGTCTCCTTCTCTGCTATGGTAAATGGAATACCTCATGGACTCTTTAGGGGCACTAGGGGGTTCCGTCAGAGTGACCCCCTTAGTCCCCTTCTCTTTGCCGTGGTCATGGAATCTTTGACCTGCTTGGTTGAGCGGGCTGTGTTGGAAAAGAAAATTGCTCCCATGGGCAGGGGGAGATTTAGGGCTCCCACACATTTGATATATGCTGATGATCTCCTCTTTTTCACGAAGTGCAACGATAACTCTCTGCGATTAGATCTACAATGGATACTTTTGGGACTTTGTCTGGGCTCAAGATGAATTGTGCAAAGAGCAGGTTATTTTGCTCGAAGAAGGGGAGAAGAGATTTTTCTTGGAACCTCACTCTTGGGCTCCTGAATGAATCCTTGCCTACGAAATATCTTGGCATCCCCTCTCTCATAAATATGGTTGCTCCTCCTCTGGAAAAGTGCTGGTGGACAAAGTTCGTGCACATCTTTGTGGTTGGAAGGCAAATTTCCTCTCAATGGCGGGACGTATTCAACTTATTAACTCAGTCATCAATGGAATATTACTTTATTGGACAGAATGCTTGGTGCTCTCCTCCTCTGTTGTATCTCAGATCTCCTCCCTCTGTGCGGATTTTCTTTGGGACTACAAAAGGCATGAACTGGCTTGGAATGACGTGTGTCTTCTGAAAGAGGAGGGCGGCCTGGGAATCAGATCGCTCAAGGACTTGATTAGTTCATCCAATGTCTCTTGGGTTTGGAGATTCCTCACGGCAGAAAACTCTATTTGGGCGGATTTCCTTACTGCAAAATATCTCCGGGATGAATCATTTTGGGATACTTCCAGTCCTCGTAAGGCATCTACCCTTTGGAAGATACTATTGAGATGTAGATCAATCATTGCCCCAGCCCTGAACCAACTTAGCCCCCTTATAGGTGGACCTTCTCGCCGTCAGGCTTCTCTTTCCGCTCATGCTTTGATCTTGTTATGACAAGAGGAACCTTGTTTGGATGGTGGAGAGAGGTTTGGTGCTCTCCGGCTGCTCCCAAGCATAAATGCTATTTTTATAGAGCGGTAAGAAATAAAATCCCCACAAGAGAAAGGTTACAAAAAAATTGGCTTATGCTTGGATTGCAGTGGCCTTCTTTGTGGATACTCGCTTGAATCTAGGGACCACCTGTACTGGCAATGTCCCTATTCCTGGGATGTTTGGGAACAAACGTGTGCTGCCCTAAATTTACCCTCCTTTGCTGCTGGGACGGCAACAAGTGATGCCCTTAACTAGGCAAAAATGACTCATGTGCAAGATACTAGCCTTGGTTTAATATGCAGGACCATGTTGGCTGTGGCTTCGTGGTGGATCTGGAGAGAGCGTAATCTCCGTTAGACTAATACCTCCCGTGCGACTGCAAGTGTCACTGCGAAGCATATTATAGAAGATTTATAGATCCTTCTCAATTGAGCATGCTCACAGCCTATTCTTTGTGATGTAAACTTGCTTCTGGGAAGCAGTCTCTGCATCTGAACTTATTTTTGTTTTCCTCACTGTAATCCCCTCCCTGTTTCGGGTTTTTGTAAGGGGTAACCCTCTTTTGTAATTATCTTTTCATCATCAATAGAAACTTATTTACCACTAAAAAACTCGATATAATGCCGAATAATTTGAATATCCATTGCAATATCTTCCTATGTTAAAGATATAACAACGAATATTATTCATTATCAAATTATTTTTTTACTTGTAATTAACAATGAATATTATATTCATTGATAAAGATCCATATAACAATGATTTTTCGTTGAATTAATTGTTAAAATTCACACCAATCGGTGTTAAATTTAGCAACGATTAGAAGAAAACGGTAACGAATAATTGTTGTTATATGATTAGTTGAGAAGAATATAACAGCGAATACCATTATTCATTGCGAATTTAAAGAAGTAAGTAACGAATAATATTCCTTGTTATATATTTAACTATGGAAGATATTGCAACGAATATTAAATTATTTGTTATCTTGATCACTTTTCTTTTAGTGTTCCGATTTGCATTGATGGTGCATGCTATTTCGAATCCGAAGGTGTATTGAGATGGAGGGAGAAGTCGCATCTCTCATGGTAGAAGCACCACTAGATGCCCTTCTCCCTGCAGGAGCCGCACCAGAAGGTGTCAGGGCGGGTCTTGACGAAGGGATGGCCCCTGTGAAGCTTGTGGTTGAGGATCCCGGGCCACAGCTTGGCCATCTTGACGAGCTGGGCCTCGAGGGTGCGGTCATGTTGAAGGTCGACGTCACATGTAGGGCAATCAGGGTGGAGAATACCTTACCGGTGTCATTCAGCTGGAGGAATGGAACCCAATCTCAAGTGAGTTCTGATGGTGGCTTGTCGATAAAGGAGCTCCGGTCAAGGTTGATGGTTGGAGACGAAAAGTACAGATGGACAGGTCAAGCTAGTGGGCCTCACACTTCTCATTCTTATTTTTTTAGCAGCATCAAATATTCGATTAGTCTGAATAAGAATTTGTTCTGAATCTTTTTAAAATTATTTTCATGATCGATAGACATAGTTTATCGATGAAAATAGAAAAAAGTGTGATTTAGTGGATAGATGGAGATATGATGAAGAGAGAGAAAATAAAGAGAGGATGATAAGAGAAATGGAGGAAGAAAAGGATGAAGAAGGAGATAAGGAGATGGAAGATCCACCATTCAATGCTCCTCTTGTTAGATTAACCTAAGACATTGACTCAAGTTAAAGTATAATTAAACAACAGAATTTGTGGGGTAAGACGGAGTAAATTTACAGAGTCGAGAGAGGAATATCGATATTTCAAAGGTCAAGAAAGTAATTCATAAAATTTGTAGGATTCGTAGGGTAAAAATCCCTTATAAATAAGTTATCAAAAATTATTTTTTCAACTTGAAATTAACGGGTTATATAGTAAGGCCCATGGGTAGACACTTTGCTACAATGCCTATTTATTATTTGTATTTTACATTGTAGAAATGGCACAGTGGCTGTTTGACTATCCTCTTTCAGAGGTTACAGAACTTCCAAGTTTTTTTAAATTTTCAACTTTCTGCTAACTATACCGATTTTTTAATTATTTTTAAAGTTTAATTTAATTTTTTAAGTTTCAATTGTCTTTAAATTTTATAAATTTTTGTGTATCATTAAGTATGGGTGGTTTTTTAATGTAGGGTGGATCGGTTTTAAATAATTAATTAATTATATTTTATACTTGAAATTAGCAACGAATGGCATATTCGTTACACATATTAATACCTCTGTTGCTATTTTTAAAGTTTAAGTAATCATCATTAAATTTGGATTAAAATTAATGGTGATTAACTAAAATTTGAAAAGTTGCAAGGAACAAGTTTTGCTATATTTTCCATTGCTACCAATATAATAAAATATGACATTCATCGTTAATTTCAACATAAAAAAATAATTCTTCAATGAATAATATTGTCACAATATATTTAGCAAGGGATGATTTAGTAACAGATTCATTGAAATCATCATTATAGTTTTATTTTGTTGTAGTGTTGTTTCGCTTTAACATTGATGCATCATTTGTAATTCAGTTATGGTATGATGCATTTGGTTATCTTACTGGATTTTGATTTATTGCTAGAATGTTTTTTAATCTTTTGAGTTAATATATGAATAATTTCAACTTTAGATAATTACACATATCTTTTCAATATTAATATTGCACAAATGGTGCTTTACTTAATTACACATAAGATGGAAACATTCTGATATATACATTGGTAAATGTGTTCTCATTTTACATACCGGCGTAAATGAAAAACTTATTTCTATATCCTTATTAATTATTATGGATTTAAAATGAATATGGATCAGATACAAAAATCAGTAAAAATACATTACACATTAATTTATATATATTATGACAGTTTACAATACTTAATCTACAACAAATTTGGCCTAAAACATTGAATAATAAAATATTCATTATCAAAATGCTATTTTGTTGCAGTGGAAGTACCTTATTCATAATAATTATATCAAATGAATGAAAGATGGCATTAAAATTTATTAAATAAATGGATAAAAAAGTGCATAACATGTGTATATTAAATTAGTATATTAATATATTTATCAATATTATAGATATCAAAGCGATATTTATATCTATATCTATTTTATAACAGATACAAATATGCATGTAAATATACGTACAAATTGAATACAATAGAACACATATTCAGATATTTATACATATTTTTGTTTTATTGATTATAAGATATGATTTCTATTTCTATTACCCATATTATAAAATGATGCATTTATTATAACAGTAGCTTAAACATTGTTCATACTAGATGATTTTTAATAGTATCGGTATAACCCGTGCAAAGCACAGGGTATACACTAGCGATAATAAATCTGGTTACATTTAAAGAGCTTGAAAAATTAGCAACATTAACATCTGTTCACATCAATGCAATTTTTATTTTCCAAAACAATGTCACTGTCGTCATTGACATCAATAAGACTACCATCAACACCTTCACTATCCTCGTGACACTCCCCAATTCCTTGTGGAACTCATCAATCTCAACACCCTGACCACCTTTAACTAATACAACATTAATAATATATCACACAGCTCCATTGTCAAGGACGAAGCCAGAAAATTCTACTTGGGGGGCTAAATTATTTGGGGGGGGGGGGGAGGGGGGTAAATTATTTATCTAATTTACCTTGTCATTTTAGTTGTTAGTATTTCGAGAGGGGCTCCTCTATTGTAGTGTGAGTTACAAAAGCTATTTTGTTGAAATTTGTTTCTTAAAATCCAACCTATAAATCTTCGAATAATGTTATGCATATCCATCGATTTTCGCTCAAATCCATGATCATTTGCTATTTTATATCAATGGTAAAGAGTCTGGTTCTCTTTTAAATAAGATTTAAGTTGCTTAAATATTTATTGGACTTTTAACCACTAAGATAAAATAGGGAGTGATATCGGATTTGAGAGAAATTTGGAGGATCCGTAGAACATTAATGTAAGTTTTAATTTATGAGGTTGGGTGTGTGGAAACGAACTCAATCGATAAGGCGAGCTTCCAATAATTTCGTAATTGATTGAAAGTATACTGGGAAAGTATTTTTTATAAAAAAATACCCGTATAAACTTATAATCGAACATAAATAACATCTATAAATATCGTATTGACAAAAAGATCCCTACATAACTCTTCATTTCACTGAAATACATATTTATTAATGTAATATTAAGTGGAGTTTAATGGGGCTGCCCCCGCACCATTTTCGACGTTTTTTTATTTTTTTGAAAAATATCGCATGTATATTCATCCCTATATCCCTCCTATATGCCATTAAAATTTCGTCAGAAATAGAGACTCCTACGGCCTCCATCCAGACAATCATTTTTTAACGGTAACATGATTTTTAAAATCGATATCATCTCGATGGAGGCCGTAGGAGTATCTGTTTCTAACAAAATTAGAATGACATATAGGAGAGATATATGGAGGAATATACATGGTGATATTTTTCAAAAAAAACGTCGAAAACGGCGCGGGGCAGCCATTGTTGGCTGCCCTAAAGGGACAACCCCATTAAACTCTATTAAGTAATGTCATTAAATTTAATATGTTCAAACAAGTAACACTATACAATACTTTTTACTTATATGGATGAAAAAAATATAAATATGTCTACCAATCCCTTATCATATGTGTTATATGTATTTTGACGTGTGTACATGTATCCGCATACTATTTTAAAATCGATGCAGATAAAAATAGGGTTGCAAACATGCGGATACAAATATGCATGTCTCCATATATGTATAGGGTAAAATGGGGCTGCCCCCTTGAAGGGGAGCTAACTTGGCTCCCCCGCCCCATTTTTTTTTTGATAATTTCTTCAGTGAATTTTCATCAATATATCCCTATATTATGTTATTAAAATTTTATGTGAAACAGAGACTCCTACGGCCTCCATCCAGACGGGGTCGTTTTTGCAATTCTGTTACCGTTAAAAAATGACTGTCTGGATGGAGGTCGTAGGAGTCTTTGTTTCGCACGAAATTTTAATAGCATAATATAGGAATATAGTGATGAATATTCACGGAAGAGATTTTCAAAAAAAAATAAAAAAATGGGGAAAATGGAGTGGGGGGAGCCAAGTTAGCTTCCCCTTATGGGCAGCCACATTAAACCCTTATGTATATACTAGAAAAATATACAATCATATCCATTTTAAGATCTTAAAAAATGAAAGAGGTATCCAAATCCATATCTATAGATGCAAAGAAAAAAAAAGAAAAATCGTTATCTATACCATATAAGCTAAATAAAAACTAATCCATGACGATTTATAAACGGGAACGATGATGGACATATACAGATGTGTCAGTATATGATTAAGCACATCATGTAATGTTAACGATTAATTGTTGTAATTAGATCATATATATATATTGATTTTTTTGTTGAGATATGGGGGGCTATTATACTTAACATGTATATTTTTAACTATTAAATAATGTATTTAGATTATATATAGTACTATATATTAAATATAAATATGGACTTTGGTTGAGAGCTCCGCCCCCTCCCCCCCCCCTCTCTCCGTCACTGTCCATTGCCATCCTTAAATAGATAATCAAGCCACTGGGACCTTTATTAGATTCACCCCGATGATATTGATGACCCTCGATCTTATTGATCACATGTGTAGCCCTACGCAAATGGACATGCTCCACATCATCTTGCTAATAGCTGCTCGAAGGAGAGTCCTTACCAGCCTTCTGGATGTTCTCAATAGTTCGATCTTTAGAAAAGATCACATTCTTTCTCCCTCACCAACTTCTTCTCATCTGGATCATGCAACATATAGTCAAGTTCATCTTGTCCATATCCAAAGAAAATACACTGCTTCGTCTTTGCGTCCAACTTGGACTTTTTATCCTTGGGAATATGCACAAATGCGCGACATCTAAAAATTGTAGATGATTGTATGAGGTCCCCTTTCCATGCCAAACTTTATTAGGAACATCACCATCCAAGAAAACATGTAGAGAGATTAACAACATAAACAACAGTAAAAGTGCTTCAAACAAAAAAGAGTTAGGCAACTCCTTAAAAAGGAGACACCTGGCTCTCTCAATCAAGGTCATGTTCGTTCTCTCTGCTACACCATACAACTTTATCATCTTGGGTGGAGTCTTCTAGTACCTGATACCATGAGATACACAATACTCACCAAAGACCCAATGCACTGACCACCATTTGCCGCTGCGGATGTATTTTAATTTCTTTTCAATCCATCGCTCCACAATCGCATGAAAGTCCTTTAAAGTCACAAGGACTTCGTCCTTCCTCTTCAAGGCATACACCCAAACTTTCCCGGAAATTTCATCGATGAATATAACAAAATAAAATGCACCACCAAGAGAACTTACTTTCTATGGATCGTAGACATTGGTGTGAAAGAGCTCCAATGATGCATCTTCCCGGAAGGTGGATGACTCTTGAACAAGACTCTTGTTTGCTTCCCATCCAAGCAATGGGTGCATCTCTCGAGCTTCTCTTTCTTGACATCTAACAACATATTCCTTCACACCAAGCACTACAATCCCTTCTCACATATGTGCCCCGATTATTGATGCCACAACTTAATGGAATTGACATCTTGAGCCACATGTGCCATATCAAGCGAATTTATATGCATTCATGATGTATAGATTGTTGTTATACTTCTTCCCACGAGCACCAACCAAGGATCTCCGGGTAAACTTCCACTACATGTCACTTAAAGTATCGAGGTATCCTTCATCATCAAGCTTGCCTGCAGAAATAAGGTTCAAGTGCATATCAGGTATGTGTCTCGCATCTTTGAGTGTCAACAACCCTCCATTGGCATTCTTCAATGCAATGTTGCCAATGTCAACAATAGAGGACAAAGAATTATTCTCTGTCTTCAACGTGCCGGAAAAAAAGTGCCGAAATCACCTGATGTATATGAAGAGAAACACTCTCTCTGGGATGCAACATATAGTGTGCAACCACTATTAACAAGCCAAGAAGTGCCATCCTATGCAACATTCACCATCTCATCATCATAGATAATGAGGAGCTAATGCTGTGCAACTGCAACAACTTGTTCATTCTTCTTCTCTTACTCGTCATCTCCATTTTCGTTATCTTCCTTGAGCTGAAAGTAATACTTTTTCATGTGCCTTTTCTTTTTGCAATAACGCCATTCCATGTTCTGATACCTGGACCTGGACTTGCTTTTGATACTATCTCCGTCCTTATCATTCTTGATCCTTCTCCTTCCTCTATTTTATGTAATAAGAACCTTTGAATGCGAATGGCTACCTTGGGATTTTCTTTACATCTCTTCATTGAAAATGTCAGAATTTATAGCCTCCAAAGAAATAACCTCATTAACAGTAGAGTTAGTAAGTGGGACTCTAAGGTCTCTCAAGAATATGATAGAGTAGCAAGCAACATTAGTTCCAACCCCCCATCTTCAAATTTGATGTCCATGCTCATCAATTGACTTGTAATGCCTTGAAAATCATTAAGAAAATCTAGCACAAAGTTGCCATTCTTGAACTACAAGTTCACAGATCTCTCGAGAAGAAATAATTTGTTCCCGTCTTAGAGGCGTAAAGATTTTCTAACTTCAACTATACACTTCTAGCATGGCTTTCATCTTGGATGTGGTTATAGACATTCTCGTCAAGGAATTATCTGATGAAACCGCAAACTTGCTCGTGTTCAAATTTCCATTCCTCATTCATTTTATGTTTTATACTTTTGGGCGGTGAACATTAGAAGGTGCATGACCTTCACATATAAAAGATCCTTCATCTTATTCTTCCACAAATTGTAATTAGTTCCATTAAAACTAATCACCCGACTCGAACCAAACTCCAACTTGTAATCCGACATTGAACAAGCTCTGGCACCACTATGTTGAGAACAAGCAATCCCATGAATATTGTGGAAAGTATGGATTAAACTAAGGACTTGACGAATTAACAAAATCAAATTAATGAAAATTAGAACCATGAACAACTCAAATAACAAGCAAACAACCACAATCACGATAAGCAACTACAAAGTGCATGGTATATATTAACGTAGACCTCCAAAATGAGAGGGAGAAAAATCGCATGGCCTGCTTGACCCAATCAATCTTCTCCACTAAAACTTGATGACAAAATATCCCCCCTTGAGACTATACAAAGTCAAATCCTTCTTTAAAGACATATCAACAAAGAACCACATAATACAAAAAAGAGAGGGAGAATACGAAGAAATGCCACCCAAAGATGCGACCCTACCAAGCTCCACAACAACTCCTATTCAACATCTCCACGTTGAGATCTCCAACAGCTATATGCATCTCGATCCAACAGAGAACCCACGGGAGGAAGATGAGAATTCTTGAAACCTTAAATGGCCTTCAACACACAATACTGGGAGAAAAGAATGGTCGAACGTCTTGGGGAGCCGTTTGTTATGCAGGAATAGAGGGGATAATAGAATCTACATTCCTTGGTCGATTCTATTCATGCGTTTGTTAGATCATATTAAGGTAGGAATAACAATTACAAAGGAAACCAGATTCCCTCATCTATAAGAATTGCCATCCCTAGATACCACATAGTAATTGAGATTCCATTCCTTACAAATTCTAATGAATATATTCTTCTTTAATATTTTTTAGTTAGTATACCACTATTAGGGATGTCAATTTGGGTTTATCCATTGGGTACCCGACCCGAACCTGCCCCATTTAAGGACCCGAAACCCGTCCCATTTACTTTTGTATGGGTTTGGGTTTTGAATTGACTACCCATGCGGGTATGGGTATGGGTTTGAGATTGCCTTGTGGGTACCTGAACCCGAACCCGCCCAAACCCGAATAAAAAAATATATAAAGATATATGTGTGTGTTGCATTTTAATCAAACTAGATCCAAATCCATTTCATATCTAATATGTATCGATCTGCATGTATAACTATCCAACTCATTTTTTTACTATCCATCCATTTATTCATAATTAAACTAACTTTTTGTATCTTTAATAAATAAAAACTATCAACACAAAAGAGTAAAATACTTAACATATATAAACATTTAATATATTTTTTTGCACATTTTTATGAATCACCATATTACACGATCTAACTCTATTTCGTCTATTTGAGGAAATCTTGTATACATTTATAAACAACTTAAGATTTACCATGTCTAAGATATGGTTACCCATTGGGTACATGGGTATCCGATGGGTATATGGGTACCCGCTATAAATTACCTATTTAATAAATGTGCGGGTATGTGTAGTGATATTATAAATGGGTATGGGTTTGGGAATAGTAATACCCGCCCCAAACCCGACCCGCTGGCATCCCTAACCACTGTTACAAATATACGATTATCGACATGGATATGTGCTTTCCTTTTTTGGATATTTTTTTTGGACACCGACATGGATATAGTTTTTTGAACATGGATATATGGACACTACATGGATACAAATATATGGATGCAAAAAGTCGGATAAGTTACAAAAATATGTATATATGGATACTGCAAGAGATTCCAATTGATACTAATACATATATTATATATATTATGTGGATAAAATATATCAGATATGATTTTTTACGGATACGGATATGAATATGGATATATGTTGTTTTTTATTTTTTTCTTGATATAGATATGGACAATAAATCAATAATATGAGTTTTTTTTCTAATATAGATATGGATACTGATGTAATTTTTAATTTTTGTAAGATATGAATACTGATTATATTCTAGCGGATACATACACAGACATGGATATAAGTTATAATTTCTTTGCGGATACATATATGGACATAGATGAGGTTCTTTTGCGGAAACAGATATGGACATGGAAATGATTTTGTTTTGTAGCATAGATATGGATATGTATACCATCTTTAGTTTTTTAGATATGGTACATGTTACATTATACATACAATTACATTTTAGTGTATACATAAACAGATATGGATATGTATTTTCATTTTTTTGCAAATACGGATATCCATAACATTTTCATTTTTCAGGATATGGATATGATTATAAAAACATTCTAGCAGATATAGATACAGATATATCAAATATATCAATTGTATGGAAAAATCAAAGTAGTTTCCATTAAATTTGACTATTGATTCCATATATGAAATATATTAATTACAAGAAAAAATAAGTTGGATGATACCGATTATTTTTTCTACTTAATGAAATATATTAAAGGAAGATTATTTTATTTCCATTCTTTTGCTTTTTCCAAACATAAGAAAGAAATGAATCTCATAATAAATATTTCAATTCCAACCTAATATGAACTAAGCTATGGAATGAAATAATTTATTCCTTTTCCATTTAATTTTATTCTTTTCTTGATTGTAATCTTATGATCATAACCAAGATGGATATGGTTGGGCAAATTGCCATGATGCCCAGATGGGAGTTTTTGCAAGAATGCCCATAATGTGCTGGAATTTCTGGGAGGATGCACATCCCACACCTCTCTCGTTTTAACCTCGACAGTGTCCTGGTAACGGCTGGATTATGATGCTAATTGATATTTGATCACAGGTTTAACGAGTTAATAGAAAGCTATATGGCCTATTGTTTGATTACGCAATATTTCAGGGGTATAGAAAACATATTTTTTTAAGGAAAAAGGGTATCATGTCATAAAGACGTATACCTCAAAAACTATATATATTCACAAGTTTAGAACAAAGTTACAAGAGCCAAGAATCCCAAAGGATTATAACATTAATCAAACTATTTTCTAGCAAGCCACAAAGTCCAAACGATAGACATCACACGAATCCTATCCTCCATCCCCACATTATCATAAGGTCCAAGCGACGCCCATAATTGTCATGTATTTTCAACAGCAACATTTGGAATCCTAGTCTCAATCCAAAAATCTGTATTGATTTTGGATAGGAGAAGAGAAGTTGATCCAAACTTTCAAAGTAATCTTACATCTTGTACTGATGCCATCCATCCCTGAGCCGGACTCGTCTAGCCCCTGTCACCAACTGATCCTGTCCAAACAATCAATGAAAAATCTTGACTCTTCGAATCTACCCGAAAAAAATTGAAACAAACAACCAAAGATCCCCATACAAGCCCCAATGGAAAAAAATATTAAAATATTTTTCTTCGGTCGTCTTCGAAAAGAAGATTGTTTTGGAAAAAAAGGGTAAATTATAATTTAGGTCCTCATTTATGAGTTCGATCTCAGAATGGAACCCGATCTTTAAATTGTAACGATTCGGGTCCCGTGACCATTAATGTAAAGAACTTTTTAGGACTAATGGCGAGTATGCTATTGTTTAAAAGTTGGAACCCAATTCCCATTTCCTTCCTAACAAGGGCATATTCGTAATGAACCCTAAAATTTCCATTTCCTAAATGGTCATGGGATCCGAATCGTTACAATTTAAATATCGGGATCCATTCTGGGATTAGATCCATAGATGAGGACCTAGATTGTAATTTACCCAAAAAATACTAATGACAATATTAAAATACTGATTTTTATCGCAAATGGAACGAGAATATTTTTTTTACTCGAAAAGATAAAAGGAATAATATTGTTCTGATCCCTTCTCCCTCTCTCTCAATTCCCAGAATTAGCTCGCCCGTCTTGGAAGGTAAGCTCTCTCTAGCCCTAATTCGTTCTTTCATGATTATCGGACGCGATTTTTCACCGAAGATTTGCTCGTATCCACTTCTGCTCTTCCATGACGATATCTATACAAGGGGTTCTGATTGTCCTTTTCTGATCGCACTTACCCTGAATCTGGCTTTGCTCGTATAGCTTTTGATTTGATCATCGATTGTTCATCTTCCCATTTCGAAATGGCAAATTTGCGAGGACGTGAGAGCGTTTCTGTGGTAGAGATTGTTGTTTAAATATGGTGATCAGGTTTTGGAGCTCATGGGCAACGTGTTTAATGCATATACAGTGCAATATGGTTTTATGCTATAACCATCATATGCATTTACTTCCGAAAGAAACAGAACTTGTACTTTTCTGTATTGCCAATGGGAAATTGCAATCGAGGAATTCTAAACGCAGTAACAAAGTTATATGAAAATGGCGTTTCACCAACTATTGAAAATTTGAGCTTCCCAAAATCCCATACAAATATGGAAACAGTATTATCTGATCTCTGTCCCAATCATATGCATGCATGCGCTCCGGGATGGGGATATTATTGAGATTGTGGCCTTAACGCTATATGGCTTGATCCATGTTGCAGTAGATATTTATTGGAGTCCGGTTCTTTTCTTGCTGTGGTTCAAATAAAAAACTTATAGTATATTGACCGTGGATTTAGTCACGGGTACACGATTTTTTTTATTTTTATAGTTTGGGATGGTTATATACGAGGTGTGAATGCACAATAACGAAGAGTAACAAACACAGGTACTTGTATCTTTTTCTATTAACTAAGAAATTATTAATTTCGAGGTTGATTTTTTTGGAGGATGTCTAGAAACAATGATGTCTGGGATCGTTTTCCTTTAAAAAACTCGATTATGAAATACAAAGATCATTCGAGCTGAAGTGACTTTAATGGGAAAATTAGTACACTGTGACTTAAGAATTCAAAATGCTAAAACGAAACAACTAATTTAATATTCCTTCCTATATAGCTGATCATTATGAAGTTTTATATTTAGATGGTTTTATCTCAATTAATTTTCTCATTTAGGAAGGAGACATGGGGCTCACATTCACTAAGCTCTTTAGCCGTCTGTTTGCTAAAAAGGAGATGCGGATATTGATGGTTGGTCTTGATGCAGCTGGTAAGACGACAATCCTGTACAAGCTCAAACTGGGAGAGATTGTCACCACAATCCCAACTATTGGTAAGTTAGTGTCAAGGGAACCTACATGCATTTGTACTTTGGCATTAAATTTTATCTATTTGATTGTTATCTATGAAGTATCATTGCACATTTTCATTCTATGGTGAACTTTTGGGGCTGTATGCTTTATATCTGATTACAATCCGCCGTTACTGCACTCTCATACCCCTATACGGACAATGTCGACTTGAATTTTTCAATATTGTATGGTCTCAGTATAATTCTTAATAGAGAATGTTAAATTCTGTTGGAATAAATATGTTATCATTAGTAGCATTAAATTTTAGCTATGTCTAAGGATAGAACAGAGGAAACTGTCACAGACTATAAAATAGCGAAGAAGGAAGCAAAGAAGGCTGTAAGCGAAGCTAAGTCAAAAGCTTATGAGGTTTTGTATAAAAATCTCAACTCTAAGGAGGGCCAAAATGATATATTCAGGTTAGCCAAAGCAAGAGAAAGAAAGACCAAAGACCTTTCTCAAGTGAGATGCATCAAGGACGAGGAAGGTCACATGCTTTTTACTCAGAAGGATATAGAAACTAGATGGGAGCAATACTTCCATAAACTTTTCATTGGAGAAGGAAATAGAGAGATCACTTTGGGTGACCTAGCTAGTAGTGAAAGTTACTTGAATCGTGCATGCTATAGACGAATACAAAGAAAAGAAGTAGAGGAGGCTTTGAAGGTTATGAGACATGGGAAAGGTGTTGGACCGGATGACATCCCTGTAGAAGTATGGAAAGTTTTAGGTGAGCGTGGTTTGACTTGGCTTACGAATCTATTCAATGTTATTTGGCGAAGCAAGAAAATGCCTGAAGATTGGAGGAGGAGTATCGTGGTGCCTCTTTATAAGAACAAAGGAGATATCCAAAATTGTTCAAATTACAGAGGTATCAAGCTGATGAGTCACACTATGAAAATTTGGGAACGTGTGATCGAAAGAAGGTTGAGACAAGTTTCCCAAATAAAAGAAAACCAATTCGGATTCATGCCAGGTCGCTCAACTATTGAAGCCATCCATTTGCTGAGGAGAACAATGGAGATTTATAGAGCTAAAAGGAAGAATCTCCATATGATCTTTATTGATTTGGAGAAGGCTTATGATTCCGTCCCACGAGAGATATTGTGGAGAGTTTTGGAGAAGAGACAAGTACCTGTCCTATACATTAATCTCATAAAGGATATGTATAATAGGGCTTTATCTTGTGTAAGGACCCCGACGGGGAAGACTGACTATTTTGATATCAACATTGGTTTACATCAAGGTTCAGCTTTGAGTCCATTTCTTTTTACTTTGATTATGGACGAGTTGACAAGTCACGTTCAGGATGAGTTACCTTGGTGTATGTTATTTGCTGATGATATTGTGTTGATTGACGAGACTAAAGATGGAGTAAATGAGAAGCTTGAGGTTTGGAGACATGCATTGGAGACTAAAGGTTTTCGTATAAGTAGGGCTAAGACAGAATATATGGAATGCACCTTTGATGGAAGCAATGGTGAAGGAATCGAGGTGAAGATCGGTGACGATAACATTCAGAAGAGAGATTCTTTTAGATATCTGGGATCTATTTTGCAACATGACGGGGAAATTGATGGAGATGTTACTAATAGAATAAATGCAGGCTGGCTAAAGTGGAGAGGAGCCTCCGCTGTTCTTTGTGATAAGAAAATTCCTTTAAAAATTAAAGGAAAGTTTTACAAAGCAGCCGTGAGACCTGCTATGCTTTATGGTTCTGAATGTTGGCCTGTGAACCATAGACATGTGCAGAGAATGGCTGTAGCAGAAATGAAAATGCTAAGATGGATGTGTGGACGTACACGTAAAGATTGGATTCGGAATGATGCAATCAGAAAGAAAGTTGGTGTAGCTCCGATCGAGGATAAGATGCGAGAAAACCGCTTAAGATGGTTTGGTCATTTGCAAAGAAGGTCAACTGATGCACCGGTTAGGAGATGCGAGTGGTGGGATGTTGAGCCGGCTAAGAGAGGGCGAGGACGGCCCAAGAAGTGTTGAAAAGAGACTATACGAAGGGATCTTAGTTTTTTGGATATAAGTCCGAGATTGACCCAAGATAGATCTGAATGGAGGCGAAGAATCCATGTAGCCGACCCTACTTAATTGTGGGAAAAGGCTTTGTTGTTGTTGTAGTAGTAACATTAAATTTTCACCATTCTTATATGTAACAATACATGGAATTTACACAGACGCACAATTGGAATGCGATTATTTTGATCCAGTTGTGCTGTATATGCACATTAATGAACCATGCTATTTAAGTAGAGTTATAGTGCCTGAATAAGTTTCTACAAGTTAGACCCCTTGTGATTTCAGTGGTTTTATTTAGCTTTTGTTCAGTGATCTTGTTATGAAGCTAACAAATTGAGAATAAATATTGCTAAATTTTGCCACAAAGAGTGATAGAAACTTACACATATCTGCCCTTAAATTAGGTATGTGATCCATATATCATTTGTATGCCAATTGCTCACTATTTTCTTAAATTATAATTCCCTATGAATGTTATTGATTATCTGAAATTTTCAATTTCGAAAATAAAGGATTTTTCCTGATATTATATATTGATTTCTACCCAATTGCATCTTTTTATTAATATCTACTCGTGTTCTCAAGACCATCAACTCCACAATCTATTCTTCTTTCATGTAAATGGTTTGGAGGCAGTGTAGCTTGAGAACGAGATGACATCAAGATCGGTGTGGGATGTAGGCCATGTAGTGGTAGGCACGTTTAGGTACATCAAATAGTGGTGGGCATGAACTAGAGGATAACTCACATGATGGAAAATAGGTTGATGTTTGTGTCGAAGGGAGGAACTTGGAAGAGATTTTAAAATAGTGGATCTTAGAAGTTGTCTGAATAAAGGAGGTGAACAATTGGGTTTGGAGGGTGGGGGCTAACATTAGATGCATGAGATCTCTTTCTCTAAAAAATAGATTAGATGAAAATGAGCTTGTGGGCTTTGTGGTGAAGCCAGATGTTGAACTTTTGAGTTTTACTATACGAGGAGAACAAATGCGTGGTTTTTATGGAACGGTAAAGTTGGGAAGACTTGTTTAACATGAAGGAGTAGAAACAAGGGATGGTTCAATGTTTAAGATAGGCGAGGAGGACATGAAAGATTTAATTCAAGGAAAAAAGGGAAGAGTTGGGTTTTAGTCTAAGAAGAGAGCAAGAAAGATGATTTAGTGGGAGGATGAAGATGTGAAGATGGGTGATGTGCATAAAGAAGTTTTTCAACACACACAATGATGCAAAAGTCGGTATGTATTCACTTGGAGGGGTCACTGAATAAAGATTTATAATTAGTATCATGGCAACTATTTTAATTCAGTTATGTATTTTTTATTAATTTAAATATACAAAATATGTCTAATACATATATTCTCATATATTTATACATATATGGTCATCAATCAAGAAGAATCCAAGATAAAAGTATCGATTAACAAGCTACATACACCGAGCTTTAACATTTGTGTTTATATCAATATAAATGGGAACCTTTAAACATAGAAATAAAAAAAAGGAAATAAAAAATTTTAGCAGTCAATTTATAGTCATTGACTAGTCGGCTGATTATTCGGTCAGTTGGTTGGATTGGATCAATTACTTGGTTAGATTGCATATTGACTGGATGGAGAGTATTCATCCGATGACCCTCGGTACCACATATTCTGACCAGATATTTGGTCTGTCGTACGACCATTGCAGCAATACGTGCACCTTAATGGTAAACACCCTTTTTCCTTTTTAAAAATTTGGGTGAGGTGTAGAATCTAAAAAGGTCGAGTTTTATTGGAGAGAATGAAATCGATGGATGATTAAGTGTTTGGAAAATGTGTTGAGTTAGGTTAGTGGAAGGAGGGGAAAGAGTTAGAATTTAAGTTGGATAATAGGCAAAGAGAAGTACTTTGGAGGATTTGGACATGCGAGTAGAGTGTAGATTGATTAAGCTCATACGGAATGGTGACGATAAGATGTTGAAGGGAATGACATGTTATGGACATCCTCTCCTCTGGCCGAAGCTTCGTCATAGGGGGGGGGCTCTCATGGGCCAAAACCGATCGCTGAGGAGTCCCGCGATGATATGGCTTCAGATGTCGACTCTTCGAAGAGATCTTACAAGCGGTACAGAAGAAGACGAAGCGCTCGCTCGCGATCAAGGGAGCACCACTCGTGCCAGTCCTTCGAGGAGGCGATGGCGGAAGCAGCGGGAGTGGTGCCTTCACGGGGCTTCAAGAAGGTTACTAAATGAAGATTCTCTCCTGGAATGTTAGGGGCATGGGGGATGCGGCTAAGAGGAAAATCTTGGGGACCAGATTCAGAGAGTGGGGGTGCGACGCCGTTCTCCTACAGGAAACCAAGTTGGCCTCTCTGGATGATGATGTTTGGCGCTCTCTCGCGGCGGGGGATCTTGATGAGTTCTCTGCTCTTCCTGCGTCTGGGACTGCTGGCGGTTTGCTTATCGCTTGGAAGTCATCTCGGTTCTCCCTTGTCTTCGCTATGAAGGGCAGCCACTCTGTCTCCGTTCTGCTCACCAGGAAGGAGGACTCTCAATCGTTCGTTTTATCCTGCGCCTACGGCCCTTGTGATGCGGCTAGCAGGAAGGAGCTTTGGGATGAGCTTCGTAGCATCTCGCTGGACAACGTGGGTTTGCCTTGGCTTATTGGGGGAGATTTTAATGTCACGCTGCGATCGTCGGATAGGCCACGGTCCAGGGGTGGCTCTGACCCGGGCTCGGCGGAGTTCGCGGAATTCGTCAACGACCTGGCCATGCAAGACTTAACGGCATCGGACGTCAGGTTCACTTGGAGGAACTCTTCATCGAAATCGTGCATTGACAGGTTTCTAGCGTCGATGGCTTTCATGGAGCTTTTCCCTTTGGCGATGGTCCTCTCTCGACCTCACGCTTTCTCCGACCACACTCCCATCATATGGGAGTCCGAGGTGTCTTCTACGGTGGGAGGGTTCTTCAGGTACGAGAGGTGCTGGTTGATTGAGGAGGAATTCCGTGAGCTGGTGTCTTCCTCTTGGGAGAAGGCTTGCGAGGGTCGATCGGCGGTGGTTAGGTTTCGGAAGAAGCTCGAGCGTCTCGACACGAACTCCTCCTTTTTTCACAGAACGGCTTCAAACAGGAAGCGGTCAAACCTGGTTCGCTCCATGTCAGTTGGGGGGCGCGAGGTGGTGGGTGAGGACGCGATTGGGAATGCGGTGGCGGATTACTTTAGGGTCTTCTCTTCGGTTCGTTTGCCTAGACGCTGGCGCTGGTTGGGGGAGGATGTTCCTACCCTTTCCTCCGCGCATTGTGCGGAGCTGATCCGCGGCTTCTCCATCGACGAATTAAAGGCTGCTGTACGGGATCTCAATGTCGATGCCTCGCCAGGCCCCGATGGCTTCCCTATATCCTTCTACAAGGATTTTTGGGATGTGGTGGGCCAGGATGTTTGGGAGGTTGTCGTGGAATTCTCTTCGGGAAATCTTGGCTTCGATGGGATTAATAGGGCTCTTATTGTTCTAATTCCGAAATCCCAATCTCCAACGGCTATTGATGACTATCGCCCTATTGCAATCTCGAATGCTCTGTACTTGATTGTTGCGAAAGTGCTTGCGAGGAGATTGGCGGTACTTCTAGATTTTCTGATTCATCCTTCGCAGGTGGCTTTCATCCCCGGTCGCTCGATCTCCGATGTGTCGGCCCTTGCGTCTGAGATGGTTGAAAGCTGGGTCAGACAAGAGAAACGCGGCTTTCTCTGGAAGGTCGACTTCGCAAAGGCTTATGACTCATTGGACTGGAGCTTCCTTTGGTCTGTGTTGCGTGCCCGCGGATTCCCAAATATTTGGATCTCCTGGATGCGTCGATGTGTTTCTACGGCATCCTTTTCGATCATGTTGAATGGGCGTTTCGTTGGTAGCCGGTTTCAACCAAGGAGGGGTGTACGACAGGGGTGCCCCCTGGCACCCATGCTCTTCGTCATTGCCGCTGACGTTCTCCCGAGAATGGCGGATCGGGTGATCGCGAGGGGCTTCTCATCTGGCTTCTCGTGTAACTTCAGCAACTGTCCTACACTTCAATATGCGGACGACACAATCGCCTTCATTGAGGGGGGTCTGGAGGAGGTTAAAGGAATGGCGGTCACCTTCGACATCTTTAGCGACCTCTCGGGGTTACGAATCAACCACTCAAAATCGAAGGTGATCCCTTTCGCTTGGGATGATCGTTATGCGGCGGCTTGTGGCATGACTCTGGGATGCTCCCCCTCTACTCTTCCAATCGATTACCTGGGCCTGCCACTTGGCGCGAGAAGGACGAGATTGTCCCATTGGAGCAGGATCATTGATAAGGCGGAGAGAAGACTTACTGGTTGGGGTGCGGCGATGCTTTCCAGGGGTGGGCGTCTCGTGCTCATCAGGTCGGTTCTGGCGGCCATTCCTATCTATTTTCTGGCGAATTGGTCCATTCCGGTGGGGATCAGGAGGAGGCTCGAGGGCCTTATGCGGACATTTCTTTGGGGAAGAAGGGGCTCCGCTTCGCGGGGCATCCATCTGGTGGCCTGGAAGGATGTGGCGAAAAGGAAGTGCGACGGTGGGCTCGGGATTCGGAGCCTGGATCTGGTAAACGATGCTCTCATGCTTAAATGGGTCAACAAACTTTGGGGTACCGCCTCTGGCTTCTTCCCCTCTATGCTACGTGGTATTCTCTCCATCGGGGTGGACATGTTGCGAGATGCTGACGCCGCGCGTTCTGGGACGCCTTTTTGGAGGGGAATCGCCTCGGCGGCTAGGCGGTTCTCTCATCTGTTCAAGCGGGTGCTGGGTGATGGAAACTCCTTCCTCTTTTGGCACGACGCGTGGGCGGGGGACGCCACTCTCGGTAGCTCCTTCCCTCGCCTCTGTGCCTTGGCGGCGAACTCGGGTGCTTCGGTAGCTTCCGCTTGGGATGGGGGCGGCTGGTTCCCATGCTTTGCGGCAAACCTCTCCGACGATCGCTTCGATGACCTCTTGCGTCTCCTGCACCAGCTTAGGGATGCGCCAACACCTTCCAATGGAAGGGATCACTGGATCTGGCGTGGCGGCGCTTTCTCCGCGAGGCGGGCTTTCAAGATCATCTCCCATCAACCAAACTCCGATCGTACCTCACTTTGCAATGATCTGGGATGGCTGTGGACCTTAAATTTGCCGGAAAAGGTGGCTTTCTTCTTGTGGCTACTGCGCCGCGGTAGGGTATTGACCCGGGATAGGTGTGCTATGTTCTTATCGGGGGATGGCTCCACGGATTGCGTATTGTGTTCCGGCGAGTTGGAGACCTTGCAACATCTGTTCTTCTGTTGTCCGTGCTCTACCTCCATTTGGGAGGGCCTCAATGTATCTTGGGTGGATGTGTCTTCGGCCGAATCGTTCTGGATCACCTTGCGCTCTCGTGCGGATCGTCAAAGACGGGAGCTGCTCCGCCCCCTTGCTTGCATCTGGGCCTTATGGCTCGCTAGAAACGCCAAGATCTTCAGGGGCCAAAGATTTTACAGGGAAAACGTTTTCGCGCATGTGGAATTACTTTTGAATGAGTGGTTGCTGCGGTGACGCTATAGTCGGGTGTGGTGACTGGGATTGTGGACTGTGATTTAGACAGGGATCCTCTTGATCCCGGGTGCTTGGTATCACATTGTACCTCTCTCCCCATCTCCCTCTTCTCGCTTTTTAATAAAATTGGGGCGAACACCACCACGTGTCTCCCCCGAACCTTTCTGTGTTCAAAAAAAAAGAAAAGATCGCGGGAGGCTAGGATGTCGGCAAAGAAGGAGGCGGAGGCCGTCGTTGCCGAGCTGTATGCTTTGGAAGGGCTGAGGGAGCTCTGCGCTGAGGAGCTGGCCTCCAGGAAGGCGGCGGTGGCTGCGGTCGAAAGGGAGGAAAGGAAAAGGATGGTGGAGTGGCGCCAGCGGGCGAAGCTGAAATGGATCAAGGAAGGAGACGCAAATTCTTCCTTCTTTCACAGGGTTGCTTCAAACAGGAGGCGGTCAAGCTTGATTCGATCGATGTCGATCGGGGGTCGCGAGGTGGAGGGCGAGGAGGCGATTGGGAATGCGGTGGCTGACTACTTCAGGGACTTCTCTTCGGTTCTTACGCCTCGTCGCTGGTGCTGGCTGGGGGAGGATGTCTCGAAGCTCTCGTCCGCACGTTGTGAGGAGCTGATTAAGGCGATCTCCATTGACGAAGTCAAGGGTGCTGTCTGGGACCTTAATGCCGATGCCTCGCCTGGTCCCGATGGCTTCCCGATTGTTTTTTATAAAGATTTCTGGGAGGTGGTGGGGTCCGAGGTCTGTGAGGTAGTGGCAGAGTTCTGTACTGGAAACTTGGGCTTCGATGGGATCAATAGGGCTCTTATTGTTCTTATCCCTAAATCTCAATCTCCTCATGCCATTGAAGAATTTCGACCGATTGCTATTTCAAATGCTTTATACTTGATTGTTGCGAAAGTGCTGGCGAGAAGGCTTGCGGTGGTGCTGGATGATCTGATTCATCCCTCGCAGGTGGCGTTCATCCCTGGTCGCCTGATCTCTGATGTCACGGCTCTTGCATCCGAGATGGTCGACAGCTGGGTGAGGCGTGGGAAGCGGGGCATTCTTTGGAAGGTGGACTTCGCAAAGGCGTATGACTCCTTGGACTGGAAATTCCTCTGGTCGGTGCTGCGGGCTCGTGGCTTTCCAAATATTTGGATCTCCTGGATGCGCCGATGTGTTACCACGGCATCCTTCTCTATCTTGCTAAATGGCCGCTTCGTTGGTAGTCGCTTCCAGCCCAGGAGGGGTGTTCGGCAGGGGTGCCCTTTGGCACCCATGCTTTTCGTAATAGCCGCTGATGTACTTCCAAGGATGGCGGATAGGGTGATCACGCAGGGCTTCTCCTCGGGGTTCTCCTGCAACTACAAGAATACTCCAACTCTCCAGTATGCGGACGACACCATCGCATTCATCGAGGGGGGTTTGGAAGAGGTCAGAGGGATGGCGGTGACTATGACCATCTTTAGTGAGCTCTCGGGGCTCCGGATTAACCAATCCAAATCAAAATTGATCCCTTTCGCTTGGGACGAACGGTCTGCGGCGGCGTGCGGCGTGCTTCTGGGATGCCCCCCTTCTTCTCTCCCTATCGATTATCTGGGTCTTCCGCTGGGCGCGAGAAGGTCGAGATTGACCCATTGGAAAGGGGTGATGGACAAGGCGGAGAGAAGACTTGCTGGATGGAGCGCGGCTATGCTCTCCCGAGGAGGTCGACTCGTGCTTATTAGGTCGGTCCTGGCCTCTATTCCCATTTATTTTTTTATCGAACTGGGCTTTACCGGTGGGGATCAAAAGGAGGCTGGAGGGCCTTATGCGGAATTTTCTTTGGGGAAAAAGGGGTCCCGCGTCGCGGGGCCTACATCTTGTGGCTTGGAAGGAGGTGGCGAAAAGGAAGTGCGATGGTGGGCTCGGCATTCGAAGGCTGGATCTCGTCAACGACGCACTGATGCTTAAATGGGTCAACAAACTTTGGGGTAGCGCCGTCGGGTTCTTTCCCTCTATGCTTCGGGAAGTTCTTTCGATCGGGGTGGACATGCTGCGGGACGCTGTCTCTCTGCGCTCTGGAACCCCTTTCTGGAAGGGGATCGCCTCGGCGGTTAGACGATTCTCTCATCTGTTCAAGCCGGCCTTGGGGGATGGCACCGCTTTTCTGTTTTGGCGCGACGCCTGGGCGGGGGACACCCCTCTCGGTAACTCTTTTCCACGTCTCTGTGCTCTGGCTTCTGAATCTAGCGAGTCGGTGGCTTCAGCTTGGAGCGGGGACGACTGGTTCCCTTCCTTTGCTGGAAACCTCTCCGACGAGCGTTTTGAGGATTACCTGAACCTCCTGCGGCGGCTTAGGGATGCGCCGAAGCCCTCCACTGGCAGGGATCACTGGGTTTGGCGCGACGGCGCATTCTCTTCGAGACGGGCGTTCAAGGTGCTCTCGCAACAACACACCCCTGTCCGAAACATCCTTTGTAAGGATCTTGGCTGGCTGTGGCGCATAAATTTACCGGAGAAGGTGATCTTCTTCCTCTGGCTCTTGAGGCGTGGGAGGGTCCTGACACGAGATAGATGTGCAAAGTTTCTCTCGG
Organism: Ottelia alismoides; assembly: GCA_037367405.1. Lineage (NCBI taxonomy): Eukaryota > Viridiplantae > Streptophyta > Magnoliopsida > Alismatales > Hydrocharitaceae > Ottelia > Ottelia alismoides. Next base: position 1,407,682 of record JAZKJV010001141.1, read on the forward strand.
GGGCTGACTCCCTGGACCGTGTGTTGTGTGGAGGCGATGGGGAGACTTTGCAACACCTTTTCTTCCGTTGTCCGAGCTCTGCCACAATCTGGGAGGACATCAATGTGGCTTGGGTAAACGCATCTTCGGCCGACTCGTTTTGGGACTCTATGCGCTCAAGTGTTGATCGGCCAAGGAGGGAGTTGCTTCGCCCCTTCGCTTGCATTTGGGCGCTTTGGCTCGCCAGGAACGCGAAGATTTTCAGAGGTCAAAGGTTCTACAAGGAGAATGTTTTAGCACACGTTGATATGCTTTTGAGTGACTGGCTCCTCATGTAGTGCTGTGGCCGTGTGTTGTTAGAATTTCATTTTGAGCTGGGGCCTCGCCCGGGATCCACTCGATCCATGGTGTTTGTATTTCTTCTCTTCCTCCTCCTCTACTTCGTTGGTTTTTAATAAAATTTGGGGCGAACACCACGACGTTTCTCCCTCGAAATGCTTTGGTTTCAAAAAAAAATAATGGCAATGTTAACTACACTGGGAATTTAGGTAAATGGAGTTTTGATGCGAAATGACACGAATTGTTTATTATCCATTTATTTTAAGTAGTAATCATTTGCCTTTCCATGTGTAATCCCTAAAATGGATGAAGGGGTTTGACTACAATAGGAAGCCGACAACCATTATTAACAAACTTACTCGAGTATCTCCTATGCACAAGGCGAGAGCCCTTCTTGAAAGCGATCAACCTTTTGCATAATGCTGGCAGGCTGCCTGCTTTAAGTCCAACCTCATAGTAGCCGACCCCTCTACTTCCAATTTTAACCGGAGAGAAATCACAAGTTCTCTAAATCCCTCATCCATCATCCAACAATGCTCAAATCTAAAGTAGGAAGAGGAACCTCTCCCGCTGCCTGTGTCCAAGCGCGAAGTGTATGCACCAACCTCAATCCAGGAAACAAGGTAAAATATGCCATGCCAAACATTTCCAGAGCCTAAACAAACAATAAGAACCCGATCAATCCACGAAGCATTCACCTTCTACGCACCAAGTAAAGATCTAATCGTTGTTCTCTTCTTTGGCTGACCCAATCCTCACACATTTTATGTAACAAATTTCACTGCGGCACCAGAGGTGATACTCTCACCACATGTACCCCTCTTTGTGAGATTGCCTACTCAAACAACACCTTTGCCCGACTCCCTCTTGTCAAGTTTGCCACTTCAACATTCGATCTTGTCCCCTCATTGTCCTTCATGCTGTTCGGTCCGAGCCCACCACTCATCTCATTCTCGACCTGCATCGAAACAAGCACCTCCAATGACCTCTCCTCCTCGTCCCTGAAACTGACTAAAGCCTTCCTTTTGTGTACACGCTTAAGTTGCCTCGTCTCCCAAGCTAACCCATCTACTCGATGCCTCTTTCTAGATAACATCACCATTTCATGCAATAAAATGTCCTCCTTCGAGCACCTCATCAACACTTCCTGTACCGAATACCCTTTCCCCTTCGAACGACAAGATCCTTGAAGGATACGGGAAAATCCTCAAGCGCATCACAGAAGCGTGATGATCGCATCGAATGCAATCGGGAGCGACTAGTCGCACTAGTTGCTCGATGCAACGGAAATTAATTTTTTTTATGTGACAAAACCACATGATCCAAGAACACTTCTTGGATCGTTTCGTCTAAACCACAAACAAGTAATAGGATTACCTCTTGAAGCGTGGTTGCGATCGAGTCTCTAAACGAAGAGACCTTCTGTCTCAAGTCCGATCCGTCGGAGGAGACGCCTGCGAGCGTGGAGATGAATCGCGTGCTCCTCGCAATTCATGTTGATGATGCAAGCGGCGGATCTCCTGATCTCGTCACACGAGATCCAACATCTTCTTCACGAGCGAGACACACCGAAGGAGATGGAGATCCACGAGTATATGATCCAGCATCATAACGACGATGCTGCGTCGATGACGACTCTCACAATGGCTCCATGGTGGACGACCATAAGAGAGAGATGGAGAGAGGCACATGACGTATAGAGAATAAGAGAGAGAGAGAGACTCGTTGAGTCAGTGTAAGTTGAAGAGCAAGGCAAGCCTCTTCTTATATAGGGTGTTGGGAGTTCATGGATCCCAATCCATGGACAACACACAATCAATGGTTGAGATTGATTTGTGTTTCTTTCAATGGCCATAATCTTGTTGTGAAAAACACAACAACAATTAATTTAATTTAATTTAATATATATCGATAAATCAATATATTTAAATTCAAATCAAATCAATTAATTATCCTTGGAGATAATGAGGAGATGAACCATATCCCCTAAAAATAGGGGACGACCACTCTTCTCATGAGATCTCATTATCTCATAATATATCTCTAAAATTTACAACAACAATTGTTGTAAATTATTTCACAAATATAATTCACAATTATCTTGTGAAATATTGCAGTCATGCCATTAAAAACATGTGAATCACATTCACATCCCAAAACAAAATGTAAATTATATTTCAATTAATCATCTAATGTGAATTAAATTCACATTAATAATTAATTAACAAATATAAATCACAATATGCTCTCTCTTATATATTATAAATCACATTTATAATATATATGATTAATATGGATAGTGCTATCCACATTATTCATATCCATGATAATTAAATCACATTTAATCATCTTGGATCTCTTTTCTCATGTGCCAAAATAATATGAATCACATTCACATTATTCACATCTTTGATAATTAAATCACATTTAATTATCTTAGATATCTCTCCTTATAATATGAGTCAAATTCATATTATCCATGATAATTAAATCACGTTTAATTATCAATTTTCTCGATGCTTGGATACTTATATCAACAATGAAATTATCCATGAACTCTTTCAAGGATAATGCGCTCCGCGGATACTTGGAGATAAGGACATAGCGATTGTATTGTTCCGCGTATAGTGACTTGGATATTGAGATCACATCTCAAAACCAGATCTCGGGCCTCCCATAGATGCTTGATTAAATCTAGACCGCAAATCTAATCTTCTCATTGTATCTGAATCACATTCAGATCAATGTCCAACGTTTGGACCAAGATCAGATTACTTCTCTACTGAGAGGAGTCACTAAAATCCAGACCCGTTTCATCACTTCCTAGGAATGGAAGCGTCATGGTTATACAATCGTTTATGATCACATCACCCTCAGGTATTCCCAATACCTGTACATCCTGCATACTGGAAGACCCAGAATAAACCCGAAGTATTAGATCAACTTTGTACTGTGTACTTCAGGGTTTTATCAGTAAGTTTCTCATTTGATCATTGGGAGTCGGTATCGATCATATACTTTCCAAAAGCATATATCATACCTAGGTCTTGATCATATACTTTCCAAAAGTATATATCAAACCTAGAAATTCAGTCAAACTTCCAAATCGAGACGACCATGCACGGAATTTGATTCTTCCCAATATCTCATGAGCGAGCTCATGTCTTCCGGTTCAATAGTGAACCTGTATGATCCCTTTGAGAGATCGTATTACTCATATGCCCTTATATGCACACCAACGCGCCGGTGTATAGACCTTGGTTAGGTCATCAACCTATTGGTTTGCCAAATGTACATACTCTGACATATAGTAACACATCTGTCTCCGGTCAGAGGATGCATGCCTATATCGTGACAACATATGACATAGGACTTTGGTTATCTCGATCTCGTTAAGTCAACTCTTTGACCTAACTAATCTGACACCTCCGAATCTCTATTTCTATGCAGATGACCTGCATCAAGAGGGCAGTCAGATATCAACGTATGTGAGAAAGGATTGCCATCTCCTACTCAGGCTGGAGATCACATCTTAACAATCATTTGACGTTGCTTGATGAATCCTCAATCTAACTCTTTAGATATTCATCCAAGCACCAGCCTCTATGATTCAATGATTGAATCAACAACTGTATGATCATTAAGATAGCCATGGTACATAACCCTAATTGTACTAAGGGACCTATTATGCAAATTAGTTATTCTTCATTTCGGATCAAGGAATGATATTCGCAATAACATTTATTGCATAATGGCTCGCTGTGGGCTCGCATGTCCAACAATCTTGCCACCGACCTCCTTGGCACAATGACATCCACACCCGGCTGAAACCCTCCCCTTAAAAGTGCATCCTCAGTCCTCCTATCCTTCGCTACTAATGGAACCCCAACGCCAACACAACACCATCAACACCCCAATACAAGGCTTTCAGACCAGGTGTAGATGTACCGAGTATGGACGCCGAATACAAGGATGCGATTGGTCTCGTTCCATAAGCATCAAGCGCCAAATGCATAGGAATCACGACTTTTGCACCAACCGTGAAAGGGCCAGCGTGAACCGAAGCCGAGACACCCCCCCCACTCGGATTTAGTCCAAAATCAATCCAGATAGAACCTCCTCCTTCGAAAAATGAACATACGAAGCCTTAAGAGGGTATCGTGGTGCATCGAACCCGAAACTACATCAGAGGATCCAACCAATACCACTATCAAGAATGATTTCACAATGTTAGGGTTTTTAGCGCGATTGACGCTCAAAACCTTGTCCCTTCCAGCAAATTGCATAACTTTTGGATTCTTCACTACAATCATCTCCTCCCAAGATCTTGCGAGTGCCATCGGGCACCTCTCGAGGACAACAACTTCCCTGCCAACCTCGTAGGCGATGGAATCTTGCTCAATAACACCAACCACAACTGCATGGACCTCCTCCCAATCTTTAACTCTACGCGTAAGGGTGACAACAACCTGGCACTCATCATCAACCCTGACCACCAAGCCCTCACCGACCTTGAAATCACTACAATAGATCTCGACTACATCCTCGATATGCGCAAGGGCTTCGCTGAGAACCTCCCACCTTTGTCTATACAAGGGAACCCCACTACCCTCACCCTCCAAGTCAGCCCTAAGCTTGAAACACCAAAAAAGTACCAAGGTCTCCGCCAGCTGATGGAACCCATTGACTTCAACATGAGACAACCTTCTAGAAGGTCACCTAGAACCTCCTTCAAACCTCTAGCAGACAAACCCTGAATGCACAACAGATCTCCAGACATCCATATGGCATCAACAGGGGTATCAAATCCCTTTGCATCATCCAACCACTCTTGAAGTTCTCAGATCCTCCACACACCCTTCACCAATAATGACACCATCCTGCAATTGTTCCAAATCCGCCTCCTTTGACCCCAATCACAGCAAGGTAGTAACACTCACATCCGACAAAACGTTGCCCATTGTCTTTTTCTTCACCCACATCTCACGTTCCAAACAGTCCTGCCTCCCGTGGCCTATTTTGCAGATGAGCACACCTTGGGAAGATGGTTTGTGATGCTGCAACAAAGCACCATGAGCCTGCCTTCAGACCCCTCGAGGATCACTACATCCGCTTTCTCGAAGTGCCCCAAGTCACCTCCAGCTCCATGCGCCTCCATCGCCACTTATTCCATCTTTTTGTCTTCATCCTCAAGAAACCCTAGGTTGACAGTGGCCCTCTCCTCCCTGCTTCCGCTTTCGCTCTCCATCAATAACCTCTTTTTTTAATTTTTTTTACTTCTTCATTCAACGCTAATTAGCAACCTCCATCAACAATCCCCGTTTTCTTTCATGAAATAATTCTTGAAGTGCAATCTTCTCTTTTTTTTTTCAAATCTTCATTCATTTATTTATTAATAGTTGCCTCATTTCTTTCTTTTTTTACACTTTCCCTTTTTGCTTAACTAGTAGTCGATTCATTTTTTCAAACTGTGGCCGATTGGCTTAAAAATAACTAGAAATTTTATCCTTACTTGTTTCAAACAAAATAAAACAAAGGCAAAATGGCCAATAGTGTAGTTCCTTAAGAAAGCAAGCAAGAAGGGTACCTGATTGCATGGCATATTGTTCCTCTCCGTGGAAATAGGGTTACACGATGATCCCATCTTCACACTGTTGGAAAAAGACTTCGATACTATTCAGAGAAACCCTAGGCTCTCTTATATAGGGAGAGACCTTAGGGGTAAATTACAGAGAGGTCTACCAAAGATAAGAAAATATCAAGAAAGATACATAAATAGATAATAATGCTACGAACTATTTCTACACTCCCCCTCAAGGTGGAGCATAGATATCTATCATGCTCAGCTTGGATGAACATCTCTGAAAAGGTCCTCTGAGCAGTGGCTTGGTGAATACATCTGCAGTCTGATCTCCTGATCTTACATGTGCAGTAGATATCAATCCTCTCTGGATCAAGTCCCTAGTGTAATGGCAGTCAACTTCAATATGCTTGGTCCTTTCATGGAAAGCTGGATTATTGGCAATGAACAACGCTGCCTGATTGTCACACTGAAGTTTCATTGGTAGAGACACCGCTACATGTAGATCTTCTAGTACTGAACGAACCCACATCATTTCCGTGCTGGCTTGAGTCACAACCCTATATTCGGATTCAGCACTGGACCTTGCCACAACAGTTCGTTTCTTGCTTTTCCAAGAAACCAAAGAGTCTCCAACAAACATTGCGAACCCTGAGGTTGATTTTCGATCCTTAGGGCATCCTGCATAATCTGCGTCATGGCCTCAAATTTCAGCGAAATTCGGTCGAATTTCTGTCGAATATCGATATCCAGTCGAAATCGAAATTCGACCGAAATGACCGAAATATGGGGGTCCTAGTACAAAAAATGACCGAAATGACCGAAATTTCGGTCGAAATTCCACCGAAATTCCATCGAAATTCTGTTTCGGTCGGTACTGAAATGGTGACCGAAACCGACATTTAGGGCCTTGGCGTCTGCACACGCTGAGATAGATAAGTCTGTGCCCTTTCTGAATAGCAGCCCTGACCCTGGAGAAGACGTCAGATACCTCAGTATCATGTGTATAGCATCCATGTGAACCTGTCTTGGCTGCTCCATAAATTGGCTCACCCTGCTAACTGCAAATTGAATGTCTGGACGAGTTATGGTAATGTAGAGGAGTTTTCCCACCATTTCTCTATATCTCCTCTTATCTACTTCATCAGTATCACCATCATACAACTTCATGCTAGGGTCCATGGGAATACTTGATGGTTTGCACCCATCCATGCCAGTCTCAATCAGGAAGTCTGTAATGTACTTCCGTTGGGTCATCACCAAGCCTTGTGCATTCCTTGCAAATTCCAACCCCAGAAAATATCTTAGGGTTCCAAGATCCTTTATAACGAATTGACGACCTAGGAATGCCTTCGCCCTCTCTATGCCCTGAACATCGTCTCCTGTGACAAGAATATCATCCACATAGACCATAATGACAACCGTACCTGCCGATGACTTCTGGACAAACAACGAATGATCGGCATTTGACCTCTTGAATCCCTGTCTCTCAATCAGGTTGGACAGCTTCTGGAACCATGCTCTCGGACTCTGTTTGAGGCCATATATAGCCTTGTGAAGTCTACAAACCATGTGCTTCTCCCCCTCAGCAGTAAACCCAGGTGGCTGCTGCATGTAGACTTCCTCCTGTAAGTCCCCGTACAAAAAGGCATTCTTGACATCTAGTTGAGATATACTCCAATCACGGATCACATCAACAGATAGGAGAATACGAAGAGTAGAGTGTCTCGCCACTGGAGAAAATGTATCCATGTAATCCACACCATAGGTTTGTGTAAACCCACGGGTGATCAAGCGTGCTTTGTACGTATCCAACGTGCCATCTGCATGATATTTGACTGTGAAGACCCATTTACAGCTTACAACGGATGCATCAGAAGGTGCAGGGAACAAAGACCATGTGCCGCGAGATTGTAAGGCCCTCATCTCTTCTTCCATTGTTAATCTCCAGCAATCATTCTTCAAAGCTTCCTGGTATGTCCGTGGTATATCCACGGAAGACAAGGCGGTGGCAAATCTCTGAAAATCACCAGTGAGGCGGTGAAAAGACACCTGTGAAGCAAATGGATAAGAGGTACATTGCCTCTTCTGCTTCCGAATAGCAATCGGAACATCAAGATCATCATCTGCTGTACTGGATGGGCTAGTGTCTGCCTGTACTGAAGGATCCTGCACATGTACCATACCTGACCCGTCAGTAGAAATGCCATCTGGACATACCTGAGGCGTGATGATTGGCTGCTGTGTAGTCTGAGCAGGACCTGACCGACGTGTATAGAATTTAGGTAACGATGATATGATAGGCCGTGGAATGAGTGGAGGCGGAGGTGGTGGTGGTGGTGATGCTGGCGTGGGGACAAGCACAGAGGACGACTCAGGTGTACTCAATGTAGGTGGTGAAGGAACATAAATATCATCAGTGGTAGTGGATGGTACCATTCTGTCACCCGCAGGAGAAAAATACATGACCGACTCAAAGAAAGTGACGTCAGCACTCACAAAGTACCTCTTAGTCACAGGATCATAACACCAGTATCCCTTCTGAGTTCTGGAATAACCAACAAAGACACACTTGATTGCTCTAGGAGAGAGTTTGTCAAGTCCAAGAGATAAACGATGAACGGAAGCCACAATACCGAAGACACGTGGAGTCAGTGAAAATAACTCCTTGTCTGGAAAAATAAGAGAGATAGGTATCTTGTCACCAAGAACAGAGGATGGCATTCGGTTAACTAGATAACATGCAGTAAGAACAGCATCGCCCCAGAATGAAATAGGAGCACAACTCTGAATCAAAAGTGTTCGAGTAATATCCAAGAGATGGCGATGCTTTCTTTCCGCCACACCATTTTGTTGTGAGGTATATGCACAAGTGGTTTGGTGAATAATACCCTTTGATAACAGAAATAAAGAGAGTGAACGTGTACAAAATTCAAGGGCACTATCCGTCCGAACATATTTGACAGAGGAAGAAAAAACATTGTGCACTTCATTAAGCAAATTCTTAATCACATCTCCTGCTTCAGATTTATTTTTCAAAAGAAAGACCCATGACACACGAGAGAAATCATCCACTACCACAAGATAAAACTTGTGCCCCTGATGATCGAGAACACGACTCGGATCCCATATATCTGTAACAACTCAAAAGGGGAGCTACTGCTCCGACTCGGACGGCTTGGGAAGCTCGACCTGTGATGCTTTCCCAACTGACACGCTTCGCAACGAAAGGACGAACTAGGAGAGATCTGGGGCAAAAGGTGGCACATTTTCTGAAGCGGAAGGTGACCAAACCGAAGATGCCAAATGTACGGAGAGACTGGTCCAGCAGAATGAGAGGAGACGCCAGCATAGGAATCCCGAACCAGTCTATATAAACCATTCTGCTCAGAGCCACAACCAATCACCTTGCCCGTGATTATGTCCTGAAAAATGAGAGAAGACGGGTCAAATATAGCACGACAATTCAAATCCTCCGTAATCTGACTAATAGATAGCAAATTCATTGAGAACTCAGGAGCATGTAAGACGTTCTGTAGCTGCATAGTGGAGGATAGGAAGACCTCCCCCTGTCCAACCAGGGGCGAATGGGTACCATCTGCTATCTGCACTGAACGGCCGGGAGGAATGTCCCTGTAGGCCTGTAATCTACCTCTATCTCGACAGAGATGATGCGTGGCTCCGGAATCTATAACCCAGTCAGATATATCATGAGGTGTTGTGAAAGCAGTAGATCTACCTGAGGTGCTCGCAGCAGCGGATGAACTGGCAGAGGTAGTGGCAGCAATATCTGAAGAGCTACCCAACGAATCAGCAGATGAATGTGGCATAATATCTCGGAGACGAGCCACAAGTTCGTCAAATCGACTATCTGCAGTAGAGGATAAGGGAGACTGAGAATGCTCTGCAACACGTGCCAATGCGGGGAATCCATGCTTAAAGTAGCATGTCTCCTCTGAGTGTCCTGTAGGGTGACAATAGGAGCATGTCTGACTGAAGCGACCACCCCTTCCCTGGGGTCCACGGCCACGTCCACGACCACGACCAGAGTGCGGTCCACCTCTCCCACGCGAGACTGTCATTGCTGATGGGGGTGGAGTAGAAGAGCTGGAGGAGACTGGAATGCGACTGAGCCTTCTGTAAACCTCCTCCACTGGAGGAATAACTGCATCAATTAGGATCTGAGACCGAGCGGCATCATACTCAGGATCAAGAGCCGCTAGTAGAACATCCACCATGGTGGCGTTCCGAAACGTCTTCTGTTGTTCTGGAGTAGCAGTGAGTGGAATGGTACTGTATAACTTCTCAAACATCCCTCGTAGGGATGTGTATAGGGAATGGAGAGGTCTGCCACTCTGCTTCATTGTGAAAATGTCATGCTGAAGCTGTAACATCTTTGTCTCGTTTCGCACCTGCGAATATGTAGTGGCGAGAATGTCCCACATTGCCTTGGCAGTGGGCTGATGGAGGACATCATTGGCAATCTCCATCGTCAATGTACTGGACAACCAGACCTTCGTGTAAGCGTCGTCAGCCTCCCATGAGGCATATATCCCTGTCTTCTCTGCAGGCTCATCCTCGGTAAGAATGTGTTTCTTACCATTAGACTTCATGAGACTCATGAACTGCATAGCCCAGAGCTCATAGTTAAACCCGTCCATCTTCACTATTGGCGCAGGACCTTTGAATGCGCCGGTGGAGGGCATATCGACTTTCGATTCTGACATATTGCCGCTTGGAGAAGAACAAGGGGTTATAGACACAATGATGATGAATGTCTACACCAACTTCATCGGATTTGAGTGCGTATGTAGACGTTACGCACTCAAACCCATATATCGGACGAGTAGAGTGCTAGGGCACGCCTTGGAGAAGGCTTACATCCCTTGAAAGGACTGGTTGGGCGATCGGCTGGGATCTACGGCGACACACGGGGGGCCGCAGGCGGTGGGGAGGACCGTCGGGGACCCGCAGACAGCGGGTGGTGGTTGCCGGCGGTGACTGGGACCGTCGGGAGTCGCTGGCGGTGGGCTGGAGGCACCGGCAAGGTGCTGGCGGCGAACAGGAGACGCCGCTGGAGAGGTGCTCGGCCTAGGGCTAGGCGCGCGAGAGCCCTGGAGAGAGAGGGAGGCAGGTGGGGAGGGGTGGGGCGGCGGGTGGAGAGCCCTAGGGCGGCTCTGATAGCATGTTGGAAAAAGACTTCGATATTATTCAGAGAAACCCTAGGCTCTCTTATATAGGGAGAGACCTTAGGGGTAAATTACAGAGAGGTCTACCAAAGATAAGAAAATATCAAGAAAGACACATAAATAGATAATAATGCTACGAACTATTTCTACTCACACCGTTGCTGAGTTCCTCTCATGATGCCACCTTTGTGGTAGATGCTTGTACGTCGCATGCCATCTCTGTTGTATCTTCTTCACATGCTACCAATCATCACTGCAAAGGGCCATCTTCATGTGGTGCTTGCAACCGTGGTGCCTCATCGTTGTAACCTTCTTGCCTTGTAGGTATCACCTGCGATCATCGTTTCTTTTTTTTCCTCTGATGCATTTGAATCAAGAACCTAATATTTATTATCTAGCACAATCGTGCCAACACACTATGATTGCGGATCCACACATCACCTCGTTGTGATGCCGACACTTGCTTTGATTCACCTTTCGACTTTGAGCTTTTTTCTCAATGCAACTGGATATTAGTTGGTGAAGTTGGTAAAGTTTGGATCTTGTAGAACGATGTTGGATAAAAAACCCAAGTGAGGAAGGTCGTCGGTCGGTGAAACTTAGACCATGATCTCTTGAATCTCAATGGTGATATTATGCGCAAAGTTGTGAGTACACCATCTTTGAAGAACATGAACTTAAGGAACATTGAACACAACAGAATATAATCAAAATAAAATGGAACCGTGAAACGATCTCCTTAGTTTGACTCGCTCTGATACTTTGTGGAAAATTGAATTAAAGATAACAAAAGCAGCAACAAAAGTGCTTAAACATGAATTTAGGTGGTTCTATTAAGTCCCAAAGGACATCTACTCTATGGGAGAAGGGACCCAATGAGATCAAATCTTCTTGTTAGATGTCTCAATAAACACAAGAAATATGAGATTCTTTATATAACCCCACCATCACACCCATATCCCATCACCACACAAGTGGGTTTAAACACTAGAGTTGGATCTATCCATAAGATCCAAATACCCATTCAATTGACTCAATATTTCACTGCTATGAATTCCAAAAAAAGCAGATTCCCTCACCTTCTCCATCAATTTTGATGATATATCGACAGGATATCAGCAATATAAGACAACATTTGAATGGAACATTTTAGTAATATAGGCGAATATATTGGCGATGCGGATGCAAAATCTGCGAAAAAGACAAGGAGCATGATATTGATATGTTGAGGTTGGGAAAAACTATTTCACAAAATTCGATGCAATTTCCTTTCCTCTCCTAGCATTGCCTTTGCCACACCTTCCCTAGCCATTTCCCCCTCGTTGATTGCCACTCTTCTTTGGTTATGCTGTCTCAAACTAACTCTGTGGAATTCCTTGTGTTCTCTCCCTTTCCATTGATAATCAGTCACCTGCAATTCGTCCTTCTTTCCCTACCACAGTTTCCTTCTGCATGACAGTGTGCCACCAAATACTGTCCTATTTCCATGCCATTGTCGATGTTTCCATTCAAATTACACACGCCTCTTCTAATTTTTTTATTTTAATCTGCAATGAAGGTCCATAAATCAAGGAGCATATTATTGCAGAACTCTTTTTTCATCCACCACTAGCCCAATTGCATTTCCTGTGAGGGCAGTTGCATGTCCAAGCTGAGGACATTTGCAGTACTCTGGCATAGTTGTTGTTTACCATAAGTTAGTATGGCATGGCTCTAAATTTGTGCATGTATGTACATTTTAGATTTCATATTCGTGTAAATTAATTGGCATTTTGCAACAATTTTATTGCTTTTGCTGCAGCTGTACGTTCATTTTTTTCAGACATGATGCATTAATAATGATCCACTAAAAATTGGGTATGTGATGCAGAAGTGGAATTAATGGCATATATGTGAAAAATTTCCATCATGTCGACTTGGATGATTTCTAGACCTGAATACCAAAACAATATTTGAGGTGAAAATATGAGGTAGCTTGTACGATTTAGAATTGACATGCTTACAAAGTCTATTTAACTTCTTTGGATTGTTCTGGCCGCTCAAATAACGTTTTCAAATTCAAATTGAATTATTCAATGGCATTCTTTATTCAAATGTGTATTTGAACATGTACCTTTTCAGGTTTCAATGTGGAGACAGTGGAATATAAGAACATCAGCTTTACTGTTTGGGATGTGGGTGGTCAGGACAAGGTATGTTATCCCTCTCTATAACATTTTCTCATAAATACTAGAAGATGCTTAATTGTTTGAAAATTTTATATCAAGGATCTTCATCGAAGTGTTCCTGATATATGTGTTTGCGATTGTATTATGTCCAAATGTTGTGAGCACTGTTAGGGTTCCATGTGACATTTGTTGGTGTGTACTTTCTTTGCATGGGAAATATATCTTGAACCTGACTCAGGTTGAATGTCTCTGCAGTGATTCAAGTTGATCGTTGTTGCAGATTAAACTAGCAGAAACCATGCATAAAGTTAATATATTTGAGGGGACCATGAGGGCTTGTCAGTTGTCACCCTATTTCTATTTGTCTGTACTTATTAGCACTGACTGCTAAGGTCCAGTCATTTTTGGACTTCACTCAAAGGCGAGAACTTGAATAAAGTGCAGAGTTAAAGGAGTTTAAAGCAACTCAAACTTCTACTCTGTGTTTATACAGGGAGTGAACTTGTTGTAAGAATAATAGTGTCCATATTAAATTGCTGCAGAATATTTTTTTGAGTCTAATAATCTTCTCTTTCCTATGGGAGTTGTTTATTTATAATATATCGTGTCATATTTGTCTGCCAGTCCACACACAGAAGATGCAAATCATGAGGGGCGTCTTCTCTTTTGATGATTTTTACTGTGACAGCTTTATGAGAAAAAAAGTCACTACCCTATAATTTTTTTCTAGATTCGTCCACTATGGAGGCACTATTTCCAAAATACCCAGGGCCTCATATTTGTTGTTGACAGCAATGACAGAGACCGTGTAATTGAAGCAAGGGATGAACTTCATAGGATGCTGAATGAGGTATGCAATTGGATTTTCATGTTTTCACCCACATTATTGATGCAAGTTATTGGATAGTTGTTCCATCCAATCAGCAGCCCTTTTGTTCATTCTATATTTATTTATTTGTAAATATTTCTCATTTTATATCAACACCTTTGTTAATAAGATCACCCCTTTCATAAAACCCAGTAGTTTTATGCTGCAAATATCATTTTGCAGGAATGCCCTTGTAACCTTTTGATACAAGTACCCTTGTATTGTATGTAATTGCACACATCCTTTTAAACTTTGATACTTATATATGTTCCTCATGTGTTGAACACTATTATTTTTTGCTGAATGAGGTATGCAATTGGATTTTCGTGTTTTCACCCACATTATTGATGCAAGTTATTGAATAGTTGTTCCATTCAATCAGCAGCCCTTTTGTTCATTCTATATTTATTTATTTGTAAATATTTCTCATTTTATATCAACACCCTTGTTAATACGATCACCCCTTTCATAAAATCCAGTAGTTTTATGCTGCAAATATCATTTTGCAGGAATGCCCTTGTAACCTTTTGATACAAGTACCCTTGTATTGTAATGTAATTGCACACATCCTTTTGAACTTTGATACTTATATATGTTCCTCATGTGTTGAACACTATTATTTTTTCCTCTGCTAATGACTACAAAAGGGCCAAGAAGCACTTGAAGTCCACATAACAATTAACAAGTAAATAAAGAGAATGATGTTTTTGGGGATAAGGGGTAATTATGATCTATCTACCTGATGCCAGCACTGAAAATCCTTATTCAGTCAGCAACCCATTGCTACGGGCATGAAAATATTGTTCAAACACATTTTTTTGAAAGCAACTAATTTCTTCATAGATTCTTAACTTTGCAGAAGTACCTAGAGCTTAGAGATACAAGTTGTATAACATCTAGTAAGAAAAATGATGCTTTAGTTTGTAATTTTAACCATGAATTCTAAATTTGAAGAGGGCAGCATTGGACTTTCGGTTTTGAGATGATAATGATATCTTCCTGTTCTTGTTTAGTGGGCAAACACATTGGAATATTCTATAACTTCTATGATTTAAATGTCTTATATTTTCTACGAGGAGTATTTTTTGAGTCAGTCTGAGGCCTGATTGTATTCCTCAGAAGGGCCATAAGAGGTGATTATAAGCCAAAATAGATAGTGTTGATTACCATAATAGTAATGAGTAGGAAGATAAAAAGAAAAACATGTGACACTTTTTTTGCCCAAGAGATTTAGGAGAGGCAAAAGTGGGGCAGACATGAGTGGCTTTTTGGAATTTAATCGCTAGATGGAAGGGGCTTGAGTTCAGGTCTGATAAGTTTGAAAAGCGTAGTAACATAGAAAGTAGGGGAGACTAGTAATTTATGTTGCACAAATGTTCAAGAAGGCTATTGCAAGATTCTGCACAAATGATGCGGGCTATATCATGTTGTAAAAAAATCGTCTGCATCTCTCCTTCCAAAGGGAGGCAAACATCTCCTTTAAATCAATTAAGCTATTAATAGAAGCATTAAGTAGATTGCCAACCACTGAAAAGAAGTTTAGAACAATTTGTAATAAAATGCCACAGATTCCTGATCTATCACTTAAAGAGCATTTGTTTGCAAGGAAGAAACCTTTGCTTTTAAAGTTATCTCACATAAATGATTTTGCTGGCTGGTGTTCTGTTTAGATCATGGTTTCAGATTTTGTGAAATATCGGCGAAATTTCGGTTTCGACATGGGACCGAAATTTCTAGCGAAATGCTGATATGGAGGCCTTCCTTCACAAATATTGCTCGATTTGGACGAAATGTGACCGAAATTTACTGACATTTCGACGAAATTTCAATGAAATATTATTTCGACATGGTGTCAATACGATTTCCGATATCAAAATTTAAAACCTTGGTTCAGATGCATGGAAAATTGAGACTTTGTGGGAGGCTCTGAAAGTCTGAAACACGTCGGCATTGTGACAGAGGTCTGTTGTTCCAGTATGCTATCGGGTGAAGGTTCAGAGGTGATTGTTGCGATGAAGGGGTGAAACCCCCAATCTTCCTTGCGTTCTTCTTTGCAGATTGGGCTGAGAATGATAACTTTGAGGCTTCTAGTATTAGACATTGAAAAAACCCCGAAGGCTACGCCACTGGAAGTTGGAGATGGTCTGTTGTCGCGTTCTTTGGAGGGGAGTCCGATGGTCACCTGGCCCAAGGGCGGCGCTGGGCAACGATCATCACCTCGAAACCCTAAGGCCACTTCACGTGCATTGCAAGTTACTGTGCATGATGTCATGTTTGTTGCTGGGGAGTTTGGGCGCCATCCCGACCCAACAAAATTGATGGCTTATTGCACGAGTGTTTTGCCAGATAGCCGCTTCTCGGACCCTCGTTGTATTAATGTAGCGGATCAGAATTCGGGTATCCATCCAGCTACGAGGCATCAACCAGTTTTTGAATTTCCACCCAATTTCAAGTTCTACATCATTGGACTCAGGTTCGAATCTCTCTAGAGAGACGAGGATGGCTTCATTATAGATAGAACCTCTGGGATTGCAGCAGCTTGTGGCAGGGCCTCTTGTAAGGGCTCTGTCGGCTTCTTCATCAACCAAGGAGGGAGACTGAATGCTGGCGTTGACTTCTTCGAAGCGTAGCGTAGCATCGATGATCTACATCAGCAGGGTGCACATTGGATCCTCGAACCCTAAGGGCTCTAACCTCCATGGTGGAAGGGGAGGGGAGAGCTCTAAGGAATTTGCGAGTACGACCACCCAAAGGCATGTGGCTGCTACATCTCGACGATCGAAGCCAAAGGGTGGTTCTGAGTGATGGGGGTCGGTGATGAGAAACTAGGACGGGACGATTATCAAGGGGTTGGCATTCGAGTTGGTGTCACACATGCTAACTTTCTTGAGGAAACGTCGTAGGTCAAGCACTGTTGATCCGGAGTCCATAATTCTTGAACAAGATAGGAGTGAAGTTGGAGATATGGACTTGGGACATGGGTTGGTGTGCACATGGGTTGAAGGGGGGTTTTCGCAGGAAAATGAAAACCTTCATATGGAGGAGACCACTGATTTTGACACGACTATGGACAGGGAGGTGATGGATGATGGTGCTAGCATCAAGAATCTGTTAGTGACGAATGGATGGATTGATGAGGTGACGTGCAATCAGCTTGAGGGGGCGTATACAGAAAGGGTTCTGTTGGATGAGAGGAGTCTTTGTTATGATAATAAGAAAACCCTAGGCTCTCTTATATAGGGAGAGGCCGTAGGGGTAAATTACATGGATGTCTAAATAGAAGAGATAAATATAAACAGGGTACATAAACATATATTAATAATAGAAACTAACTATCTCTACACTCCCCCTCAAGGTGGAGCATAGATGTCGATCATGCTCAGCTTGGATGAACATCTCTGGAAAGGTCCTCTGAGCAATGGCTTGGTGAATACATCGGCAGTCTGATCCCCTGAGCTAACATGGGCCGTAGATATCAATCCTCTCTGGATTAGGTCCCTGGTGTAATGGCAGTCAACTTCAATATGCTTGGTCCTCTCATGGAAGGCTGGATTGTTGGCAATGAACAACGCTGCCTGATTGTCACACTGAAGCTTCATAGGTAGAGATACGGCTACATGTAGATCTTCTAGTACTGAGCGAACCCACATCATTTCCGTACTGGCTTGAGCCATGGCCCTATACTCGGATTCAGCACTGGACCTGGCCACAACAGTTTGTTTCTTGCTTTTCCAAGAAACCAAGGAGCCGCCAACAAACACTGCAAACCCTGAGGTTGATTTTCGGTCCTTAGGACATCCTGCATAATCTGCATCTGCACATGCTGAGACAGATAAGTCCGTGTCCTTTCTAAATAGCAGCCCTGAACCTGGAGAAGTCTTTAGATACCTCAGTATCATGTGTATAGCATCCATGTGAACCTGTCTTGGCTGCTCCATAAACTGACTCACCCTGCTAACTGCAAACTGAATGTCTGGGCGAGTTATGGTGATGTAGAGGAGTTTTCCCACCATCTCTCTATATCTCCTCTTATCCACTTCATCAGTATCGTCATCATATATCTTCATGCTGGGATCCATGGGGATGCTAGATGGTTTGCACCCATCCATACCAGTCTCAACCAGGAAGTCAGTAATGTACTTCCGTTGTGTCATCACCAGACCATGTGCATTCCTTGCAAATTCCAACCCCAGAAAATATCTTAGGGGTTCCAAGATCCTTTGTAACAAACTGACTACCTAGGAATGCCTTTGCCTTTGCTATGCCCTGAGTATCATCTCCTGTAACAAGAATATCATCCACATAGACCATTATGACAACCGTACCTGCCGAGGATTTCTGGACAAATAACGAATGGTCAGCATTGGACCTCTTAAATCCCTGGTGCTCAATTAGGTTGGACAGTTTCTGAAACCACGCTCGTGGACTCTGTTTAAGTCCATATATTGCCTTGTGAAGTCTACATACCATATGCTTCTCCCCCTCAGCAGTAAACCCGGGTGGCTGCTGCATGTAGACTTCCTCCTGTAAGTCCCCGTACAGAAAGGCATTCTTGACGTCTAGCTGATAAATGCTCCAGTCACGAACCACTGCAACAGACAGGAGGATACGGAGAGTCGAGTGTCTCGCAACTGGAGAGAATGTATCCATGTAATCAACGCCATATGTCTGTGTAAATCCTCGGGCAACCAGGCGTGCTTTGTACCTATCCAATGTGCCATCCGCATGATATTTGGCTGTGAAGACCCATTTGCAGCTGACAACTGATGCATCAGGTGGTGCAGGGACCAAAGACCATGTGCCACGGGACTGCAGGGCCCCCATTTCTTCTTCCATAGCTCGTCTCCAGCATTCACTCTTCAAGGCTTCCTGGTATGTCCGTGGTATGTCCACAGAAGACAAAGCTGTGGCAAACTGCTGGAAATCACCTGTGAGGCGGTGAAAGGAAACCTGTGAAGCAAGTGGATAGGATGCACACTGTCGTCTCGGTTTCCGAATAGCAATCGGAACATCCAGATCACCATCTGTGTCCACCTGTAAGGAGTCATCCTGCATATGTACCGAACCTGACCCGTCAGTAGTAACATTATCTGAACATACCTGAGGCTTAGTGATTGGCTGAGCAGGACCTGACCGACGCGTATAGTGGTTAGGAAATGGTGAAACGATTCGCCGTGGACCGGATGGAGGTGGAGGTGGTGGTGGAGGTGGAGGTGGCGGTGGTGGTGCTGGCATAGGAATGGACACAGGAGATGAGTCAGGTAAAAGACAAGTAGGTGGTGGTGGAACCAAAATATCATCAGCGCTGGTGGATGGTACCATTCTGTCCCCAGCTGGCGAGAAGTACATGACCGACTCGAAGAAAGTGACATCCGCACTAACAAAGTACCTGTCGGTAGTAGGATCATAACACCCCTTCTGTGTTCTGGAATACCCAACAAAGACACACTTGACTGCTCTTGGAGAGAGCTTGTCAAGTCCAGGAGAAAGACGATGGACAAAAGCCACAGCACCAAAAACACGAGGAGGTAGTGAGAATAGCTCCTTGTCAGGAAAAATAAGAGAAATGGGGATCTTCTCTCCAAGGATAGAGGATGGCATTCTATTGACCAGATAGCATGCAGTAAGGACAACATCCCCCCCAGAAAGAAATAGGAGCACAACTTTGAATCAATAAGGTACGAGTGATATCCAAGAGATGGCGATGCTTTCTTTCCGCCACCCCATTTTGTTGGGATGTATATGCGCAGGTGGTTTGATGAATAATACCCTTTGATGACAGAAATTGAGAAAGAGAACGTGTACAAAATTCCAGGGAATTATCAGTCCGAACATATTTTACTGAAGACGAAAAAACATTTTGCACTTCATTAATCAAATTTTTAATAACATCTCCTGCTTCAGACTTATTCTTCAGAAGAAAAACCCAAGAGACACGGGAAAAGTCATCTACTACCACAAGATAGAACTTGTGCCCCTGATGATCGGGCACACGACTCGGACCCCATATATCTATATGCAACAACTCAAAAGGGGAGCTACTGCTCCGACTCTGACGACCTGGAAAGCTCGACCTGTGATGCTTTCCTAACTGACATGTTTCACAACGAAACGATGAACTTGGGGAGATCTGGGGCAGAAGATGGCACATCTTCTGGAGCGGAAGGTGACCAAAACGAAGATGCCAAATGTATGGTGAAACTGGTCCAGCAGAGTGAGTGGAGATGCCAGCATAGGAATCCCGGACCAGCCGATATAGACCGTTCTGCTCAGAGCCACAGCCAATCACCTTGCCCGTGAGTATGTCCTGAAAAATGAGAGAAGACGGGTCAAATATAGCGCGACAATTCAAGTCCTTTGTAATCTGACTAATAGATAATAAATTCAGCGAGAACTCAGGGGCATATAAAACATTCTGTAGCTGCATAGTGGAGGATAAGGAAACCTCCCCCTGGCCAACAAGGGGTGAGTAGGAACCATCTGCTATCTGTACTGAGCGACCTGGAGGAATAGCCCTGTAGGCCTGTAGTCTTCCTCTATCTCGACACAGATGATGTGTAGCTCCGGAATCTATAACCCAGTCAGATATATCATGTGAAGATATAAAGGCTGAAGATCTACCTGAGGAACTGGCTGCAGCAGATGAACTGGCTGAGGCTGTGGCAGCAATATCTGACGAGCCGCCAGATGAATCACCAGAAGACTGTGGCATAATATCACGAAGGCGAGCCACGAGTTCGTCAAATCTATGATCTGCAGTGGACGGTAATGGAGACTGTGAGTGCTCTGCAACCCGTGCCGATGCTGGGAACCCATGCTTTGAGTAGCATGTCTCCTTCGAGTGTCCAGATCTGTGACAATATGAGCATGTCTGACTGACTCGACCGCCTCTTCCATGAGAGCCACGGCCACGTCCACGACCACGCCAAGAAGGTGGTCCACCTCTCCCACGCGAAACTGCCATCGCAGATGGGGGTGGAGTAGATGAGCTGGAAGAAACTGGGATACGACTGAGCCTCCTGTAGACATCCTCCACCGGAGGAATAACTGCATCTGCTAGGATCTGTGACCGTGCAACATCATACTCAGGATCGAGGGCAGCAAGTAGGACACCCACCATGGTGGCGTTCCGGAACGTCTTCTGCTGCTCTGGAGTAGCAGTCAGAGGAATGGTACTGTAGAGCTTCTCGAACATCCCTCTTAGGGATGTGTATAGAGAGTGGAGAGGTCTGCCGGCCTGCTTCATAGTAAAGATGTCATGCTGAAGCTGCAACATCTTTGTCTCATTTCGCACCTGCGAATATGTAGCAGCAAGAATGTCCCACATCGCCTTAGCAGTGGGCTGATGGAGGACATCATTCGCTATCTCCATGGTCAACGTGCCAGACAACCATACTTTTGCGTAAGCATCATCGGCCTCCCATGAGGCATAGATCCCTATCTTCTCCACAGGCTCATCCTCGGTAAGAATGTGTTTCTTACCATTTGATTTCATGAGGCTCATGAACTGCATGGCCCATAACTCATAGTTAGACCCGTCCATCTTTACTATCGGCGTCGGACCTTTGAATGCGCCGGTGGAGGGCAAATCGACTTTCGATTCTGACATACTGCTGCAGGAAGAAGACGAAGGGAGAATAGACAATGTGATGAATGTCTACACCAACTGCATCAGATTTGAGTACGTGTGTAGACTTTCACGCACTCAAATCCATAAACCGTAGGAAGGGGGGTCTAGGGCACGCCGCCAAGGAAGCTTACAGCCCTTGAATCGTCTCGAGAACAACGCCTGTGGAGTGCTGGAGACCACTGGACCCCTACAGCGGCAGTTGGGGGGTACCGCTGGGGGTACGGGTGCCGCTGTGGCGGCAGTAGGCGGCAGGGAGGGGTGCCGCTAGGGCTCCGGTGGCTGTTGGCGGCAGAGGGGGGGGTTGCCGCTGAGGCTAGGGCGCCGCTGGTAGGCGCAGGAGGCCGCTGCTGTGCGGCTGTGAGCCGCTGGAGAGGTGCGGCTGTGGAGGAGCGCCGGGAGCCGCAGATGGGGCGGCGGCGAGATGAGAGAGCGAAGGGAGAAGGGGCGGCGGGTGGGGAAGGGAAAGAGCCCTAAGGCGGCTCTGATACCATGTTGGATGAGAGGAGTCTTTGTTATGATAATAAGAAAACCCTAGGCTCTCTTATATAGGGAGAGGCCGTAGGGGTAAATTACATGGATGTCTAAATAGAAGAGATAAATATAAACAGGGTACATAAACATATATTAATAATAGAAACTAACTATCTCTACAGGTTCAAATTGCAAAAGCTTACTCTCGGTTTCCAAATGAAGCTCCTGTCTTGGAATGTGAGTGGCCTGAGCCAATTGGATACTTTGTTGGTGATTGGGACCATGTTGGCAAATTAGAGGGTGGATATTGCTTGTTTGTAGGAGACTAAGGTCGCATCTTTGGAGTTGGTAAGTTGGAACTCCAATTCCGGTCCCCATCTTAACAATTTCAGATCCGTTTTGGCGAATGGTAGGGGGGATTGTTGTTGCATGGAATGGTGACATTTTTGAGTGTCTTGAAGAAGGTACCCTATCACATTTGGTGTCTGTGGCAAGCAAGGTCGATCGATCTCGCTTCATGGTTACTTCAGTATACGGTATTGCAGGTGTGTCCGCAAACTCGATGTTGTGGGATGAGCTGCGACATATCATGTGTAGATTCCCATATGTGACATGGATTGATGGTGGGGATTTTAACGTCACGCTCTATGCTGATGATAGATCGAGAGAGAGAGGTGCACAAAACTCTGGATATGGTTAGTTTGGTGAGGTAGTGGAGGAACACGCTTTGGAGGTCATGGATACCGCCAACTGTAAATATACTTGGCGAAACTCATCATCTCGATCACACATTGACTATTTTCTTCTTTCTATTGAGGCGACATAGATGTTCAGTTTAAGCCTGGTTTCTTTGCCTAGATTGATGTTGGATCACATACCTCTGTGCTTTGACTCTTGTAATGATAGGGGATCTTCTTTTTACTTCCGATTCGAGCGATGTTGGCTGCTGGAGAAGGATTTTTGAGACGTGGTGTGTTCTTTCTGACCGAGGTTGGAGGTGGAGGGGTCGGATACGTTGAGGTTTGCAAAGAAGCTGGTGGCGTTGCGAGGCAGGCTCTCGAAGTTCAAGAGGGACATGTGTGCGGAGCGTGAGTTGAGGAGGAATCGGGCGCAAGAGGAGCTGGAGAGGTTGGACGGGCTGGAAGATTCATGTGAGGGGGTTGGACAAAGAGGAGCTTGCGAGTCGAGTGGTGGTTCGGAAAATCTTGGAGGATGAAGATCATAAGTGAGAATATGAGTGGCACCAAAGGTCAAGGCAGAGGCGACTGAAGGAGTGTGACATCATCTCGATTTCCCTGATTATTTCAAGGGCTTGAGCTCGAAGTCCCCTCATTATAAGTCACGATGGATGGGGTTGGGAGTTAATCCAGTCTTCGATCGGGAGGTGGATTCGTTGACACAGGGTTTGATTTGTTAGAGGTTCATGAGGCTGCTTTCGGGTTGAGTCCGGATAGGTGCCCGCGACGGGATAGTTTCCCTCTTTTCATAAACATGGAATTCTTGGAGCTCATTGTTGAGGATGTGATGGGAGTGGCTGCGGATTTTTATGAGGGAAGCTATGATCTTGATCGGCTTAATCGCTCCTTTATCTTCCTGCTTCCAAAGAAGTATGTGGCGACAAGAATTGAGGATTGCATCCCCATTGCTCTATCCAATGTGATTTACCTTATTGTGGCCTAGTTGATGGGCAACCATTTGTGGGGGTTGGCAAACAAGATCATTTCTCTGGTCTAGAGTGCATTTCTACCTGGCAAGCATCTCGTGGACAGTGTGGTGCCTTCTTATGAGATTGTGGTTGATTGGCGCAGGAGGAAAGTGAAGGGCATTCTTTAGAAGGTAGACTTCTCGAAGGTGTATGACTACGCAGACTGGCATTTCCTTTGGGCGTTGCTCTACAGACGGGGCTTTCCGGATAAGAGGATTTCCTGGATGAAGAGATGTGTCAAGAATGCTTCCTGCGTCATTTTAGTGAATGGGCGGCCGAAGGAGGGGTTTTTTTAGCCACAACATGGGGTGCGTCAGGGGTGTCTGTTGACGCCACTACTTTTTATTCTTGCATCTGATGCTTTGACAATCATGGTTGAGAGGGCCGTTTTGGGGGGGGGGTCTGTAGTGGGTACTCAAAGTACAGATTATCTATTCCCATTCTCCAGTATGCGAATGACATGATACCTTTTGCAGAGGGAGGGGCGGACAATTGCAGAGGTCTTTCAGTGGTCATGGCTATTTTTGGTGAGGTTTTTGATCTGAAGGTTAATAGGGACAAGTCTGAGTTCGTTCCTTTTGGATTAGCTGATGAGGAGATTGCGGTGTGTACGGGCTTGTTGCCACGCAAGGATCTACCATTATGATATCTAGGGTTCCTTTGGTGGCTGGACGAATGCATACATCGGATTGGTCACCGATGATCGAGAAGTTGGAACGAAAGCTAGCTGCAAGCTTGCAAAAGTCGACCGACTAAGCCGACTAGTCGGTCCGACTAGTCGAGTCGGGGGGGGGGGGGGTAGCCGACTCGACTAGGCCTAGTCGGCCCTTAGTCGGTCCACCCGACTAGTCTGGCCGACTAGTCGGCCGACTAATCGGTCGACTTTTACAACAAACTTTTTATTTTTTTTGTTTTTCATTTTTTTAAAGCAAACATATTCTAATATGCTTAATGTTATATTTAAAGTCAATTACTTCTTTTGTTTCATCATAATGTCATATAAAATGTGCACATATATATATATACATACGAATATATGTATAAAAAATTGATTTATATATTTAAAATAATTAAAAATTCAAAACCGACTATTGACCGACTAATTCCGACTAGTCGCCCGACTGCCGACTAATCCTTAGTAGGTGACCCCGCCGACTGAATACCGACTACCGCTTTCTGCAACCTTGGCTAGCTGATTGGAAGTCGATTTGCTTATCCAGGGGTGGCAGGTTGGTGTTGCTACGATCGGTACTGTCAGCAATCCTAATTTTTTTCTTGTCCTCGAGACTTGTGCCTGTTGACATTAGGAAGAGGTTGAAGACTATAATGAGGCACTTTTTCTATTCATCAAAGGGTCAATCCAACATATTCCTCTTGGTTGATTGGGAGATGGTGTCATGCACAAAGAAGGACGGAGGCCTCGGCGTACGAACTTTGGAAGAGATGAACATGACTCTGCTCAGTAAGTGCGACAGTCTGGTGTGCAATCTTATCTGGAGGATCTATGTCCCTGGTATTTCGTTACCCAACCATGGGGACATTAGTGAAGCACCCTCATTTTTTGGAGGGGCGTCCGTAGGGTGGCACATGAGATACGACCTTTTTTGAGGCATATGGTTGGTGATGACACAAGTTTTCGATTCTATCTTGATGACTGAAACGAGAGTGGGGCACTCCGACAGACCCCAAATATCTACTGTTCTTGATTAAATGGAGAAATGCGTTGTAGTCGGGCAGAGATCGGTCTGTCAAAAACCTCACTAAAAAATAATCTATGAAAATTAAATTTCAATGTAACTGATTTCTTTATTTTACTTGGCAAGTCCCAAGAATGAACCCATGGGAGTAATTTGAGGGTATAGAATTAAATTTCAAAGAATCTAAGAGTTATGTTTTCAAAAGAGATGCATTCTTATGATTTTTTGATTTTTGCATTTTTTATTGATTTTTAGAATAAATTATGCAATTAAGTTGAAGCTAAAAGGATGCATAAATTTTTGTAAATTTTTTATGTAAGGATATAATGTACTGCAAATATGAGAGAATAAAACAATGTAGTTATTATTATTTTTTTATAATTTTTAATGAATGAAGGATGAATATATAAAGAAAACAAATAATGCAAGATTTTTTTTTTGGATTTTTAAATGACAATGAATGCAATGAGTGAGGATACAAGCAATCAAGCACTCAATTTAATCCATAAGACCCTTGAATTAACTTCAAAAAATAAATGATCAATTAAATCTCAAATTAATTCCAAAATATTCCCCCCAATTTCCACCATTTTACGAGTAATAAAACCAATTTCAGAGAGCATATGTGCTCAAAATAATCAAATAATTCCTCAAATTTATTGATATCAAATAATATTTCAAAATGTCAAATTAAATATTTTAAATGATAGAGAACATCACAGGCTTCAAAATGCCACCAAGTTCATAAGATTCGCTCCACAAATAATGAAGATATGAAATACATGAATCCAGGGACATATATGTAAAATATACTAAGCCTTATCCCACTATTAGTAGGGTCAGCTACATGGATTCTTGCTCAAATCCATGTTGAAAGATTCAACTATTTTTTACGGTGGTCGTCGACTACCTAACGCAACTACTACAAGAGTGGGATTTGAACCCTGGTCTTTTGTGTGGTAGACACACTGTATTACCACTAGACCATTAAGTGGGTACCAGGGACATATATGTAATAAGTATAAATAAAATTGTCTCAAAATGGAACTTCAGGAGGTTGGTTTGTAAGTTTGGAAAGCTGGAGGGTGCACGACTGCAATTTTCCAAGAGGTTGGGGTAGTTATGCAAATTTCAGGAGACCGAGGATGCATGCGCAAAATTCCTGCATGCGTCAACTCATATGCATATAGGCTTAGGCGGTGGTTGAGGCTTGCATATCGAACCTCCACTTGGCTTCCTATTGTTGCTATAAGGCTCTCGAAGTAAGAGGTTCTGATAGGTGGTCTGAAATGGATCTGTTGCATCAGTTCCCTTCCAGATTAATGACTGTTGCTCGAGGGCTAGCAAACTACTCGGATGAAAGAATATGCCTGTAGCTTAGGTCCTCTTCGTTGATTGCGGTCTCGCTCATGTCCACAAATTTCAATGAAATTCCATCGAATTTCTCTGAAATTTCCATTTCTCTAGGTCACCGAAATCGAAATGTACCTTATTTTTTTCCAGGATTTCAATGAAATATCAACGAAATTTCATCGAAATTGCACGTCGCTTCAGCGAAATAACGAAAATAAAGGAATTTACTCTTCTCCTTCATCGAAATTTGAATATATTATTGAATTTTCACTTATTTATTTGCTGATGTGTTGAGTTGCTAGAGTGCTTTACATTGTTTGAAGAAGTTTCTTTAGTTAGTTTCTAAAATTTAGATCTAAATCCAAACCAAATCAGTTAAATTAACCGAAGAGCTTTATTTTTTTATTCTTTCTTTATTTTGATATATGTGTTTGGATTAGTAATTATTATGTGTCACCCCATTCTTATTGACGAGGTGCTTATCATGGCTTTTGCTTCCAGTTTAGCATATATTTTCGACTCTAAACAACACGTTGCTTTACATATCAACATGTGTGATGACTATGACAATAATACTACTTTAAAACTTATATTTACAATTCTATTATATAAATAACCATGCATTTCTATTTTATTTATTGACTTAGAAATATTAAAAACCTTAGTTTTTTGGAAAAATGTCAAGTTTAGATTCATTTCCCAGATTTTCGACGATTTCACCAAAATTTTCCGTAATTTCTTTTTCGGAATATGACAAAACGAAATCAAAATCCAAAATTTAAGGCTTTATTTTCTTGTGGTTTCTCTGTACTACAAGAATGTGCGGTTGTGTAGGTACTAGATTGTTAACAACTTTTCAAATCATGTGAGTAAGTATTTGCCTACTATTAAATTGAATATAGATTGTACTTGTGAATGCCATGCAGTTTCTTGGTATTAATTGATTTGTTAGTCTTGTATAGAATTTATTTTACTACTGCAAGCTACACAATGCATCTATTAGGCATACATGTTAAAAAGATTAGTGTTTGTGTGTATTTTGGTTAGCTACAAGTTCTAGTATATCATTTTGATCTTCAATTTAATCCATAAGATATCATTTTGCTAGTACTCTTTGTTAGCCTATATTCTTCTTTGTTATTATTGTACGTGTCACCATTCTCTTCATGTTCAAGACATGAAATTAATGGCTTCTAATTTTGATTTCAAATTTGGTTCTGGGTCTAAACAACATATACTTTTTTGACTGTTGGAGCGATTAGATGGAAACTTTATGCAACATATCATGTTAATATCTTACTATTAGCAAAGAAATTGTGTATTTCTATATCATTTATTGAGTTTAAGAATATTAGAAACCTAATTTTAGGAAAATTTTGAATTTTCAAGTAAATTTCCCAATTTCCATCCATTTTACCGAAATTCTACCGAAATTTCATTGAATTTCTCTTTCCATGCTTACTGAAACGAAATCTAAATCTGACATTTAAGGCCTTGATCTCGCTTGAGGAATTCCTCCCCTCCGTTCCCTTCTCCCACCGATGCTCTTCTGGGCTTCCAGTGATCCGAGGATCCTTGGCTGATCCTTGGAACGTCTAAGCTCTGATGTGTACCTATAAAGGCAAGAGGTGCCTGGGGATCGAGACCTGGGTTCCGTCATTAATCTCCAATAGAGGAAGGTGATGCTCCTGTGATCGATGGGGAAGGGAGCATGATGGTGGAGGGTTGCTGAAGGTAGAAGGAGAACTGGAGAGGGAGAACACCGTAGATGGTGATGATTGGGTCAAAGAAGAAGATGGGTAGTGAGATGACAGATGAAGGAGATGAGCAACAAATATCAGAGAGTTCGAGAGAATTGGGAAATAGAAGAAGAAGAAGAGGAGGTATATTTGGGATTTCGCCTGGGATTGGAGGAGGAAGAGCCTCGACTTTGGGTCGTCGCTTCCGAAAGGCGGCGGGGACCTTCAAAGCTCCATTGACTTCCGAGGAAGTTGCAGCAACAGAGGAGGGTAATCCCCTCTGGATCTCGCCTAAAGATGGGTTCTCGTCAGAGAATGGATCGCTGTCATCGACCCGGCCTTTGGTTCCCTCTCACGCTCTAGTTTTCAAAGCATGGTGGCGGCGGATAAAAAGTGAACAGAGGGAGGGCTGATGGAATTTATAGGAAGATGGGGGAGAGGCGTAATGGGTTGGGGTTTCAATAGAAGGGGATAAGAGTTCAAGGGGATTTGGGTGGGTTCTGGATGAATTGGGGGTGAGGGGAGTTAGTCGCCGGAGGATCGGAGAGGATAGAGGTGGTTATGGTAGCAATAGGATACAGTGTTGTTCATGAATACAGTGTTGAAATACGATCTTTTGACTATCGACTGAAACTACAGAAGATGAATACAGTCTTGTTCATGAAGTGGGTGGCCGGGATTCGAGGGTAACACAATGATGTTTTTAATTTGCAGTCAAAACCATAAAAATCGTCAAAATGAGAGAGGGGAGAGAAGGGGGAGCTTCAAGGTAAACAGCCAAAGCCCGAATGGGTCAGTTTCAACTATCCATAGATTGGACGGGAATGATAACCAAAATGCACGACAGAGGGAGAAGCCTACAATCAACTATGGTTCCATGGGAGCATTTTCCAAGGTCCCATCTTCAAAGAATCTAATGAGGCATTTTTCCAAGGGAAACGACAACTTGTTGTGCAGCCTTATTCCGAAGTTTTATGGTGTTGAGACAGACAGGAGTTGTCTTTGATTTGGGTCGGATGGTTATGTTTCTTCGCTCTGTTACGAGGGATAGAAGACTTCAGCTTTTGAGTGGATAACTGGACTGAAGACAGTTTGCTATGCCACAACTTCTCCAAATTGTTTACGTGGTGTGAAAGAGTGGTGCTACAATGGAAGAGTGATCTCGGGTCTAGTGTTGGACTGGGGACTTAGTGTATGACCTTTTGCTTAATGCTTTATGGCAGAAGGATTGAGGATCTTTTGAAGCACATGGATTTGCAGGGCTGGTAGAGGGTCTCTCATTATTGGGTCGAGATCATTGGGAATGGAATGATGGGGGCTTCGTGAAGAATGTTTATGATGTTTAGGAGGGGGGAATGGATTCATATGGATGCGAAGTTAGCTAGAGACTGTTGTCTGATATGCACTTGAGATTGTGGATGATATAAGCTTGTTGCCATCCATGCCTTCTTTACTGTTCTTGATGATTCCTCCCACAAGTTGAGGACAAATGATCCACTGTCTGAATAACAGGAATATTGGGTTATTACTGAACTTGATTGTTGCCAGACCTAGTTAGCTTTCCTGTTAACCATGTAAGTCAATATATGGAAAATGCTTACTATAGTCACTGACAGAATGTACGTCTTTTTTCTCAAGTACTTAAAAGGATCCTCATACATAGTTGAAAAAAAAGGTTGAATGGGCTGTTTAGTCGGACTCTTTCGTCGAGTCTGAGGTTGGAGGGGGGTGGGGTAGCTGAATTAGTCAATTAGTCGATTCAACGACTAATCGACCAATTTTTTGGATGGTCTTTTGTTTTCTGCTTTTATATAAGCAAATTTAATCTATCATACTTATTGTTTGATTTGAATTCAACTGTTCTTTTATTTAGTTATGCTAGTATAGAAAATGTACAAATCTATGTAAACATATAAGAATACATGTATAAAAATATTTTGTTCACTTAAAATTATAAATACGAAATTGCCGAAAGTTTGACTAAATCCTATTAGTTTACTAATTGTTGATTAATACTTAGTTAGTGACCTAATAGATGGAATACCAGCTAATGAATTTTGTAACCTTGTCCTTAAAAAATACTTTATTTCAAAAACAACAAACACTGCGATCTTTTCATCTACTATGATGTTGAATGTGCTAGTTCAGTCAAGGATAAAATATCTAGTACTAACTATGCTTCCTTCCTGGGAGGAAATTTGGTTACCAGACATTGCACGAAGCTATATCTTGTCCCTCAATCTAGTGCAGAGGCATAATATAGAGTTATAGCTCACATTTCTTGTTAAGTATCATGGGTTGTTTCTTTTCTTATTGATTTCGATAGATCACTGTCCTTGTTTCAATGTATAGTGACAATAAGTCTGCTTCCTATATTATTTCCAATCATGTATGTTGGAGTACTTGGTTGTATGCGTCATGAGTGGTAGCAGGGTAAATGGATCCTGGAGAAGATCCATTTACCCCATCCATGTGTTTAGTCCCACCTTGTCTAGTGGTGGGACTTGGAGGCTTTGGAGAGGCTATATAAGGAGCCCCAGACCTCCTGTATCCATTGAGAGAAAATCAATAGACAAATACGCCCCGTTGAGGGCTTCTCCCGTGGTTTCATCCCGCTCCTCACGGAGTAGGGTTCCACGTAAATCCTGCTGTTCTTTCTTGTTCTTTATCTTTTTCCATGTTCGCTTCCGCATGTTTATTTCCTAACATAGTATCAGAGCGGGTTCGATTCTCGAGGATTTCGTGTTCTTTGTTTATTCGAGATTCGATTGTTGTTTATTCCTGAAGATTATTTTATTGAAGATTATTATTGGTCAAAGGTTCTTGTTCTAGAGTTTTCTGAAACCCTAGATTTGTTCGTAAAGGTCTGCTCTCCAGGACTTGCACCATCTTCAAGCAGGCGACACATCACGCAAGCAACCTCTTCGAAGCCCTGTTCTCGACACCGCCCCCTAATTCACCAACGGCCAGTTCCCTGGAGCCCTTATTCAAACTCTGGGCGCAGGCGGCGTCCCTAGCGCTACACCCATCGCCGCCCTAGCACGCAAAAGGCGCGCACCAGCGGGCAGAGCGCAACACCAGCGTGGTGGGCCCATAAGCCTCCAGGCGATCTAGACCTCCCCGGGCGTATTCTTCCATCGGCCCCGGGTGGTGCAACCTCCTGGCGGAGGAGCCCATGTCGAAGTACGGCGGAGCATCCTCCTGCGTCACTTTGACTCGCGCCACTTCGACTCGCGCAATCCTCCGTCCGCTATCAGGAAGCAAGACTCCCAAAAGATTAGTCCAACCACATCAGGCGGCGCAACCCAGGCCCTACCGCGGTGGCGCAAGCGCGACCACCTTCGGACTCCTTCACACCGGAGGCACGAGCCACATGCGGCTGCCTTAGCAAATTGTGGCACGCGAGAGCTCCAGGCGCGATTTCATCACCCCCGGCGCTCCTGGCGATTCCCCTACGCAGCTCCTGGTGATCCTTCGACTCCCGGCAGCGCTCCCCTCAACCCTCCTGGCGGCGCTCCCCTCAACCCTCCTGGCGGCACATATTATGGAATATTCGCGGGCGGCGCAAAACGTGAAGGCCCCTTCGGGGGGCGATGAGTTTTTCCATTCAGGAACCCTAACGTGGGGTATTTTAAAAAAAATTATGGGGATATTTTATGTAAGCCCAAGTGGGCTGACGATCAACCAAAAAGGGGAGGGGGATGCGTTATTTCTTGGGCCATTATTGGGCAAACTTTTGTTTGTTTAAAAAAAAGAAAAAAAGAAAAGGTGTGTACAAGAAAAAAAAGCCGTACGCATATGTTAATAAAAAAAGAAGGATGAAAAGCCGAAAAAAATTGAAACGGCTTAAAAAATGTTTCAACAAAAAAGAGTGACGGCTTATAAAAAAATAAAATAGAAAAGCCGCGAGTAACTTTTTGTGAATGATATTTCTCTCCCCATATTTATATATCTTGTCTTCTCCCAACTTTGTAGATGTTGAGTTTCCGACAAGTATGGGAGAAAGGGGGGGTATATATGTAGAGTCATAGGTCTTGTGTTCCAGATTCAGATGCCAGATGCAGATTTCCTGACCAACCATTCGCTCAGACTCTATAATTTTCAAATGAAGATCTTCATGCGCAAGATTCAGACTCGACGTTCAGATCTCGAGTCCACAAGTGTGATGCGTAGTTGTTCAGACTCGACAGATTGGTCAGAGTCTAAGTTCGAGGCACTCCGTGATGAGAGGCCAATTTCAGACACGCACATGTATGCGGTCTTTTCAGATGAGCACATGTTTGCCATCATTTGTTTATGGTCCCCATCATTATTCTTGTTTTGTTGGCTAGAGTTTTCATGTGAGCCATAGGGACTCCAGAGTAGAGGACCATTCCCTATGCCATGTTGACAAGGATTTTCATGTGGTATCATAGGTACACTAGAGTAGTGCACCATTCTCTGAGCTAGATGGGAGAGACCCATTTCTCAGATGAGGAGACTTTTCAGACTCCATTCTCCAGCGACCGTGGACTCCGACGAGGATTGCACATCCACGACCTTTTTCAGTTCGCTTCAGAGATGGAGCAATTGTCCACATTATTGTGGAGGGCCAGAGTACTCTGACGAGGAGACTCATTTCCAGTTGCAGCGACTCTGACAGGCGCAGTTCAGAGCGCATGCTCTCCGACAAGGAGATTCAACAGACTCACACTCCAACCCGTTCGTCCTCCTCACCTGCACGGCATGAGAAGCAACATCCTCGACAGCAGCAGTTGTGCGCATTTGGTTGATATTGTCGTAGTGTCCTGTAGCGTTGAGTTGAGTTTATTTCTGTTTGTCCAAGCTGAGCATTGCATGCTCCAGCTTGAGGGGGAGTGTTGGAGTACTTGGTTGTATGCGTCATGAGTTGTAGCAGGGTAAATGGATCCTGGAGAAGATCCATTTAGCGAGTTTCCCTGCATGTGGCTCGTCCATGATAACTTCTGCGGATTTGCGTGAACTAGCCCTCCAGCATGATCGAACCTTTTCGGAACTGGTTAGGAATGGGCGCCACTATCCTAGCCTGGAAGATCCATTTACCCCATCCATGTGTTTAGTCCCACATCGTCTAGTGGTGGGACTTGGAGGCTCTGGAAAGGCTATATAAGGAGCCCCAGACCTCCTGTATCCATTGAGAGAAAGTCAATAGACAAATACGCCCCGTTGAGGACTTCTCCCGTGGTTTCATCCCGCTCCTCACGGAGGAGGGTTCCACGTTAAATCCCGCATTTTTCTTTGATGTTTATTCTTCTTCCATGTTTTCGCTTCCGCTTTTTATTCTTAACAATGTATTTTATGGGCATATAAAATATATTGGGATCGACTGCCACTGAAGTGAAGATTACTACTCCATACATTTTATCTAAATTTCAGCTTGCATATATCTTCACCAAGGGACTTCACAAGAAACATTGTTGTTTTCGGTGTGACAAGTTCGCATAATTTACATATCTCTAGTATGAGGGGGAGTGTTATTTATTTATGCAATATTCCAAATATTTTACTTTAAATGCATATTGTAGTTTACCCTTCACTCTTCTATAAAAGAAGGGTTAATGTTTCATTATTTGTGAGATAATTTCGTAACATTTTCAGT
This sequence comes from Ottelia alismoides, assembly GCA_037367405.1. Lineage (NCBI taxonomy): Eukaryota > Viridiplantae > Streptophyta > Magnoliopsida > Alismatales > Hydrocharitaceae > Ottelia > Ottelia alismoides. The sequence goes on from JAZKJV010001141.1 coordinate 1,442,018, forward strand.
ACATCTCATCCACATCGAATCAACATGGATGAAATCAATATACTACTTGTGCTCCTAGGAGGCAAATGGCAAGCCACGAGAATGCAAAAGCTATTGTTTTTTGGGATTTTTACACCCGTAACCCTGAGTAATTCCAAAATAACATTCATAACCCTGCATAATCGGAAATTACGCGAGAAACCCTGAGTAATGGTTAACTCTTACAGGATGACCCTGTGTTAGCTGAAGTCAGTTTTTTCAGATGGTCGTTATCTTGGACTAAAATGCCCCCATGTCTGCGGCCCTCCCCAACGGCTACAGTTATGACCGTTGGTGTTGTCCCCTTGCTTGGATCCCTATATAATATTAGTGGGAGGAGCACTATTGCTGTGCTTTTTTAAGGAAGTTCCTATCAAAATTCTTTCACCAGAAAAATACGTTCAAGTCAATCATCATCCAGTGCGCATTGCCATTGCGGCGCTGATGAATCCACGATTCATCATCTCAATATCTTGATCTTAGCAAAATCCCCGAGTAAAATCCCAGAAAAATGTCCATAAAATCATTAAATTAACAAAATGACTCTTGTAAATAAAACACACTAATTAATGTATATTAGATTGTATAAACTAAATTACACATAAAAAGCCGAAAAAATAAAGGAGATTTATACATGTAAATAGCCCAAAAACTTCATGTATTTTTAATAAACTCATTTCAACTCCTTTTTGACTAATTCTTTCTCCAACTTGTTCATAACAATGTATATAAAAATACAAAAATACAAAATAAATTTTAGCTCAAATAAATGCTCCTAGATCCCAAAGGGAAAAAGCCGTAAAGACCAACTTCCAAGCCAAATTCCCGCTCCGTATGAACTCCAAATTCACCAAACTCACTTTTAAAACTCAAGTTAGAAAATTATCTATCCAACGGAAGTGATTTCATTAAAATCGGAGCTCATTTGCAAAAGTTGGGTTTTGGGACCTAGATGTACATTATATATTATGTATATATTCATTCCTTCTTCATTTTTTATTTTATCTTTTATAATTACTAAAAATACAAAAATATCATGATTGTGTTGTATTTTAATTGTAGTATTTTATTGTATTTTTCCGTTGTAAATATCTCTTATTAAAAAGACAAAAAAATACCTATTAGAAAAGTAAAAAAAATGTGTACATGTTGTTTGTCTTCCCTTGTAAATTCTCCACTATTTATTTTCTTCTTTTTTTATTCTATTGTAATTAAAGTAGCCAACTTTATTTCATTTATTTATTTAATTTCCATTCTCTACAATAACCACCAATTCAACTCCATTATTCCATTATTTTTCCCAACTTCCCATTCACCTCCATTAATAATCCAACTTCCCATTCAACTCCACCACTTTAATAACCTCTCATTTCATCATCTATATATACATCCCATCCTCCTCAATTTGCCTTTCATCCATCTTTATGTGAGGAGAGCCTAGTTCCCTGAGTTGAATCGGTGACAGCGACGCAACCGCGGTCGAGCGACGACGGCCCTCTCTCTGGTGAGATCCGTTGGCTTTTTGACCAACATCGCAGCCGCAACTGCGCGTTGCTTGAGCTCATCGCACGCCGGCGATTTGAGCGAAGTCCGTGCTCACGAGAGCACTCCATAGGCATCCGCATTCATCGTAAGTAATTTTAGTTCATCTTGTCTTTTTGCAATTTTTTTAGCACACCACATATCATCCCTTTCACCACCCACCATCCATCATTTGTTTATATATTTTCATCTTCATCACCATCATCATCATATCATTTTGTTCCCCATATGTTTGTATTTATATTTCTTGTTTAAAGAAAATTAAAAAAAATAAAAAATTTAAAACAAAAATTGTCCTTACAATAGTTTTTTTAATCAAAATAGTAAAAAAAAATTAAAAAAAATAAACGGAGGAGGCAGCAGCCGAAGGGCCGCCACTCCACCCTTTCTCTTCCACCGCCGCTGCCGACGCCACCCCGCGTGGCCGGCGCCGCCCCTCACAGAGGCGCGGCCTCCGCGCGAGCACCCCAGCGGCTGTCGTCGCGCGCCGCCCTCGCCGCCGACTCCTCCGCCGAGCCAACCTCCCTCTCCTCAGCCCGCAGCTACCTCCAGGAGGCCACGCCGCCCTCGCCTCCAGCGGTAGCCGATCGCCGCCGTCCCGCCTCCTCCGCGCGCCGACGTGCGCGCCGCCCCTCCGCCGACGAAGGCCGCCGACCCCTTCCCATTTTGGGTTCCTCTCCAGCCATCCGAAGGAAGAAGGTCTTATTTCCTTATTTTTTTTATGGAAAAATTTCAAAACTATCCTTTCATGTTTCTGTAATTACAAACAAGTCTGCATATATTTGTGTTGTCTAATTTAGTTTCTGTATTTGCGCTGATAACCCTATGTTCATGCGTTGATTTGGACATCATTTTTGAATCTTTTTATTCAATGAAAAATGCCATTATGTTAAGCAACTAATTTTGTGCCTTCTGAATATTTATTTATATTTTTGTGAGATATTGTGAATTAATTAAAATTGTGCAACTGAACTATTGCATATTTTACCCAATCTGGAATCTTAAATTTATATCTCACACATGGTTGCTCTAAGCCTCTAAAAACTCCACAAAAACTATATGTGATGCGCTGATATATGATTAACTTACTGTCCAAATTTCATCCAAAATGAAGTTGTCTTGTGCCTGAAAAAAATTGTGGAGTGATTTTAGTATTTGATTTTTAATTAAATCCACGTATATCATTTTCGCAAAATTTCAAGTCTCCTGTATGCCACATGAAAATATCTACTTGAGATAATTTGCACTCTGATTAATTTGATATTGTGGATTTATTAGAAATTATTTACTTACTGTCACTCTGATTTCATTAAAAAATCCATAAAAAAATCATACTTTGTCAAAATAATCCAAAAATTTTACTGTAGCTTCCTTGCATCATGTTTTAATTCCATTAATTTTTTCAATATTTTTGCTTACTGTTTGTGCGAGAAATTACGAAAAAACCCATAAAAGTGCACATTTTTCCTTGTTGCATTATAACCCCTAAAATTACAAAAAATGTGTTTTGTTTTCATCTCTAGATTAGGACTCTAGGAAAAATATATTTTTGCTAAATTGCACTATTTTGACATTAAAATTAATTTGGCCCGTTGTATGATTTCTTAGTGTCTTGATTCACTTGCATTTGCATTCTTGTTGCATAAAAAAATATAAAAAAAGAAACCGCTTGGAAATCTAAAATCTTTATTTTCAAATTAAACCCAAGTTGTTCCTTTGCCTCCCTGAGTTCGACCCCGGACTTGCCCGGGATATAAATTAAGCCGAGACACTATTCACGGAGATTCTTTTCTCGGTTCTGACTGAATCGCTAAGTACACGTACTACAACGTGTCCGAATTAAAACACGTATTTAGCGACTCGTCAGATGGCGCCGTTGCCGGGGAGCAAGCCGTAGAGCAAAGGAGTGAGGTTCTTCACATGCCGCTTCAAAACGTACGATTTCTTTTAGTGGATGGATCAACTGTCAGCTCGTCGTGCACCGGGAAAAAGGGAAATCGAAGAATCTGAGGATGATAAAGGTACAATCCATTTGTACAAGAAATATGAAGATGCAAATGAGAATATTATAGATGTACTGTCTAACTTGAGAGAAATTTTATTATGGTTGAAAGCAATTTTGCTTTGTTTGATTGTAATTGGCACGATATTGATACACATGAGTTTGAAATGAAGAGGAAATTTGAACATATCCTTGGTTATCTTAAAGCACATTGTTAACACCATGATGGATCCTCATACAGGAACATAAAGCATCAAGAAATACACATTCGAAGCAACATGGATCCTCATACAGGAACATAAAGCATCAAGAAATGCACATTCAAAGCAACATGGATCCTACGTTAATTTCCAACAAACCAATAGTTCATGCACATATTAAAACCAACATACGGTATAAACCCTGTAGTATTGTTCATACAGGCACACACAAAAAAGTACATCACCATGAGGTCCATGACCTTGCACCTCCCTCGAGATCACAATTGTTCATATACAGATAAAAACCAACAAGCATTAAAAACCTGTAGTAATGTTCGTACAGGCGTAAGCAAAAAAATACTTCACCACCTTGATTCATCTAGCGAGATCACAAAAGATGTACACAAAAGGTCACTGAACAAAATGTCCCATTTTCCAGTGCTCCAAGTGCAAGTATCAACGCCTTTCCTACAAGGATAAAGCATTCAAAATCTGCATTGTTCAGAAGACTTGGGTAGAAGAGTTTGCATCTAATGCAGTGTACCTATGCTTGATTCATCGAGCAAGAAGGTCCATCTGAGAAGGCCTCCACTTCTCGTGTTCTCTTGCGTCCACGCCCTCATGTTGCGGAGCTTCCTACTGCTCTCCCCCTCGTGGAAGAAGTCCCTGACCTTAGCCCAATGCCACTTAAAAAAATGAGATTCGATTGCATTTAATAGTAAGTAATTAATCAAAATAATTTACAATTCATCCTTAAGAGATACCTTCGGTTGGCCATTGAATCTTGCACGCTAGAAGATGCTTGTGTTGAGGGGCATATTGACATTCCTCGAGGTGTCCATCTTGGAGCATTGATTGGCTCCTTGCAAGTACGGGCTTGGTGGCCAAATTTGCCATACCTATTGCATTTATGCTTGGTTTTGCTCTCATTCTCATCCCTCGGCCTAATGCGGTTCTTTCGCGGTCTTCCTGGAGGTCGTGTTGTACGAGGTGGTTTTACCTTGAAGGGCAAGTTGACCTGGAGCCACTTGGTCTTGTCAGGCATTGGGGATATGCATCCACTAGAGTAGGCTTTTCTATAACGAACCACCTTGTAGGAGTCATTGACATAAATCTCCCACCGCACTCCCCTTATGCTTGCTAATGCTGCTGCGGCATGTGTGCAAGGAAGGCCGCAAATTTGCCATCTTCTGCAAGAGCATTCACAGACCATAAGGTCCAATACATATCTCCCCAAAGGAGATTTCACCTCCACATGGCTATCATCAGCCCTTCTAACAATGTAACCTTTCAGGTCTTTTGTGATCCCTCTAATATATGACAAGGCAGATGGTACCACGTTTTCATTCCAAGCCCTTGATTTCCGGAGTCTTTCTTCCATTGTGGTCATCAATTTCCGCCTAATCCAGTCAATAAGTTCACATATAGGCAGGTTTCTGGCCGGTGATATCCACACTTTGAAGGACTCAGATTATTTGTCAGATAGTGGCACTTTGCGTGGTCTCTGAACTGATGGCAGCTCCACTTCTCCTTCACATTTGCCAGGTATTCATATGCAACCATGTTAACCTTCTGAATTTCAGCCATCCAATGGTTAAAATGCTTAACTTTGAATGCTCTTGCTGCAGACCAAACCATTACCTCCAATTCCTCTCCAGGGAACTTCTTCTTGAAGTTCTTATATAGACAACGCATGCACGTTCTGTGCTCAGCTTGTGGGAAGATTGTGTTCACTGCCAATTCTAACCCCTTTTGCACATCAGATATGAATGTCAATCCACCACCATTACCAGACTCAATATCATTATTCAAATGTGACATATACCAATTCCATGTTACATTTGTTTCACTTTCCACAACTGCAGATGCAACTGGGAACAAAGAATTGCAACCATCTAATGCTATGGCAGACAACAACGTCCCTAAGTACTTTCCTTTCAAGTGGCAACCATCAAGGCCGATGAAAGGTCTGCATCCTTCGATGAATCCCTGTCTTTGTGCTTTTAGCGATATAAATACACAAAAAAATGAGTCATCATTCTCGGTTTCATAATGAATCACACTTCTCGAGTTTCGACTCTTCAATTCGTAAATGAGAGATGGAAGCCTCTCGTACGAGTCCTCCACCTTGCCATAGATCTTGTCTAGAGCAATTCTTCGGCCCCTCCAAAGCCTCATGTACGGTAGGTGGATTTGGAATTGCTCGACTATCTGCTGGGAGATCGCATTGACAGTCATATCTAGATTTTCCTTGATCCAACCTTCAATGTGCTTCGAAATCCATTCTTGTGATGCCAAGGAGTTACCAACCCTACTAACAGAGGAAGAATTGTGCTCCCCTTGCAGAGTTCTAACTCGAAATCGCATACTGTCTTGTATTCTTGATGCGTGGATTCTCCATTTGCAGTCCGCTCCTCTGCATACAGCTATAACTCTTAGTGCCTCACTTTTGATATATCTAATATCAAACTCATGTTTCAGACAATATGTGCACAATTAAAACTTGAATTCATCATGTCCATCAAACTCGGCTCCAATTGATAAGTCGGGGATGTCAACATCACTGCCGTACCTCGGACTTTCGAAGTCATCCACGCCCTCTAATTCATAATCCAACAGATAATGATAGTTGTTCTCAGACTCCAGGCCACTGAGTTCATCATCATCATCATCACTTTCAGTTGTGTTATCACAAACAAACTCAGGGTCATCAGAATCGCTAAGGTCGATCACTCGAGAATGGGACCGCAATACCCTCCGGTCCCTCCGTGATCTAACTACATGTGATTACCGAGAAGACATGATTGGTGCCTCCATTTCGAAGGGACTCATGTAACTCCTGGATTCCTCACCAACTCCCTTAGCCATCTCTCCATACAAGGGATCAGCCTCCATGTTCACATCGACATTTTCCATCATTCCATGTCAATTTCCATCTGCACAACTTCATCCTCGATAGCTGGTATGCTGAATAGGCTCCTGTTTGAGCAACTTCTGGTGCAAAGTCCATAGCTTCTTCGATTGCAGGTATATCGGGGAAAGCGGGAGGATGAAGTGACTCACCACACCAGTGACATGGCTTACCTTCGACAGAGCTTCCAGAACCTCCACAGTCTCGTGCATGGCATCACAGGCTGAAGTTGATGTTGGGTCTTCACCCACATCTACATTCTCTGGATCTTGGTCCACATCTGCATTCTCCTTCACCGCCGCAATTGCTTTTACAAAATCTTCATCAAACTCGACAACCAGCTCAATCTGCGTCCCATCTTGATGCAAGTGGAACATCTCCATCATCTGTTTCTCATCCGACAACTTCGCATACCTAGCAAAGCAATAAAAGTTTATTATCGATATGTAATTAGCACGTACCAAACATAAATACATCTTCGTACCTGGTCACGCAGATGCTGAGGATTCCTTCACAGCCTTCGAACCACCCCATCCTAAAAGATGTATGCATCCAACATCCCCGGAGAGACACTTAGACATTCATGTAGGTTTAGAGGAGGTTTACTAGGAGAAAATCAACTTGGATGAGTCATACCTTCGCTTTTTTCTCCTCCTAGATGATGATCGGTGATGGGGGACGAACGCAGGAAGGTGGCGGCGAGGCTTCTTCTTCGTCGTCTGGGAGCTTCTTCGTCGCCTGGGAGAAGGCAATGGAGAATCGAAGGAGGGAGGGAATGGGGTGACGCAATCGAGGGTGGGAGGGGTAAACCCTTCGAGGCCGACCACTGCATACGATTTGACATCCTTTGTCATCGTGGCCGCCTACGTGGCACACGAAGGGGTGGAATTCATTCTAGCCGCTCGATCTATCTCGGTTGGCCCGTCTTAACTGGGGCGGGGTAGGTGGTAACCCAATCTCAGTTAGGCACTGACGTCCCACGTTACGGAGGGTTACACATGCAACCGACACCCATTACTCAGGGTTTCTCGCGTAATTCGTGATTGTGCATGGTTATGAATGTTATTGCAGAATTACTCAAGGTTATGGGTGTAAAAATCCCTTGTTTTTTGCCTTGACTCTGGCAGAGTTGTAGTCTTTCATGGTCCCAACTCATGGACAGAGTCATCTATTGCTTGCCTCCGTAGTTTGTATTCTAAGTAGCCAAATCTATGAGCAAGATGAACCCTTGATGCAACTTTGTATGAGTGGCCTAAGGATATAACTGTTAGTGGTCCGAACTAGGATGTAAATCCCGGAGGTTGGATTGGGGGTGCAAGAGGATAGGTTCTTATTGTAATTTGATGTGTTGGAGGGGGAATGCAACTTCGGGAATCCGAACTAGGACACAACCACCATTTGTTATACCAAGGAGTGGATGCGTTATAGAAACAGTCTAAATAGTTAAGCTTGATAGTGAAATATAAATCATGTAAAGGGATGATAATATCATATGTCCTAGAATGTAGGAAACAACTGTGTAGTTGATGCACATCAGGGATGTTGGTGATGTACTTGAGGGCTGAGGGTTGGGTTAATGTGACCATGATGCATGCGTAAGTTGGGGTTGCAGTGAGGGTGAGCTTTATGAGGGCACAACTTCATTGTAACATACATTGCATGCATGGTGCTTTGCATGAAGTCAGAGAAGCCTAAACTTAGTCAAAGGTTTCCAGCAACCATCCCATCAATTGTCGGGACATTTAAATCATACACACATCCTTTGGAATATGATCAAATGGTCATTGGTGAAGTACCGTGGTGTCAGTCGGATTGTGCTAGGAGAGGAGGTGCCCAATCACTGGAGTGTTAGTTTCCAGGTAGAGGTGAACGCACACTCTCGTAAGTGGAGGGTTTCTGAAGGTTTTCGAGTGTCTCTATAGAGCTTATAAGAAGGCTTTGTCATAGCCACTACTGGAGGCAGAGGAATACTATGCCACGTAAGGAGGGTTGTGGAGGAGGGCTTCCCAACGGAGGACTGGCATTCAAACAATGGGAGAGGTAGGGGCTATATACATCCCCATTGCACTTTGGGAATGAAGCTCCTGGAGAAGGGGTCTTGTTAGGTAGGAGTACTTATTGGAGGAGGGCTCCCCAATAGGGAGGGATGGGGGAAACACAATATAAGAGGGCTTCCTAATAACATGGGGTTAGTGGGGTTACTAACAGCAACAAAGGCATCAATGGGGCTGATTTGTGACACAAATAGATGAGAAAGATAGTTGGCTTCAGGCGGTTAGTGGCACTGAGGGCATGCCACAAAATTTCAAGAAATGTCAAAGAAATATCATTTGTATGTTGGTTTCCCCAAGTCATGGAAATCGATACGCCAAAGCTATCTTTTTCTCACATGTTTGCGATATATAAAATGCAAATGGGGTCATATGCCCTCCATATCGCCTCAACTAGTCGCCTCCATTTGGTTCTTTCCTATCCAGAGAGCTTATTTGCCTCATTTTAAGCTTCCAGTGAGCAATTTCAAGCTTCCAGAGAGCTCTTTGCTACGCTGATTTCTTCAGTATACTTTCTCCTTTCTCAAAATTTTGTAAGGCGTGTGATACACAGTCCATTTCTTCATTTTTATGAACGTTTCGTATGCAAAAAGTGATTAGTGAAGTCTTCAATCTTGAAATTGTGTTTAAGATACATTGATATTGTTGTTGATACTTGATAGCTTGATATTGTGCAAATATTCATCATTATTATGCCGAACGGTTGTGTTTAGGTTACCATTTGTGATTAGGTCCACACTTGATTTTGTTATTGTTAACGTATACAATAATAGTAGTATTTGTACCTTTCTCTATTTTGTTTTTCTTCATAGTATGCTTTGTGTAATTTACCCATAGGCTACTCTCCTATATAAGAGAGCCTAAGGTTCATGGAATAAACAACCATTCATTTTTCCCAACATGGTATCAGAGCGACGGTCCTAGACCGGAGTTCTCGAAACCCTAACCCTAATCCCACCACACCCGCCGGCCCCTCCTCCTTCTCCGTCTTCTTCTTCTTCTTGCCCCATCAGCGCCGCCCGAGCTCCAGTTGGTTGATCCATCGGCGCCGCCTTCTCTGTGCGCACCTGCGCACACGCGTGCTGTGCGCTGGTGTGCGCCTCCACCTTGCGCACCCGTGCGTTTCGCTCGCCTCCACCGTGATCTGCGCATCCTTGCGCACCGTGAGGCAGACCTAGCGCACCGTCTGTGCGCATCCCTGCGCATCCCCTGCGCGCGCGCTGTAGCACCAGTGCATCCAGCGTGCATCCAGCGCGCTGTGCGCCAGTGCACGCATCTCCTGTGCATCCAGCGTGCGCACCTGTGCATCTGACGTGCGCGTGACTCCTGCGTGCGCACTTGTGCCTGTGCGTGACTCCTGTGTTCGTGTAGGGCTTAACACGAACATCTTCATATGGATAGTTGCTTGAAGTCTACACATGCAACTACCCCCCATCTATGGTATTGTAGACAAGACACATTGTTTGTCAATCGTTCCAGTCTTCATTTTTCAATATGTCGGAGAGCAAGGCAGATATCCCATCTATTGGCGCATTCCGTGGTCCAGCGCCTATTGTCAAGATGGACGGTACCAACTATGAACTGTGGGCAATGCAGTTCATGAGCATGATGAAGTCTACGGGTAAGAAGCACATTCTTACCGAACCAGAGCCTGCTGAGAAGACTGGAACCTATGCCTCCTGGGAGGCTGATGACGCATACGCCAAAGTTTGGCTATCTGGCATGTTGGCAATTGAGATTGCCAATGATATCCTCCATCAACCCACAGCGAAGGATATGTGGGACATTCTGGCGGCCACATATTCCCAGGCGAAGAACGAAACGAAGATTCTGCAACTCCAGCATGATATCTTCACCATCAAGCAGAATGGTCGCCCCCTACATTCTCTCTATACATCACTGAGAGGGATGTTTGAGAAGCTATATAGCTTCATGCCCTTGACAGCCACGCCAGAGCAGCAGAAGACATACATGAACGCTACTATGGTGGGCGTGTTCCTAGCTGCACTTGATCCTGAATACGAGGCAGCACGATCACAGATTTTGGTCGACTCTACAATTCCGCCAATGGAGGAAGCCTTCCATAGACTGAGTCGGATTACAGTTCCTTCAACTGCTGCAAGTCAGAATTCTTCAGCCATGGCAGCAACCAGAGGTCGCGGTTCTCATTACCAGGGCCGTGGACGTGGACCCCGTGGGAGGAGTGGCCGCACTAGGCCAACATGCACCTACTGTCACCGAGTTGGACATAATGAAGATACATGCTATTCAAAGCATGGATTTCCTGCATCCGCACGAGCTGCTGAGCAGATAGAGCCCCCATCTGCTGCTACCTTGGATCAACGATTTGATGATCTAGTTGCCCGTCTGAGGGGCATTATCCCACCATCTGGTCCAGCACCGATTACAGAGAGTCATTCTGATGCTGCTGCTTCTGCTTCCACGTCTACCAGTGCTTCAGGTAGTATACTTGCACTTCACAGTAGTAGTTCTGATACATTGCCATGGATTATGGACTCAGGCGCTACACATCACCTATGTGGCGACCAGAGTCTACTTACAGGATACACTCAGATTCCTCCAGGACGGACAGTGGTCATTGCAAATGGCACACATTCCCCCATCACTGGTCAGGGGGAGATTAGACTGACATCGTCTATGCAGCTCAAGAATGTGCTACATGCACCTGATTTTCCAATGAATCTATTGTCAATTAGTCAAATTACGAAGGATCTCCATTGTCGGGCAATTTTTGATTCATCTTCTTTGATTTTTCAGGACATCCATACGGGCAACGTGATTGGTCGTGGCTATGAGCAAGGAGGCCTCTACCGTCTGAATCAGATCCCATTTGCTGGAACCACATCCTCTCCTTCTGACCAAGTATCTCCTTTATTGTGGCATCTGCGTTTTGGTCATTTACCGTTTCAGAAGTTGCGTCAAGTATTGCCTTATAGTCTTCCTCACACATCTGTTCAGTGTGAGGCATGTCAGTTGGGAAAGCATCACAGGTCGTCCTTTCCCAGTCGTCCTGGTCGGAGTAGTACATCCAAGTTTGAGTTATTTCATGTTGATGTCTGGGGTCCGAGTCGTGTACCTGATCATCAGGGACACAGGTTTTATATTGTATTTGTGGATGATTTTTCTAGAGCGTCATGGGTGTTTCTGATGAAAAATAAATCTGAAGCCGGAAATATAATTATCCATTTTCTGAATGAAATACAAAATGTTTTTTCTACATCTGTGAAAATTGTGAGAAGTGACAATGCCTTAGAATTGTGCACTAACTTTCTTGCCAATTACTACTCATCAAAAGGAATTATTCACCAAACATCTTGTGCTCATACATCTCAACAGAATGGGATTGCTGAAAGAAAACACCGTCATCTTCTTGATGTCACTAGATCTCTAATTATACAGAGTCATGTTCCATATTCCTACTGAGGTGATGCAGTTCTTACTGCATGCTACCTAATTAATCGTATGCCTTCGTCTGTCTTGAATGAACAGATTCCGTTCTCACTTATTTATCCTGACAAGGATCTGTTCACTCTCACTCCTCGTGTTTTTGGGTCGATTGCGTTTGTCCATCAGTTGTCGCCGGGTACTGACAAGCTCTCTCCTAGGGCTGTCAAGTGTGTTTTTGTTGGGTACTCCAGAACCCAAAAGGGGTACAAGTGTTTTGATCCTTTGCGTCGGCGGTATATGATCAGTGCATATGTTACATTTTTTGAATCTATTATGTATTTTTCAGCATCTGGAGACAACCAGCTTCCACCTATACCACCTGATGCCATATACATGACACCACTACCACCTCAGATGCCATCATCAACACCACCACCACCACCACAACAACCTATATCACCGTTCCCGTTCCATTATACCCGCAGGCTTCCTCCACCAGCACATGGTTATGACTCGTCTACTAGCTCGCCTATGGTATGTAATGAGAATATTAATGTTGATGGATCTGACGACATTTCTGAGCAGGAGGTGTTGCAGGTGCCAGATGAGCCTTCAACTGATTTGGATATTCCAATTGCTTTACGGAAGTCGAAGAGGAGTTGTGCCAAATATCCATTATCAGCTTCTGTATCTTTTGAACGGCTTTCTGGAGATTTCAGGACGTTTGCTATGGCACTTTCAGCCATAGATATTCCACGGAATCATCATGAGGCTCTGCAGGATAGTAGATGGCGGCTTGCAATGGAAGAAGAAATGGCCGCACTTCAGTCCAGAGGAACTTGGACTTTGGTTTCTATACCTCCAGATGTGAACCCAGTGAGCTGCAAGTGGGTGTTCACAGTGAAGCAAAATGCAGATGGCTCTATTGACAGGTACAAGGCACGTTTGGTGGCACGTGGCTTCACACAAACATATGGGGTGGATTATCTTGACACATTCTCGCCTGTGGCACGTCATTCCACCCTAAGGATCTTGTTGTCAGTTGCAGTTGCTCGAGACTGGCCGCTCCATCAGTTGGACGTGAAGAATGCATTTCTATATGGAGATTTGCAGGAAGAGGTGTATATGCAACAGCCACCTGGTTTTGCTGTTGAGGAGGAGTGCTCCAAGGTATGCAGGTTGCATAAGGCTATCTATGGTCTTAAGCAGAGCCCCAGAGCATGGTTTCAGAAGCTCTCGGATCTCTTTGAGAAACAAGGATACAAACGCTCCAATGCCGATCATTCCTTGTTTGTACAGAAAACAGCGAGAGGTATCATTGTCATTATGGTTTATGTTGATGATATCTTGATTACAGGAGATGATGAGCGACGCATAAGGCAGACGAAAGAAATGCTGGGTAGTGAGTTTGTCACTAAGGATCTTGGGGTCCTTAGATACTTTCTGGGGATTGAATTTGCCAGAAATTCCTATGGACTAGTTATGTCACAAAGGAAATATGTTACAGATCTGTTGAGTGAAACATGTATGCTTGAGTGTCGACCTGTTACGACACCAATGGACCCCATCATGAAGCTTTATGAAGATAACACAGAGGAGGTGGACAGGAGAAGATATAGAGAACTGGTAGGAAAACTGTTGTATGTCACGATCACTAGACCAGATATTTTATTTGCAGTGAGCCGTGTGAGCCAGTTCATGGAGCAACCACGCCAGGTGCATATGGATGCAATACATATGATACTCAGATATCTCAAATCTTCTCCAGGTGCAGGTCTGCTATTCAAGAAAGGAAAGGGGATTTCTATCTCAGCATGTGCAGATGCAGATTATGCAGGATGTCCCAAGGATAGGAAGTCCACCTCAGGATATGCTGTCTATGTTGGAGATGCCCTAGTCTCATGGAGGAGTAAGAAACAAACTGTGGTAGCTAGATCTAGTGCTGAATCTGAATATAGGGCTATGGCCCAGGCTACTACAGAGATGATGTGGGTGAAAGCTGTGCTCACAGATCTATGTTTAGACGTACCACTTCCTATGAACTTGGAATGTGATAATCAGGCTGCTTTGTTTATTGCAAACAATCCTGCATTCCATGAGCGGACCAAGCGTATTGAGGTGGATTGTCACTTCATACGTGATATGATTCAGAAAGGTTTCATTGCTACATCTCATGTTACTTCAGAGAATCAGACTGCAGACATATTCACTAAGGCATTGCTACGAGGTCCATTTCAGAAGTGTGCTTCCAAGCTGAGCATGATTGATATTTATGCTCCATCTTGAGGGGGAGTGTTAACGTATACAATAATAGTAGTATCTGTACCTTTCTCTATTTTGTTTTTCTTCATAGTATGCTTTGTGTAATTTACCCATAGGCTACTCTCCTATATAAGAGAGCCTAGGGTTCATGGAATAAACAAGCCATTCATTTTTCCCAACAGTTATTGTTGTTGACATAGTTTGTTCCCGAGAAGGGATCGGCAAACTTAGTGACATTAGAGCTTCTTCTGTTGTTCCTAAACATGAAGTTTTATTGATGTGAGGGACAACAAAAATCTTATGTTGTTCCCAAACACGAAGTTTTATTGATGCAACAACAAAAAACAATCACATATAATGGAGAAGAGATTTTATAGGTTCTACAACGGCTATGAGACTAGTCCTCGACTGATGGAGGAATCAATGATCCCAACGAATCCACTATTTATGTGTGACTGGAGGAGTGCCCTTATTTTATTGGGTAAATTACAATTTGGGTCCCCATCTATGGGTTCGATTCCAGAATGGGTCCCGATCTTTAAATTGTAACGATCCGGGTCCCAGGACCATTAGGAAATGGAAATTTTGGGGTTCATGTCGAATATGCCCTTGTTGGGAAGGGAATGGAGGCTGGGTTCCAACTTTTAAACAAGGGCATACTTGTCATTAGCCCCAAAAAGTTCCTTACATTAATGGTCTTGGGATTCGAATCATTACAATTTAAAGATCGGGACCCATTCTGAGATCGAGTCCATAGATGGGGACCCAAATTGTAATTTACCCTATTTTATTTGACACATGTTGATATCTAGAGCAACATGGTGATGATGGAGCCCTCTTGACGTCAGAGGGAGCATCTGATTTGGGAGGTTAGAGGGGGGTTGAAGGAGTGGAAGAGGGCTACCAAAAAGAACGAGAGGCATGTAAGAGCCACCAAACAGAAGGGTGATGGTGAAGAGGAAGGCTGGCCATTCATTTCTCACCGGAAACGAGGCCATCGTTGTTTTAGATGTGGTCTTTATGGTCATCGTGCTACCTCGTGCATGATGCCGCTTCGTTGCTTTTATTGTGGTAAGGAAGGCCATCAGAGATTGGCTTGTCCTCTACTGTTGCAAGTCAATATGGGGGGCAAACCTGAAGGATCTTTATGCATTTCGACTTCAGCCATGCGCTCAATAATGCGATCCTATGCATCAGCTGTTCGACTCGGAAAACAAGAAAAGCAACCTTAGAAAAGTTTGAGTTTCTCATTGGTTCTACAACAAAAGAGATGTATCTCCAAATTATTATAAGATCGTTGCACGAGTTATTGGGAGATACGTTCACGAGCGATGTCATTAATGTGAATGACAACTTGTTCTGTGCAAGAGGTTTGTTCAAAGTGGATTCCAATCTCCTGCTGCGGATCGACCAAAATTCGAGAATCAAATGTTGTGTACTGCGGTTCACAGATGACGAAGCACCAAGCAGTTCTGCACTGGTGACTTGCGTTCTAGGAGTTTCCTTTCTATCAAGATTGGTCGATGCCTTGAAGTTAGCATTGAGGAACCTCGAAACAATAAAGAAGATTCTTGCAGATGGTCGTTCTCCAGGATATGATCCACTGGTCACCTTGGTTGTAGTTGAGGGATCAGATCTATTCCTTCAGAGTCGATCTGCGCTTTGAAGGTGGAAAGATCATCCTTCAAGCTGTTGGTAAAGCTTTTACCTATGTTGTCACCTTCGTTGGAGATAGAAGAGGCCGACAGCTCTGCCACAATCGAATGGAAGATTCAAATTCCTGAAATGGAAATCGCATAAGTTTCACGTACGAATTTCTTAGAAGAGCCTTCTTTAGAAGTTTTTCAAAAAACCGAGGAAGTCATGGAGATCGATTCTCCTTGCTTGGTTACCGAGTCATTTAAGGAAATCTTTGAGCTTCCACGTCTAGCTCCAGGATTTGTGGTGCCATCACCCTTTCTTTTCCGGATAGGGCTCTGGTAGATCTTGTTTCCATCGAAATCTAGAGATGATTCCATCTTTGGTCGATTAATGCTAAGCCCGACCCACGTTTCTACTCTCCTGGAGGATCCCGTCAAAGAGGCCCCTTTTGAGCTGGGTCACTTGGATCCATATTTGTATTCGAATCTTCAATCTTTAATGAAACTCAAAAAGGCTTTTTTGAGTTGGACATATCCAATAGGGATTTTGTTTAGGAGCTTCTGGAAAGTATTGAGACTAAAGAAGGCGCTGCATTTTGTTTGCTTGGGATAGAACTACCCGGGCGATTGGCCGCCTGGGAGAGTTCTTCATTGAGGGATCCTTTTAAGGCTGTCATGGAGCTCCCACTTGCCCTTCTGACCGTTACGAAGCCTCCTCTGCCTGAAGATGTTTTGGGTACTCTTCCTCAATGGAGGACCAACTTAGATTGAGCAGTCAGTGCCCTGGAAACCTTAGTGTTTCATCAACCCTCGATAGCCCATGAAAAACTTTTGCCAACATCCTCCTATCTTCAGATGTGGGGAGTTTTTGAGGGAGAAGGGGGAAGAGATGTAGAAGCAAAAGAGTGCAAGGAAGGCAAACTCGGTGTGTAAAGTCATCTCGGTTCATAAATCGCAAGTGACAGTAGTGGCGGGCATGGTTAATACCTCGGGTCCTTCAAAGGTTCCTAAATGGAAGTTCTAACTTGAAACGTGAGGGGTCTGGGTGACCTAAAGAAACGGAGCTCGGTTGGAGCTCTGTTGGTCAAATGGGCTGTGATGTGGCCTTATTGCAGGAGTCTAAGATCTCATTCTGCTCTCATTTCTTTTGGAAATATATAAACAATGGTTTCACTGATGGATTTCAATCTTTAGATGTAGACGAAACAACAAGGGGGTTGATTGTTGTTTGGAAAAATTTCACTTTTAATTTGATTTCTGAGCTGAAGGGGAGACATTATTACTATTATTATGGAGAATATCGTGACAAACATGAAGGTGGCTTTCTCGTGTGCCTACAATCCTGCTTACAAGCTCTTATGTCAGATTTGTGGGTTGACCTTTGAAGTGTTAGAAACACCTTCCCGAGACTGGCATGGCTGGCCAGAGGTGATGTCAATGTTACTTTGCTCTCTTCGGACCAACCTCATTTGAGAGGAGGATATAACCTTGTCTCGACCGATTTTGCTGATTTGATTGATGAACTTGTACTTGAGATGATTGATGTTACATACACTAGGTATACCTGGAGAAACTTTGTCTCTCCGTCACAAATTGATCATTTTCTGGCTTCTGCGGAGCTTCTGGAAGCCTTTCCACTGTCAGCCTTTACATCCAGACCTCGTACCAGGTCTGATCACGTGACGCTAGTTTGAGCTTCTAAGATGCTTCTCCCGCTAGGGATTTCTTCATATTTGAACGTGCATGGCTGCAGGAAGAGAATTTCAAAGATTTGTTACAAGTAGTGGTCCTCCGTGGCCTTTGGATTGTCAACATCTCGTTTGGTGCAGAAGTTAGTTTTTTTGCACGTGTAGCTTTACTCTTTCAAGGAGGTTCGTGAGGCCAAGTGTACGTGTCGTGCGGAGGCAGAAACAGAGGTGTGTAGACTCGAAAGGTTGAAGGACACCGGAGATCTTTCAGCTGAGGAACTCAGTGATAGAGTAGCAACCCAAAGATTGGTCTGGACAAAAGATAAGAAGCGTGTGACAGGATGGAAACAACGATCGTCGATCACACAACTCTTGGCTCAAAGAAGATGATGCAAACGCAACATATTTCCATAGGATTGCCAGCGCGTGGCAAAATGGAAACTACAATCACGCTCAATAGCGGTGAATGGTAGAATTGTGGAGGGAGATGGGACACACATCGCTAATCATTTTCATGACTTCCTAAGAAGAAATGAAAATCGGCCTTGGCGGTGGTCTGACCGAGGTGCCTCTCATTTATCTATGTAACATGCCAATCACTTGATACAAAACATTACCAGAAGAGGTGAAAGTAGATGTTTGGAATTTAAATGCATGCAGATGGTGCAATGCGTCTTGATGGGTTCTCCGTCTTTTTCTTCCGTGAGTTTTAGTCGTTAGTTAGAATTGAAGTTATTGATGTTGTGAAAGAATTTTCTAGAGAAAATGTAGGATTTGAGAAACTTAACAAGGCACTCATTTTCTTGTTGTTGAAGAAGATCTCAGCGAGAGTCGAAGATTTTTGACTGATTGCGCTCTCTCATGCAAAGGTCTTGGCATTGAGATTAAACAGGGCTCTGAATCACATCATTTCATCGTTACAGCTTTCATTTTAAGAGAAAAATTGCAAATAGTTTAGTTATAGCTACAAAAATTAGAGCAGACTAGAAGAGGCACAAGTCAAAGGGTGTTCTTTGGAAGATGGACTTTACAAAAGCTTATGACATGGTGGACTGACGTTTTCTATGCATGGCGATGTCTCGATGGGATTTCCCGGACATGTGGATATCTTAGATGAAATGATATGTCACCACAACCTCTAATTCGATGCTAGTCAACGATTGTCCTGAGGGTGGCTTTTTCCAGCCGCAACGAGGAGTCAGGCAGGGGTGTCCTCTTGTCCCCATGCTTTTTGTGATTGCAGCTGATGTACTACCTTACATGGTTGAACATGTGCTGGCTAATAAACTCACTTCTGGGTACAACTTCAAAGATATCTCTATTCCACTATTGCAGTATGCAAATGATTCCATCCTCTTTATCGAAGGTAAAACAGAGAAGACTAAAGGAATGACAACCACGATGGAAATTTTTGGAGAATTGTATAGGCTAAGTCTAAACCATGGGAAGTCCGAAGCTATCCCCTTTGGTATATCCAACCAAGAAGTAAAGGAGTGTTGTATAGAGTTATTTATGGAGTGTGGCTCTCTTCCAATATGCTATATGGGTCTTCCTCTGTCCACTGGTAGATTAAAGTTGTTTGACTAGTTGCCTATCATTGAGAAGATGGAAAGGAGGATATCAGATTAGAAGGCAACTATTTATTCCGCGAGGATGTCTGGTCTTGGTACATAATTTCTTGTCTGCTATTCCTACGTTCTTTATGTCGTCCAGATTTCTACTTGTTGGTATTAGGCGTCGATTGTATCGGATCATGAGTGCTCTCTTTGGGGTAAAAGCAGTCAGGAGGGACTGGGTGTACAGCTTGTCGACTGGGAGATTGTACCCTACCAAAGTTGGCTGGAGGACTTGGGATCTCCCGCTTGGAAAGTATGAACGAGGCTCCTTTTTAAATGGGTGAGTATGATCTGGGGAAGAGATGAATACTTGTGCTGCCATCTTATCCGCAATATCTACAACATTGGGATTCATGACAATACAACACCCATAGTCTCGCCCTTCGGCTTTCTGGAAAGGTATTAACTCAGTGATACCTTGTTTTCAGGAGATCTTTAGCCAGTGCTTGGTGACGGTAATTCTTTGGTGATTGGCCCCATCTCTTTTAGATTCCCCCATCTTTTTGCTTTGGCTACTGACCGTAATGCAGGAGTGTTGGACTGTTGGGTAGATGGCAACTAGATGCCTTCTTTCTTGACGGATTTCTCAGACAAACGGCATGAATAGTATCTCCTATTTGGATCTCTCAGACAATGATTGCCCGACAATCGGGTGTGACCATCGGGTATGATAGGATAACACCTTCTCAGTTAAGTGAGCCTACCAAGCAATTACCAGACCACCACTGCCTAGGATGGAGCTTTGGTTCGTGACTGCAACTTTACCTGGGATCTCAAAGTACCAAATAGAATTGTTTTTTTATGTGGTTGCTGCACATAAAGCGAATTATGACAAGGGACCTCTTTGAAAGACTTTTCTCAGATGTCTCCAATAGATGTCTCCTTTGTGAATCACATATTGAGATCGTTGAATATCTTTTTTCACTGTGTGAAGACGTCCAGCATTTGGTTGGAAATTGGTGCTAATTGGCTAAATCGGGAGAACTCGGACATGTTTTGGGATTCGTTGTTTCAAGCACGATATCGCCCTAGGGGTATCTTCAATGCCTATTGCAACATTATGGGCAATTTCGTTGGCTTGAAATGGTGCACTCTTTTCTTTTTAGCTTTTTTATTGTGAGAATGTAGTTTTATGTTCTAGGACACTTCTTGAGTCTTGGCTTGTGTAAGTCTTCTTGTAACCTTTCTTCATCTTTTAATATATTTGAGACGGATACTATAACGTGTTTCCCCCTCTTTGACTCAAAAAAATATTAATACATGATTTTGCTCAAGAAGACCTAGTACAATGTGTCTACCACACACAAGACCATGGTTCAAATCCCATTCTTGCTGGGGTTGCATTAGGTAGTCGACGGCCAGCGTAAAAAATAGTTGAATCTTTCAACATGGATTTGAGCAAGAATCCATGTAGCCGATACTACTTATAGTGGGATAAGGCTTAGTACATTTTAGCCGACCCTACTTAATTGTGGGAAAAGGCTTTGTTGTTGTTGTTGTGTTTGCTCAAGAAGAGTTCTTAGCTGCCCATCTTTTCTCGTATTATAGGATCTTAGAGACTATCTTTGGAAACGTATTGCTATGCCATTTTTATATGAAGTTGAGATAGACAACTTTCACTCCCAGTAACATTGGTTTTGGGGGATATTTGCTATCTGATCTTGTACTTCGCATATTAATATTGATTTTTTTCTAATGTAATATGGATATCTAGATATTGACATTTTTTTCCTGCAACCTGGATTTGCCAAGTAGGTTTTTAAAGTTTATGCATAAACACATCTAATATATGCCAAATAAAGTCATTTACGAATTTCAAGTCATGTAATATTGTGATATACTATATGGGAGATTTTGCTATATGGGCCTAGAGGACGAACTAGAGGAGAAATTTTGCGACCAATAGCACTTATATGGGTGAATTGGTTGGATAGAAACGCCACCCTTTTTTCTTCACATCGTTTTTACCTGAGAATGTAATTTTCCATTCTAAGACTCTTCTTGAGTCTTGGCTGTTGTAAGTCCTTCTGTACTTTCTTTTAACTTCTTAATATATGTGGGGCGGACACCATAGCGTGTTTCCCCTTTTTTTGGTCTAAAAAATATCATGAGTTGCCATCTTTAGGCTACTGAAACCATTGTTTTGTCCTCTCTTTTATGCCATATACTTTCTTAACATGTGCATCTTATTCTTGAAATTTGTGTTTATAACTGTCTGCAGATATACCGAAGACCCACTTTGATGTGTTTATGCCATATACCGAAGACCCACTTAAATGGTCTGGTGGTAGTGCAGTGTGCCTATCACTCGAAAGATCAAGGTTCAAATCCCCCATGTGGAGGTTGCATTAGGTAGTCGACATCTAACGTAAAATATAGTCGAATCTTTCAACGTCGATTTGAGCAAGAATCCATGTAGCCGATCCTACTTATAGTGGGAGAAGGCTTTGCCATTTTTTTTACTGTCTGCAGATGCTGCCATTGTATATAATTTGACAAACTTAATTTTTCTGTCAAGTTGCTGGAACGCATTTTTGCTATGCTACTAATACTTGTACTTGGCTATTCTGCCCAAGCCTGGATGACGGAGGGTTACAGGGAGTAAAGCCATTGTATATAATTTGACAAACTTAATTTTTCTGTTAAGTTGCTGGAAGAGTTGGCTTCTGCAAATGCATAAATAAATTTTATTGACTCAAAGTCATAAATAAAATGGTAACATTGAGCGAAGCATTTATGTGATGGCAGGATGAACTAAGAGATGCAGTATTGCTTGTTTTTGCTAACAAACAAGATCTCCCGAATGCCATGAATGCTGCTGAGATAACTGATAAACTGGGTCTTCACTCTCTTCGACAACGCCATTGGTATATTCTTGTCTTGGAGTCATATCATGACTAATTTCGACTTCTCATAGTAAACGAGATGACATTTGCTTTAATTTTGCAGGTACATTCAGAGTGCATGTGCAACATCTGGTGAGGGCCTGTACGAGGGTCTGGATTGGCTCTCCAACAATATTGCTACCAAGGTCAGGACGTTCCTTCAAAACTTCTGTGGATAAATTACTTTGATAATCATATCAACTTATTTGAGCAGCCTGAACTATTGCATCTACTAATAATTTATACATAGAAAGTAGATAGTTGGCACAGTAGTTTAAAAACTTCAAAAAGTTGACTTTGTTTGATAAGAGTACGGGGTTTTGCACTATATCTTCTATACATTGCTCCATGTGAGGGGATGCCCCAAAAAAGCACTTGCTAAAAGGCTACTACTCTACTATATGACTTTCTAAGCTCTATTTTTATGAATCCAAAATGGCTAATTAAAATAATATTCTGCGAAAATTTCTTGATTAGTTTTTTTTCCTTCTGCTGTTTGATTTGGGCTTATTCCTTAATGAGCCATTGACCACTTTGAGGTTAAGATATGTGGTGGTTGTTGGAGACTATAGTTGTGAAAGTTGACCCTAAAAAACTTGCGCTAAAGGCGCGTTCTCCCACTCTTCCTTTATCTGTTTTCTTCTCACATGATTTTGGTCTGCATCAATTTAGTAACTAGATGCTGTTAAGTAATGTTATGTACTTCTAATTAGTCGATTAATTTACGAATTTAAGAATCCATATATACCATCCTATCTCAATGAAAAGATCCAATCTGAAAGTGAGTAAAAATAGAGATATTGCTGGCATCCTGGGTGCAGTGCTAAAAATGATAAAAAAATTCTTCGAGTGCGCTCATCTGTTTGTACATATATCAAATATTCAGAGTCTGATCGACTAAGATGTCTCCTTTTTATTATAAATTCCCTTTTCATGCATGGACATTTCTCCTTGTGTCTGAGAAGGAATCCAGCTATGATGTCATTTGGGATAAGTAACTTTCCTACTTAACAATTTGTTTTTTTATTGGGTACTCATCTATACGATGAAGGCCCTTTTTTCTTTCAAAAAAACAATGATGGCTACAATTTATTTCTTGTGTTCTACTTTGGATGCCATCATCTTTTTAAGAGAAAAAAGGGAACACTCAGATGGGTGCCCTCCCATGGTATATATTAACACAAAATATTCTGCTTACAAAGTACAGTACTCAAATAGAGCATTGGTGCGATACTAGATACCATTAATGTGGCATAGAATTTAATAATGTTTTGCAATATTGATTTATACTCCTTTATAATATAAAGAATCTGTGCCCTTTTCAATTCCATACAACTAATCATCGTTTAAGTCCTATTTCAACAACCACATATGTTGCATACTATACTGACAAGATTTAGTTGGACTTTTAGTTATGTAATCAAGTCTCCTTCCTTTGGTTGCACTCTTACCACCATTAGGATGAATGGTATTAACATTATTT
Organism: Ottelia alismoides; assembly: GCA_037367405.1. Taxonomy (NCBI): domain Eukaryota; kingdom Viridiplantae; phylum Streptophyta; class Magnoliopsida; order Alismatales; family Hydrocharitaceae; genus Ottelia; species Ottelia alismoides. The sequence goes on from JAZKJV010001141.1 coordinate 1,465,724, forward strand.
GCAATATTTATTTGCTTTTTCAATCCTATACTAATTGTCATTTGAGTTCCTTTTTTTGAATTAAAGAGGGGTGTGGGCTTAGGGTGATTTACACTATAAAATGTATTAAACATTAAAAAAAGGTGGGAAGTTACATGGTTCATGACTCGCAAAGGGAACTAACACAAGCCATCATATTTTTAGTTGTATACCATCCTTGATGGAAAATGTCATCATTATGTGAAAGCCAAATAACCAAAGAGATTCAAATGGACGTGTACAACCCTCCTGTAAAGCATGACACGAAGGCAATGGATCTCCAGAAGTCCTCCTAATTTGATCGTTGTAGCCATGACATATCCAAATGGAGCCAAAGTTCCATATACAAAGGGCCGGTAATGAGTAAATGTTCCCCATCCTCCAAGGAATACATACAACAAGGACAGATCGTGTCCAACCCACTCTCAGTGGTTGCATTGCCAATCTACACTTCTTAGTAGCCATAGAAATAACTCCGCTCTAAGTGGGACATGTGATCTCCAAATAAGCCTATAGATATCTGTCGTCGAATCCTCTTGCGCATGGACTAAGGTGAGGAAATTACATCTTCCACATTGAAAAATGTCCTTTTACCCATCTCCAACCATCCATTTTTTAGATGGACAATGAATAATCTCAAGATAAGATAATATCTTCAGGTAGTCCCACATGTGTTGCTTAAAGAGTCCATAAACAAATGATGGGCACCATGTGCCATTTTCCCATGCCTCGGCAATGTGCACGTCTTAATCAACAACAAGAGCAAACAACCTCATGTATTCATCTGCCAACAAACCATCACCGGTCCAATCATCTTTCTTGAAGCTAAAATATGTCCCCGCTCTCGATATTGGTAGTGTTGTCTGTGTAATCAATGGCAAAACCTCACAGATTCCTTGCCAGAAAACAGACGGACGTGGACCGTATTAGGCACACTATTCAAGCTTATATCCACAATGGAAATGTCATGAAGCCAATTTGTTAGCAAATCTTCACGAGTTCCCTATATTCTCTTGATCCATTTCGCAAGTGTCTAATTTACCTCTTTGACTCTTCTAATATCAAGATCCTGCTCCTTTTGAGCATTCTAATTGTATCCCAAGCAACATGTGCATAGTAGCATCCCTCCTGGCTAGTACCCACCCAAAAAAATCTCCACATGATTTTCTCTAATTGTTAGTGCACCCCCACACAGTGTGTCTACCACACAAAAGACCAGGGTTCAAATCCCACTGTTGCATGGGTTGCGTTAGGTAGTCGAGGACCAATGTAAAAAATAGTCGAATCTTTTAACATGGATTTGAGCAAGAATTCATGTAGATGACCCTACTTATAGTGGGATAAGGCTTAGTACCTTTTTTTGTTAGTGCACCCCCACAAGAATCAATCTAGTGCGGGGAAGAAGATATGTACAATGACTAAAACTGAGTTCACCAGCACTAGCCCACTACCTATAGACAATGTGGCAGTCTTCAAGGTTGTAAAAATTGGTAGTCAGCACTTGGTCGGTCGGGAACTAAGATCGACAATCGGACGACTAATTAGATTTAGTCAAGCGATTTCAGAATATCTGTGCGGTTTCCACCAACTTAACCATTCAAACAAGGGTTAAATCTCCTAAAATCTTTAAGGGCATGAATTCTATTTTTCAATAGTTGCGTCTTTTTTGAAGCCTTTTCTGGGAGATGAAAATGGATTTCACGTTTAGCTTGATTGTTAGTCTAGAGGGTGGGTGCCGTTTGAATGCATCTCGCAGCTTCTTGTCTTGTTGACAATCCTGGGATCAAGGTAGCCGATGCTTGGGAAAATTGTCTTGGCTGCCTATATTCCGTGCTTCTTTTTCTGAGCAAAGATTGGAAGAGTTTATCATGTTAACGAACTTCCTCATGATCATTCTAAAAAGGTGTATGTTTCCTTCATGAAATATGCTGTGTTTGATTCTATATTGTGGAGATGGACTATAAGTACATATGGAAATGACACGTGCCTTTCTGGATAAAGATATTCATGTAGATCTTATGGTGGGGTTGTATATTGATGAACTCGTGTAAGGAAAGATTGTTTTAAGGTATCAAGGACCCCTGCCCCAAATGTGGCTTAGGCTCTGATGATTTGGAATGCCTTTTCTTCCAATATGAGGGATCACATGATATTGGGTTCGAGATGGATATTGTGGGCATACACACTTCTTGTTTCTTTGACTTTTGATGCTCTTTGATATCAGAATGGATGGGTTTTGGTAGGCATAGAATTTTGGGTTTCACAGTTGTATTGACTGATGTGGTTTTCTAGAAATAGAGAGCTTTCATCAGGAGAGGTTCTATGTAGAGAATGTTTGAAAGCATGCCTATGCTCATGGTGTTTGTAATTGAATTGGGTAAGTGCACATCATTTTGGATGCCCACCCTTTTTCTGAAAAAAGTATAAAGCGTTCAATTCACTTTTTTGATCGCATTACGTTATTAAGGGAAGTATTTAATCTTCAAAGTATTCTTGATTTTTTGTTATACATGCTACTTGAATCATTATTGTTGAGATATTTCTATATTCCTTTGTATCTCTCTAGCTAATTTATTTTCCTTATGTCATCTTATGTAATTTATCCGTAGGTCTCTCCCCTATATAAGAGAGCTTAGGGTTATAGGAGTAAACACCTCTTTCATTTTTCCAACATGGTATCAGAGCGGCGGTCCTAGACCAGAGCTCTCGAACCCAAAACTCTACGTTCCAGCCCTTCCCTTCAGTGCGCCGCCGCCGCCCCAGCCCCGTGTACATTGTCCTTCTCTGCACAGCACCACCAGTCCACGTGGGCGCCACCATCGCTGCCAGCCAGCGCGGCGTTGCGTGCGAGCATACGCGCGCTGCCTCCCGCGCGTGCGTGCACTGCCTCTCGTGCGTGCGTGCGCAGTTGTCTTGTGCCTCACCTACGCTAGTTGCGAGTCGGTCTCTTCGTTGGGTAATGGATTTGGGTGCGTAAGTCTACATATGCACTCAAATCCACATATGTTTGTGTAGACATTCAATCTTTGATCTATAAACCCTAGTTTCTCTTCATCCGGCAATATGTCTGAGAACAAAGTCGATGTACCCGCCACTAGCGCATTCAAAGCTCCAACGCCAATCGTCAAAATGGACGGGACAGACTACGAGCTCTGGGCTATGCGGTTCATGAGCCTGATGAAGTCAAATGGTAAGAAGCATATTCTTATCGAGGAGGATTTGGTGGAAAAGACTGGGGTAAATGCCTCGTGGGAGGCAGATGATGCTTATGCCAAAGTTTGGCTCTCTGGTACATTGACGATCGAGATCACCAATGATGTACTACATCATCCTACTGCTAAGGCGATGTGGGATATCCTCGCGGTAACATATTCACAAGCGAGGAACAAGACGATGATCCTCCAACTCTAGCACGACGTATTTACTGTTAAGCAGAATGGACGTCCTCTGCTTTCACTATATACATCCTTGCGTGGGATGTTTGAGAAGCTTCACAGCTTCATGCCTCTAACGGCAACTCCGAAGCAGCAGAAGACATAAAGGAATGCTACCATGGTAGGGGTATTCCTAGCAGCTCTTGATCCTGAATATGATGCTGCTCGTTCCCAGATTCTAACGGATGCCACTATCCCTCCCATGGAGGAAGCGTTCCGCAGGCTTAACATGATTATTCCACACCCTCTAGTCAGACTTCCTCGGCCATGGCTGCCTCTCGAGGAAGGGGAGGTCATTCTTTCTCACGTGGACACAGACCTCGTGGAAGAGGAGGTCGCACTCGACAGCCATGTACTTTCTGTCGTCGCATAGGTCACACAGAGGAGACATGCTATTCCAACCATGGATTCCCGACGTCAGCTCGTATTGCAGAGCAGATTGAGTCTCCTGCTGCTTCTACTCTAGATCAGAGGTTTGATCATCTTGTGGCCAGAGTGAGGGATATTATTCCTCCTTCCGCTTCACCAGTGTCAGGAGATCATTCAGATGTAGCAACCTCAGCCTCTGCCAATACCTCTGCTACAACCAACACCTCATGTACTTATGCTTTTACATCTTGTCATGGATATGACATTACAGAGTGGATTATGGACTCCGGTGCAACACATCATCTATGTGAAGACAGACATCATCTTACGTCATATAAACAGATTCAACCAAGGAGAACAGTCGTGATAGCTGATGAGACTCATTCCCCAATCATAGGACAGGGGGAGATTACTTTGGCGCCTTCAATGCGTCTGCAGAATGTGCTACATGCTCCTGATTTCTCTATGAATTTGCTTTCTATTAGTCAGATTACAATGGATTTGCACTGCCTAGCTATTTTTGACCCATCGTCTCTTGTTTTTCAGGACATTCGTATAGGCAAAGTGATTGGGTGTGACTGTGAGCAGGGTGGTTTATATCGAATGGTTCGGACTCCCTATGCAGGCATATCTTCTCATTCGTCTAGATCAATCTCTTCATTCACTTGGCACATCCAGTTTGGTCATCTCCCTCTTCAAAAGATGTGTCATATGCTACCGCAAATCTCACCTAGTTCTTCCTTTCAGTGTGAAGCTTGTCAGTTGGGAAAGCATCATCGGTCTGCCTTTCCCAGTTGTCAAAGTCTGAGCAGTAGCTCCATTTTTGAGTTATTTCATATTGATATTTGGGGTCCGAGTCGTGTGCCTGATCTCTAGGGACACATATTTTATCTTGTAGCTGTGGATGATTTTTCAAGATTGTCTTGGGTCTTTCTTTTGAAAAATAAATCTGAAGCAAGGGATGTCATCAAAACCTTTCTTACTGAAGTGAATAATGTTTCTGTACCTGTGTGACGTTGTACGAACTGATAATGCTTTGGAATTCTGCACTCATGATTTATCTCATTTTGTTTCATCGAGAGGGAATATTCTTCAAACATCGTGTCCTTACACCTCTTAGCAAAATGGTGTTGTTGAAAAGAAACATTGTTATCTTCTTGATGTTACTTGGACTCTTCTCATTCAAAGTCGTGCACCACAATCGTTTTGGGGTGATGCAGTTCTAACTGCATGTTATTTGGTGAATCGTATGTCGTCGTCTATCTTAGGTGAGAAGATTCCTTTCTCCGTGGCGTTTCCTGAGAAAGCGTTATTCTCACTCACTCCTCGTGTGTTCGGTTCTGTCGCCTTTGTTCATCAGTTGACTCCTGGTCTTGACAAGCTCGCTCCTAGAGCTGTCAAATGTTTGTTTGTTGGATACTCAAGGACTCAGAAGGGATACCAGTGCTATGATCCTTTGCGCAGGAAATACTATATCAATGCGGTTGTTACATTTTTTGAGTATGTGATGTATTTCTCTCATACATGTGATAAGTTGGCTTCATCAAACTCAGATGATGACGTCTACATGCCACCTCCTCCCGTGACTACTGTTCCACCTCTACCACCTCCATCACCTCCACCAACATCTCCACCTCCACCCCCTCCTCCACCACCCCCTCCTACTACTCAGTCCCATTCGCCACTTGTTCCATCTTTACCAAAATTCTACACTCGTCGGACTGCTTCTACTTATGGTCATCGCCCATCATCAACGGAGCCCCAGGTTTGTATTGATAACATAGCTTCTAACGATGGGCTTGGAGATATATCTGTGCAGGAGTCATTGCAGGAAAATAGTGCACAGATGGAAGATGTTACATCTGATCTGGATATTCCTATTGTTGTTCGAAAGCAGAAGCGATTTTGGCTTCTTACCCCCGGACGTCTTAGGTCTCTTTTCATCGTCTAACAGGGGATTTCAAGAAATTTGCAACAGTACTATCTGTCGTGGAAATTCCACGGAATTATGAGGAGACATTGAAGGATAGTCGCTGACGCTTAGCTATGGAGGAGGAGATGGCTGCGCTTCAATCACATAGTACATGGAGTCTTGTTATTGCTCCATTGACGCATCCGTTGTGGGATGCAAATGGGTGTTCACTATGAAACACCACGCAGATGGCAGTGTGGATCGCCATAAGGCGAGACTTGTGGCTCATAGGTTCACCCAAACATATGGGTGGACTATCAGGATACTTTTTCTCCAGTGGCCAAGCATTCTATTCTACGTATTTTTCTTTCAGTTGTTGTGACACAAGATTGGCCACTGTATCAGCTTGATGTGAAAAATGCCTTCCTCTATGGTGATCTACAGGAGGAGGTCTACATGCAACAACCACCTGGGTTTACTGCTGAGGGGGAGTGTTAGAAGGTTTGCAGGTTCCACAAGGCTATTTATGGCCTTAAGCAGAGTCCAAAAGCATGGTTTCAGAAGCTCTCGGACTTGATAGAGCAACATGGATTTGTGCGATCGACTGTTGATCATTCCTTGTTTGTGCAGAAGATCCAGAGAGGTACTACTGTCATTCTTGTATACGTTGATGACATTATTGTTACAGGTGATGACAAGCAAGGCATTCAGGGTACCAAGGGCGTCCTAGGTCAGCAGTTTGTGACCAAGGATCTTGGACATCTACACTACTTTCTTTGGTTGGAGTTTGCCAGGAATCAGCGAGGCCTTGTGATGACCCAAAGGAAGTATGTTGCAGATCTTACAGAGACAGGTATGACATATTGCAGACCTGCCACTACTCCTATTGACCCGGGCATGAAGCTTTATGATAGTGATATGGAGGAGGTCGACAAGAGGAGGTACAAGGAACTTGTTGGCAAGCTACTATATGTGACCATTACAAGGCCCAACATATCTTTTGCAGTGAGCAAAGTAAGTAAGTTTATGGAGCAACCCAGACATGCACATATGGATGCAGTTTATATGATCTTGAGATACCTCAAGACTTCACCTGGTATTGGACTTCTTTTCAGCAAGGACACATCTCTCTCAGTTACAACATGTGCAGATACAGACCATGCTGGATGTCCAGAGGATAGAAAGTCTACCACGGGCTTTGTTGTGTTTATAGGGAACTCCCTTATTTCATGGAAGATCAAGAAGCAGACTGTGGTTACCAGATCGAGTGCTGAGTCAGAATACATGGCCATGGTGCAAGCAACCACAGAAATGATGTGGATCAGATATGTTCTTACTAATCTGATGATAGAGGTGCCTCTTCCCATGCACCTCCAATGTGACAATAAGGCTGTTCTTTTTATTGCCAACAAGCCCGTGTTTCATGAGAGAACGAAACATATTGAGGTAGACTGCCATTATACTAGAGATATGATCCAGAAGGGTCTGATTTCTACTTCTCATGTTAGTTCAGGAGAATAGACAAAAAATATCTTTACCAAGGCCTTGCTCAAGGGCCCGTTTCGAAAGTGTTCGTCCAAGCTGTGCATGATTGACATCTATGCTCCATCTTGAGGGGGAGTGTTGAGATATTTCTATATTCTTTTGTACGTCTCTAGCTATTTTATTTGCTTTATGTCATCTTGTGTAATTTACCCATATGTCTCTCTCATATATAAGAGAGCCTAGGGTTACAGGAATAACATCTCTTTTTATTTTTCCAACAATTATAATGCTGGAAAATGTGTATTTGTGAAGTATCCAACTTTGAATTCAAGTACTTTTTAATTATGGATGACTAGAGTACCACAAAGCATTGAAATTTCGACCTATAGGGGGCGCTCGGTTCGGGAATAAGCGGGAATAATGATGGGGAATAAGGAGAATAAGGGTTTATTTTTTGTTCAACTGGAAAGATAGGAACGAGGAGAATAAGGTGGAGTAAGGGTATGCAAGGTGGAATAAATATAGGAGTAAGGGTGGAATAAGGTGAAATAATAGGATGTGGATGGGAGTAGCTGTACTCTTGGGAACCATGCCGGATGGAGAATTGACCCCTTATTCAAGTGCTTATTCTCCAAACGAACGGGGCAATGAATTGAAATGATACAAAGTTGTGCTTTAGTTCTATAGTTATGTGTATTTTATATACATAAATTTCTGTAAATTTAATAAAAATTTAAAAGTTCTCATGCTTATGCTTCGACTTATGCCTTGACTGCCTCGAGGTTCACACGTCCTTAGAGAATCGCACCTTGATCCACCTTTTATTTATTAAAAATCCGAGTCCATGTGATTGAGAGCTTTGAAGTAGAGAAATAATCAATAGGGGGAGTTGCTAAGAGATTTTTTGAAAGAAGAAAGGGTGTGACACTGTAAGATCATGCAACCAAAATTTTTATATTGACAAGTTAAGTTTCAAAAATACAATGATCAATAATCTCGTAGTATCTTGGTATGTTCCAAAACATTCTCTATTTTTACTTGCAGAAAATTACACCATTCCTCGCAAGCCGAATCATCAAAAAACTTCTATAGGTGCCAAGACTGCAACGGGCGGCCCAATAAAGTTCTCGACTCCCCGTCCAGATGTCCCTCAGCATGGGACACACGAGAAAAAGGTGGATTATAAGGATTCCACTCTTTACTTCCTTTCATCCCCACCTCTAAATTAAGAATCTAGAAAATGAAATGCAAACATAATGAATTGAAGTAGAAGGCATGAAGGCAAAGTTTGGAAAAGCATTAAAGCTCAAGGATATGAGAAGAGCTTCACAATGCTTTTCTTGTCTAGAACTCACTAAAGAATTGCTTTCAAGATTGAATGAGTTGTATTATATGTTAGATAAGGGTAGATATGAGATCCTTTTACATGCTTAATGAAATTGTGAGAATTGTTGATGTTAGGAAATAGGAAGCGGAAGCGAAAACATGGAAAAAGATAAAGAACAATGAAGAACAATGGGATTTAACGTGGAACCCTACTCCGTGAGGAGCGGGATGAAACCACGGGAGAAGCCTTCAAAGGGGCCTGTGCTTCTATTGCTATTCTCAATGGATACAGGAGGTCTGGAGCTCCTTATATAGCCTCTCCAGAGCCTCCAAGTCTCACCACTGGAAAATGTGGGACTAAACACTGGATGGGGTAAATGGATCTTCTCCAGGATCCATTTACCCTGCTACAACTCAATAGGCGCACATAACAAATACTCCAACACTCCCCCTCATGCTGGAGCATGCAATGCTCAGCTTGGACAAACAGAAAGAAACTCAACCCACGCTACATGACACTACGGACAGTATCAACCCAACATGCACAACTGTTGATGTCGAGGACGTTGCTTCTCATGCCGTGCAGGTGAGGAGGACGAACGTGCTGGAGTGTGAGTATGGTAAATCTCCTCGTCGGATAGCATGTGCTCTGAACTGCGCCTGTCAGAGTCGCTACAACTGAAAATGAGTCTACTCGTCGGAGAACTCTGGTCCACTACAATAATGTGGACAACTGCTCTATCTCTGAAAAGGGCCTAACTGAAAAAGGGTTGTGGCTGTGCAATCTTCGTCGGAGTCCACGGTCGCTGGAGAATGGAGTCTGAAAAGTCTCCGACGCAAGAAAAGGATGGGGACCTCTGAACTGATGGCATACATGTGCTCATCTGAAAATGATCGCATACATGTACGTGTCTGAAAATGAGTCTCTCTGGAGAACTCGAAAAATGAGCCTCTCATCATGGAGTGCCTCGATCTTGGACTCTGACCAATCTGAATGTCGAGTATGAAATTGCGCATCACACTATGGACTCGGAATCTGAACCTCGAGTCTGATATTGCGCATGGAGAAACTGACTGAATCTGATAACTTGTAGGTTCTGAGAAAATCTGACTGGTCTGCATCTGACATCTGAATCTGCAACAGGACCTGTGACTCTACACCATACTCCTCCTTTCTCCATACTTGTCGGAAAACATGACATCGACCAAGTTGGAAGAAGACAAAGAAATTGGGGAAAACATGAACTTGCGGCTTTTTTGTAATTTTTTTAAATAGCCGCCATGATGATTTTTTTAACATAATCCGTTCATCTCTTTTTTTATCGGCTTTTCTTTGCAAATCATCATTTTTTTAACTTGCGTATGGCTTTTTTCTCGGTGTATGCGCCTCTTTTTTTTAAACAAACTTCATTCATTTTTTTCATAAACAAATCTCCCTCTCTCTTTCTCTTTTTTTTGATATGTGGCCCAATGGACCAAAAGCAACAACCTCCCCCTCCCTTTTTTTTAAACAGGGCTGACAAGTATTTCTCACTCTTTTGTTTTTTTATAAAATGAGCAGCCCCGTTACCCATTAGTGTACCCAACGTGGGAACCCTCTTATGGACAGCCGCCGCCCCCTGGAGTTGAAGAAGATGGGGCTGTGCGGCGCCGCCTGCGCTGCGACGAGACAAAGGTGGGGAGGGTGGGAGGTCAAAGCAGATGGAGGACCTGTTTCGCGCGCTGAGGAGGTCGCCGCGGGGCTGGAGAAGGGCGCGCGGGGTTGTACGATGGAGGGAGGAGCACCTAGCGCGGGGTTTACGACCTCGAGGGAAGGGCTCGCGTGACCTGCTATGCGTGAAAGGGGTCGTTTGCGAGAGCACGACAGGGATTGTGGTCATTTCTAACTCACAAGCTCCTGCGGGTTTGCGTGATGTTGGGAGATCAGATGGGTTCAGGACCTGGAGCTCGAAGCAGAGTTGTCGCCTGGGATTTACCTTGCGCCTCCTGCGCGAGACGAGAGAGGAAGTGCGCGTGAGGAGCGCCTAGGCTGTGTCGACCTCGCCGCTGGAGCCCTAGGGCTCGCGCTGCCGACACTAGGGTTCTCAGTTGGGAACCCATCGACTGGGACTGCTTGTTGCGGATCTCCTGGAGGTCATTCGATTGTAGGGTTGTCGTGGAGTCTCGATCTGAATGGTCTGGATGTACGGATGATTCGTCTGGAAGCCTGAGTCGGCCAAAGGTGCCACCATGCGGCTTGGTGTTTGGTTGGGAACATCGCATCAGGATACTTGCTAGGGTTTCAGAAAAACCCCAAAACATAAATATGAACAGAAATAATAATCATCCTCCCGAATGACTTCATAATAGAATCTCGAAAAACAACAAAAAAAACTTCAAGAATAACTCCTCGAGAATCGACCTGCTCTGATACGATGTTAGGAAATAGGAAGCGGAAGCGAAAACATGGAAAAAGATAAAGAACAACGAAGAACAACGAGATTTAACATGGAACCCTACTCCGTGAGGAGCGGGATGAAACCACGGGAGAAGCCCTCAAAGGGGCATATGCTTCTATTGCTTTTCTCAATGGATACATGAGGTATGGGGCTCCTTATATAACCTCTTTAGAGCCTCCAAGTCCTACCACTAGACAATGTGGGACTAAACACTGGATGGGGTAAATGGATCTTCTGCAGGATCCATTTACCCTGCTACAACTCAATAGGCGCACATAACAAATACTCTAACAATTAGAATAAATTCAGTTCGGCAAAAGCAACTAAGTCTTAAGCCAACATACAATGTCTAAATGTGCATGACTGAAGATTGGAAAATTCAGAAGGAGCGTATTTGAAAAGTCAAGAACTGAATATTTATTGAATATATATTGATGCAAATAATCAAGTACATGTGCAACAATGACTCGAATTCTCAAGTATACAACAGATAAAATTGTACCGGTGTAAATATTACACATGTGCAACAATAGCAAATGTGTACCAATGCATGCGTGTGCACATTTTTGATCTATAGGATTTCTAAGTGTGGAATCATGCATGAAGTCGCTGTACAACACACTTTTCGAAGTACTGAGGTATGTCATCGTTGATCCTTTTCGCGAGAGTCGAGCGAGCGAGAGAGAGACGAGGGGTTATGGTGGTAGGGATGGGACTCCCAGTGAGCGAGGATGGATCGAGATGCGATGATCCATTCCACCTCCCGATGGAGGTATATATAGGGCGCAAACCCTCGCGTCATCTGCCCCATTCCCACGCCCTGATAGTTAGGGTCTCCGCAAGACTCGGTCTCGCTGCAACCGTCGGCTCCGGAACGTCTGGCGGCGGTTCTTGACCATGCAGTCATTGGACCCATTCTACATCTCCCACTTGACCGTAGTGGTCAAAACCTTTACACTCCTACTATTCGTGTAGTGTTTAGAGATGTCTACATTGAGGTTTATTATTCATGAAAACCTCTTCAGTGACTCATGCACTCCTGAGTCCCATTAAACCAACATGTTTAATGTATGTTCCTGCTGCTATTCCCTTGATTAGGGAATCAACCAACATGTCACTGTTAGGTATATAGGTTACCGTGATTTCTTACTTTGCCACTATATCTTGTATATAGTGATATTTGATCTCAATGCGTTTTCCTTTAGAACTATTAGGCCCACTATTGATCAAGCTTATCGCAGCTTGATTGCATGGAAGGAAATATCGCGATATATCGTCGATATATCGATATTGACATGGGTCCGATATGGGCACGATATGGCGATATATCCCGATTTCCAAGCATTTTCTTCACAAAAGCTCGTCGATATGGGCGATATTTTGGCGATATATCATCGATATATTGTCGAAATATCGTACCGATACGATATCGAAACGATATCGATATTGATACGGTCTTCCATGCTTGATTGTCACAATACATTTCAATTAACCCTTTGACCAATTCGAGGCTTATGTTCTCTAGAAAACGTCTGATGCACATAACATGAGTGGTGGCTATGCTACATGCAATGTACTTATCCTCCTGTGTATGTCGAGATGCACATCCTTGTTTCTTGCTACCTCAAGAAATGACTGCACCACCAAACATGAACAAGTAACTCGATGTGTATTTTCTATCATCCACATCCCCTCCAAAATCGGCATCAGAGTATCCTACCACTTCAAACGATTCTGCTTTATACATAAGTTTCAGATGTACTGTCCTTTCAGATATCGAAGAATCCTCTTTACGGCTTTCCAATATGTTGGACCGAGATTGCTTTGATATCTACTGACTAAGCTTACTGGATAGGCTAAGTCAGATCGAGTACACATCATTAGACTCCCCATCGCTTGTGCATATGGTACATCTAAAGGTTTCTGCCCCTTTCAGAGGCACCGACTCTTACTGAATCTCTTTTCCATCACAAGTGGTGTTGAAGCTGGAGTGCTATTCTGCATTCCAAATCTCCTTAATATTATATACAAATAACTTTCCTGACTAAGGCTCAATGTTCTTAAGTCCCTGTCTCTTGTTATTTGAATTCCAAGAACATAGGATGCTTCGCCCATGTTCTTCATCTCAAATTCATTGCTCAATTTCTGTTTGACTTCATTGAGCATTTGTATGTCATTACCTGCAAGCAGAATGTCATACACATATAATGACATGATTGCAAACCTGCTCCCACTCTTCATAACATACACAGAGTTATCCAATTTATTTGAAACAAATCAAAATTAGATAACTTTCTCATGAAACTTGAGATACTATAGCCGTGAAAACTGTTTCAAGCTGTATAATGACTTTCTTAACTTGTAAACCCTTTTCTCCCGACCTTCAACCTGAGAACCATCAGGTTGTCGCATATAAATCTTCTTTAATTCTCCATCAAGGAAGGCCGTCTTCACATCCATTTGTAACAATTCCAAATTTATATATGCGGCTATGACTAAGATCATCCGAATAGATGCAAACTTAGCCACTAAAGAGTAGGTTTCCTGAAAATCTATTCCAGCTTGCTGAGTATAACCCTTGGCAACTAATCTTGCTTTGTATTTATCAACAGTACCGTCAACTTGGTACTTTTTTCTTGAATACCCACTTACATCCTATGCATTGCTTACCTTCTAGCAAATCACATAACTCCTATACACCGTTTTGCTCGATTGAGTCCAACTCATTCCTTGTGGCGACCATCCATGATTCCGACTCAGACGAAGCCATAGCTTCATCAAAGGATATGGGATCTGTACAATCTGCTACATTCTCATCCAAATGGTAATTTTCCATCCAAGCGGGCCGTGTTATGGGTCTCTTGTTGCTGATTATACTCGTGGGTTGTGTGGATCCACCTACTTCCTCTAAAGGATCATTATATTCCATAGGTTCATTCTCTATATTTGGATGATCGATATCGATATCATCCTCAAGTTCTTGTTTAATACTTAAGTCATCTTCATTATCTTGTAGGGCAATCAGAGGATCTGAGTCCTTTACTTCATGCTCATTTTCTTGATGAATTTCAAGGAAAGTAGTATCTCTGCTTTCAATTAGACCTTTAGATTAATGAAAGAACCTATATCCTTTAAAATTCTCGTTATATTCAATAAACTTGCATTTAAATGTCCTGAAGTTTAGCTTGTCCCTATGCTGACTCGGTACCAGAACATGTGAAGTATATCCCTGTTTCCAGAGATGGCCCAACTCGGACTTTCTGCCATTGCATATTTCATATGGCATCGATTCTACGGACTTGATAGGAATCTTATTCTGTATGTAGTTTACGGTCAACACTGCCTCTCAAATTTTTTTGGAGAATCCTCAGTGTGAAAGCATACACCTTATTGCATTCATCAAGGTTTGATTCTTTCTTTCTGCTATACCATTCTACTGTGGTGTATAGGGCATTGTAGTCTGTCTACGAATGCCTGTCTGATTACAGTAATCCTCAAACTCTTTTGAGGTATATTCCCCACCTCTATCTGTCCTAAGGGTTCGTTTGGTTGCAGGGTTGGGGAGGGTTGGGTTGTGTACTATTCACAGGGGTACTCCCTCTTCACAGTTCACTATTCACCCAACCCTGTGAATAGTACCCAACCCTGCCCAACCCTACAACCAAACGAACCCTAAGGGTCTTGATTGTTTTCCCAATTTTGTCTTCACTTCCGTCTTATATCTCTTAAATGTTTCAAGTGCTTTCGACTTTCTTCCTAAGAGAGACATAGGAGAACTTTGGGTATACATCAATGAATGTTATAAAGTATTTCTTATTTCTATGTGTGCTGACACTCAGTGGTCCACATATGTCCTAATGAACCAAATTGACCGAATTCCGATTGAGAAGGGTCTTCTCGTCATTTTACCGGTTAGACAGTGTTCGCAAGGCAATGTCCTTGCACCCGTGATCTTAAGGCAACATATTTGCCTTCATCATTTGATCCATCTTAGAATTTCTAAATGACCCAGTCTCGTGTGCCACAAGTCATAGTCAGATAAATAACACAAGGAATACTCAGAAGAGACATTGATTGATTCACTAGAGTTTATTACAGGAAGGCGGAATAGGTCATGCTCGGGTATAAACGTTGCTATTACATAGACCTTATTTTTGCCTATAGATACACGCTTATTATAAAATCGAATTTCAAAATCCTTCTTGAGCAGCACTGAGACAAATATCAGGTTCCGGCATATCCCTAGGGTATATAGTATATCATTCAATACCATAACACTATCTCCCAAGTCAAGTCTGTATGTCCCAAAACCTTCCACGTCCAGGTAGGTGTTGTTTCCCATGAAGATCCTCTGTTCTCCTTTGCTCAGCTCCTTGAAGTCCATCATGCCCTCCTTCGTCTTTACGATGTGTTTGGTTGCTCAAGAGTCGATCCACCATCCGTCACTGTCCGTGATGACGGAGTTGCATTCCACGATAGCCGCGAATTCCATTTTCTTTTTACCTTTATTTTCAGGCATTTTAGAATTTCCTGTCTTCTTCTTGTTGGGGCAACTGACCTTGAAATGGTTGTATTTGCCGCAACCTTAGCAAGGGCCACGTGAGTATTTCCTACTCTTTCCCTTGAAATTCACCTTGGAGGGGTCAAACCTTTTCTTCGTGTGCACGACATCTGCTTCTTCTTCTTCCTCGACCTCAAAGATCTCAGCTTTCGTTTTTTTCTTAGAGATGTCCTGCTCAATTGCTAGCTGTGCAGGTAGATCTGTCACAGACTTAATGTTGCCATTCATCCTTAGAGATATGGCAACCATATCGAATGACGGTGGGAGACTTCTTAGTATGGCTGCAATCTGCATCCTCTCTGGAATTGTGCAATCAGCAGCCACTGGATCCTTAGTCATCACGATCATCTTGTTCACTTCTCGAGGACGCTTTTATATTCCTTCATTCTACACGAGTTGTACTTGTGTAGAAGAAGTTGGACGCTCACTTCCGATTTGGAGTGATATTTCTCCTTAACCGCGGTTCAAAGCTCGTAAGCTGATTCACAGGTCTCAAAGACCCGAATCAGGTTCAAATCCATGTGGGTCAAAATAAAGTTCCTAGCCCTATTATCTGTTTTTCTACTTTCGCAGGACCTAATTTCCTCCATAGTTGGATTTTCAAATAAGGTTGGGCCATATTTGTCTATGATGGAGTGTATGCTTTCGTGTAACAGGGCATAGTAGATCTTTCTACTCCACAACTCATAATTAGTACCGTTAAGGTACTCAATTTTTCCCACCTCAATGGCAATTGTCTTGCTTGTCATTTTTGTTGATCTCAAATATAACCCTTGCTAGGGTTTCTAGGACTTTGGAAAAAGAAAGGAGGCGGCAACAACTTGTTTCGACTATGCTTGGCAATGGGGATCTGATCTTCAAGCTGCGATGTACCACCGTTCAGGTGGCCAAGGACGACGCGAGAAGCGAGCTTGATCCGTGGTTGTGCTCTGATACCAGTGAAGCACTAAGGTATGTCGTCGTTGATCCTTTCTGTGAGAGTCGAGCGCGCATGCGCGCGCGCGCGCGCGAGAGAGAGAGAGAGAGAGAGAGAGAGAGAGAGAGAGAGAGAGAGAGAAAGAGACGAGGGATTATGGTGGTAGGGAAGGGGCTCCCGGTGAGCGAGGATGGATCAAGATGCAATGATCCATTCCACCTCCCGATGGAGGTATATATAAGGCGCAAACCCCTGCATCGTCCACCCCATTCCCACACCCTGACGGTTAGGGTCTCGCATTGACAGTTGGGGTCTCGCTAGTTCTTGATCATGCGGTCATTGGGCCCATTCTACACTTTTAAGTTTATGTTACTACAAACTCTTGTAAAAGCAAACTAAGATCATGATCTGAGCTTCATATCTTTACGTCTACTTGATATAGCCATGCAGACTCCAATTTTTGTGCTAAATATGCACACATGTTCGAAGATCTGATTTCTCCGTTAATGTCAGAATTATACAAAATAATTATATCATTTTCGAAGTTTGTAGATTCATTTTTTTATTATCCAAAATATTACGTGTTTCAACAAAGACAATGAATTTTATTATGTAATATACTATCAAACAATAACAACAAAACCTATTTCCACATTATTGTAAAACTATCAAACAACCAAAAATATTTAGTTATATAAAAATAAGAATCGACAACGTTATAATTTCAATCAGCATTATAATTGAATTTTACACGCTCTTTACCAGGACTAAAGAAAATTAAGTTTGAAAAAAAAAACATGAACTTACAAGGAAATGGATAGATGCTCGGCGCAAATTGCCCAGCCGATTGATTTGGCGATGTGTGGGGATAACTGACCCATCTTGGCCTCGTTTGACGATATGGCAAGCTTTGGGTTCGGCAGTGCTAATTTACTCTGCATGTTAGAGCCGTTGATTTGGCTGTTGAGGATGTCAATAGAGTCCAGGCATGGGCATGGATTGGAGATTGCCCCCTGTGGGAACACTGGAATCGAGGTGGATCTCTGTGGTTGTTTCTCTTCTCTTACTGCCAAACAATCGACGGAGAGACATGGAGAGAGATAAAGAGATGAGCTCTCTCTACTCTCTATGTGGTTGTGCAACAATTGATCACTTCCCTTAGGGGGACATACATCCATTTTATGGGGAAAGTGAGGCGAATGAATGGTGCCACAAGGCTCAAGGAGGTGGGCTTGATCGAGTATTTTCCCTCTATTTTCTATCTTTTCCTTCTTTCAACAGTGTCTATCTAAAATAAAAATTGTTATAAATTTCTAAAAGTATCTGGAACTTAAATGATGTCCCAAATTATATTTTCCATATTTAGGATTAATTTGCACCATCATTCCTCATAAAAATAGAAATTAACTGGACATTTGCATTTTAGCATGTAGGATCTTCAATTCGATTCTTGGAGAGTTGACCCTCGGATTTGGATTGTTTGTAATCATTGACTCAAGCTCTACAATATTTTATTTTCTCTGGAATTTTACTTTAGAATTGCATCAGTTGTGGCAAAATTACATTTACCCTTGAATATTTCCTCACCACATTCCTTGCAATGTGGTCATTCGATTTTCGTATTTTTGATATTTTTTCTCCATCTCTTATTCATCTAAATTGCATTGTCCCCTTGAATTTTTGATCACGAGCTTCATCATTGTGCATGAAAAGTGCAAATAAGTCCCTAAAGTTTCTAAAAATTATCAACAAGAAAGGTTGAAAATCGATAGTCGGTACTCGATCGGCCGGGTCACTAACTAAGGATTAATCAGCAGTCGGACGATAATCAGATGTAGTCGAGCTTTGATCGGCTTTGAATTTTTTTAATTATTCTAAAAATATAAATCATTTACATATTTCCATAGATTTGTATAAATTTATACTATCATAATGAAAGAAAAGAAATAATTGAATTTAAATAAAACATTAAGCGTATTAGAGTAAGCTTGCTTTTAAAAAATAAAAAATAAAAATATGGTATCTCTAAGCAACCTAGTCATAAAGTCAATATTTGGTCGGTCACCCCATCGACTAGACTAGTCGGATCTATTAGTCGGGCCAGTTGGTCGATTTTTGCAACAGTGTCGACAAGTGCTTCTAAATGTTGGTAAAAGTATCAAATATGAAGAATAAGAATGGAATATGATGCATGCATATTTTATTGACAAAATCAGATGTGCATGATAAGTGTATGATTTATGTGTGCTTTAGTATCAATAATTTGTCATTGAAATGCATGAATGATCGTGGCTCTCATCAGGAGGCTAGGGAGATCTCAAGGGTCTTTGAGATTTTTTGTGATATTTTTCTCCCTTGGTGAATCGGGAGAAGTCCACTTTTATTCTTTTTGGTTTCTCTCAGGAGGTGGTTTCTGTTTGCTGAAAGTTGTTGGGTATTCCGTGTGCGAGTCTCTCACTCACTTATCTGGGCATGACATTATCCTATGGTAGGCTATGTACCATATATATTCATAGCCATGGTTTTAAAAAAATCGTATTATCCTTTGTGAACACCTATGAGTGTCTCCCCCTTATTTGGATTCAAAAAAAAATCCATCTTGAGGCAGCCTTGGGGGCATATAACCTCAAGGTTACAGCCCTCAGACTGTTTCAGCGAGGCTTACACCTTGATTGTTTGAGGCTGTACTGAGGTTGTCAGTGAGGCAATACCCAGGCACCGCCTTGACTATTTAGGGAGTATGTGGATATTTTACAAGAAGAATTATGTTCTTATGCCTTCGGTAGATTATTCATAAAAAAACTTAGTAAGAAATAAACATTTCAGCTGTTAAACCAATCTTTAAATATAAATTACATTTTATAGTCTATCAAGTCCTTTGATCGTTGGCTACAATTTGATTTTTCTGCATCCTTACTTTTTGCACCTTCTATGTTAAAAATAATATTAAATAAATAGCATTTTTTTGTTGCTTGAGTACGAGATATTTAAAGAACTTTATTCGTTGGTAATTTTATTAAGGTATGAACTTTTTCCGAAATCTACTTAGAACATTATTAGATCATTACTTTATCACATGACAAACGTAATCCTCTAAGTTAATCGTGAACTTTTAGTTATACATGCAACCTGAGTTGTTATTATCATAATAAAGGACATCGATGATTTTTTTATTGAATTTCCAAACCTTTGATCCAAAGTCTCACATATGATTGAATAATGAGTAACAAAAATAGTTAGACTTCTAACCACTTAATGAATTGAAAAGTCGTGAATGTATTTTGGGTATAATTATATATCCATATAAATATATGAAATTATTAATTTAATTTCTCTTCATAAGAACATAGTCTAATGTATTTTGTTTGTAATTATATACTCATATAAGGGAAAGGGAGTATGCACCGACGGGTGCAGCCAACTGGCTACACCCGGTCATTTTTTCCCTTGGTTTTTTATTTTTTTGAAAAAAAACTTTTGGGGATTTACTTTGTTTATTGTGTGGAATATGTGTTTCAAATTTCATGCAAAACAAACACTCCTAGCATGCCCATCTAGATATGGTCAATTTCAATAATTCTGAAACCGTTAAAATGTCATAGCCTTGATGGAGATGATAGAATCGTCGAATTTAGTTGAAATTGGTACGACATCATGGTGATATATAGTGATTTAAATCCCCCTAGGTTTCATTTCAAAAACACAAAAAATCAAAGAAAAAAATGGCCGGGTGCAGCTAGTTAGCTACACCCGCCGGTGCAGCCTCCCCAACCCCCTCATATAAATATATGAAATTATTAATTTAATTTTTCTTTATAAGAACAGGGGCTTAAGGGACCGCTGCCTCGTTTTTTAAAACCTTGTGTATGACAAATGATTTCTTCGATTTCAAAAATTACAAAATACAAAGGCAACCACGTCTGATTAGTCCCATGACTGTCGATTAATACTTAGTGACACGCGCGACTAAATATTGACTACTGATTTTTGCAACATTGCTTTTAAATCTATGAATGTATAGCTTGGGTATGCACCATTTTATGTGCCCCCTTCTTTTTACTCTCAAAAAATAATAAAATAATAGGGAATTATGGTTACATTGGAAAGGACAGTGATGGCTAATTAGAAAGGAACACAAGAAAGAAATCTAAGATCGAATTACTTAACAATTCTGACTTTTAAACCAGCTCAACAAATGCACCCTCAAGTGTTCTCACTGGGAGTATTTATGGATTTAGTCAACATAAGCAAAAAGTTCTATTTTTCATTGACTATACATCATATACTTGCCTGATGTTTTATTTCTTTTTTGGTCAATTGCAGAGCTGAGTAAATTGAAGGGTGCTGGCGTTGGTTTGTGCAATAAGCTGCAGTTCTTAATTGAGGGTGAGAGTTGTATGGTGATATCTATAGTATATTCACACAGGAAAACATGGTTTCACAGTTACCTAAATGCTTTTCGGTCTTGATGTTCTTCTAGATGCTTCTGTGAGTTATTATAATCTAAGTGGTGTGTGTATTTGTTGCGACATGCTCCTCTTTTTTGTGAATAGTCTATGCTATAGCATATGCATATAGGCATGTGATGGATGCTTTTGCATGCTATTATGGGGGTAAGTGGTAACACATGCAAAAATATCAGAATGCAATCTCCTTTGTGAGTCATGTACTGGATTGTCCAAGGTCCTTCGTCCATTGACTGGAGAAAACACCTACAAATTGCCGGGATTTCGATCCTCTAGGTAACCTAACTTTTACATAGAATATGTAATCTCTTGGATATATGCCACGTCATCCCACCTACATGTGTTAGTCTTCTAACTTGTAACAAAAAAATTAATTCATGTTGGGACATTAATGACCCACCTTCCCTCCTCTATTCTCGGTTTCCTCTCATGATATATCTTCTCGGGTTTATCCTTTTTTAAAAGAACTTTCCAATATACATATGACAATATTTGTTTTTACCTTTTTTTACAATAAAGATGTAGATGAGTACAATTTTTTCCTATGGATATGGATATGATTGCATTTCATTTTTTTTGGAGGATACAACATGTATACATGTTTAATTTCCTTCTGGATAAAGATATGAAAACATATCCGGATTTGATAATATTTATGGGTTCATTTAATATGGTATTCGAAATTTTAAGGGATACATGTTTTCGACCAAATGTGGATATATGTCTGTTACTGTATGCATCTTATATGCATCCATATTATATGTATACGCAAAAAGTTATCCGGATACTATATTATATGGACCCACATCCATTATCATATCCAATATGTATCTATGTCTTTATCCGAAAGGAAAATATACGACAATGTATTTCTATTATCTTAAAAAATTGAAAATGACTAGGGTACTGCGTATTGGAGAAATGAACGAGGTTTGGCCGGTGAAGTAGATGATGCGATGGGGAAATTGATGGAGATGTTACACATAGAATAAATGCAAGTTGGCTAAAGTGGAGAGTAACCTCTATTGTTCTCTGTGATAAGAAATTCCTTTGAAAATCAAAGGAAAGTTTTACAAAGCAGCTGTGAGACCTGCTATGCTCTATGGATCTGAATGTTGGCCTGTGAACCATAGACATGTGTAGAGAATGGCAGTAGCAGAAATGAAAATGCTAAGGAGGATGTGTGGACACACACGTAAAGATCAGATTCGAAATGATGCCATCAAAAGGAAAGTTGGTGTAGTTTCGATCGAGGTTGTGAGAAAATCACTTAGGCTTCGTTTGGTTGCTGGTGTAAATCAGGGTACACTGTCATACCCCTGGCCCCAACCCTCCTAACCTGGGTTGGGATTACTTGTATTGACGCTACAATTTCTTTGGTATAATATTTTTTAACTATATTCAATTAAAATTATTAACATAAAAACATATTATAATCATTAAAAAGGTTAATATAACACATAATCAATGTCACATCACATCACAATTATCATTCCAACCCTCCAAACAACTACTATTCACAGGAGGATACCCCAGCCCAATCCAACCCAGTTACCAAACAAGCCCTTAAGGTGGTTTGGCCATTTGCAAATGATGTCAGCTGATGCTCCGACGAAGAGATGCGAGTTTTGGGATATTGAGTCGGTTAAGAGAGGACGAGGAAGACCAAAGAAGTGTTGGAATGAAACTATACGAAGGGATCTTAGTTTTTTGGATCTAAGCCCGAGAATGTTCCAATATAATTCTGAATGGAGGCAAAGAATCCATGTAGCCAACCCTACTTAATGTGGGAAAAGGCTTTGTTGTTGTTAGACTGGTTAGATCTATCTATGGTGTGTCGCCTAGCATGTTTCCCCATTATGATGATGTGGCTTCGCCGACCACTTTCTGGAGAGGAGTTTGTTCAGTGCTGCCAGTTTTGGCAGACTCGTTTTGACTGATTTTGGGGAATGGGCATGGCTTTCAGTTCTAGACGGACGACTAGTTAGAGGAGGGTGTCTTTTGTGACTTGCACCCTAGGCTTTTTGTGTTTTCAATGGATAAGGAGACCGTGTGTTGCAGATGTGTGGTCAACTAGTTCTTGGACTCCTAATTTTGTGACTGAGTTCTTGGATTATAGAGTACAGGAGTTTTTGTATCTCTCTTGCTGGTTGGAGAGACTAGAGATGCAGTTGGAGGGCATGGATTCATGGTGCTGGAGAAATGTGGCATTCATAGTTAAGAAGGCATACAAGGTGGTGTATGCCCTGCCTTTTTTGGATACGAAGATCTCTAAGGATTGTGCTAGGATTTGGAGAGGGAAGATTCCTTTTAGGGTTAAGGTGATCTTATGGTTACCAAGAAGGGAGTGGATTTTGACAGGTACGAGGCAAGCCAGGATTTTTCCTGGAGTGGAGGGGGGTTGCAAAAGATGTGGACAGACAGATTATGTCGAACATCTATTTTTTCAGTTTTTTCAGTGTCCAGATTTAGTGGAAGTGTGGCAAAATGCTAACATCCCAAGCATCCAGTAGAGTGGTAGAGATTCTTTTTGGGTGTCGCTTGGTAGATATTGGCATGCTCAAAGGAAGGGTGGACGAAGGTGTGTGCACTAGTGTGGATGCTGTAACTAACTAGAAATGATGTGGTCTTCAAGGGCGAGATGTTTTATTTTGAAAATGTTCTCGATCACGCCATATCCATGTTTTAAACTTGGCAGTTGTAATTACCCTAATAGTTTATAATTTATTTTTTGGATGGGCCTCCAACGGAGGTCCATCCCATCATCTTAAAAACATGAAAAAGACAATAGCTAAAAGAATGAAACATTATTGCTGTATACATATTTGTAAAAAAATAAAAACAAATTCTTATATGGATTATCATTGCTTAAACCTTTCCAAGAAGAACCCTATCATTTGAAACTTGATAGTTTTCAAGAATTTGCTCATCTGAAGCTATAGGTGTTCATGGGGCGGGTATCCGATACATTTAAATATGGCCGGTCATCATAACATCAGCATGTAAGTGCTATCATTGTCATCTAGGGAGTCAGAGTTATTAGAATGAGGAGACAATGGAAGGACCTGTGATTGGAACGTCGATGTAGATGTATTGATATTCATTGCTGTAGTTGTTTTGTAAGTGTTGTTCGGAGAAAGGTTCGAAGGCAGAGAAGACATTGCATAACGACTTGAGATAGTAAGACAATGTTTCATCACATCCTCGTTGAATCATCAACATATCCACGACTTGAGATAGTAAGACAATGTTTCATCACATCCTCGTTGAATCATCAACATATCCAGTAAATACCGCTTTAGGGCATCTTTTTAAAGAACTCGCCATGACAAAATACCCGATCTAAACTGTTCTATTGGATATTCCTTTAAGGTCAAGCCATATATCATAGTTGACATTTGTATTGTGACAACCTTTTATTATATTCAGAATTTGCTCGAGAACGACCTGATTGGGTTATTAACTAATTATTAAAGCATAGTTCCCATAATTTGCTTTCGTTATGTTTAGGGTTGTTCACGGTAATTTGACTGTGGTCTCTCAAGTGCCCCATCAGAACTTACCAGGATCGATCGGTTCTCGTCACTAGCACCCTGTTCTTCCCACCAGTGACAAGCCGACTGCTGAGGGCCCGATGCACCAGTGAGAAGCTGAAGATCATGTGCTCTGTTGTTATGTTGAGAGTAAGTTTAAGACTCGATGTGATCACCAAAATCCTAGACCTCGAGATCCTTGTCAGCAGTTCTCGCAAGTTCAGCCCTCGCTTTTACACTCGCAGTCATGCTCGTCTAGGGTTTGCTAGGATTTTTTAGCTCACCTATGTTCCTCTCCGGACATAACTTTTCTCTCTTTCAGTGTGCTGGGTTCGTCGAACTATGAGAAAGAAAATAACTGGCAATAAAAAAATTAGAGGTACGTTGGTTTAACCACTTTATTCTTTGATGGCTTTCTGCCCTTGTTCTTTCTCCGTGGGAGGACTTTGAGCTCTTCAGTCCGGACTCTCTTGACCGCTACAGTTCCCTCCAACCATATTGGCTTGCCGTCTCCGCCATTGCGATCAGATCAACAACATATGAGACTGTTCAGAAGAAATCCTAGATTGTTCAGAAGCTCCAACAAAATTCGATGCACCAGTGGGGAGCCGAGAAACCTTAGATTGTTTGGAAGAAGCCCTAACCATAGGTGCTCCATCCACTCTTCGATTTTTGTTATTTCTTCTTTGAAATACATTGCAATGGCTCTTGTGATCCTCAGGTAACTTGTGGGTGGGGGAAGCTTGTGGGTACTCGGGTGGGGGAAGCTTCACCCTTTTCATCTTGTGCTTTTTCCAGCGTACCCAACAAGTACAGCCCGCAACAAAATTGTCCATTGCCCAATTTTATTTTTTTGAGTTGTGGGTATTTAATTTTTGTGGTGCTTTCTATTCAATGTTGTGAGAAAGATAGCATTTTTGTTCTCGCACGTCCAATTGCCAATGAATGTTTGAATGGTTGTGCTTTAACTCTTTAACTAAGAATGCATACAGAACAATTTGTCTTTTATCAGAGGCAGATTTGCTGTAAAAATATCTGAATAGTGGTGGTCAGAGATAGGTTGAAGGTCCAGCTCGAAGCGTTCTGAAGTTGTATCTTCTTAATCATGTTTTACAGATTGCCAGAAGCTGAAAACAGTTTCTTTGCAAGTCTGACCTATGAAAATTTCATCATTAAATAAATAAATAAGGCCTACTTAGAGTGGAAGAAGGTTTTGCCATTTTTTTAGATAAATAAATAGAGATACATCTCTGTTGGATATCTGCTTCTGGACCGTTGCATATCTTGGTTTTTTATTGCCTGATTCTTAACATAGGGCGGGTATTCGACTGAGAATGTTCAGCGTTGCCGATATCTCGACGGACAGTTCATTTCCTTTTTTTTGTATGCATTCGTGGTGTTCATGATACTTCAAACTCAAGAATTTTCACTGTGCAAAGATTTTATTTGAACTACAGATCAAATCGACAATGCAAGCTCAGGACTTATTTGCTGGTCTATTTTTGCTGCACCGAAACTTTCTAATTGTAATTTAATTCGTGAAACTAAAGGATATAGGTTCTTCCATGAAACTAAAGGCTTGATCGAAAGTCATGATGCAATTTTTCTTGAAATTCATCAAGAAAAGGAGCATAAAGTGGAGGAATCCGATCCTCTGATTGTCCTACAAGACAATGAAGATGACTTGAGCATTAGACAAGAACTTGAGGATGATATCGATCATCCAAATGTAGAGAATGAACTTATGAAACATGATGATCCTTTAGAAGAAGTGGGTGGACCCACACAACCCACGAGTATAATCAACAACAAGAGACTCAGAATACGACCCGCATGGATGGAAGATTTCCATTTCTATGGATGCGAGGCGTCGTTCTACACCGTGGATGAGGATGTCGCGGATTGTACAGATCCCATATTCTTTGATGAAGCTATGGCTTCGTCTCAGTCGGAATCATGGTTGGCGCCATGAGAGATGAGTTGGACTCAATCGAGTGAAACAGTGTTTGGGAATTATGTGATTTGTCAGAAGGTAGACAATCCATAAGATGTAAGTGAGTATTTAAGAAAAAGTACCGAGTTGACGGTACTGTTGACAAATACAAAGCTAGATTAGTTGCCAAGGGTTATATTCAGCAAGCTGGAATAGATTTCCAGGAAATCTACTCTCCAGTGGCTAAGTTTGCATCCATTCGGATAGTCTTAGCTATAGTCGCAAATATGGATTTGGAATTGTTTCAAATGGATGTGAAGACAACCTTCCTTAATGGAGAATTGAGGGAAGAGATTTATATGCGACAACTTGAGGGATCTCAGGTTGAAGGTCAGGAGAAAAATGTTTACAAGTTAAGAAAGCCATTATATGACTTGAAGCAGTCTTCACGACAATGGTATCTAAAATTTCATGAGAAAGTTATGCAATTTGGATTTGTTTCAAATAAATTGATAACTGTGTGTATGTCATGAAGAGTCGGAGCATGTTTGCAATCATGTCATTGTATGTGGATGACATTCTGCAAACAGGTAATGACATACAAATGTTCAATGAAATCAAACAGAAATTGAGCAATGAATTTGAGATGGACACGGGCGAAGCATCATATGTTCTTGGAATTCAAATAACAAGAGACATGGACTCAATGACATTGAGCCTTACTCAGGAAAGATATTTGTATATTGTATTAAGGATCTTTGGAATGCAGAACAACACTCCAACTCCAACACCACTTGTGATGGGAAAGAGACTCAGTAAGAGTCAATGTCCCGGAAAGGGGTAGAAACCTTTAGATGTACCATATGCACAAGCGGTAGGAAGTCTAATGTATGCAATGATGTGTACTCAACCTGATTTAGCTTATCCAATAAGCTTAGTCAGTAGATATCAAAGCAATCCTGGCCCATCACATTGGGAAGTTGTAAAGAGGATTCTTCGATATCTGAAAGGAACAGTACATCTGAAACTTGTGTATCAAGCAGAATCACTTGAAGTGGTAAGCTACTCCGATGCCGATTTCGGAAGGGACGTGGGTGATAGAAAATCCACATCATGTTACCTGTTCATGTTTGGTGGTGCAGCCGTTTCTTGGGGTAGCAAGAAACAAGGATGTGTATCTCAACATGCACAGGAGCCTGAGTACATTGCATGTAGCATGGCCACCACTCATGCTGTATGGATCAGGCGTTTTCTGGAAAATCTGAGCCTTGAATTGGTCAAAGGGCCAATTGAAATGTATTGTGACAATCAAGGTACGATAAGCTTGATTAATAGTGGGGCTAATAGTTCTAAAGGAACACACATTGAGATCCCATATCACTATATACAAGATATAGTGGCGAAACAAGAAATCACGGTAACTACATACCTACCACTGACATGTTGTCTGATTCCCTTACCAAAGAATAGCAGCAGGAACATACATTAAACATGGTTTAATGGGACTCAGGAATGTTTGAGTCAAGGAAGAGATTTCATAGATAATGATCTTCACATGATAAATCTCCACGTATATACTACACGAATAGTGGGAGTATATGTTTTGACCACTTCAGTCAAGTGTGAGATGTAGAAGGCTCGCGTCCGTGACCGGTGTGGTCAAACAACTGCTTCCGACGGTTGCGGCATGGCCGGGTCTCGGGGAGGACCGTAACCGTCGGGTGTGGGGAGGGGGGTGGACTTGACGAGGGGACATTCACGCCCCTATACATACCTACCTCCATAGGGAGAGGAAGATCATCCCGAGATCTACGTCGCCATAGGGAGCCCTCTCCCATTATATATCCTATCTCTCTCTCGTTCTCACGTGAAAGAACCGATTGACGACATACCTCGAATACCATCAGAACCTTCAAGTATTTTGCAAAGAATTACACCACAACTATATTATATTTTAGTTTTAATTAGACAGGAGGGAATTGGGAAATAAGTTTTTGGTGTTGGCAGAGTCTTCCACTTGCGTTTGGTTAGGCCATCTCTTAGTACATTATATTTCAATAGACTTACCCTCATATATCCATGGACATCTCCATGATCCACGTAGTACATTGGGTATCCGATTCACTTGATAACCGTTTCAATTGGAGCGGGTCGATCCACTGAACCGGTCAAATAGTTTGGATCGGGCCAACAAATTCAAATGGGTGGATACCTGCCCCCATGAACACCCCAATCACCTTGAACGTGCTTGTTAATGAATACAATCTAATTTTGGATTCTGTCTTTCTTATCCACATAGGAATGGTTAATTATTGGGACTTAAGTTGGTGTTTTTTTACAATGGATCTAGTGATGAAAATATATACGGATATATATGAATATCCGCTTATTATATTCGAAAATTACCAGATACGGATATCCGTATCCGAAAATTCCCTCGCATTGGCTCTTCTTCTGAATGCTCTCGCGATTCCTGCTTCTAAGATGAAGACGCATCTGTCTGCTGCTTCTTCTTTTGTACCTGCCTTTCTCGCTGCTATAGCTTTTGAAATGGGAAACCTCCCTCCTAGCTGGAAAGTACTCTACCTCTCCCTCCGAACCGGTAGAAGAAGCCTATCAAATCTAGCATGGTCGACCCTACTACTATATATCTAACGTCTCGTCAAGACGGGTCCCCTCTTTCTTGCTTCCTTGAACTAGCTGCTCATCTGGGAAAAGAAAATCCCTTGGACGCTTTTATTATATGGGCAATATTTCAGTGAGAGCCACTAGCTGATTGAGTCCGCACGCTTTCGACTTGCAGGTGTCGGGATCCTTCTTTCCACGTTTGCTGGCCCTTGTCCAATTTCATTCCTGCCTTTCCGGCCCATCGTATATAAGTTCGCTTGCCTTTCTGTTCAGCTTCTTCAGCTACGAGTTAGGGCTGCAGCGGGTGAAGCTAGAAAGACCCGACAATCTTTGACACTTGATCAACTCGGCTGAAGAGGCGGCGTCTCAGACTGAGTTGGATGCATATTTCACTAGGGAAGGTCGGATCGGACTTGGAAAACGATATAGTGCTGGAGTTAGAAGGGGGTAGAGGAAAGGATTTCCACTTAGTAAAAGCAGTAGTCCTGGACATGATTGGGCAGTGGGAGAGGAAGAAAACCTTCAGGCGGAAGTACACTTGTGAACAGACCTATGAACTTGTTAGTTTGATTTACGAAGCATTGGTCTCCAATGTGCCGCTCTTTGATTTCGAAGCACAAGCCAGGGTACTGTGTAATATATTAGTATTATACATTATATAATACAATATATTAATGATATTAATAAAGGCAAAATGGGGCTGCCCCCATGGGGGGAGCTAATTTGGCTCCCCCCACCCCATTTCGTCCGAGTTTTTTATTTTTTTTTTGAAAATTTCTTCCATGAATTTTCATCATTATATCCCTATATTATGTCATTAAAATTTCGTACGAAACAGAGACTCCTACGACCTCCATCCAATGGGGTCGTTTTTAGTAATTCTGTTACCGTTTAAAAATGACTATCTGGATGGAGGCTGTAGGGGTCTCTGTTTCGCACGAAATTTTAATGACATAATATAGGGATATAGTGATGAAATTCCATGCAAGAAATTTTCAAAAAAATAAAAAATAAAAAACCCGGACGAAATGGGGCGGGGGAAGCCAAGTTCCCCCAGGGGGCAGCTCCATTTGACCATATTAATAAACTTCCGTTTGTTTGGGGATGAACATAAATGAAAGTTATGAAGTACTATCTTTTTGCTTCCGATCAAGAAAGCACGACATCTCGGCGCTCCCTTTTCTCATGATGCAACTTATATATATTTCATTGTCATTTTTTAAAATCATTATGAACTTTAATAAAAATTCAATTCGTATGTGTATGTGGTTTTTATTTGATCCTTATTCGAATTCTATGTTTATTGGATCTATATTTGGGTTTCACTCTTTATTCGATTCATACTTGGATTAGCTCTTTATTCGATCCATATTCGGCTCTTTATTTAATATTCGAATTCAATAAATATCCGATTCGGATTCGTATCCGTATTTTTGAGGATATGCTTTCCTTAATGCATATCCGAATCATATCCATATCCTTGTTCGTATTCGATAGAGATGAAGCGAATATGGATATCGAGATATGCATATCTAATCAATATCCGATCTGTTTTCATTCCTAAATGGATCCCAATTGCTCTCATAATCCATGCTACACAGTGTATATATGTATGTGTTTATATATATATATATATATAGAGAGAGAGAGAGAGAGAAAAGGGAAGCTGTTCTGTGTAACAGCCAACTTGGCTGTTACACGGAGCAGTTTCCCCCATTTTTTTTATTTTTTTTTCAAAATTTTTTCATGTATATTCATCTATATATCCCTCCTACATGTCATTCAAATTTCGTGAGAAACAAAGACTCCTAAGCCCTCCATCTAGACCGGGTAATTTTCAACGGTCTGAAATTTGTTGCAATCTACCCCTTCTAGATGAAGGGCTTAGGAGTCTTTGTTTCTCACGAAATTTGAATGACATGTAGGAGGGATATATAGATGAATATATATGAAAAAAAATTGAAAAAAAAATAAAAAAGGAGGGAAAACTGCCTTGTGTAACAGCCATGTTGGCTGTTACTCAAAACAGCCTCCCCGGCCTCATATATATATATATGTGTGTGTGTGTGTGTGTGTGTGTGTGTGTGTGTGTGTGTGTGTGTGTGTGTGTGTGTGTGTGTGTGTGTGTGTGTGTGTGTGTGTGTGTGTGTGTGTGTGTGTGTGTGTATGTATGTATGTATGTATGGGAAAAACTTGAATTGAGGTGGCGCCTCATTGCAAACATGGTGCGACACTCAATTAGACCCGTCAGATTACCATCGACGGCCATAGTAAAAACCACCTTTGGAGAGTCGATACCACTACGACTTTATTAATTAGAATTTGCTATTTATAGAAAATTATCATATTCTATTAATGACGACAGATATGGTGTAAATCAATTGAATTCCTATTTTTTAGCGGATTGGTTATGTTCGAATTGAATTCTATTTCTTCCTAAAAT
The DNA here is from genome assembly GCA_037367405.1 of Ottelia alismoides. NCBI lineage: Eukaryota > Viridiplantae > Streptophyta > Magnoliopsida > Alismatales > Hydrocharitaceae > Ottelia > Ottelia alismoides. Next base: position 1,497,186 of record JAZKJV010001141.1, read on the forward strand.
ACGATTTCTTCCTTAACGTTTCATTGAACCAGTATTCAGAATTTGGAGACATACCTCCGTGAAATTCAATAGAAATCGGCGAAACATTTTACACATTTCCGTAAGCCAGTTGATTATAAAGTTGATTATAAATTAATAATGAAGAATAACAAAACTTTAGTAATCATCGTGCACCCATCATCGTGATGTTATTCTTTAAAGTATAAGAAGATTTTCGATCATTGGAAAAATCTAATCTAATCATAAAGTCGTTTAGTTATCGATAAATGCAATATATATTATACTTTTTACAAATAACTTCTATATTCTACATGATATAGAAATAGTTTACAATATGTTACCATTATTTACATAAAGTTACATCATTTTACATATTTATTTTTACCTGCAAGATTGCAATGTTGAGTGAGATTCTTTGATGAAAGGTTGCAATTTTATGAAAGTTTCATTATTTTACAACTATATTATTGGTTGAAAGATTGCAATTGTTAACATTATTGTTACCATAATAACGAATTGCAATTCTTTATGTAAATTTTCATTATTTTAGAATCTTGTTTATGATATGTAATAATGAAGAATAACAAACAATTAGTAATCAGCGTGCACACATCATCGTGATCTTAATCTTTAAAGTATAAGAAGTTTTTCTATCATTGGAAAACTCTAATCTCATAAGGAAGTCGTTTAGATATTGCGCATTGCAATATATCTCATATGTTTTACAAATATGTTCGGTATTTTACATACAATGTTATTATTTTACAAATCGTTTTCATAATTTACATAAAGCCTCAATATTTTACAACTGTTTTCTTTACTGAAAGATTGAATTATCTGAAAGTTTCTTTGATGAAAGGTTGCAATTTTCTGAAAGTTTCATTATTTTACGACTAGATTATTGGCTGAAAGTTTGCAATTGTTACGATAATTGTTTACATAATAACGAATTGCAATACTTTACGTAAATTTTAATTACTTTAGAAATATGTAGATCATATGAAGCATAACAAACAATTAGTAATCATCGTGCACCCATCATCGTGATGTTAATCTTTAAAGTAGAAGAAGTTTTTCTATCATTGGAAAACTCTAATCTTACAAGGAAGTTGTTTAGATATCGAGCATTGCAATATATATCATAAGTTTTACAAATATGTTCAATATTTTACATACAACATTTTTATTTTACCAATCGTTATCATAATTTACATAAAGTGTCATTATTTTACAACTATTTTCTTGACTGAAAGATTGAATTATCTGAAAGTTTCTTTGATGAAAGGTTGCAATTTTCTGAAAGTTTCATTATTTTACGACTAGATTATTGGCAGAAATTGTGAAATTGTTTCCATAATTGTTTCCATAATAATGAATTGCAAAACCTTACGTAAATTAACAACATTATTTGTATCCTAATTGTTTAGTTATGCGCAAATACAAGTCGAAATCAGTATGAGTAATAACAAACTGTTACTGATGTGTATCTTTAAAGTAGAAGAAGATTTTCGATCATTCGAAAACTTTAACACAAACAGAATGTTGTGTAGTTATAAATCATTATAATATATCATAGACTTTTTACGAATATATTTACTATTTTACATATAAGAACAATAGTTTACGTATTGGTACTATAGTTTACAAACATTTTCATTATAATACATTTAGCTACATTACTCCTGACAATATTTTGATACTATCTGCAAATTCAAGTCTATATCAGCATCAGTAATGACAAACAAATAGTAATCATTGCGATGTCAATTGGAATCTATAACATAACCACAATGTCCTTTAGTTATCGAGCATTATAGTTTATCTTATGTCTTCCTGTCTTTCATGAATATATTGACTACAACATGTAACATATAGTCAATGCAAACATAGATTACTCGTCAGATTTAAATGAAATGTTTGTTTCTAAAGAAGTTATAAAGTAGAAACTGTTGAAACATACACAATTTAAGACAATTAAACAGTACATAGTTCTGACTTAAAATAAAAAACTCTAAGATATGTATTTAATTTGTCATCTAGCTTTATCATTGTGTCGCCGAGTTCTCTATGCGACCACACGTTAACAATAACGAAGCTATTTCAGATCTGAATCTGTCAATATCATCGTAGGTGAAGTCCAACGCCCTTCCTTCACATAGGTACTCCATCATCTTCATCACGTAAATCCCACAATCCAGACTTTGTGAAGGTTGCTGCGGGCAATCTTGCACGTAAATGATCTCCCAACATGCAAGGCAATCATCTGGATTGCTGTCCATGAAGTACTCAGAAATCCATCCATGCTGACATGTAATTAAAAAAGAATATTATTAACAGTCAATCAAGAATTTTAATAAAATATAAACTTTAATTATCTCATACCCATTTCAATACATCCTTCTTATGGAATCTTGTTCCTTTCATAGAATTGTATGAAAGGAACTTTCTTGCTTTAAAATCGGTAACAAGAAGGTGCCAATGGTTTCTTGTGTGGATAACAGTGAAGATTTTCTCCAACTCTGGCATGAATAATCCTTCGTTGTATAGCTCCTCAAGCTTATCAAATTCACTTTCCGTAGCATTAACCACCATGTTCACAAGATATTGCTGCAAAAATACAAGTTTTAATTTTAAATTAGGATGATTATAGATATTTGAGATTAATTATATCAGTAGTCATAATCTCACCATTTGAAATATTGGTGTGAATACAAATGGGACATGATCATTAGTTGTGTTGTATTTATGTTGCAGCACATCCATAAACATGTCGATTATCTACAATATCAAAAACAATTTAGTCATAAACAAATATAAAAAGGTAAATATTATAAACATGCGTACCGTATCCTCAATCATTCTTTCGTACAAGAAGTTATGAATATCTCTTCCTTTACAACTTCGATTTCCCGGAGTGAAGTATGTGGCGTTTAATCTGATAAATTTTATTTAATTAATATTATATAGCTAAAGTTAAAGATTTTTAAATATAAAATATGAAATTTATGGTAAATTACTTACTTGTCGGCAGGATCTCGAAGAAATTCTTGGATCGTTTTCTTTGTCTGTTCCGACACTTTTCGTAACCAATGAAATCGGTTACTAGATCGCAGAGATACTGATTCTTATTCAATCAATTATAGACAAGGTTAGAAACATTTGATATCATCATCATATAGAATATACATAGTTGTGTGAACAGTATTGAAAATATACATTATAGGACAAATGTATTCAATGATACAAAAGGATTTGTTTTATTTTTTATGGCTTACCTCACTGCATGTGTCATCCTCTTGTTTTCCAATTTCTTCTTTCCCTTTCTTCTCTGCTTCTTGTACAAATTTTTTTGCTTCTCTTCTTTGTTTCTATCTTTTTATTATTGAGCTCTGTTGCACAGTGACTTTTTCCCTTTTTCTTCTCTTTGTAATAGGCTGTGTGTTCTCATTTTCTGATTTTGAATGGTCACCAATGTTCAGATCGAAAGAAGGCATGTCACTCTTGAGAGGTGAATCTTTTTTTGTTGTATCTTGAGATTGATACAGTGGATCTTCATCACAGATTTCAGAAATTAAATTCTGAAGTTTTTCTCCGATATCTGAGTCACTAGGTTCCAAATCTCCTACATTGACATCAGATTCATTTCGTGTTGTTGCATCCATGTCTTGGTCCTTGTCATCAATGTCACCTTCATCTTTATTTTCAGATATATTCTCCAAAGTTTCTTCTGAATCTAATGCTTTATGACCAAGATCAATCATATCATGATCAGGAACCATTTTTATTTTTTCCTTCAGCTCCGTAATCTCAGTTGTCAACCTAATATTCTCCTTCTTCAATTCTGAATTTATTCTGATATGTTCTTCAACTTTTGTCCTATATGTTTCACTTATTTTGATTTTCTCTTTCAGCTCCTCTATCTCAATGGAAAATGCAGCACACATACATGTTTTTTGTTTCTTTTTTTTACAATGTCTGCACTGGAAACCCAAGCATCTTTTTTTTGGTCACTCATTTCTTCGAGCTGTTGCTTTCCTTTCTTTTTTAAAGCATCCTCTAGTACTGGGATTGGGTGTATGATCAAAATTTCTGGTCTTCTAACCGCAAAACCATCCATTATAAACTTCTCAAAAGGAAAGACATACTCGTCTGCTCCTATCTTTACAATTTCATTTTTTTGAAGTTGTAAAGCAGGCAATATCTATATAAACAAGATAATTTATTATTGGAAAAAAAAATGAAATTACGAGTCATTCAGTATATTATTAATCATCTCAACAAGGCTTACTTGATCACAACTTATTGAAACCAATGCTCTTGAAACTCCTTTGATTGGTCCATCCCACTTCCTTATTCGTGGCCTAAGATCTCTGCTGACCACAAGCTCCTTGCAGCAGTACTCCATCATCCATACCTGATACATTGGTGTTATTAATATTTATATTTTTTATCATTTAATAAAATATATTTTCAAAGAACTCACATATAAGCAGGCAACACATCTTGTAAGGTAACCAAGTGTTACCCTTGATGAACCTGCTCTTCTCTTCTGAACTCTACTCACAACGTCATCCATGTTGAATAGTATCATCCTTGCTACAGCCCCAGACCAGTTAAAGTATCTTGTATCTTCAAGTGATTCTACATAGTGTAACAAATCTTTCGGAAAAGAATAAGAACTGTCTGGGAAAAGGAATGTGGCACACATCAAAAGTATCAAGCATGTAACATAAATAGAGACAGAGTTGTCATCATCTCTATTGTAGTAGTCCTCGAGTATGTTGTTCAACTTCCTTCTATTGAAAATCATTCCTTCTGCAAACATTTTGTGAGATATAAAAGACTTCCATTGAAGGTGTCTTCCTCTCACTGTTATTGAAAATCCGGAGCTTGGCAGGCCCAAAATTGTTCCAACTTCTTCATCACTGAAACTCACTACCTTATTCCCAAATCTGAAATTTCTGCCTCCTTGGTATTGCTCAATCAACCATTGAAGGTTTTTTCTTTGTATTTCAACATGGCTAATGTTAATTATTTTCCCAAAAGCCGTCTTTGACAGTAGTGCTTGTTGTTTCGGCGTGGGTCTATGGTTATCAATGAACTGAACAAAATGTTCAATGTAGCACTGTGTTGTACATAACCTTTGCCTAAAGAAGAGGAAAAAATATATTTGTGTTTGCAATAATCAGTGATTTTATTCATACAAATAAAAAACGCAATTTTTATTTAAGTAAACATAAATATTCATACTTCCAAAATCATCATTAAGCTTCAGAGCATCCTTATCAACATCGAATTCCTTTGTTTTGATAACTTGTAGTTGTGGTCCTTCTGTTCATACCATTTACCAGAGATATAATTTGACTAAAAATGTTAAAATAGTCGTATAAATTTGAAAATGTACTTACTTTTGATTTGTTGCTTCGGCCGATGGATCTGGAGTTCCATCATTGCACCCCCACTGTACTGATCTGAGTCTTCATCCCGTTCCCTCGTTGGTTCAACCAAGTTCGATTGCATCTCCTCCATCGTCGCTTGATGTCCTTCTTTTCTCCTTAGATAGCGATTTCTCGAGTGGAAACTCTCTCCTAAATCGAATCGCTAGAAGATCGCCCGCCTTGCCGTCGTCGCCCTTATGCGGTAAGTTCTTTTTGATTAATTTCAAATTAGGTTTTCTTGTAACTTTATTATATGAATATACTTCATATGTTACTTTCCTTAAATTCGATTTAATTTACTCACATATCTCTTTTTTTGAATTATTGGCAATTTTGTATTTTTTGAAATTAAACGGGAGCTCGTTTTCGGTTTTGACTAAAAATAGAAAGAATTTGAATTTTTAAATTACAAATTGATTTAACTTAATCAATGAGTAATCATTAATTTGGTGATTAAGTAATTATCGAAAACTACATTTCCCCTTTTTCCTTTGCTCTTCAACCATTGTTAGCTATCTTTTGCTTTTGAAATTCATTTCTGCTTTATCTTCTCTACGTTTAAACAGGTCAGTATTTTATCTTCATCTACTCACTATGTTTATTCTTCTTCTTTTTTCCTTTGTTCAAAATTCTAATATCTGTTTTCATCAATCTTTATGCACAATTTAAATGTAAAAGATTAATTTTTGTGTTTAGCTTTTGATTCTTTGAATCAGACATGTGTTTCTCGCAAGAAATTATTCATAGCATCTGCAATCTCATTCTCTAGCGAAATTTTCCTGTTGTATATAAAATCACTAATTTCATATTTCAAATCCGTAATTCAGGAAATCATACATTGTTTATTTATCACTGCTTATGTTCTCTTTTGAAAGCATCAAAAATTTCAAAGATAAAATTTTTAAAATGTTATATAATTCAAATATCACCGTGAGAGCATCATTGTCAGCACTTACCATGTATATATTCCCATTTTATTTGTAGAATCGAGAATATCAAACCAAGAGAAATTTCAAATTGTAGAATAGAAGACGAAGCTGTAAAATATGACATGGTTTTGTAAAATATAGACTAATAATGTTAAATAGGGGCAACATTGGCAATTACTTAATGCAAAATATCACAATTCACAGTAAAATACCCTCAATTCTTGTAAAATAAATAGTACATTTGTAATATATTATGATACAATTGTAATTATATGTGATATCAAGATTCTGAGAAAATAAATATACATTCGTATATGTAACGTACATATATTAATTGAGATATACATTAACATAATAGAGTAGCCTTTTGTAAAATATACAATTTATACGTAAAATATGATAAGTGTTGGCAAGCTTGTTTAAAAGTTTGTAAAAAATATTCTACAGTTATTGTAATATCATTGTAAAATATGTTCTAAATTTGTAATTGTCGTTTGTATTGTGTAAATTATAGATATATAACGTAATTCATTGTTTCATTTCCTTATGTCCAAATTTCTCATTTTGTATATGCGTATAGGAGAGTTTGCAATGTCTTTATCAATTTCGTATTTTATTACGTAACCGAATGTAATTTTTTTTACTTAATATGTGTAAAATTCATTTGAATAAACGCAACATGTCATCGTCTTTTAGGATTTTTTCTGTATACGCGGTAGATTATATGTTGTAAAATATACCATAAAGATGTAAAATAGCACAATATTTTGTATTACCATAACAGATTATTTCAAAATACGTTGCTTTTAATCAACCAAGATTTTGACGAAATGTTGTGTTCTTAAAAATGCTTATTTGCTAAATATAGAATATTTAGTGACGTGTAATATTTTATTTAGCATTAATTTAACCATCCCTCATTATAGGAAAGTTAGTTGTCACGAAAACCACATAGTGGTTTCAATCTCCTTCGTACACTCCTCATCCCACGGTCTAAGATGAAACCTTTCCTTAATCAAGGAAAGGTGCCACCTCAATTCAAGTGCACCCTGTATGTATGTATGTATATATATAGAGAGAGGGGTTATCTAGTGAGCCATGTGCCAGTTTGAGTTTTGGTAAGCACCAAATGTATGCTCTCCACGTGTGCTTCTATTTTAAAGGTTGCCTATTTCGAAGGAGCACGGTTTTGGAAGGATATTAATACGTTTGAGCCTCTTATATTTCCAATTATACCGAGTCCTTAAAAAAGGAAGAACGTTTTGGAAAGATACATTCAAATCATTAATTTCGTACCAAAGAAATAATCACTATACATTTGATCAGTAATGTACATAATGTACTCAAGTAATTATGTACTGCGAGATCAATAATACTGAAATAATTGTCAATATTTTACATCTGTAATATTATATTGTACAGAGATCAATAATTCATTCATGTTATTCAAGTAATACATATTTAGTTCTCAAGTAATTATTGTTGTGAGATCAGTAATTAAGTACGTGAATTACTAATGTCCATACAATAAGTACTGATTACAAATGTACATTTTACTGAAGTCATTTTGTTTGTTACTAATGTTATAGTTACTTAATACTTTGAGTCTTACTGAAGCACCTCTTATTTACTTATATAACCTTTTTAATTACTTATAATGTATCGAGTGTTACTGATAGCACTACATAAGTTACTGGTCACGTGGTTTTTTATACTTACTCCAACTTACTTATTCCATTATTTTTTACCTACAATTTATTACATGTTACTGATGCTTCTATGTATCTTACTTATTTTATTCTTTGTTTTGAATTACTATCGAATCACACCTTCTTTACTTATGTAGCCTGTTTAATTACTTGTAATATGTCAAGTGTTACTGAAAGTCATACATAAATTACTTAATTATTGTTATATGGTGAACATCCAAATTTCAACTGTTGTCTTCTAGTCCATTTAGATGATGTTGTTTTGCTCTCGCTCCTCGGCATAATAGCATCTTCTTCAAGACACCAAACCGTCGCATTGTTCTGTAAGAAACAATAAGTTAATTGATCATTTAAAAAAATATCAAGAAAAAAGAATACACATCACTTTTAAATTTTCAATAATGTTTCAGGAAGATACTTGCTTGAGTACTATTTTATATCCGTGAATAGTAAGAATTATATAAAGAAAAGTAACTCAACAATATACATGCTTCAGTAAGAATCATTCAATGACAAGTAGCTTGTAATGAATTGTTAGTAATGTTTGTTATATGACAAGTAACTTTTAAGGAATAGTATTTAAAATAGTAATTCAATATGAAGCATAGGTAATTTGATAAGCTACTTAAGTAACTTACTGAATTGAGATCAGTAAGATAAACTTCGGATTTCATATAAGTAAAAATTCACTACTTCAAAAGTAAGTAGATTCATTTTTGCGAAAAAAATCAGTAACTTTTAATTCGGTATTAGTAACTAATTGCAAAGTACAAGTAAGTATTTATATAACTTGGAGAAATTTATTAGTGATAATGAATGTAATAGTAGTTACTCAATATATCTTCAAAGTAACACATTAAAAGTAACAATTCTGTTAGTAATAGTAACATAAAATATCTTATAAGTAAATTAAGTAAATATATCAATAACTCAGTATATCTTCAAAGTAACACATTAAAAGTAAAAATTGTGTTAGCATTAGTAACATAAAATATCTTATAAGTAAATTACTTAAATACATCAGCAACTCAGTATATTTTTAAAGTAACGCATGAAAAATAACAACTGTATTTACTGTAACTTTTTATTATATGAAATCAAAATACCTTCAGAAAAAAATCAATTAGGACTACAAATCGTATATCAAAATGAATAAAAATCGATATTATCAATACCATTTTCCCATATTTCAATCATACTTCTCGAATAAATATTGCTTACGATAAAAAATATGTGGTATTCATAAAATAAATATTACTGAATTCATCATCTCACTCGTTTTCAAAACAAACATTGCTAATAAAAATCAAAATATTATTAAAACGATAAAATTATGATAGAAATAAGCGATTAAATCATGAAATCGAATCGCATACCTCTCATCTTACGTTGGAACGAAACAAATGCCTTGAATTGGAATGAGATGATAGATTTTAGCAATCATATACATGTGCCTTCCACTTTCCATAAAAGTAAAGCTATTTTTAGAAATGTTTTAATTTCCGATTTTATTTTATTTCCATACGAAAATCGGTTCCTATTTTTTTGGACTAAATCTTGTGGATGGACGGCTACAATTGGGTGCTCATCCCAACTCAAATGGGCTTAGAGCTCATTGGATAAATTCCCTATACATACATACATACATACATATATACACCATCAATCAATTTGAAACATGACGATATAAGTTGGAAGAAATTTTGGCCCACAAGTGACTGAAGCTCATGTATGTCCCCAGTACAGAATTTTATTGAACGGTTGAAATTTTGAAAAATAACAATGAATATGCGTTGCAATATGAACCGCTTCTAAATTATATAACAAGGGATATGAACATTTGCCATTAATTTTATGTATAAAAATATATTTTCCAGTGAATACTATTATTGTTATTTATTTAACAATGGATAATATATCAATCGATTTCAAAAAAATAGTTGCTATAAACATATTTTGTTGTAGTTGCATTTCAATTATGTTCCTCCAATTTCAATTTTGTATTTTTGTTATGAACAAATTCACGTATAAATTCGTTTTATAGGTCTGATGGCTATAGTTGGATATCATGGGGGATAGTGAGGATGAGATTGTAAAGAATGTCCCATGACAACTTACCAACAAAAACATCATACCCAATTAATCATATGTGGATTCAGAACATGCTCCAAGGAGATGTTCAATGGCATTTAGAAAAAAACAGGTTACATCTTATACTTTGAAATTGTAGAACGACCTATGACCAAGTTGGTCAAGAACTACCGCTGGCCATTGCGGAGCCGGCGGTTACGATGACCGGGTCTCTCGGAGGCCGCAACCGCAGGGGGCGTGGTTGAAGGGGGTGGACGTGGTGAGGGTTTGTGCCCTATAAAAGACCTCCCATGGGGAGGGGAACACACACATCAGAAGCTCGCCAACGGGAGCCCCCTTCTTCCCTATTACCATCACCATCTCGCTCTCTCTCGTTCGCTCAAGAAGAAGAAGGTCGACGACATACCTGAAGCATTCCATCACTGGTATCAGAGCTCCCCCGATCGTCGTCTTCTTCGCCGCAACCGTCGTCCCTTTAGCCGCCGCCGTCGACGTTCGGCTGTGTGCGGAAGGTGTTTTTGAGAATAAGGTCTCGCAACCCTAATCTCTCAAATACCAAACCCTAAAAGGAGTTGGAGGTATTTTTTTAAAAAGCATCCTACATTCTGCCCATTTTCTTCATTTGCACGTAATTTTTTTATTCTCAATGACCCGAACTTAAAGTGCATAAAGGTAACGTTTTTTTATTGGGACTTGCTGGTTCGGTGGTTTTTATGTCTTACTTTTATGCAAATTAAAAAACAAAGGGGAATCATCTCTATTCGTTCAAAAAGGAGGGGAAGAGATTTTTTTAATATTTATTGATTAAAGTAGAGTTGTTTTTTTGTTTTCCCATTGGTGTTGCATTACTTATATTTTTTTGCTCTGTTTCAAAGGAATTAAAAAATCTCTACATTAGATCTCATAGACGTTTTTTTAATATGCATTTTTTGTTGAATTTTTTTTGTAGAATCTTATCGCAGCTTCTTTATATATATATATATATATATATATATATATATATATATACTCCTAATTTCCATGAATGCTCGTTTTTTTTGTTAAATAAGATTGCAAGTTTTTTTAATACATTATTTATAGTCAATATATACATAAACAAGTTTTTTACTATTTTTTAAGTATTCACATATTCTTTGCCTTGTTTTGTTCACATCACAGATATTGATCACGGATTTTTGTTCACATTTGCCTTAAAACTAATGTTTTTAGACTTTTCTTTAAGAACACAATATCATTAATCTGCCTACATGCTTTGACTTAAGCATTAAAAGATTACGTGTGTTTAAAGATAGATTAAGGTTGAGGCTATTGGCAATCATGCCTTTTTTTGTGTGTATAAATATTATTTTGTCTTATTCTCAAGTTTTATTTAAAAAAATTAATAATAACAAAAGGAGGGGAAGAGTTGTTTCACATTTTTTTTAATCTGAAAAGTTTTTTTAAATTGCATGTTGATTAAGAAGTTAAGAAATCAAAGTTTATATTAAAAAATAGAGGTGCTAGTTTTTTTAATCACAGATTATTACCATTTAAAAAAACGTTATTTGCTTCAACCGGTTGCTTATAGGTAATTCATCAATAATCAAGTTTTTATTTTTTTTAAATCATCTGCTTAATTATTTAAAATTAATTGCAATTTTTTTCTCTGTCTTGATTGTTTCTTTTTACTCTTATAAATTACACCATCTCATACAACTTATATATTTATTAGATAAACAAATATGACAAGCAAGACAATTGCCACTGAGGTGGGGAAAATCGAGTACCTTAACGGTACTAATTATGAATTATGGAGTAGAAAGATCTACTATGGCCTGTTGCACGATAGTATACACTCCATTATAGATAAACCCGACCCTACATTATCTGAAAATCCAACAGCGGAAGAAATTAGGTCCCGCGAACGGTGGGAGAAAACAGATAATAGGGCTAGAAGTTTTATACTGACCCATATGGAGTTGAATCTGATTCGAGTCTTTGAGACCTGCGAATCAACGTACGAGCTCTGAACTGCGGTTAAGGAGAAATATCACTCCAAGTCGGAAGTGAGCGTTCAACTTCTTCTACACAAGTACAACTCGTGTAGAATGAAGGAATCTGAAAGTGTCCTCGAGCACGTGAACAAGATGATCGTAATGGCCAAGGATCTTGTGGCTGCTGATTGCGCAATTCCATAGAGGACGCAGATCGCAGCCATATTAGGAAGTCTCCCTCCGTCATTTGACATGGTTGCCACATCTCTGAGGATGAATGGCAACATTAAGTTCGTAACGAACCTACATGCACAGCTGGCAATTGAGCAGGACCTCTCCAAACAAAGATCAAAAGCTGAGATCTTTGAGGTCGAGGAAGAAGAAGAAGCAAATGTCGTGCACGCGAAGAAAAGGCTGGACCCTTCCAAAGAGAATTTCAAGGAAAAGCGTGGGAAATACCCATGCGGTTCTTGCTACGGTTGCGGCAAATATGGTCATTTCAAGGTCAATTGCCCCAACAAGAAGAAGCCGGGAAATTCTAAAATGCTTGAAAATAAAGGCAAGAAGAAGATGGAATTCGTGGCTGTTGTGGAATGCAACTCTGTCATCACGGACAGTGATGGATGGTGGATCGACTCTGAAGCAACCAGACACATCGCTAAGACGAAGGAGGGCCTGGTGGACTTCAAGGAGCTGAGCAAAGGCAAACAGAGGATCTTCATGGGGAATAACACCTACCTGGATGTGGAAGGTGTTGGGACATACAGGCTTGACCTGGGGAATAGCATTATGGTACTAAATGATGTACTATATGCCCCAGGGATACGCCGGAACCTGGTACCTGTCCCGGTGCTACTCAAGAAAGACTTTCAAGTTCGGTTTTATAATAAGCATGTATCTATAGGCAAGAATAAGAAGGTCTATGCGATGGGAAAGTTTGTGCCCGAGCATGACCTATTTTGTCTTCCTGTAATAACTTCTAGTGAATCAGTGAATGTCTCTTCTGATTATTCCTTGTGTTGTTTGTCTGATTATGACTTGTGGCACATATGACTGGGCCATCCAGGAAATTCTAAGATGGATCAAATGATTAAGGCAAATTTGTTGCCTAAGATCACGGGTGCAAGGACATTGCCGTGCGAACACTGTCTGACCAGTAAAATGACGAGAAGACTCTTCTCAACAGGAATTCGGTCAACAGAGTTACTAGTTTTGATCCATTCAGACATATGTGGACCACTGAGCGTCAGCACACATAGAAATAAGGAATATTTTATAACATTCATTGATGACTACTCGAAGTTCTCCTATGTCTATCTCTTAGGAAGAAAGTCGGAAGCACTTGAAACATTTAAGAGATATAAGACGGAAGTGCAGACAAGATTGGGAAAACCAATCAAGACTCTTAGGACAGATAGAGATGGGGAATATACCTCAAAGGAGTTTGAGGATTACTGTATTCTGACAGGCATTCGTAGGCAGACTACAATACCTTATACACCACAACAAAATGGTGTAGTAGAAAGAAAGAACCGAACTTTGATGAATGCAGTAAGGTGTATGCTTTCACACTCAGGACTCTCCAAGAAATTTTGGGGAGAGACAGTGTTGACCTCAAACTACATACAGAACAAGATTCCCACCAAGTCTGTAGAATCAACACCATATGAAATATGGAATGACAGAAAATCCGAGTTGGGCCATCTCCATAAATGGGGATGTGTTGCGCATGTTCTGGTAACGAGTCAGCTTAGAGACAAGCTAGACTTCAGGACATTAAAGTGCAAATTTATTGGATATAGCGAACATTCTAAAGGGTATAGGTTCTTCCATGAAATTAAAGGTCTGATCGAAAGTCGTGATGCAACTTTTCTTGAAATTCATCAAGAAAAGGAGCGTGAAGTAGAGGAATCAGATCCTCTGACTATCCTACATGAAAATGAAGACGACTTGAGCATTATACAAGAACTTGAGGATGATATCGATCATCCAAATGCAGAGAATGAACCTATGGAACATGATGATCCTTTAGAGGAAATGGGTGGACCCACACAACCCACGAATATAATCGGCAACAAGAGACCCAGAACACGGCCCGCATGGATGGAAGATTACCATTTCTATGGATGCTAGGCGCCGTGCTACACCGTGGATGAGGATGTCGCGGATTGTACAGATCCCATATCCTTTGATGAAGCTATGGCTTCATCTGATTCGGAATCATGGTCAGCTGCCATGAGAGATGAGTTGGACTCAATCGAGAGAAACAGTGTTTGGGAATTATGTGATTTGCCAGAAGGTAGGCAATCCATAGGATGTAAGTGGGTATTCAAGAAAAAGTATCGAGTTGACGGTACTGTTGACAAATACAAAGCCAACATAGTTGCCAAGGGTTATACTCAGCAAGCTGGAATAGATTTCCAGGAAACCTACTCTCCAGTGGCTAAGTTTGCATCCATTCGGATGATCTTAGCCATAGTCGCATATATGGATTTGGAATTATTCCAAATGGATGTGAAGATGACATTCCTTAATGGAGAATTAAAGAAGGAGATTTATATGCGACAACCTGAGGGATCTCAGGTTGAAGGTCAGGAGAAAAAGGTTTACAAATTAAGAAAATCATTATATGGCTTAAAGCAGTCTTCACGGCAATGGTATCTCAAATTTCATGAGAAAGTTATTCAATTTGGATTTGTTTCAAATAAATTGGATAACTGTGTGCATGTCATGAAGAGTGGGAGGAGGTTTGCAATCATGTCATTGTATGTAGATGGCATTCTGCTTGCAGGTAATGACATACAAATGCTTAATGAAATCAAGCAGAAATTGAGCAATGAATTTGAGATGAAGGACATGGGCGAAGCATCCTATGTTCTTGGAATTCAAATTACAAGAGACAGGGACTCAAGGACATTGAGCCTTAGTCAGGAAAGATATTTGCATACTGTATTAAGGAGATTTGGAATGCAGAATAGCACTCCAGCTCCAACACCACTTGTGATGGGAAAAAGACTCAGTAAGAGTCAGTGTCCCCGAAAGGGGCAGAAACCTTTAGATGTACCATATGCACAAGCGGTAGAAAGTCTAATGTATGCAATGATGTGTACTCTACCTAATTTAGCTTATCCAGTAAGCTTAGTCAGTATATCAAAGCAACCCCGGTCCAGCACATTGGGAAGCTGTAAAGAGGATTCTTCGATATCTGAAAGGGACAGTACATCTGAAACTTGTGTATCAAGCAGAATCGCTTGAGGTGGTAGGATACTCTGATGTCGATTTCGGAGGGGATGTGGATGATAGAAATCAGGTTACCTGTTCATGTTTGGTGGTGTAGCCGTTTCTTGGGGTAGCAAGAAACAAGGATGTGTATCTCGACATACACAGGAAGCTGAGTACATTGCATGTAGCATGGCCACCACTCATGCTGTGTGGATCAGGCGTTTCCTAGAGAATCTAAGCCTCTAATTGGTCAAAGGGCCAATTGAAATGTATTGTGACAATCAAGCTGCGATTAGCTTGATTAATAGTGAGGCTAATAGTTCTAAAGGAAAACACATTTAGGTCCAATATCACTATATACAAGATATAGTGGCGAAGCAAGAAATCACGGTAACCTACATACCTACCAGTGACATGTTAGTTGATTCCCTTACCAAGGGAATAACAGCAGGAACATATATTAAACATGTTGGTTTACTGGGACTCAGGAATGTATGAGTCAATGAAGAGGTTTCATAGATATGATCCTCACATGATAAATCTCCATGTATATACTACACGAATAGTGGGAGTGTGTCTGTGTATGTCTTGACCACTTTGGTCAAGTGGGAGATGTAGAACGACCTATGACCAAGTTGGTCAAGAACCGCCGCCGGCCATTGCGGAGCCGGCGGTTACGATGACCGGGTCTCTCAGAGGCCGCAACCGCAGGGGGCGTGGTTGAAGGGGCGGACGTGGTGAGGCTTTGCGCCCTATAAAAGACCTCCCATGGGGAGGGGAACACACACATCAAAAGCTCGCCAACGGGAGCCCCCTTCTTCCCTATTACTATCACCATCTCGCTCTCTCGTTCGCTTAAGAAGAAGAAGGTCGACGACATACCTGAAGCGTTCCATCGGAAATGAACGAGGGACTGATCTATGTGATGCAATTTACACATCAATATAATTAGTGTATTTTTGTTATACTATCTCGAGCATGTACAATATAGTTAATGTGTATTGAAAGATATTGTCAATGAATAGAAGTACGTCTTGCTCATTAACATCCCGGAAATATTCCGTCATGTGGTTAATTAGGGCAATCAGACCAACTCTCATACAAGCTCCTGACGCTCATTCATCTGTTGATCGTAGACTAGATCCACTTTGATTTCAGCAATATTTTGTTCATTAGTCACCTCCGGATTCTTTTTTTCCATGTAAAAGATCATTTCCTTCACGTGTACACTCGCCTACTTCACCAAGTCCTTGTTTGGCTCGGTCCTGATTCGCGAAGGTTTGGTTCGTTTCGATTAGCAGTGAAACCCTTTTGAGTCTAAGTATTTTGGAAATGTGGAATGATCACATCCTTCATTATGTCTCGATTCAATGCTGTAAGCTTTTCTGCATATACCTTATTTGCATCATGGTGCAAACTCTTCGTTCCTTTCAAGATTTCGTTCGTTTATTTTTTAGCGGAATCTTAACCGAACCTTCAATTAATCGAACCTGAGCGAATATCAAACTCGATATTTTTATGATACCCCTATCTGTGAGATATATCTTCATGGTGACGGTTAAAGCGCAACATCATCCTTTTTGAGATTGGGGGTAAGTTTGTATCCAATGTGTTAGTATTGAATAAGTAACTTCAATTTGTATCCAACTTTAAAAGTTAATGAACTTTGCAAAGTTTAGAAGACATAATAAGACGTCGAATAATCTCTCTATCTTAGTCGTAGAAAGATGACACCAATTATACACAATGGCGATACCAATTACTTGTGGTTCCTACCATGTGACTATTCTCAAAGTCTTCACAAGTAGGAACATGTAAATGTAAAAATAGACATACTATAACCTAATATGTTTTTTAACAAAGGAAAATATTAACAACAAGAATTGTAGTGCGAGGAGAGAATGGATGGGAAGCACTATCCTCTAACCAAACATAACATAGTGATCATGAATAGGGATGAGCGTCTTTTAGGGTTGGCTTGGTTGACATGCGAGCCCACGACGAGCCATTATTCAATAAATATTATTGCAAATATCATTCCCAGATTTGAAATGAAGAATGATTAATTTGCATAATAGACTCCTTAGTACAATTAGGGTTATGTACCATGGTCATCTTAATGATCATACATCTGTTGATTTAATTATTGAATAATAGAGGTTAGTGCTTGGATGAATATCTAAAGAGTTGGATTGAGGACTCATCAAGCACCGTCAAATGATTGTTAAGAGATGATTCAGCCTGAATAGGAGATGGCAATCCTTTCTCACATAGATTGATATCTGACCGACCTCTTGATACATGCCCTCTGCATAGGAATAGAGATTCGGAGGTGTTAGATAAGTTAAGTCAAAGAGTTGACTTAACGATATCGAGATAATTAAAGTCCTATTTCGTATGCTATCACTATATAGGCACGCATCCTCTGACCAGAGACATATGTTACTATATATCTGAGTATGTACATTTGGCAGGCCAATAGGTTGATGACCTAACCAAGGTCTATACACCGACGCGCTAGTGTGCATGCAAGGGCATATGAGTAATACGATCTATCAAAGGGATCATACAGGTTCATTACTGAACCGGAAGACATGAGCTCACTCATGATATATTACGAAGAATCAAATTCCGTGCACGGTCGTCTCGCTTTGGAAGCTTGACTGAATTTGTAGGTTTGATATATACTTTTGGAAAGTATATGATTAAGACCTAGGTATGATATATGCTTTTGGAAAGTATATGATCGATACCAACTCCCAATGATCGTATGAGAAACTTAATGATAAAACCCTGACGTAGACAATGAAAAAGAGATATAATACTTTGGGTTTAATCTGAGTCTTCCAGTATGCAGGATGTACATGTATTGAGAATACCTGAGGGTGATGTGATCATAAACGATTGTATAACCATGAAGCTTCCATTCTGAGGGACTAATGAAACAGGTCTGGATTTTAGTGACTCCTCTCATAGAGAAGTGATCCAATCTTAATCCAAATGTTGGACATTGATCTGAATGTGATTCAGATACAATGAGAAGATTAGATCTACGGCTTTGATTTAGTCAAACATCTATGGATGGTCCGCAAGATCCGGATTTGAGATGTGATCTCAATATCCAGGTCACTATACGTGGAACACTACAATCACCATGTCCTTATCTCCAAGTATTCGCGGAGAAAGCACATTATCATTGAAAGAGTTCATGGATAATTTCATTGTTAATATATGTATCCGAGCATTGAGAAAATTGATAATTAAATATGATTTAATTATCATGAATAATATGTATTTGATTCATATTATAAGGAGAGTTATCTGAGATAATTAAATGTGATTTAATTATCAAAGATGTGAATAATGTGAATGCGATTCATATTATTTGAGCACATGAGAATAGGGATCCAAGATGATTAAATGTAATCTAATTATCATGGATAGGAATAATATGGATAGCATTATTCATATTAATCAGATATATTATAAATGTGATTTATAATATATAAGAGAGAGCTATTTGTGATTTATATTTGTTGATTAATTATTGATGTGAATTGGATTTACATTGGCTTATTAATTGGAAATATAATTTACATTTTGTTTTGAGACGTGAATGTGATTCACATTTTTTCAATGACATGATTGCAATATTTCTCAAGATAATTATGAATTATTTTTGTTAAATAATTTATAACAATTATTGCTGTAAATCCTGGAGATATCATAAGATAATGGTATCTCATGAGATAATGAGATCTCATGAGATGTCGGTTGCCGTCCCCCCATTTTTAGGGGATGTGGTTTATCTCTTCATTATCTCCAAGGATAATTAGTAGATTTGATTTGAATCTAAATATATTTATTTATCGATATATATTAATTTAAATTAATTGTTGTTGTGTTTTTCCAACAATATCATAGCCATTGAAAGAAACACAAATCAATCTCACCCATTGATTGTGTGATGTCCATGTATTGGGATCCATGGACTCCCAAAACCCTATATAAGAAGAGACACCACTTGCTCTTCGACATATACAATTAATGAATGCTATCTCTCTCTCTATTTCTCCACATGCCAAGCCTCTATCTCTCGTAATGGCCGTCCACCATGGAGCCATTGTGAGAGTCATCATCGCCGCAGCATCGTCGTTATGTTACCGGATCATCTACTCGTGGATCTCCATCTCCTTTAGTATGTCTCGCTCGTGAAGAAGATGTTGGATCTCGTGTGACGAGATCAGGAGATCTGCAGCTTGGATCATCAACATGGATTGCGAGGAGCACGCGTCTCATCAACGTGCTCGTAAGCGTCTCCTTCGTTGGTTCGGACTTGAGACAGGAGGTCTCTTGGTTTAGAGACTTGATCGTTACCATGCTTCAAGAGGTAATCTTAATACCTATTGTGGTTTAGATGAAACTATCCGAGAAATGTTCTTGGATCATGTGATTTCATCACATTTAAAATTTTTAAATTCCGCTGTCCGGAGCTACTAGTGCGACTAGTCGCTCCTGATCGCATTTGACGCGATCCTCACGCTTCCGTGATGTGCTTGAGGATTTTCCCATATCCTTCACGACCCGGTCCATTCCGGTGCCTGGCTCTTAGAAGCTCGGTCCAGACTCGAGCCTGAGCAATAAATGGATGGGTTTGGGCTTAAATTTAGGCCCAATTTCGATTTCGAGCCGGGTCGGGACTACAACGGACTTGAGCCCGAAGCCCATAGGTCAGCCTGAATAGAGGCCCACAATTGTCTCTTTTATTATTTTTAAGTATATATTCTGATAAATTGCCTCTTTTATTAAGTTTTTATATTTATTTTGGATTTAAGATAAGGAAATGTGCCTTTGTTTAGTAATTACAGGTTTGGGCTTAGATAAGATCAATCTAATATTTTCCATTTGTTTCCAGGCAATAGAATAATATAATAAAATATCTGGATGGATATAAAAGGTTCGATAGTGGGCCAACCCGACCCAGGCCCGACCCAAGAACTTGTATGTCGGGATCGGGCTTGGGCTTGGTTTCTAACAAAAGCCCGGGCTTGGGCCCGACCAGAAGGCCCACTAAATGGAATCAGGCTCGGGCTGGTATAGGCTATAGGCTCAACTCGACCCGACACGATGCTCATCCCTAATCATGACATCCATGAGATCCACCTCCTTTATCAAATCATGTCAAATTTGCTTCAAATAAAAAAGGGTAAATACATAAAAGCATCTCAAGTATATACCGATTTCAATGGCACACTTAACCTTTGAAATGCAGCAATTTGGTACCTGAACTTTAAGATTTGTCCCAATGTGATCTTTGACTATTGAGATTAAGTACCATATTCATACCTTTCAAATTTTAGGCATGACATTGAAATCGTGTAAAGTTGATGGATTTTTGTAATTAACCAATGAAAAATATTATTAATTAGAATAGTTGAATTCAAATGATATACTTTATTATTAAGGTCAAATATTATATACAAATTTAGTCTAGCAATTTGTTAAATATTAATCAATGATAACATTACCTTTTTCACTTTCTTCAAATTTCCTAAATACAAAATTATTTTCTATCAGAACCTTCTATCTCTTTCATTGTCAAATCCGAATCATTCCTACCGTGGAGAGCGGTGGTGTGGAGTTCACCAAGGTGGAGCATCGTGAAGAACCTCGGGCTCCATCAGATCATGGTGGCATTGAGTGAAGTAAGATGACATCGGCATTATGTGGAACATGATGACGTAGGCATTGTGTGGAGCACGATGGCATGATGTGGAGGGCAGAAAGATGGAGCACCATGAAGAACCTCGAGCTCCATCACGATCATGGCAGTCTTGAGTGGAGCAAGACGAGAGAGGCATCACATGGAACACAACAACGTAGGCATTGCGTGGAGCACGATAGCAGAGAGGTTATGTGGATCACGAAGGCGTTGCTAGAGCATGACGACGGAGGGGTTGCATGTGTCACGACAACAGAGGCATTGTGTGGAGCACGACGGCGCATGCATTGCGTAGAGCACGACAACATACACAACAACGTGAATGCAAGATGAGTACATTTTTTTTACTAGTCAATTTTTTTATTTTACAAATCTTTACAAAAATTTACAAAGATAACACATACTTAACAATGCAGGATCTCATTATGCAAAACACGTCATTATGATTTGTTATTTGAAAACATAATTGACAATAAAATAGCATAATCAGATCATCTTAAATAGTAATTTGCCATATTAATTGCATCACGTTAAATGAAAACGTAACTAATAAAAAAGATCAAATTGGAAGATTAAAAACGTAATTGGTATAAAAAATATCTAAATTGAATTCTAACTAAAATTCTGGAACCATAAATTTTAAAATATTGCAAATCAATATTTCATTTTACAAATACAAATTTTACAAATGTAAAAAATTTTATACAATAACTGTGTTCATTCTACTTATCACCTTATTACTCTAAATTTGTTTGTGGAGATCGAAAATGATACCAAAAATACCATAACGAAACTATCTAAAAATAATAAATTGTCGTACTAATTGCTTCGAATTGAATGAAAACGTAATTGATAAAAATGATTAAATCGAAAGATTAAAATGTAATTGGTAAAAAAAATACCTAAATTGAGTTCAAATTGAATGTCTGGAAACGTAAAATTTAAAAAATTTACAAATAGATATTTGATTATACAAACACCATACAAATTTTAGAACTTAAGAAATATTATACAATAAAGGTGTTCATTCTACTTATCACGTCATTACTCTGAATTTTTTATGAGTCAAAATTGACAACAAAAATACCATAACTAAACTATCTAAAAATTAATATTTTACCATATTAGTTGATCCGTGCTGGAGAAAATTTAATTCGTTAAACGAATTGCAAACTTGGATGAACTAAACATAGTAAGTTGACACATCAATTAATTCGAATTCAAATTAAATTGAATATAACCAGAGTACCCTTTCGGTAAGGAAAATGGATGGAGCTATTTTAGATCTAGCGATCATTGTGATTGGCTTTCCATAGACAAGGAAAGGTGATGCCTCAATTTAAAAGCTCAATATAGAGAATGCTCCCTGAGATCACATAAGAGTTTGCTCCTGCATTTTTTCCACAATTTTTAAAATTTTTAAATGAAACCCAGGGGGTTTGCTCTGAATAATAAGTGGAATATGTATTTCAAATTTCGTGTAAAACAGACATTGCTAACACTTCCATCTGGAGGGCGTCAATTTCAACAATTCTGAGATTGTTAAAATTTTAGTCTTGACGGAGGGGATAAAAGTCTCAAATTAAGTTGAATTTTGAACGACATTATGATGATGTACTGTGATATAAATTCCACTAGGTTTCATTTCAAAAAATAAAAAGATGAGGAAAAAGGGTGGGAACATGTAAGTTACATGCTCCTAGGGAGCATAATCCTTTTTTTTACATATATGGGTTATGAGTATGATCCCTGGGAGCATATAAGAGTATGCTCTCACCTTTTTTCCACAATTTTTTATTTTTTTGAAATAGAACTAGGGAGAATTCACTTAGAATAATAAGTGGAATATGTGTTTCAAGTTTTGTGTGAAATAGATGTTCCTAACACTTCCATCTGGAGCGGGTCAATTTCAGCAATTTTAAGATCGTTAAAATTTGACAATCTTGATGAAGGGGATAGAAGTCTCGAATTAAGTCAAATTTTGAATGATACCATGGTGATAAATTGTGATCTAAATTCCACTAAGTTTCATTTCAGAAAAATGAAAAAAAAATGAGGAAAAGAGGATGGGAGCATGTAAGTTACATGCTCCTAAGAAGCATACTCATTTTCCACATATATATAGGTATAATGAGGCCGACCCTTAGGGATGCTAACTTGGCTCACCCAGCTCCAATTTTTCCCCATTTTCCCATTTTTTTGAAAAATGCTCCCGTGTATTTTCATAACTATATCCCTATAGTATGTCATTCAAGATTCATGTCAAATAGTCCTACCGCCTCCATCTAGACATGATCAATTTCAACAATTCTGCGACCGTTAAAAAATGATTGTATGGATGGAGTCGTAGGAATCGCTATTTTGCATGAAACGTGAATGACATAATATAGGTATATAATGATGAAAACCTACATATTCATTTAAAAAATAGGAAAAATGGGAGAAGGGAAAGTTAGCTTCCCCAAGGGCAGCCATATTTTACCCATATATATATATATATATATATATATATATATATATATAGGGAGCACTTGAATTGAGGTGGCACCTTTCCTTGATCAAGGAAAAGTTTCATCTTAGGCCGTGGGATGAAGATTGTACGAAGGAGATTGAAACCACTATGTGGTATTCGTGACAACTAACATTCCTAAAAAGAGGGATTGTTAAATTAATGCTAAATAAAATATTACACGTCACTAATCATTCTATATTTAGCAAATAAGCATGGTTAAGAACACAGCATTTCGGCAAAATCTCGGTTGATTAAAAGCAACTTATTTTGAGATAATCTGTTATGATATTACACAATATTGTGCTATTTTACATCATTATGTCATATTTTACATCTAATAATCTACCGCTTATACGGAAAAAATGCTAAGGACGTATACAAATTTTAAACATATTAAGTAAAAAAAATTACATTCGGTTGCGTAATAAAATACTAAATTGAAAAAGACATTGCAAACTCTCGTATACGCATATACATAATTAGAAATTTATACATAAGGAAATGTAACATTGAATTACGTTTTATATCTATAATTTACACGATCCAGACGACAAATACAATTTTATAAAATATTTTACAATGTCATTATGATAAATGTAGAATATTTTTTACAAACTTTTAAAAAAGCTTACCAACACTTTTCATAATTTACGTATAAATTGTATATTTTACAAAAGGCTACACTATTATGTTAATGTATATGTCAATTAATATATGAACGTAACGTTTAGGAATGTATATTTATTTTCTTAGAATCTTGATCACCTATACTTACAATTGTATGTTAATATATTACAAATGTAAAATTTATTTTACAAAATTTGAGTGTATTTTACCGAGTTCTTTTACATTTTGCATTAAGTAATTGCCAATGTTGCATCTATTTTACATTATCAGTCTATAGTTTACAAAAGCATGTTATATTTTTACATCTTCATCTTATATTCTACAATTTGAGTTTCCGCTTGGTTTTATGTTCCCGATACTACAAATAAAATGTGAAGATATACATGGTACAAGCTGACAATGATGCTCTCATGGTGAAATTTAAATTATATAACATATTAAAAATTTTATCTTTGAAATTTTTGATGCTTTCAATATAGAACATAAGCACTGATAACTAAACAATGTATGAAATCCTGAATTACGGATTTGAAAAACTAAATTAGTGATTTTATATACAACAGGAAAATTTCGCTTTAGAATGAGATTGCAGATGATATGAATAATTTTTTGCGAGAAACACATGTCTGATTCAAAGAATCAAACGCTAAACGCAAAAATAAATCTTTTACATTATAATTGTGCATAAAGATTGATGAAAACATATACTGCAATTTTAAACAAAGGAAAAAAAGATGAAGAACAAACATATTGAGTATATGAAGATAAAATACTGACCTGTTTAGACTTGGAGAAGATAAAAGCAGAAATGATTCTCAAAAGCAAAAGCTATCTACCAATGGTTGAAGAGCAAAGGGAAAAGGGGAAATGAAGTTTTCGATGATTAATTAATTAACAAATTAATGATTACTCATTGATTAAGATAAACCAATTTGAAATTTAAAAATTCAAATTCTTTCTATTTTTAGTCAATACCAAAAGCGAGCTCCCTTTTAATTTCAAAAAATACAAAATTGCCAATAATTCAAATAAAGAGTTATTTGAGTAAATTGAATCGAATTTAAGGAAATTAACATATGAAGTATATTCATAAAATAAATTTACAAGAAAACCTAATTTGAAATTAATCAAAAAAAACCTACCGCATAAGGGCGACGACGGCAAGGCGGGCGATCTTCTAGCTATTCGATCCAGGAGAGAGCTTCCACTCGAGAAATCACTATCTTGTGAGAAAAGAGTGACATCAGGCGACGATGGAGGAGATGCAATCCAACCTGGTTGAACCAACGATGGAACGGGATGAAGACTCAGATCAATACAGTGGGCGTGCGAATATGGAACTCCAGATCCATCGGCCGAAGCAACAAATCAAAAGTAAGTATATTTTCATTATTATAGGACTATTTTAACAATTTTAGACAAATTTTATCACTGGTAACTGATATGAACAGAAGGACAACAACTACAATTTATCAAAACAAAGGAATCCGATGTTGATAATGATGCTCTGAAGCTTACTGATGATTTTGGAAGTATGAGTACTTATTTTTTCTTACATATAAATTGGGTTTTTTATTTGTAAGAACAAAATCACCGATTATTTCAAACACAATATATTTTTTCTCTTCTTTAGGCAAAGGTTATGTACAACATAGGTGCTACATTGAACATTTTGTTCAGTTCATTGATAACCATAGACCCACGCCCAAACAACAAGCACTACTGTCAAAGACAGCTTTTGGGAGAATAATTAACATTAGCCATGTTGACATACAAAGAAAAAATCTTCAATGGTTGGTTGAGCAATACCAAGGAGGCAGAAATTTCAGATTTGGGAACAAGGTAGTGAGTTTCAGTGATGAAGAAGTTGGGGCAATTTTGGGCCTGCCAAGCTCCGGATTTTCAATAACAGTGAGAGGAAGACACCTTCAATGGAAATCTTTTATATCTCACAAAATGTTTGCAGAAGGAATGATTTTCAATAAAAGGAAGTTGAATAACATACTCGAGGACTACTACAATAGAGATGATGACAACTCTGTCTCTATTTATGTTACATGCTTGATACTTTTGATGTTTGCGACATTCCTTTTCCCAGACAGTTCATATTCTTTTCCGAAAGATTTGCTACACTACGTAGAATCACTTGAAGATACAAGATACTTTAACTGGTCTGGGGCTGTAGCAAGGATGATACTATTCAACATGGATGATGTTGTGAGTAGAGTACATAAGAGAAGAGCAGGTTCATCAAGGGTAACTCTTGGTTACCTTACAGGATGTGTTGCCTGCTTATATGTGAGTATTTTAAAAATATATTTTATTAAATGATAAGAAAAATTATTAATAACACCAATGTATCAGGTATGGATGATGGAGTACTGCTGCAAGGATCTTGTGGTCAGTAGAGATCTTAGGCCACGAATAAGGAAGTGGGCTGGACCAATCAAAGGAGTTTCAAGAGCATTGGTTTCAATAAGTTGTGAACAAGTAAGCTTTTTTGAGATGATTAATAAAATACTGAATGACTCGTAATTTGATTTTTTTTTCCAATAATAAATTATCTTGTTTATATAGATATTGCCTGCTTTACAACTTCAAAAAAATGAAATTGTAAAGATAGGATCAGACGAGTATGTCTTTCCTTTTGAGAAGTTTACAATGGATGGTTTTGCGGTTAGAAGACCTGAAATTTTGATCGTAAAGCCAATCCCAGTACCAGATGATGCTTTAAAAAGGAAAGGAAAGCAACAGCTGGGAGAAATGACTGTCCAAAAAAATAATGATTGGGTTTCCAGTGCAGACATTGAAAAAAAAAGAAACAAAAAACATGTATGTGTGATGCGTTTTCGATTGAGATAGAGGAGCTGAAACAGAAGATCAAAGAAATAAGTGAAACATATAAAATAAAAGTTGAAGAACATATCAGAATAAATTCAGAATTGATGAAGGAGAATTTTAGGTTGACAACTGTGATTACGGAGCTGAATGAAAAAATAAAAATGGTTCCTGATCATGATATGAATGATCTTGGTCATAAAACATTAGATTCAGAAGAAACTTTGGAGAATATATCTGGAAATAAAATTGAAGGTGACATTGATGACAATGACCAAGGGATGGATGCAACAACACGAAATGTATCTGATGTCAATGCAGGAGATTTGGAACCTAGTGACCCAGTTATCGGAGAAAGACTTCAGAAATTGATTATTGAAATCTGTGATGAAGATCCACTGTATCAATCTGAAGATACAACAAAAAAAGATTCATCTCTCAAGAGTGACATGCCTTCATTCGATCTGAACATTGGTGACCATTCAAAATCAGAAAATGAGAACACACAGCTTATTACCAAAAGAAGAAAGAGGGAAAAAATCACTGTGCAACAGAGCTCAATAATAAAAAGATTGAAACAAAGAAGAGAGGCAAAAAAATTTGTACAAGAAGCAGAGAATCAAGGGAAAGAGGAAATTGGAAGACAAGAGAGTGACACATGCAGTGAGGTAAGCCACTGAAAAATAAAACAAATCCTTTTATGTCAATGAATACACAACTATGTATATTATAATTATGATATCAACTGTTTCTAACCTTGACTATAATTGATTGAATAATAATCAGTATCTCTGCGATCTAGTAACCGATTTCATTGGTTACGAAAAAGTGTCCGAACAGACAAAGAAAACGATCCAAGAATTTCTTCGCGATCCTGCCGACAAGTAAGTAATTTACCACAGATTTCATCTTTTGTATATAGAAATCATTAACTTTATATATATAATCTTAATTAAATAAAATTCAACAGATTAAACGCCACATACTTCACTCCGGGAAATCGGAGTTGTAAAGGAAGGGATATTCACAACTTCTTGTACGAAAGAATGATTGAGGATACGGTACGTATGTTTATAATATCTACCATTTATATTTGTTTATGACCGAAATGTTTTTTATATTGTAGATAATCGACATGTTTATGGATGTGCTGCAACATAAATACTGCACAACTAATGATCTTGTCCCATTTGTATTCACACCCATATTTCAAATGGTGAGATTATGATTACTGATGTAATTAATCTCAAATATCTTTATTCATCATAATTTAGTATTATTACTTGTATTTTTTCAGCAATATTTTGTGAACCTGGTGGTCAATGCTACGGAAAGTGAATTTGATAAGCTTGAAGAGCTATACAAAGATGGATTATTCATGCCAGAGTTGGATAAAATCTTCACTGTTATCCACACAAGAAACCATTGGCACCTTCTTGTTACCGATTTTAAAGCAAGAAAGTTCCTTTCATACAATTCTATGAAAGGAACAAAATTCCATAAGAAGGATGTATTGAAATGGGTATGAGATAATTAAAGTTTACATTTTATTAAACTTCTTTTTTGACTGTTAATAACATTCTTTTTTATTTACATGTCAGCATGGATGGATTTCTGAGTACTTCATGGACAGCATGCCAGATGACTGCCTTGCAGGTTGGGAGATCATTTACGTGCAAGATTGCCCGCAGCAACCTCCACAGAGTCTGGATTGTGGGATTTACGTGATGAAGATGATGGAGTACTTATGTGAAGGAAGGGCGTTGGACTTCACATACGATGATATCGACAGATTCAGATCTGAAATAGCTTCATTATTGTTGACGTGTGGTCACATAGAGAACTCGGCGACACAATGATAAAGCTAAATGACATATTAGGGTTTTTTATTTTAAGTCAGAACTATGTACTCTTTAATTTTCTTAAATTGTGTAGGTTTCCACAATTTCTTCTTTATAACTTCTTTAGAAACAAACATTTCATTTAAATCTGAGGAGTAACCTATGTTTGCATTGACTATATGTTACATGTTGTATTTTTTTTTCCAAAACCTGGTTTTTTCAGCCGAGGAACCTGCCTTTAATTTCATCAACCATGATAGTACAAGCGGAGCCCTTCATGGGGGATTACATATAAGATTCATCTAGAACAGGAGATGATACAAAAAAGTAACTACAATACAATTTGTTGTTAAGTCAGAATCTGGTCTTTACAGACACAGCACAGAGTACATTTGCTTAGCCATATTCTTCCCAGTAATTGGGTCTTCTTCCTGCTTGTATTTGCCTCCTTCACAATGACTTTCACGTATCCAATGGATACATGCACTTCCTTAGTTCATCGCCAAGGAGTCATCCGGCTTTAAGTACCCAATAATATCAGCTGTCCTTTTTCTTTTAGTACCTCTTTCCAGTGCCCTATTCCTTTCTTGCAAATCAGTAATCCAGTTATGAATTGGATATCCCATCCAATTAACATTTATGACCCAAATTAGAGTATAATGCCTATTGATCACTCTTCCATCAGCATCCAGGAAATTTTTTTGTAGGGATAATAAGGCATTAAAAACTTCCATCAGAATCAATTTTGCATCTTCCAGCTTCCATTCTAACAGATCCCTCTCAGAGTTATTGTGGAAAAAAGATTCAATATTTTTCTGGCTTGGAATATCTTTGAAAGAGAAATAGTAGTTCTCATAAATTTTTGATTTATACAAATCAGGTGAACCCTTTTCTTCCGTAATCGGAGCATAAATTGACTCCCTTAGAAGCGAGCACTTTAATAAGTCAACAAAATCTGGCGTTGAACAGTGCTGAATATAGTCATTACTGCATCTGGAGTCAAAATCAACCAAAAGTTTCCAATAGAACTGGTAGATAGAAATAGCAGTCATGAGACCATCACCCGCATGGTATAGTTCATACCAGTATTCCATTAAGTCCAAGTAAGCATTCCCAACATCAATATATAAATCCCAAATTGATTTGACTCGGTTGATTAATAGAGAAATAGTTCTGTTCATCAAATTAAAGAACTGAAATTTAATAGGCGGAATAATTTCATCTATGTCGAAATTGTACTTCCAGAAGTCAAGCCTTGCTTCGATCATTAAGACTACACTTTTTCCCAGAATAAAATGAGCATTCAAAAAATTTCTTTGACTAATAAGACTCATTCTGTATTTGGCTGCCAATAATTTGAAGGGATAGACATTATCAAAGAATCTGGACTCTGCTATCCCAAGCCTTTTATATAAGAACATGAACTCATTCTCCTCGTTCTCCAACTCATTCATAAGCACATCAAGCAACGAATCTGAAGACTCGAGAAGGAAAAATAAAGCTTCAGATTTAAGAACCTGGTGTTGAAATACTGCTCCTTCCAATTGCCGCCCGAACACAATGGAAGTCGCCATTCCTTTGATATGTAGGTTGACAACAATAGCATATCTCGCTTTATATATATTAAAGAAATGCCAAAGGTCACTTTTTGTCTCGAGAAAGGGCCAAAAAATTACTATCTGCTGCCGAAAACCCTGCTCCAATATCCGAAGTACTATCGTCATCATTATTTCCAATTTCCCATAACCATTCAACCGTCAGTATAACCGACGTCTGAAATTTGAAAGGACGTGTCACTCTTCGTAAAATATGATAACGCTTTGTAAAATAATAACGTGGTATGTAAAATATTGAATATATTTGTAAAACATGTGTGATACATTGCAACGCTCGATATATAAAAGACTTCCTTGTAAGATTAGAGTTTTCCAATGATAGAAAAACTTCTTCTACTTTAAAGATTAACATCACAATGAGGGGTTCACGATGATTGCTAATCATTAAAATTTACGTAAAGTATTTCAATTGGTAATTTGTATGGAAACAATTAAGTTAATAATGAAACTTTCAGCCAATAATCTAGTCGTAAAATAATGAAACTTTCAGAAACTTGCAACCTTTCATCAAAGAACCCTTCATCTAATTCAATCTTCCAATCAAACAAATAATTGTAAAATATTGTTACGTTTTGTACAGTATGATTAAGTTTTGTAAAATAATAACACGGTATGTAAATTAATGAAAAATTAGAGTTCTCCAATAATATAAAAACTTCCTATATTAAATAATAACATCACGATGATGGGTGCACGCTGATTACTAATTGTTTGTTAATCTTCATTAATGATTTATGGCCAACTTTATAATCAACTGGCTTACTCAATGTTATGATACTACCAAGGGATACATCTGAAATACTCAATGTTATGATAATACCAAGGGATACATCTGATCTGATAGAACATAAATAGATAAATTCAATGATATGATAATACCAAGGGATACATATGATCTGATAGAACATAAATATATAAATTCAATGATATGATATTAGCAAGGGATACATCTGATCTGATAGTACCTAAATAACACATTGTTTGAATTCTACAAAAAAATGATCGAAAAACAGGAATCATCAAACATACATATAAATAGATAATCTAAGTCTAATAAGCAACCAAACTTCAAAGGTCATTTGCATCCATAAATCTTTCAGAATATTTGAAACCTGCAGACACAGACAGAATAAAAAGGAAATTAAAAAGCAATATTAATATGGTTTATATTAGCTGTATAAAATGTGGCAACGAATTATCAAAAATATATTCTTACTTTATTAAAATTTGATCAAATCACTTTAATTTCATTCATTCTCAACTGCACAATAAAACACGAAGATTAGTGGAAAAAAACACATATCAATAAAAAACGAATGATAAATATTTACCATGACTGGCAGATTTGTTATAAGGACAATTCCTGGAATCGTGACCAACATTGTATTTGAGGCAAGATTTGCATTGACGGCCTCTGTTTCTTCTCATTTCAGTTTCCGATCTTATACGATTGCCAACGCCCTTAGGTCTACCACCACGACCACTTCCTTTCGTTCTAGCAACGTTAGGTTCTTTAACAGCTGGTTCCGTAATCCTATCTGGAACATTTGTATTGTTCACTGTTGTAGAACTCGACGAAGGTTTGTTACTTATCATGCGATCAATGCTGCTACATAAATCACTTAATCTTTCTTTGGCAAATAAGAATATATCCTCATCATGTTCAACAGAAGCTGAAATAATATGAGAACACAATTGATTTAGCTGACACGACCTTTCTTGGTGTGCAACTGACACATAAATAGGATAATTTCCTGATTTTTTAATGGATCTTGTCCACCTTTTCATTATATATTCCTCATTCAAACGCTCCATGTTCTGTATCTTCAATACTGCAAGTATGTGCCTACATGGATATCCAAAGAATTGCATATTCTTGCATTCACAAACAAGAACGTCGCTTTCCGCTGACGATGACACACATAATTCTTCATCAGACTTCCCAATATATGACACAAAATACTGACAGTAATCCAGGGAGTTCATATTCGTTCGAACATTAAGTTCCTTCACTTCGTTCAATTCATATCGAAATTTATAAAATATGAACTTGATGTATATACGAACCATCTGTACCTCCATCTTCCATTTGAAGTTTGATTTTGGAGTGTAAACATCACCCATGTTATCCAGGTCATTCTCTCTTTCCCTGCGTCGTTGAATTGCACTTTGGAATCTACAGACAAATTCTAGCAAGGAGTTCTGTTTAGTGATGTGATGCTGCAAAAATGCATTCATACTTTCACTCATCTGTGTACTACGCTGACCATCCCAAAAAAATCCTTAAGATATAAACTAATCCATTTATATCTTATACTATACTTCTCGTTCAACCAGACATTAGATGAAAGATCATACTGATCAATTATCTTGCACCAACCCTGCTCAAATGCACTTATAGTTATACTTTTCCATACAACTATGGAAAACGCAGATAGAACATCGTTTATATCTTTAATCTTTCCAAGCTTACTTTTAAGCTTGGCCATTATATGCCAGGTACAGAATTTATGAACAGTATGTGGTAAGCATATCCTAACAGCTGCACAGATTGCCGGATCTTCATCTGTGATTATAGATACTGGATGTTTCCTCATTACTTCTAGAAATCTCTCAAATAACCACGAGAATGACTCGGTTGTCTCCCTGCTCATGAACGAATTCCCGAAGAAGATTGTGTAACCGTGATGGTTAACACCACAAAAAGATCCAAATACCAGGTTGTATTCATTGGTCCTATATGTTGTGTCAAAAGATATTGTATCTCCGAATAATTTGTAATCCTTAATGGAGGCACTATCAATCCATATACACTGAGTAAGCCTGTTATCATCATCGGTTGTGTACGCATAGTAAAATTCAGGGGTTTTGGCCTTACAACTTTCAAAATGTTCAATTAGAAGGTGCACATCCATCCCAATACGTTGTTTCTTCTCCTTTCTGTTCAAGTTATAAATATCTCGAACAATGCTACCAACTTGACCACTGGACATGTTTATGAAAGCTGACTGCTTGGATACAGGTATATTTACATCATTCATTGACTTCACAAGCATCTTAGTGGCTTTTGAAAAACGTCTATTTGGTCTGAGGTATCTGCGTTTAGATGGAGAAACAAGATTGTGATTGTGATCAGGTTCAAAATTCGATACAACCCAATCATTGAGATCATGCCTATATGATACAGACATGAAAGCTTTGCACCCAGTCCTTGATATGCCAACACGGCGCTCCTCCTTATAAAATATACATTCATCACTCTCATCACTTCTTGCATTGTCCACTGACATTGATTTATCTGTATTTTTAGAAAACCCCTCTTTCCAGCAAACAAATGATTTAAATATAACTTTGCGCTCCTTGGAAATCTTATCTTTACCAACTCTAGAGCTTGCTTTCCTAACATTGAATCCAATCTCAGTTGCGTATGCCTCATAAAAGTTATATGCATCTTGAATAGATAGAAATATTTGGCCTATATGCGGTGTGATAGCATTGACGGAGTCACTGATAGAGCAGTTATCTGAAATTTATTACAAATGTAGTTGCAATAATTAGTTATTTTTAGTTTAAATTATTACCTGTACTTGTAAAATAATGACAAAAAGTATAAAATGATGCATGTATATGTGATTTAACTGGTATAATGGACTGGAATCGTCACCAATTGGACGATATCACATATGATCATATGATGTAAAATGATGTTCAAGATTGTAAATTGTAGGTCATTAATGTAAAATACTGACAGATAATATAACATGATACACGTATATGTAATTTAATTGATATAATGGACTGGAATCGTCACCATCTGGACGATATCACATATGATCGTATGATGTAAAATGATGTTCAGGATTGTAAATTGTAGCCCATTAATGTAAAATACTGAACTATACGACCAAATATACGTAATTTAAGTAATTTGCGATTTTTTATTTACAACAACATATAAATGAACAAAGGTTGCAAAGTTTTAAACATGGGTGTAGTTCAGCATACCTGTTTGATGTAAATTATCATCAGTTCGTGCCCCGAGTGCAATAAGTTCACCCTCTCCGTCAGATAACTAGAGATACAAAATATAATAATGTCACGTAACAAAATATAATAAATTATCATCAGATCGTCTTTCAACGAAAATTAAAATATTTCTGGAGATTTGCATACATAACATTATTACATGGAAATGAAAAACGTACATTACCTGGGCATTATCTCTGTAAAATTGAGGATCTGATGTTTCGCCGATTTCCATTGAGTTTCACGGAGATATGACTCGAAATTCTGAATACTACTTCAACGAAACGTTAATGAAAATAACATATTTTAGGAAAAAAGGGCATTCCATTCGAACCTAACCAATCCGCTAGAAAATAGGAAACATTGATTTCCACCATATCAGTCATCAATAATCGCACTTGATAATTTTCTATAAATAGAACATCGTTAATAGAGTGTTAGTGGTATCGACTCTCGAAAGGCGGTTTTTACTATGACCGTCAATGGTAATCGGACGGGTAAGTTTAAGTGTCGCACAGTGATTGAAATGAAGCGCCACCTCAATTCAAGTTTTTCCTATATATATATATATATGATTTTTATCCAATGGATCCTATGCCCATTTGAGTTTCGGCGAGAATCCAATTTCAGCAATAAGATTTCATTCTCTCAGTCACTAAAAAAATAGGAATCGTAATTAGAATGGAAAGAATTCTAAAATAAAAATGTTAAGCAATTCTTAAATTAGTATACGTTTATGGAAACATGTATTGCAACGAGATGAGATTGATCCGACGATTTTTGATATGTCAATTTTTGATCTAGAGATTTGCAACGTGAAGCGATCGATCTTGGAATGTGAGGATATCATTTTTGTCTAATGTAAGGTATTGCTTTTTGATTAGATTTGTATTACGCATTTTTATTTTAATTCGATTGTATGTAGAAAGAATTCATTTCTTTTGGTCATTTTGATTTGAATCTATCTGATTGTATAGCAGAATTTGTTTGTTCGTTATGTTCTTGGATCGTGAGATAGTGAGAATTGCAAGGATGACATGCGATTGGATTTGTATCATGAAATCTGCGAAGGAACAATGATCGATGATTTGCGTTTGGATTTATATCATCAAAAGTTCATTACAGAAGAAATGACGATGAATGATCTGCAAATGTATTTAGATCATGAAAACAATGTCTCAGAAGGATCGAGTTCAAAATTATATTGTTTTGAGTTTTCATTATTACTATTAGTTGATCAAATATTACTTGTATCTTGAGAGAAATTATCGAGATATGGAGAAACGAATTAATGATTTAATCTTAGAATGTTTTAAAAAAGCATAAGGTTACTGAGATTGTATCAAAGTTACCATTAAATTGTTGATAATTACTAAAACATGCTTTAGAATTACTGAAGTTTTTTTACTTATTGGTCATGCTTTGTTTTTATAATTGTTTTTAATTACTAGAGTGTTTATCTTTTGGCTAACAATTTGTTATTTGTTACTCATGCCTCTCTCTCTCACTAATCTTTCACTTAAGTTCTTTTCTTACTTCATCACTTATTTTTATTGATAGCAATAACCCTTTATCCTTGAGTTTATAGTTAGCAAAGATATCTTATTACTTATTGAAGATGTTTATTTTAATACTTTTTTAATCTTAAAGTTCACCATATTAACTCTTTTATACATGATATTGATGAATTGTTGGGAAAATACTAGCCTTTTTTTGATAATTGCTGAAGCATTGAAATCTTTGATATAAATTTTAGAGAGCCATACTGAATTAGTAAAGTTTTTAATTTTCTCTTCAAAGTCAGGAACGAAAGAAAGACGCGTTGATGTCTCCAACAACCAAAAGATGAACAAAAACACAGAAAAATCAGATATTCAAATGAAAGATCTTAATGTAGCTAGATCAAAAAGCTCTGGGAAAGATAGAAGACCAAAAGGAAGCAGTGGAAACCATAAGAGAAAACCATAGAGCAAAGCGATGATAATGCAAACTGTATAACAAAGAAAATGCTAGACATGATTTAAGAAATTTCCCTTGAAAGTAAGGAAAGGATGCAAATTAATGTATCAGAACCAATTAATGTCATAGAAGTTGTTTAGAATGTTGGATATGTACTATCAATGATTGTTTTATAAATTCGTTGATCAAATTTTTATCCTTTTGTACATGATTAATTGTATTATTGAAGTATTTATCTTCAGTAAGTATTTCTTTAAAAGGAGATTAACAAGCTACAGAAGACATATCCGTATTTGTATGAATGATTGGAAGTCTAGAAACACCTAAACAATATTTATGAGACTCATGCGATTGACAACAGTAACCTAGTAAAAAAATATCTATGACAAGTCACATTTCGAAGTTTGAGTATTTTATTAAGTTATGTAAGTGATGAATCTCAGATTCATCATGCTAAAATCAAATTATTAATCCCCAAGCTTAAACAATTCATTGAAAATCACTAACAATTCATTATCATTATTATGTGTCATTAGGGATGAGCATTGGGCTCGGCCGGCCCAGCCCAACCCGAAGCCCAGCCTGCATAGCCCGGCCCAGCCTGAATCCGAATAATTTATGGGTCGGGCTTGGACCAAAGATTTAGGCCCATTAATAATTGGGTCGGGCTCGGGCTTAACTCGGCCCAGCCCATTAGGCTCGATAGCCCAGCCCACATAGAAGCCCAAAAGTAGGCTTGTTAGGCCCGATAGCCTGGCCCGCATAGAAGCCCACATGTTTCTATAATATCTCTATGAAACTCTTTCCATTAGATATTGTAGAATCATATATATGACCAAATCCGTGCAAAACGTTAGGATAACTAAATAATAAAGACCTAAATAACTAATAAATACTTCGTAACGAAGATCACAATCAAAATAATCAAAGGAGGGTGCACCAAGTATATGGGCCCGCCAAGTCTAGGCTCATAAATTTTGGGTCGGTCCAAGCCCAATTGGGATGGGCTTCGGTTTGGGCCTTTAAACAAAATTTTTAGTGGGCCTAGGCCTGGCCCAAAGCCCACAAACATATATGGGCCTAGTCCTGGGTCCTGTAGGTCCCGGCCCAAGCCCGACCCATGCTCATCTCTATGTGTTATATTGTATATAAACTGTGTATAACTAACCTATATTCTAACCCCATTCATTGTGTTTAATTACTAACCATTTTCCTTGTTTTTCTATTTTATTAAAACTCCTAGAAATTAGATTAGTAATTGAATGTATTTGTTTTTTCTTTAAAATAGATAAAAAATACAAAAAATATCAAAACCCCAAAGATGTATTCTTTCCCTTTAAAAATACACCAAAAATATACTTTTATATAAATGACCTCTTTAGGATTTTTGACCAACATGAAACCTGTAGATCTCATCGAAATCTACAACTTACATATTTTGACGTCTTCCTAATTTTGCTTCTAACTATTTGTTTTTTTGCTTTTATTTGTTTTACTGATTTTTGAATTTTCTGATTGGGCCACATGGCGCCCTCTAGGCCGTCCACGTGGCACGCCCCCCTTCTGCCACCCGGCTCCCTTCTCGATTGTTGGATCCTCCTCCGGGTGCCTCCATCTCCACCATTCAACTCTCATTCACTCCCAGCCGTCAGATTTCCGCTCCTGATGAGATCTGCACCGCACCTTTGTGCGTCAACCTCAACCACACAATGCTTCCTGATCCATCGTCTCTCAGACCTCCATGTCATCCTTTCATCTTCCACCATCTGATCACGCTCCACGCTTCATCGTTGTCGTCCTTGGCATCCACTCCTCAGTCGCAGGATCAATTTTGAAGATATGATCTAAGCCCCTCATGTGCGCCCCCTTTCTGACCGTTGGATCGCAAGATCCAACGGTCCACGAACTCTCTTCCACCTCCAGTCGCCTCCTTCCTCAGGTGTTACGCCTTATGCTACCTTCGTCCCCTTTCCATTTTAGCCATCGCCTCCGTTCACCTCTTCACCACCCAACGATTGTCCAATGAAGCCTGCATATCCTTCTCCTTTGCGTAATCCCTATCGTCCCATCCCTTCACTCCCAACATTGAAGACAACCGTTCAAAAACTCCTCGTCACACATCATAGCGGCTGGAGATCCCGCCCTATAAAACCATTTCCGACCACCCCTGGCACCCTCATACACCAATCAAGGGGCTACGACCTAGCTTCCTCCACCCTCCGATGACAGCGGAGGGCGACTTGTCGAGGCGACGACGGCCGCGAGCTCCAGGTGAGATTCATGGGTCCTCCAATCATGTTAAACCTGCCCCTATGCGCCTCCGAGCACCTCACAGCAGTTGCGCGAGTTGTGCGACGACCCGGGCTTCGTCCGAAGCCCAACCCAAGCCACGCTCCTCCTCCAATATTTTTTCCAATTAGGTTCCTTCCTCTCCCTTAATTCCTTGGTTTTTCTCGAATTTTCCCGTCGCCTACCTTTACTATCACCATCTTCTGACCACCTTACGAGCTCCGCCATCCAGTAATCACCTTCGTCCACAATTCCGTTCACCCACTCCCTTCTCCAAGACCCCCTTCCTCTCCGCCCTTTTTCTTCTCAGGCTCGCTGGAGAAGAACCACTAGGGCTCTGCTTCTTGTCATCCCACGACCCTCCATTCGCCTCACTTCACCCACACCTACACCGTGCATGGCTCTGCTATTCTCTAATGCTTGAAGGTGTCCCCATCTTCAATGGCCGGAGCACGCGTAGCATATCCGATCTCGCACCTCATCTCTGACGAAGCATCGTGGACAACCACCTCTGGCTACCCCCACGCCTTCCTCTCCGGTCAGCCACCTCCGCCATGAGGTCAGGAGGCTTTGCCACCCTTCTACGACAACGAGGGAGCCCAATGGAGCTCGGGCAACTTTGTCGGAGCTTCATTTATGTTGCCTCTCCCCCGACGGAGGAGAAGCACATGCGTTGTTGGATGGCATCTCTCAGCAACCATCCAACGGCGTAGATGGGTCCATGTCACCTCCCCCGGACCTGCAGGCTTGTACGATCCGATCCACTAGCCGAAACACCAGCGCCCGCGACGTCACCCGTCAAAGCTGCCACACAACCAAGTCACGTGCCCAGCACGTACATGCTAGTTAATTTGCAGCATAACCCCTGTACTTTTCCATAATTACTAGGTCTTAGGCATGTGACTCACATGTGCACTTGAGAATTTTGCACAAATGTCCAGCTGGATTATGATATTTGCATCTATGCCTCTACGTGCAAAGGATTATTTGCAGAAGGGCCCCTTCGGATTTTGGTATCTGCAAATGGGTCCTTCCAAGAGCCTATTTGCAATAATTATCTTTATTTTTCCTTACATTTTTATTACATTTATGCCCTTGCACTATTTTTAGCATATCTTCATCATATTAAGTCTAAATTGCATGATTTCATTGTCTTTTAAAGCTCTTTTCATCATCTATCTAGTGACATTTAATTTCTTATTTTGATATTAAATGGAATATGATGAATTTTGATGTTATATAGTGTCTCTTGTTCTATGAATCTTTGCCATTAATAGATGCTTGCTCTTGATTTTTATTCTCAAATTGACTTTGAATCTGAATCATAATTTGTGCTCATATTCTGTAGGACATATTTGTAGTTAATCTTTCGCGTGCATGTCTTTTGCACTGCATTATGTTTCTGCATCATCTTATAATTACATCATGAAATCAAATAAAAACACATGCATCATTTTCCTTCATTGTGTTTGTATTATTTTATATGCATTTTATTACGCATCTGCATGAAGATTGAAGACTTAGATAATAATCATACATCAACTAAACGATAAAATTTGATAAATAGACAAAGAGGCTTGTGTCCCTGAGTTCAACCTTGGTAAACTTACCAAGTAAAATAATGTCGACATATTCGAAGGTGTGGTCTTTGTTGAACCAAATTTGCCTCCTATACTACGACAATTCCACATTATTAAAGAGGCAAATTTGACATTCATCAATAACTAACCAAGACAATATAAATGTATCAATAAGAACGTTCAAAAAATTATTATCACTTAACATAAATAAAAGCATTTATTTTCAGTAACTATTTCTTTGAAAGGAGAGTAACAAGCTACAAAAAATGTTAATAGTACCAGTAAGAATAAGAGAAAGGTCAATAACTATGAGAGAAAGACAAGTAACACTTGACAAAGTTTTGTAACATAAGCCATTAACATAAGTAACTTTGGTATAATAAAGAGAATTTATGTGACAATAGTTTTTAATGTTGTCATTAGCAACACTTTTCGTAGTATAAGTAATTTATGAGCATATGTAAGTAAGGTCATATAATATGTATCAGTAACTATGAGAGAAAGACCAGTAACACTTAAAAAATTTTTGTAACATAGGCCATTGGCATCGGTAACTTTCGTATAATAAAAAGCTCTTATATGACAAGTAACTTTTAGTGTTGCCACCAGTAACACTTTTCGTAGTATAAGTAATTTGTTAGCATACACAAGTAAAGACCATATAACTTGCATTAGTAACTATGAGAGTAAGACTATTAACACTTAAAAAATTTTGTAACACAGACCTTTAACACCATAGCTTTGGTATAATAAAAATATCTTATATAACAAGTAACTTTTAGTATTATCATAGGCAACACCTTTAGTAGGATAAGTAATTTGTTAGTATACGTAAGTAGCTTTTCGCAGTAAATGTAACGTAATTGCATATACTAATTACGTAATTGGCAACTCATTCTTAACGCTAAAAATAGAAAGTCACTCTTATAGAAATTAAGACCCCCCCCCCCCAAAAAAGTAATTAAATTATGAGTAACGTGTGGTAAGCGATTATGGCAACTCATTATTAGTGGTAAAAATAGAAATGAACTACTTTTACTTTGAACCACAAGATCATCATCACACGGATGATCATGCATGCTTAAAAGACTCGAACGGACAAAGGACCCATTGGATAAGCCCCCTCTCTCTCTCTCTCTCTCTCTCTCTCTATATATATATATATATATATATATGGATTTAATGGAGCTGTCCCCTGGGGGCATCCAACATGACTGCCTTTTTTTATTTTTTTTGAAAAGTTTCACCATGTATATTCATTCTTATATCCCTCCTATATGCCATTCAAATTAGTTAGAAACAGAAACTCCTACGGCCTCCATCCAGACAATCATTTTTTAACGATAACGGGGACCTTTCAAATGACATGGGGGTTTTTCTGAAATTGTAAAGGCCACTGTGAATTTATTAAAAACTCTGTAGCAGTTTTTTAAAAGTGTAAACTGCACATTGTAGAAAAATGAATTTTGTAAAATATAGCATCTAAATTTAAATTAACATTTTTATCTAATATAATAATATTTTCATAATTTTATTTCACTATACATGTTTTTTTAATATTTATTGTTATATGTATGAAACAAGAAATTGTAAAATATATTGGAATGATGTCTAAATTGAGGGTGGCTCACTATATATATGGTGAGACCCTGCCTCATTTGAAGTTTCTCCTAAACAGAGAGAGAGAGAGAAAGGGGGGAGGATTTAATGGGGCTGCCCCGCCCCCTATTTCAACGTATTTTTTATTTCTTTTTTGAAAAATAAAACTATGTATATTCATCCATATATCCCTCCTATATGCCATTCGATTTCCGTCAGAAACAGAAACTCCTATGGCTTCCATCGAGATAGTGTCGATTTAACAAATCCTGTTACCGTTAAAAATTGATTGTCTAGATGGAGGCCGTAGGAGTCTAACGAAACTCGATTTCATATAGGAGGGATATATCGATGAATATACATGACGATATTTCTCAAAAAAATAAAAAAAATGACGGGCAGCCCAACTAATCTCATATATATATAGGGGTTGGGGGAGTTGCACCTAGGGGTGTGGCTAACTAGCTGCACCTGACCATTTTTTCACTAATTTTTTGTGTTTTTGAAATGAAACCTAGGAGGATTTAAATCATCATATATCACCTTGTTATCATACCAATTTCAACTAAATTCAACACTTTGTTTTA
The DNA here is from genome assembly GCA_037367405.1 of Ottelia alismoides. Lineage (NCBI taxonomy): Eukaryota > Viridiplantae > Streptophyta > Magnoliopsida > Alismatales > Hydrocharitaceae > Ottelia > Ottelia alismoides. The sequence goes on from JAZKJV010001141.1 coordinate 1,539,744, forward strand.
CATGAAATTTGAAACATATATTCCCCATAATGAACTAAGTAAATCCCCATAAGTTCCCTAAAAAATCAAAAACCAATAAGAAAAATAGCCGGGTATAGCTAGTTAGCTGCACCTCCCGGTATATCTTCCCTTTTCCCATATATATATATATAGGAGTGATTCTATGAGAGCGAAAATTTGTGAGAACATGAGAGCATGCATTCTGGACCACATGATTCACCCAGGAGAGAGAAGACCAGGAGAGAGAAAACAGAATCATGTGGTCCAGAATCATTCCTCTCATGCTCTCACAACTTTTTGCTCTCATAGGATCACTCCTCTCTCTCTCTCTCTCTCTCTCTCTCTCTCTCTCTATATATATATATATATATATATATATATATATAGGGAAAAATGTGTATGCCCCCTATTTGGCCCAACCCTGGTTACTATTCACAGGGGTACTTCCTCCTCACAGATTACTATTCACCCATCCCAACCCAACCCTGCCCAACCCTGCAACCAAACAAGCCCTGGGGGAGCTAACTTAGTTCCCCCACCCCTTTCTTCACATATTTTTTATTTCTTTGAAATCTAAAACCGTGTAAATTCATTATTAAATCCCTACATCATGTCATTCAAATTTCATGCGAAACAAAGACTCCTACGACCTCCATGCAGACGTGGTCGATTTAAAAAATCATGTTACCGTTAAAAAATGACTGTCTGTGTGGAGGCCGTAGGAGTCTCTGTTTCGCATGAAATTTTAATGACATAATATAGTGATATAGTGATGAAATTCCACAGAAGAAAATTTCAAAAATAAATAAAAAACCAGGCGAAATGGGGCGGGGGGAGCCAAGTTAGCTCCCCCTAGGGGGCAGCCCCATTTAACCCACATACACACATACATATAGAGAGAGAGGAGTGACCCTCTGAGAGCCAAAACCTGTGAGAGCATGAGAGCATGCATTCTGGACCACATGATCCAACCGGGAGAGAGAAGACCAGGAGAGAAAAAATAAAATTATGTGGTCCAGAATGCATGCTATCATGCTCTCACACACACACGCACCCACGCACGCACCCACGCACGCACACACGCACCCATGCACATATATATATATATATATAAAGAGAGAGAGAGGAGTGGTCCTATGAGAGCAAAAAATGTGAGAATGAGAGCATGCATTCCGGACAATATGATTCTGTTTTCTCTCTCCTGATTGGATCATGTGGTCCAGAATCCAAGCTCTCATGCTCTCACAGGTTTTGGCTCTCAATGGATCACTCATATATATATATATATATATATATAGGAAAAACTTGAATTGAGGTGGCGCTTCATTTCAATCACTGTGCGACACTTAAACTTACCCGTCCGATTACCATCGACGGTCATAGTAAAAACCGCCTTTCGAGAGTCGATACCACTAACACTCTATTAACGATGTTCTATTTATAGAAAATTATCAAGTGCGATTATTGATGACTGATATGGTGGAAATCAATGTTTCCTATTTTCTAGCGGATTGGTTAGGTTCGAATGGAATGCCCTTTTTTCCTAAAATATGTTATTTTCATTAACGTTTCGTTGAAGTAGTATTCAGAATTTCGAGTCATATCTCCGTGAAACTCAATGGAAATCGGTGAAACATCAGATCCTCAATTTTACAGAGATAATGCCCAGGTAATGTACGTTTTTCATTTCCATGTAATAATGTTATGTATGCAAATCTCCAGAAATATTTTAATTTTCGTTGAAAGACGATCTGATGATAATTTATTATATTTTGTTACGTGACATTATTATATTTTGTATCTCTAGTTATCTGACGGAGAGGGTGAACTTATTGCACTCGGGGCACGAACTGATGATAATTTACATCAAACATGTATGCTGAACTACACCCATGTTTAAAACTTTGCAACCTTTGTTCATTTATATGTTGTTGTAAATAAAAAATCGCAAATTACTTAAATTACGTATATTTGGTCGTATAGTTCAGTATTTTACATTAATGGGCTACAATTTACAATCCTGAACATCATTTTACATCATACGATCATATGTGATATCGTCCAGATGGTGACGATTCCAGTCCATTATATCAGTTAAATTACATATACGTGTATCATGTTATATTATCTGTCAGTATTTTACATTAATGACCTACAATTTACAATCTTGAACATCATTTTACATCATATGATCATATGTGATATCGTCCAATTGGTGACGATTCCAGTCCATTATACCAGTTAAATCACATATACGTGCATCATTTTATACTTTTTGTCATTATTTTACAAGTACAGGTAATAATTTAAACTAAAAATAACTAATTATTGCAACTACATTTGTAATAAATTTCAGATAACTGCTCTATCAGTGACTCCGTCAATGCTATCACACCGCATATAGGCCAAATATTTCTATCTATTCAAGATGCATATAACTTTTATGAGGCATACGCAACTGAGATTGGATTCAATGTTAGGAAAGCAAGCTCTAGTGTTTGACAGTAGTGCTTGTTGTTTGGGCGTGGGTCTATGGTTATCAATGAACTGAACAAAATGTTCAATGTAGCACCTATGTTGTACATAACCTTTGCCTAAAGAAGAGAAAAAATATATTGTGTTTGAAATAATCGGTGATTTTGTTCTTACAAATAAAAAACCCAATTTATATGTAAGAAAAAATAAGTACTCATACTTCCAAAATCATCAGTAAGCTTCAGAGCATCATTATCAACATCGGATTCCTTTGTTTTGATAAATTGTAGTTGTTGTCCTTCTGTTCATATCAGTTACCAGTGATAAAATTTGTCTAAAATTGTTAAAATAGTCCTATAATAATGAAAATATACTTACTTTTGATTTGCTGCTTCGGCCGATGGATCTGGAGTTCCATATTCGCACGCCCACTGTATTGATCTGAGTCTTCATCCCGTTCCATCGTTGGTTCAACCAGGTTGGATTGCATCTCCTCCATCGTCGCCTGATGTCACTCTTTTCTCACAAGATAGTCATTTCTCGAGTGGAAGCTCTCTCCTGGATCGAATAGCTAGAAGATCGCCCGCCTTGCCGTCGTCGCCCTTATGCGGTAGGTTTTTTTTTGATTAATTTCAAATTAGGTTTTCTTGTAAATTTATTTTATGAATATACTTCATATGTTAATTTCCTTAAATTCGATTCAATTTACTCAAATAACTCTTTATTTGAATTATTGGCAATTTTGTATTTTTTGAAATTAAAAGGGAGCTCGCTTTTGGTATTGACTAAAAATAGAAAGAATTTGAATTTTTAAATTTCAAATTGGTTTATCTTAATCAATGAGTAATCATTAATTTGTTAATTAATTAATCATCGAAAACTTCATTTCCCCTTTTCCCTTTGCTCTTCAACCATTGGTAGATAGCTTTTGCTTTTGAGAATCATTTCTGCTTTTATCTTCTCCAAGTCTAAACAGGTCAGTATTTTATCTTCATATACTCAATATGTTTGTTCTTCATCTTTTTTTCCTTTGTTTAAAATTGCAGTATATGTTTTCATCAATCTTTATGCACAATTATAATGTAAAAGATTTATTTTTGCGTTTAGCGTTTGATTCTTTGAATCAGACATGTGTTTCTCGCAAAAAATTATTCATATCATCTGCAATCTCATTCTAAAGCGAAATTTTCCTGTTGTATATAAAATCACTAATTTAGTTTTTCAAATCCGTAATTCAGGATTTCATACATTGTTTAGTTATCAGTGCTTATGTTCTATATTGAAAGCATCAAAAATTTCAAAGATAAAATTTTTAATATGTTATATAATTTAAATTTCACCATGAGAGCATCATTGTCAGCTTGTACCATGTATATCTTCACATTTTATTTGTAGTATCGGGAACATAAAACCAAGCGGAAACTCAAATTGTAGAATATAAGATGAAGATGTAAAAATATAACATGCTTTTGTAAACTATAGACTGATAATGTAAAATAGATGCAACATTGGCAATTACTTAATGCAAAATGTAAAAGAACTCGGTAAAATACACTCAAATTTTGTAAAATAAATTTTACATTTGTAATATATTAACATACAATTGTAAGTATAGGTGATCAAGATTCTAAGAAAATAAATATACATTCCTAAACGTTACGTTCATATATTAATTGACATATACATTAACATAATAGTGTAGCCTTTTGTAAAATATACAATTTATACGTAAATTATGAAAAGTGTTGGTAAGCTTTTTTAAAAGTTTGTAAAAAATATTCTACATTTATCATAATGACATTGTAAAATATTTTATAAAATTGTATTTGTCGTCTGGATCGTGTAAATTATAGATATAAAACGTAATTCAATGTTACATTTCCTTATGTATAAATTTCTAATTATGTATATGCGTATACGAGAGTTTGCAATGTCTTTTTCAATTTAGTATTTTATTACGCAACCGAATGTAATTTTTTTTACTTAATATGTTTAAAATTTGTATACGTCCTTAGCATTTTTTCCGTATAAGCGGTAGATTATTAGATGTAAAATATGACATAATGATGTAAAATAGCACAATATTGTGTAATATCATAACAGATTATCTCAAAATAAGTTGCTTTTAATCAACCGAGATTTTGCCGAAATGTTGTGTTCTTAACCATGCTTATTTGCTAAATATAGAATGATTAGTGACGTGTAATATTTTATTTAGCATTAATTTAACAATCCCTCTTTTTAGGAATGTTAGTTGTCACGAATACCACATAGTGGTTTCAATCTCCTTCGTACAATCTTCATCCCACGGCCTAAGATGAAACCTTTCCTTGATCAAGGAAAGGTGCCACCTCAATTCAAGTGCTCCCTATATATATATATATATATATAAAGAGAGAGAGAGAGGAAAATGGGGTTGCCCCCTAGGGGGAGCTAACTTAGCTCCCCCCGCCCTATTTTCTTTAATTTTTTTTATTTTTTATGAAATTTTTTTCCGTGAATATTCATCACTATATCACTATATTATGTCATAAAAATTTCGTGTGAAACAGAGACTCCTAGGGCCTCCATCCAGACAGTCATTTTTTTAACGGTAACAGGATTTTTTAAATCGTCCCCGTTTGGATGGAGGTCGTACGAGTCTCTGTTTCGCATAAAATTTGAATGACAAAATATAGGGATTTAATAATGAATTTACACGGTTTTAGATTTCAAAAAAAATAAAAAAATGTTATGAAAAAAAGGCGGGGGGAGCTAAGTTAGCTCCCCCAAGGGGGCATACACATTTTACCCATATATATATATATATATGGGATAAATGGGGCTGCCCCCTGGGGGGAGCTAACTTGGCTCCCCCCGCCCCATTTCGCCCGGTTTTTTTATTTTTTTTTGAAATTTTCTTCCGTGGAATTTCATCACTATATCCCTATATTATGTCATTAAAATTTCGTGTGAAACAGAGACTCCTACGGCCTCCATCCAGACAGTCATTTTTTAACGGTAACAGGATTTTTTAAATCGACCCCGTTTGGATGGAGGTCGTAGGAGTCTCTGTTTCTCACGAAATTTTTATAGCATAATATAGGGATTTAATAATGAATTTACACGGTTTTAGATTTCAAAAAAAATAAAAAAATTATGTCAAAAAGGGGCGGGGGGAGCTAAGTTAGCTCCCCCTAGGGGGCATACACATTTTACCCTATATATTATATATATATATATATATATATATATATATGGGAAAATGAGGCTGCCCCCTAGGGGGAGCTAACTTTGCTCCCCCCACCCCATTTTCTCCATATTTTTTTAAAATTTCTTGCCTCAATATTCATCACTATATCCTTATATTATACCCTTCAAATTTTGTGTGAAATAAAGACTCCTACGACCTTCATCCAGACAATCATTTTTTAACGGCCTCAAAAATGCTAAAAAATGACTGTCTGGATGGAGACGGTAGGAGTCTCTGCTTCGCACGAAATTTGAATGACAAAATATATGGATATATTTAAGAAAATCCACGAAAGCATTTTTTCAAAAAAAATAAAAAATAGGAAAAATAATGCGGGGGAGCTAACTTAGCTCCCCTTAGGGGGCATACACATTTTACCCATACACACACACACACACGCATACATACATACATATATACATATATATATATATATATATATATATATATATATAGGGTAAAATGTGTATGCCCCCTAGGGGGAGCTAACTTAGCTCCCCCGCCCTTTTTCACAATATTTTTTATTTTTTTTTGAAATCTAAAACCGTGTAAATTCATTATTAAATCCATATATTATGTCATTCAAATTTCATATGAAACAGAGACTCCTACGACCTCCATCCAAATGGGGTCGATTTAAAAAATCCTGTTACCGTTAAAAAAATGACTGTCTGGATGGAGGTCGTAGGAGTCTCTGTTTCACACGAAATTTTAATGACATAATATAGGGATATAGTGATGAATATTTATGGAAGAAAATTTCAAAAAAAAGTAAAAATATGGAGAAAATGGGGCGGGGTAGCTAAGTTAGCTACCCCTTGGGGGCAGCCCCATTTTACCCATATATATATATATATATATATATATATATATATATATATATATATATATATATATATATATATATAGGGTCATATGTGGCTGCCCCCGCGCCTTATTTGGGCAATTTTTTTATTTTTTTTGAAAAATAACACCATTTACATTCATCCCTATATCCCTCCTATATACCATTTGAATTTCGTCAGAAACAGAGACTCCTACGGCCTCCATCCGGGCAGTAATTTTTTAACGGTAACAGGATTTTTTTAAATCGATACCATCGAGATGGAGGCCGTAGGAGTCTCTGTTTCTGACGAAATTCGAATGGCATGTAGGAGGGATATATGGATGAATATACATGGTTTTATTTTTCAAAAAAATAAAAAAAAAACGCCGAAAAATGGGGCGGGGGCAGCCATGTTGGCTGCCCCCAGGGGGCAGCCCCATTTTTTCCATATATATATATATATATGAGGACGGGGAAGCTGTTCCATGCTGGCTGCTCCACGAGGCAGCCCCCCCCTTTTATTTTTTTTGAATTTCTTTTCATGTATGTTCATTTATATATCCCTTCTACATGTCATTCAAATTTCGTGAGAAACGGAGACTCCTATGCCCTCCATCTAGAACATGTACTTTACAGCAAATTCCCAGACCGTTAAAAATTACCTGTTTTATATGAAGGGTATAGGAGTCTCGGTTTCTCACGAAATTTGAATGACATGTAGGAGGGATATATAGATGAACATACAGAAAAAAAATTCAAAAAAAATAGGGGGGGGACTGCCCCGTGGAGCAGCCAGCGTAGCTGCTCCATGGAGCAACTTCCCTTTCCTCTCTCTCTCTCTCTCTCTCTCTCTCTATATATATAATATAACATAGGGAATTTATCCAATGAGCTCAGTCCATTTGAGTTGGGATGAGCACCCAATTGTAGCCGTCCATCCACAAGATTCAATCTCAAAAAAATAGGAACCGATTTTCGTATGGAAATAAAACAAAATCGGAAATTAAAACATTTCAAAAAATAGCTTTACATTTATGAAAAGTAGAAGGCACGTGTATATGATTGCTAAAATCTATCGTTCCATTCCAACGCAAGGCAATTGTTTCGTTCCAACACAAGATGGGAGGTATGCGATTCGATTTCATGATTTAATCGCTTATTTCTATCATAATTTTGTCATTTTAATGATTTTTTTATTTTTATTAGCAATGTTTGTTTTCGGATCAAAACGAGTGAGATGATGAATTGAATAATATTTATTTTATGAATATTGTATATTTTTTATCGTAAGCAATATTGTTTCAAGAAATATGAGAAAATGGTATTCGTAATATCAATTTTTATTCATTTTGATACACGATTTGTAGTCCTAATTGATTTTTTTCGAATGTATTTTGATTTCAAATAATAAAAAGTTACAGTAAATACAGTTGTTATTTTTCAGACGTACCTTTGAAAATATTCTGAGTTACTGATGTATTTAAGTAATTTACTTATAAGATATTTTATGTTACTAATGCTAACACAATTGTTACTTTTAATGTGTTACTTTAAAGATATACTGAGTTACTGATATATTACTTAATTTACTTATAAGATATTTTATGTTACTAAAACTAACAGAATTGTTACTTTTAATGTGTTACTTTTAAGATATATTGAGTAACTATTAATACATTCATTATCACTCATAAAAATTCTACAAGTTACATAAGCAAACTTAAATATTTACTTGTACTTTGTAATTAGTTACTGTTATAGAATTAAAAGTTACTGACTTTTTTCGCAAAAATGGATCTACTTACTTTCGAAATAGTGAATTCTTACTGATATGAATTCCGAAGTTTATCTTACTGATTTCAATTCAGTAAGTTACTTAAGTAGCTCATCAAATTACCTATGCTTCACATTGAAATTACTATTATAGATGCAATTTATTACAAGTTACTTATCATATAACAAACACTACTAACAATTCATTACAAGTTACTTGCCATTGAATGATTCTTGCTGAAGAGAGTATATTGCTGAGTTACTTTTCTTTATACAATTCTTACTATTTCACGGATATAAAATAATACTGAAGCAAATATCTTCCTGAAACGTTACTAAAAATTTGTAAGTAATGTGTATTCTTTTCTAATTTCTTGATATTTTATTTTTTAAAACGGTTAATTAACTTATTGTTTCTTACATAACAAGGCAACAATTTGGTGTCTTGAAGAAATTGTTGTTATGCCGAGGAGCGAGAGCAAAACAACATCATCTTAATAGACTACAAGACAACAATTGAAATTTGGATGTTCACCATATAACAATAATTAAGTAATTTATGTGTGACTTTCAGTAACACTTGATGTATTACAAGTAATTAAATAGGTTACATAAGTAAAGAAGGTGCGATTCGATAGTAATTCAAAACAAAGAATAAAACAAGATATACAGAAGCATCAGTAACATGTAATAAATTGTAGGTAAAAGAAGATAATGGAATAAGTAAGTTGAAATAAGTATAAAAAACCACGTGACCAGTAACTTATGTATTACTATCAGTAACACTTGATACATAATAAGTAATTAAAAAGGTTATATAAATAAATAAGAGGTGCTTCAGTAAAATTCAAAGCATTAAGTAACTATAACATTAAGAACAATCAAAATGGCATCAGTAAAATGGACATTTGTAATCAAATACTTATTATATGGACATTAGTAATTCACATACTTAATTACTGATCTCACAACAATAATTACTTGAGAATTGAATATGTATTATTTGAGTAACATGAATGAATTACTGATCTATGTACAATGTAATATTACAAATGTAAAATACGATTTTTTGATCAAAGTCGGACACATATATCTTTCCTTTGGGAATGCAACTTCGATAAATGCAGCTAAAGGATCAAGTAGAGATTTAGCGAGAGAAAGTCCTTGCGCGTCACTATAGGACAATTGTTTCAGTATTACTGATCTCCCAACACATATGTACATTACTGATCAAATGTACATAGTTAATTGAGTACATTATGTACATTACTGATCAAATGTACAATGACTATTTCTTCGGTACGAAATTAACGATTTGAATGTATCTTTCCAAAACCGACTTCTTTTTTTTAAGGAGTCGATATAATTGAAAATATAAGAGGCTCAATCGTATTAATATCCTTCCAAAACCGTGCTCCTTCGAAATATGCAACCTTTAAAATAGAAGTACACGTGAAGAGCCTACATTTGGTGCTCACCAAAACTCAAATGGGCACAAGCTCACTAGATAAGTTATATATATATATATATATATATATATATATATAAGAACTAATCGACAAAGTAAAAATATTGAGAACCTAGTTAGCACACATACTTAAATGCATGCTTAGGAAAGCAACCTAATTTTAGGAAATTGAATGCCTTAAATTCATGGCGTAAGATTCAATGTGAACCAAGCCACAATCTGGTCATGATATTTAAATGATGAATGGAAATGTACCACTTGACAAATTACAAAACATTGGAAATGTTCGGGAATAAGTCTAGGTTACATGTGAAGGTAATTAGTGTGCTCAAAGAAGCACTTGAGGATTATAATTGACAAACATGCGGCCATGCATGTATAAATATAGAGATATGAATGCATGTGATCTTGTAACCAGTGGCTGGATGAGAAAACGAAATGATGTCACCTCTTCAGATGATGACCCTAATACACTAAAAATAATGACAATCTAAGATAGATCAAGAGATGACGTCGGAACATTATTGAGGGCATGTTTGGGAGAATAACTCTGGCCCAATGATGAGGTATGTGTGGTGCCTACAGATGGCCACCGAAAGTAATAATAGAACATTTGTGATATGAATTATTATTTCATGTTAATATAGTTAGAGAAGTTGGCATACTCAAGAGTGTGATATAGCTCTTGTGAAACTAGTGATACCTAGTTGGAGTATCAGTTTTGAGTTCCATGGATCATAATAATACATTCACAAAAGTTGGATATTGCTTAAATTCTTGGGTCTATATACAACTAACACTTCGAAAAAATACATGGATGCATTGGATTCAGCATTACCTGTAATAGCCAGCTTGTATAAGTCAACCAACTATGCAAACCAATCAGCCCGAGTGTGCACATTTGATCAATAGCCAGCCTCCCTTCAAACTGAACAAATCTAATTAGTCGACTGAATGCTGATTGAACTTTAACAGGTGATTCCTTCGCTTGAATACCAATTACCGACTTTGTAAACTTATTTCCTGGCAAATCTACGATGTTTTCATCAGGCTTGATTTCATTATAATGAAAAGGTTGATTACAAAAGGCTGGAGCAGGGATATACAACAGAAGAAGGATAATATTGGTATGCATCCAGCATTCATGACTTTGTATATACTATAAAGGAATCAATAAAAAGTAAAAAGTTAACCAACTTTAACGCTTACCATGTAATTTTTTGCAGTTCATGTAAACAGAAAGGTACTCTAAGATCACTAACAATAGGTAAATCCAAACGAACACAACAATCCCACACTTGCAGTGCCATTCGTGTTAGGGTACTTGACTGTAATTTCTCAAAAAATGCGTGTAGCAAAAAATGATGGACACACTTCATTTATGCTACCGCCTGCTCAATACTACAGGAACTTCCAACATATCCAAAACCAGCAGCCAGTTACAACATTACACGCTATAACGATGCCAGCTGTCACGGCAAGATTAACATTGTTTGTGCCCATAAGTTCCCGCAACATTCAACTACAACCCCACAATGAGCCACCCGTTCTTTAAAATGTATAATTTTCACCAATAAAAGCAGAAGTGTTTCCTGATTCCAACTAAATATATCATGCACATCATTTTGTTAACGAGTTTTCATGAAGAGGGAAGGCAATGACGGGCAAGAATTACAGCAACATAATGCAACAGCCACTACCTTGTAGAGGACTAAGGGGGCTTGAGGGCTGAGTGAGTGGAGAACTTGTTGCGACATTCGAAGACATGATTGCCATAATCAAAAACTTCAAAAGCCCCTTCCCTGATACTGGTCCTTCTCACTCGGATTTATGACATGGGCTGTCGTCGTCTGTGAAATTCAAGTCAAGGGGAAAGTTGTAAAGTTTCCATAACATGGCCAGAAATTTAAGAGCATCTCAAATCTTGGGAGAGCATTGGTGATATTTCAAAATTCTCATTGATATTGAAAGTATTACTGATGTCAGCTATAAGGAGATCCTAACAGAATCTTGGGAGAGCATTGGGATTGCATGCTTCCAAAGTCTAGAACATATTAACAGACACATCAAGTTAGCTATAAGGAGATAACGCTCGATATAACATTGGTTTATTGAATGCACTTGATCATGTCTACATATTTCCAAGGTGCACGCAGTAACAAACAAATAAATCATGTCAAAGATACGCTCCTACGTAGATAACAATTTCTGTTATATTGGGTGATTGAAGGCACTTGAGCAAGAAGTTCCAAACATGCAGGGAAATGGAACCACATTTAATTTCTAGTCAGCTAAAGCACATATATTCAAATTAACAGCGTGTCCACAAACCAAGATGAAGGCATATGAACATACACACACATATATTATGAATATGTGATAACTATATACAGAAACTATCGAATAATGGCTCAAAATCTGAAATGTGGATTCAGATATCCGAGTTACAAATGCACAGACACACAAATATGTGTGTGCGTGTGCACATATAATATACAACGGCCTCATCCCTAAAGCAACAAAACTTCAAAACACATATCACACTATACCACTGCAGTGCACCCACATCCATTGTCCCAATGGCAAGCCGATGCCCCCTTCCACCTGCAGTATTTATATTTCTATATTTCAACATGATATTCACTTAAATCAGTTCTTCCTTGATAACGATTCAACTCACATTTGAATTCAGTCTTTATTCAGTCCATATTCTATTCAATGTATATCGGTTCTGAATCCATATCAAATATTTAAGCATGCATTTTCCAAACTCCATATCAGCTAAGTATTTCTATCTGTATTCGGTACTTGATGAAGCTAATATGGACATGAACTACCCACAAAGGGGGTTCATACAACATGATAAGACAGTAAATAAATGGAGATTCAGATTTTGGGTCCCCCTACCTAAATTATTCGGAGAAATTTAGCCTTCATCCATGCATGATTTTACTCCTACAAGGAGTAGCTTCCTTTCAACACATATAGGAAACAATAGGATTAACTTGATCCCTTGGATGGCTTGGCTTTTTAACATCCAAGCATGTTGAGATATGCCCTGAACCATCAACACGATTACGATCCGATTACATTCCGTAGAAGGATCTTGGCCGAACCGATTAATGGAGAGGTTTGACGTACAGAATTTTAGGATCCAATTAGGATATGTTCACCATTTATCCCTATATATGTATGTATGTATGTATGTATTCTAGGGTTAAGACGTGGGTTATCTGAGAGTCTCATTCTAGGAGAGTATCGCCTCGTGGGGTTTTGTACTTATACTCCAATTTTTCATCATATGGAACTTCTCTTTGTGGTTTAATCCCCACTACACCGGTGGGATTTTTCCATGTAAATCATGTGCCCGTGGTTGCTTGTGTGTTTGGATCATATTTTACAAGGCACATACCATGTTTTTCATTCCTTCAAACTGTCTCCTTTGATATGCAATTCCATTCACCTTTTTATAGTGTTAGACTTGGCAGTTTCGCAATAGCTTTCATTTGTGTTCTTACTCTATTCTTCCCTTAAACCTTCATCACTCCCCCCCCCTACTCTGATCACAAATCCTCTCTTCATTATCGTTACGATAGAACCTAGAAAACTGGTGTGCTTCTAGACCACCACAATTTATTTTCAAAGTAACAATAATTTAGAGAAAGATGTCAAGCATCATGAACCCAATATTTCTCACAAACATTTATTACCAACTGCTTCCTTCTAAAGAGTCGCATAAGGATTTTGATCTTGGTCAGCATGTTGACCTACCAGATGCATCTAACTTCATTGAGGACACTAGCATCCAACTTAATAGCAAGTGCAACAACATTCTTATATGCTGCAGAATCAGAGAACTTCTCCCCACACTAAATCACCAAAGGTCATCCCCCTGTATGTCATCTTCACCCCTCCAAGAAAGATAGAAGCTGCAAGCCCTCAAATCTAGCATCAGAGAACATAGATGCCACGGCCCAACCTCCAAACTTGCCATGGCCATATGACCTGCAATCAACCACAGAAGCCCAAAAATAAACTGTTAAAGGAATCAAGCATTGGAATATAACCATCAGCCTCCGAACTCTGTCCAATCATCCAGCCATGATAGAAATGAGAACCATCTCCCATCTTCAGGGTAAGATAATCAGATCTCTTTTAGGTCACCATGATCTCCTCTTCAATGGATGAGGATCGACAAATAGGAAATCTACTCCCACCAAACAAATATAATGATTGACATAGCAAGAGAGTATGATTTCAAAGAATCCATCTTTGTTTAAGAGCAAAAAGAAGATTCTATTTACAAGGTTGCGATCCACCCATGGAAGAGGATGCAGGGTGGGCGAGGGTTCTCGGTCGACGATGCAGGGAGCGGGGGTCGACGGCACAAAGTGGGGTGGCGCTCGATAGGCGTCGGATGCGAGATTTCGAGGTGGTTGTCTTCGGTGCGGCGGATGGGGACATCGCGCTGACGACTGCAGAGATCCTGTGAGGTGCTTTGAATGCAGCAGAAATGGCCATCGCAATTTTAGGTGTGGGAGATAGCACAGGGAGACGACGACGACAATAAAGGTGGAGCGCTCTGGTTTTGATGCGGTGGTCGGGCGAGGGGAGAGGAGGGTTTGTTGCTGGTGGGTGTGTGCCATGGGAAGGCTCTGACATTGGTGGAAGCCATGGCAGATGTTGGTGCGGCACTTGGGATGGACCTCACGGGTGACGTAGTGCAACTTGATGGAATGAAGGTGTGCGCGGGAGGCTTGTCGGCGGTGGAAGCCCGGAGGCTGATGGGCTTCTCTCGAACAACGAGTTGTCGTATGCACTGGTGAACTCCGTTGCTACAGGATGGGGGGTCAACTCCAGTGATGGAGGAGAGGACCTTCGTTGTTCGGGGGTTGTCGATGATGGCTCGCGACTTTGCGGAGGTGAGCTTGGTGATAGTTCTGGTCCTGCAGGTATTGGAGATCACTTCCTTCGGCCTTATGTGGGGTCACCCATCGTGGTTGGTGGTACGGGGACTTGGGTTGGCTACCGATTTCTCGTGCAAATTGATGGCGCGGATCAGGGAAACGGTTTTTAGCGTTGGTGTGGGGATGTCGGAGCCTGGAGGTATGAACGGCTAGTCGAACTCCGTACGGACGACGTAGTGTTGCATGACTGGGGATAGAGGACCTTTTAGCATATTTCAAAAGGGATTTCCATTCTCGGATATGGGGGTTCCGTGCAGTGTAAGTCAACACTCAACAGGCGACCTCAGGTACCGTCTTCTGGGGGTACGTGAGCATGTGAGGTGGTGAACTCGAAATACCCCCTCTTCTCAGAGCTGGTGCGGGGTGTAGCGAATAAGAAGGTTGGATCCGATCAAGGCAAGGAGGGTGGATTTGGATTGGAGGTTTGGCACGAATCCGAACATTGCCGGAGGGGCGATTTTGCCTCCAGTGGAATTTCGCGACTCTTAGGTCAGGTAGGATCGGATCCGGGCCCCTTAGGCGGGCATTTGAACGCAAACCAGAGAAGATGTCTGCAAGTTTGACGAATGAGAGGTCTCGAGGCTTCGTTTCTCGTGTGGCGGAATCCGTGGTCTCTGCAATTGCGATGGGAGATTATTGTGCGACCTCGTTGAATGTGGATGAGCGGCGGAATGGGCTTTTGGCGACGGATCTTCATGGCGGATGGAACATGGAAGCTCTCTTCGTGCCAAAGTCGAATCCAACAGTTGGTATGATCGGGGTCGTCTTGGCTCGGGGGATTTCAAAGCAAGGGAGTCTGTGCCTGCTGTCATGCTTGGAGATGCCAAGGCTTTCGACATGGATGAAGATCTCGCCATTGTTGGGACCACGCGGGTGGATGAAGTCTCCCAAGTACCGCGTTTGGGTGGTAGATTTGGGATCAACTATGTCAGAACGGTCGTCTCGGAAAGGAGAAGGCGGTGGGGGATGGATGTATAAGGCAGGGAGGCGGTGACGTCGTGGGGAGGCGAGAGGGGGTTTTATAGATCGAAGGGGATCTGGATCAGGATCAGATTTCGGGGAGATGCGGAGAAATAGTTGGAGATCAACATCGGGCTGAGGCGCGAGAGGAGAACGACGAGGGACCCTCAGGTGATGATGGGGGGAGAGGGGTGCATTTCGCACGGAGTGCGTGATTCGGTGGCGAAAGTGGAGGCATCCTCATTCTGGGAAGGAGAGATGATAAGGAGCATGGAGCGGAGCTTTTCAGGAGCATTGAGGTGATTCCGCCAAAGGGCTCGCCGCTAGTTCCCAAATGAAGATTGTGTCTTCGAATATAAGGGGACTGGGACAGGCAGAAAAGAGGGATGTGTTGGGATGACTGACTAGAGAATAATGGTGTAGATGTGGAGATAATGGTACAAATGTGGCGTTGGTGCAGGAAACAAAGGTCGAGGGGGGGGGATTTCAGGAGGTGTGGAGGACAGCTGATTGCGGAAGACTTGAAGAGGTCAAGGCAACATGTACAACAGGGGCAAGGTTCAGAAAGTCAGTATGCGGTATCCGTTCGGTCAGACGGTCTGGATCGAGTAAGCGGGTAGGCGGAAGTATATGTGGATTATGCGGTTTCTATTATTTTAATTAAAAAAATTAAAAATATAATAATTTCAAACATTATATATTTATATTTAAAAAATATAACATGGAAGAAATATGAAACCAAAGCATTTTCAAAGGTCATCCATTTCCAAAAGACAAACATGTTAAGTTAACGGTGGAGAAAGTAAAAAATGTTGTAAATTGATTGAAGATAGAAAAAATGGTGGATATCCTTGTCTAAATTGGAAGGAAACCTTTTTTAAAAGTGTAACATTGTTAGTAAACATAACCATGAACCTTCATATTTTAGTAAATGATGTATTTGTCTACTCAAAGTCAAATATTAAAAAGTTCAACCATTTAAATTAAATATATGTAATTTGTTCCGTGCAGTAAAAATTACATGCAAATCTGGCATCTATATTCATTTTATCCTAAAAAGATCTAAGATATACATGTAATTTATTCGATATTCAAGCAGTTATGAGATAATATAGAAGTTAGAGTTGTCGTTGGAGAATCTAAAAAATAGAGATTTGTTGATGCTAAATTTAAAAAATATGAGCTATATAGATCAATCAACAAACCTTAGCAGAGGAGAAAAAGATGGTGGAGGAGAAACCCATGTGGAAGTCGAGAAGATGGTGGAGAAGCAAATAGTTACCTCTATTACATATGCGGCTGCATATGCAACCGCATATGCGGTTTAATCGACCGAGTATACCACCGGACCCGCCATATTGACCGAGTATAGCATAGTCGATGCGGTAGGGGGGCCGCCTACGCATATGCGGCCGCAGAGGCCGACTTTCTGGACATTGAACGGGGGGCTTAACAATAGGATGAAACCATGAGGTGTTTGGGTTGGAGGGGAAGAAATTATGGGACAAAACTCGCTTTCCGTTGTATGACGCGTCTGGTGGACGGGACCCATATTCTGATATCCTATGTATATGGCCCATGCGGGGATGTTGGGATTGACGTTTTGACAGCGGAGCTCTATCAAGCAATGGCAGGGTACTCGAACATCCCGTGGATTATTGGCAGCGACCTCAATGTTACATTTTTCCAGGAGGACCGCCCTGGTGGGAGAGGTGGTAGAGATGCATGCTCAAGGAGGTGCGGGATGCGCTGGATGTGTAGGGGATGATGGTGATGGATGCTTCGGGATGCTGCTACACTTGGAGAAATTCGAGATTGAGATCACGCATTGATCAATTCTTGTTGTCCACAGAGGGGATGGCCCTGTTTCTGATGGCGATGTTGTGGGCCCTTCCCCGGGCTCACTTGGATCAGACACCATTGTTATGGTCCTCTGGGGAGGATAGCCAGCACAGATTCTACTTCTGTTTCGAAGCGACGTGGATTCTGGAGGAGGGTTTTAGAGAATTGGTGTCCGAATTCTGGGCTAGTTGCAATGTTGTAAGATTGACAACGATAAAGTTTGCGGAAGGCGTTGTGGGGATTCTTGACGATGCGAGGCAGGGAAATCCTTGAATAGTGGTGAGAGAAGAGGCGGAGGGCGTAGGAGGAGGTAATTCGTCTGGACAGGTTGGAGGATGAACGAGTATTATCGGCGAAAGAGATGGTGGAGAGGGGAGGGCACCTGGCGGAGATCTTCGAAGACAGGAAGAGGATAGGAAGGAGGATGTAACATGGCGACAGAGGGCCTGATAGCGATGGATCAAGGAAGGGGATGCAAATACGTATTTTTCCCATATGGTGGCAAGTGGGCGAAGGAGAAGGAACTACATCCGCTCAGTTGAGGTGGAGGGGATGACTGGTGCGGGGGACAAGGAGGTTGCGGTGGCCTTGAGGTCGCATTTTTGGAGGTTCAATCATCGGCGGGCTCGGGAGGACTGGGGTGGTAGGGGAAAGGCGTGGCTACACTTTTGAAAGGCTCGACAGACAGCTTGGTCAGAACAATTACGCAGGAGGTAAAGACGACGGTGCGGACGCTGAATGCTGAGGGGGGCCATGGTCTGGATGGCTTCTCGATGTGCTTCTATAGGGAGTTTTGGGAGGTACTAAAAGGGGATGTGATGGAGGTGGTGGCGGACTTTTGCGATGGAAACCATGGAAGGCTGAATAGGGCACCGATATTTCTCTTGCCGAAGAACATAGTGGCCATGGTGGAAGACTTTCGACCCATTGCGTTGTCGAATGCGATTTATCGCAAAGGTTTTGGCAAACAGGTTGAGAGGGGTGCTACATCAGGTTGTGTCTTCGTAGCAATTGGCTTCTGTCACGGGGGATGCTATGGCGGATGGCCTAGTCGTGGCTTCAGAGGTGGTGACAGATTGGAAGAGATAGAAATCGAAGGGGTTGCTTTGGAAGGTGGACTTCTCCAAGTCATATGACTATGTAGACTGGATGTTTTTGTGGGCTTCCTTGCAGAGGAGAGGTTTTCTGGTTCGGTGGATCGCATGTGGATTAAACGGTGCATTACGACGACCTCGCTTATGGTACTGGTCAATGGACGCCCAAAGGAGGATTTCTTTCAACCACGGAGGGGCATTAGGCAGGGATGCCCTTTAGCACCACTATTGCTCATGATCGTGGCAGATGCATTGGCAGTTATGATGAGGTTGGTGACATATGACGGGTGGTGGTCAAGATACATGAGAGAGGCCATCTGGATTTCGTTGTTACAAAACGCTAACGACATTGTCATCTTCCTGGGGTCAGAGGATGAAGGGATCCGTGGGGTGGGGAGAGTGATGAAATTTTTGGAGCTATTTCAGGGCTCGGAATCAATCGGGACAAGTCCATAGTGGTCCCATTAGGAATTACATGCGTGGAAGATAACGTGCTTGTGGAGGCTCTTCAAGGTCTGCTTGCGACGCCGCCGATTCCTTACTTGGGGTTGCCGTTGGAGGCGGGCAGGGTAAAGGCGAGGGATTGGAGGCCCGTGGTGGAATTAAAAAAGGGAAGATTCGCCGGGTGGAAGAAAAAGTTGCTATCTAAGGGAGGAAGTTGATTCTACTGAAGCATGTTCTCTCGACGATACCGATTTTCTTCTGCTCTGCGTGGGTCATGCCCGCTGGGATTAGATGCGAGGTTGAGATTATCCTAAGGAGATCCTTCTGGTCAGACAAGAGGCAACCGCATGGTGGATGGCACTTGATTGGGTGGGACATGATTATAGCACATAAAAGAAAGGACGGGCTAGGTGCCAGGAAGCTGGAGTAGATGAATAAGGCGCTCTTGGCTAAGTGGGTGATGCGAATATAGGGGAGCTCGAAGGATTTGGTTTGATCATCAATGCCCTGAAGCCGAGGAACTCGGGTTCCATACCATCAGAATTCTGGAGTATGCCACTGACATGGAATCCAATAGGGACATGGAACCCTATAATGAAGATGCCAATGACAGCGGGATTTTCATAAAGCCGAACAAAACTAGGGTTCCAAGAACCATAAATTTCCCTTGAACTTGACGGTGCAGATCTTCAAAAATGGTACTTAGAGTTGAATCTTGATTCTCAAACAAATATACGAACACAATAAAACCTTGAGAATCGAACCCGATCTGATACCACGTAAGGTCCTAAATGTCAGTTTCGGTTACCATTTCGGTGAACGACCGAAACGAAATTTCAATGGAATTTCAATCGAAACTTGATTGAAACTTCGGTCATTTAGGTCATTTTTTGTACTAGGGCCCTTATATTTTGGTCATTTCGGCCATTTCAGTCGAACTTCGATTTCGATAGTGTTGGACATGCGAGCCCACGACGAGCCATTATGCAATAAATGTTATTGCAAATATCATTCCCTGATCTGAAATGAAGAATCAATAATTTGCATAATAGGTCCCTTAGTACAATTAGGGTTATGTACCATGGCCATCTTAATAATCATACAGATGTTGATTCAACTATTGAATCATAGAGGTTGGTGCTTGGATGAATATCTAAAGGGTTAGATTGAGGACTCATCAAGCACCGTCAAATGATTATTAATAGATGATCTCCAGCCTGAGTAGGAGATGGCAATCCTTATCTCTAAAGGCTAATATCTGACCGACCTCTTGATGCAGGTCCTCTGCATAGGAATAAAGATTCAGAGGTGTCAGATTAGTTAGGTCAAAGAGTTGACTTAACGAGATCAAGATAACCAAAGTCCTATATCGTATGCTGTCATGATATAGGAATGCATCCTCTGACCAGAGACAGATGTGTTACTATATGTCTGAGTATGTATATTTGGAAGACCAATAGGTTGATGACCTAACCAAGGTCTATACACCGACGTGCTGGTGTGCATATAAGGGCATATGAGTAATATGATCTCTCAAAGGGGTCATATAGGTTCAGTCACTGAACCGGAAGACATGAGCTCACTCATAAGATATTGGGAAGAATTAAATTCCGTGCACGGTCGCTTGACTGAATTTGTAAGTTTTATATATACTTTTGTAAAGTATATGATCAAGACCTAGGTATGATATATGCTTTTGGAAAGTATATGATCGATACCGACTCCCAACGATCGAATGAGAAACTTACTGATAAAACCATGAAGTAGACAGTATAAAGTTGATCCGATACTTCGGATTTATTCTGAGTCTTCCAGTATGCAGGATGTACATGTATTGGGAATACCTGAGGGTGATGTGATCATAAACGATTGTATAACCATGACGCTTCCATTCCTAGGGAGTGATGAAACGGGTCTAGATTTTAGTGACTCCTCTCAGTGGTTCCACGTAATCTGATCTTAGTCCAAATGTTGGACATTGATCTGAATGTGATTCAGATGCAATGAGAAGATTAGATTTACGGTCTTGATTTAATCAAGCATCTATGGGAGGCTCGCGATCTTAATTTGAGATATGATCTCAATATCCTAGTCACTATATGTGGAACAATACAATCGCCCCGTCCTTATCTCCAAGTATCTGCGGAGAAAGCGCATTATCCTTGAAGGAGTTTATGGATAACTCTATTGTTGATATATGTATCCAAGCACTGAGAAAATGGATAATTAAATGAGATTTAATTATCATGAGTAATATGAATTTGATTCATATTATAAAGAGAGTTATCTGAGATAATTAAATGTGATTTACTTATCAAAGATGTAAGTAATATGAATGTGATTCATATTATTTGAGAACAAGAGAAATGAGATCCAAGGTGATTAAATATTATTTAATTATCATGGATATGAATAATGTGGATAGAAATATCCATATTAGTCATATATATTATAAATGTGATTTATAATATATAAGAGAGATATATTTTTAGTTTACATTAGTTAATTAAATGTTAATGTGAATTGGATTCACATGGGACATTAAATTGAAAATGTAATTTACATTTTATTTTGGGATGTGAATGTGATTCACAAATTTCCAATGGCATAATTGCAATGTTCACAAAATAAATTGGATTTATTTTTGTGAAAATTTGCAACAAAAGTTGTTGCAAATATTAGAGAGAATCATGAGATAATGTAATCTCATGTAATAGGAAAAGGGCATCTACCTTCCATATAGGAAGAGTGGACGGCCACAATTCCCATTGGGAATGTGGTGGCCGTCCACCCTCCTTATGGAAGGAGGCTTGCCTCCTTTCCTATTTCTTCAATGAGGATTGATTTGATATAAATCAAATTATATTTATTATATATTTGATTTTTATTAAATTAATTGTTGTTGGTTTTTTATCAACAAAATCTTAGCCATTGAAAGAAACACAATCAATGAGGACCATTGGATTTGTGTCGTCCCATGGATTGAGATCCATGGATCCCAAAATGCTATAAAAGGAGAGGCACCCCTTTTGCTCTTCTTTACACAATAGTTGAGACAACAAATCTCTCTCTCTCTTTCTCTCTCTCTCCCTCTCATGGCCGTCCACCATGGATGCCCTAGAGAGGTTCTCCATCGCCACAGTGTCGTCGTGTTGCCCGACTCTTTGCTCGTGGATCTCCGTCTCCTTTGGTGCGCCTCGCTCGTGAAGAAGACGTCGGATCTCGTGTGTCGAGATCAGGAGATCCACCTCTTAGATCATCAACATGGATTGCAAGAAGCACGCGGTTCATCCCCGCGCTCGCAAGCGTCTCCTCCGTCGGATTGGACTTGAGACAGGAGGTCTCTTCGTTTAGAGACTCGATCACAACCACGCTTCAAGAGGTAACCCTAATACTTGTTTGTGGTTTAGACGAAACGATCCGAGAAGTGTTCTTTGATCATGTGGTTTCGTCACATGAAAAAATTTTAATTTCTGCTGCATAGAACAACTAGTACGACTAGTCGTTCTTCGTCGTATCCGATACGACGCTCACGCTTCCGTGATGCGCTTGAGGATCTAACCATATCCTTCAGATAGGATATTGATATTCGATAGAAATTCGATCAAATTTTTGTTAAAATTTAAGGTCATGATACCATGTTAGAAATTGACAATGTAGAAGCGTAATATCACAGATAAACAAACAATAAAGAATACTGGAATTTTACGTGAAACCCTACTCCATAAGGAGCGGGATGAAACCACGGGAGAACCGCCTCAAAAGGTTGATATCATATTCATCTTTCTCATCTGATACAATAGGTATGGGGAATCCTATATAGCCCACACTAACTCTCCAAGTCCCACAAACAACTGATGTGGAACTAAACCATCAGATGTGGTAGTTAGACTCTGGAGGGATCCAATTACTCATCATTACAATGAAGCCTACTCCAACAGTAACTTTTTGTACTTTAAGAGTTGTATTACTTAGAAGAAACATGACTATGTAATGTGAAGATAGCTTACTCTTGTAAGTGATAGTTTGTAAATATAACAGTTGTAATATGTTCAAAGAGTTTTTTAATCTATGAATGGTCATTTTGGACATCTTTGTTATGGATGAAGAATATTCTTCGATGATGTCAAAAAAATTTTGATAAAGGAGTTTATATTTCATGCTTGTTATGAGGAAGAAGAAAAGTTTGGATTTTTGTTGCACTCGTCTCGACTAGCAGGACGAGGGGTGAGATGCTATGTGTTGCTTTTCACAATGGTTAGAAGTCTCGCAATGACTTATTTGGGACTTACGTTGATAAGCGCTTCAAGATAGATTTGTTGACAAGGGCATTAATTACTAACCAAGCCCTTTCCTAGTTTAAATCGGGTTATTTGCACGAATTTTTTCACTTCTGAACAGATCGGATGTGGGCCGTACCTTTCAACACTTCTTATATCTTCACTAACCCCTCCTACAAGGCTCTTCTTCTAAGTTTTCACACCTTCGAAAGAGCACCATGAGACTTCCTTTGCAAGTTTCCAAATAACCTTAATTGAGCTCCTCTCATTTAAACTCGATTGGTGCTACACCAAAATCTTTTTTACAATCCTTTCATTGCATATCTGATTCTTCTTTGTGAGGTCACACTCTTTACCTCATAGTTAACTTACCAACAACCATTACCATAGAGCAATCCAAGTTCCACTAAAGCTTTATAGCATTTTCCTTTTATCTTTGAAAGTATCTTTTTATAGCAATGAACACATGAAGCCCATCGCCACACTACCAACCATGAACTAACTCTATCAGTAACATCTCCATTAATTCCTCCATCTTACTGAAGAACGAACCTAAATTTTAGAAACATTCCTCTATAGAATAAAATGCGGTATAAGTTTACTTCTAGCTAGGGATGCAAGCGGACATGGATATAGAAGTATCTAATCCACCATTGTATCCATTTTATACATATTTTTGAGATATGTATATGTGTCTGCTTTAAAACGGATACGGATATAAATATCATTTTGATATCTGTACAGGGTATCTGTATTCGTATATATGTTTTCAAATATAAAGATAGTTATAGATTTATTTTTAACCATATATAACATAATTTTGCGCTTACTTCAATGGTTTGGTGGCAGTGCTATGTGCCTACTGCCAAAAAGTCCAGGGTTCAAGTCCCTCCATGTGGGGTTGCATTACGTAGACCACAACCAGTGTAAAATATAGTCGGATCCTTCAACTTGGATATGAGTAAGAATCCATGTGGCCAACCCTACTTAAAGTGGGAGATGGGTTTGACATTTTTATATAACATAATTTTATATCTTCTTTCATCATATTTGGTATAATTATTATGAAATACATACATTTAATATATTTAGATCAATTGTATTCCATCCAATACATGCATATTTAAGCTAACATATATGATGCTTTTCTGGTTTTCCAAATGCATGAGTCGATAGAATGAGTTAATATTTCTTTGAAATTCATGGCTGATGAAAAAGTCTCGACCGATTGGAAGTATGCTACTTTGATCTTACTTATCTTATATTATAGTTTGTTAAAGAGAGATGTATTGATGAATATTTATAAGCAGGCGTGAAACTACAACAACAGGAAGTCAAATACAAACCTCAGAATGGGAGGTCAAGCATTGGTTCAGTTATATACCTTCCTCTGATGATGCAAGACCACATGTTTTATAAATTGTGGAGAACCAGACCAAAGCTGTTATTTTCTCTATTATAGAAGTTAAACTACAGTTTAAGTGAACTTTATTATTGTTACCATGGCCTTTTATCACTTCCTTGTCAAGTGAACTCAGCAGTCATTCCTTTTACTTTCCCATGTGCCATATCCTAAATAATACACCTTGAAGACTGCATGCACCTGGGCTTACCAATTTAGTCTAAACTGCTTTGAACTTTTGCCGATGGTTTGATGAGTCAAAGCATATCGAAAGCGGCTTTTGAAACATTCATTCGAGATTTAAAGTCCAAAGCCACGCGATCTACTCTTTATGCACATAAAGACATGGTGAGGGTTGTCTTGAAA
The DNA here is from genome assembly GCA_037367405.1 of Ottelia alismoides. Lineage (NCBI taxonomy): Eukaryota > Viridiplantae > Streptophyta > Magnoliopsida > Alismatales > Hydrocharitaceae > Ottelia > Ottelia alismoides. Next base: position 1,564,873 of record JAZKJV010001141.1, read on the forward strand.
ATCAAGCTCGTAGAATGGGGCTTAAGTGGCCTTAGCCTAGTGGCGGAATCTGTTCCCTTCTCTTCAAAGTCCAATTTATGCAAATCACAGGGGTAAGGCGTCCAGGGGAAGGCCAAGAAATTAAGAAGAAAAGAACCCACATCAGATTGAAAATGGAGATTGAGTTAATGAGATGAGAAGGTTCTGTGGACAAGGTCATGTTCCTTCAAAAATTGACATTTTTGGATTGTGTTGGTTGTTTTCAGTAGGACTTACAGGAGTATGTTCCTCGACTCCTTTGATCGTCTCATGTATTATGTTTGTGCTTTGACCTTCCTCAATGGATGGTCTCGCCATGGTTGAGGTCGGTTTCTCTCCATCATTAAGTGAGTTGAGGCTCTGCTGAATGCTTTGAAATTTGACACTTTTATTACTCCATATTTTCCATATCCCATCTTCTATTCCCCCATCTACTGACATGTGGAGTGAGGAGCAAGTGTCCAACAGAAAACAAAACAGAAAGTAGTAATCATCTTTAACCTTTCCCTCAACTGGGCATTTTTGACGAAAAAAATAAGAATGAGTATGGATCACCCAGATGATCGACTCAACCATAGACCAGACAATACATCTTATTCTCAACAATTACCATACAAATTAAACAATGTGTTGGCAGAATATGCACCGGAAATTTTCTTCATATTTATAAAGAACCTGCCAGAGATACTCCTTGTGGATAAGAGTACCAATCACAAAGTTAGGAATGTAAGAATTCGATGGGTTTGTGCGTACAACAGCTCCTTGACAGGAAATACAAAGAAAACAAGGTGTAATCTCACATTTTTAGATCTTCAATATTTTTTGGAGGCAAAAAAGGGGGGGATACCTGATGGTACCCGTCTCACAAATTTATTAATATATGTAAAGTTAAATTACACAAGCCAAGACCCAAAATAAGTTCGAGCCTGAAAAGCTAAATTTTCTTTTTACGTCTTGTTGATGCTTGCTCCTTTTTCAAATATTTCACTACAATGTAAAAAAGGGCACTTGAAGGAAATGCAGGTGCAAATAAACATAACCCATTTAATCAATGGACCATACTATATTAAATGCCTCTAAACATATGTTACCTCTTGGGTCTAACACGGTCTTCTTCAAAGTCCATCACTCCTCCAGGTTCGGAGTAGATGATCTCTTCATTCCCTCGTAAGTCCATGTCGGCCTGCTGTGCAACTTCTGCCACCAAGTAAGTAAGACACATCGACAGCCATGTGCATGTCTAAAAACTGCTTATGTTTCTTGCATAGTTTTTGACAACATTTGTTACATGATTTACTATTAAAAACTGGAGGGAAAAAAGATATTCTTCGATTTAATGCCGACAAATAAATAACAGAATAATCCCCGGATCCAATTTTAAGTTTTGTAAAGGAAAAGAAAGACAATATAATATTAACTCACCTTGATGGATTTCTTTATATCTTCCACCTTTTCTTCAATTTCTTTGCGGTGTCTCTTCTCTGTTTCGCCCATCGTATCAGCCCATTTGATTTTTTCTTGAATTGAAAATAGCAGGCTGTCAGAAGTGCTTAGCCTGTCAATTAGAGATAGAAATTAACAAAAAATTGTAAAATCAAGGCCTTCAACCCCGAACACTATCTGTTGCTTTAGCAACACGAGTTTAACAGAGGTGCCACGGTTCAATTCAAAAGATGCCAAGATAGCGGCAACCTTGCCAACTATTGCCTAAACAACTAAACAGAACAAGAAAAAAGTTGGCATTATACTTTCACTTCACTCGGATGATGTTTTTTTAAGCTAAACAGAACAAGAAAAAAGTTGGCATTATACTTTCACTTCACTCGGATGATGTTTTTTTTAGGCTCAAAAAAAGGGGGAGACACTCAACGGTGTTCGCCCCAATAAATTTAAAAGTAAGAAAAGAATGTTACAAAAAAGATGTAAAAAATACAGTACTACACCCTTAACAGAAAACCGAATAAGCAAGAGAATATCAACACCCCCAATAAAACCACCTGGGGGCTACACTGCACACCAGTCATCCAGAAGATGCGAACAATGGATAAGAACGTTATCCCGGTAGAAACGTAGGCCGGAGAAAAGGACCTCATTCCTTCCCAGCCATATGCACCACAACCTTGCAATCAGGGCCAAAATGTCCCTCCTTTCCCTGTTCCTGTTGCACAACAAAATCTCGCAGAAGGCAATCAGATCATCCGATCTCACCCACTCCAGATCATCCCAGATCCCTCGGACCAAGTGGCATCCGAAGAATAAATGATCAATTGTTTCCACCTCCGCATCACAAAAGATACAATTTGTACCGACGTTAACCAAGAATCTGGCGTATCGATCACGCGTTAAGAGCCTCCCTCTGCGAAGAAGCCAAAGGAAGACGCCAATGCGCTCAGGAAGCCTCAAGCTCCAAAAAAACCAACAATCGCGCAAGAGGAGATCAACCCCGGCCGGAGGAGGGGGAGCCAGTGCCCGATACGCCTTACGCATGGAAAACGTGCCGTCCTTCCACGTCCAGTGATCCCGCCCATCATTAGGCCGGTCATAGTCACAGAGGATGTTCAAGAGAGAAACAAAATCATCAAGCCACTGGTCCGAGAAATTTGCGAGAAATTCACTCGGATGATGTTGACAAGACCAAGACCAGAGAATGTGAATCATCAAATGGACATTCATGGACCTTTTGTTACTCGGTAGTTGATTGCACAAAATATTATAAATAACTAAAAGACAGGTGTTAATTCTCAACGAGAGAACTTAAGCTTTGATGAGGGGAGCTTTCTATTCTTATAATATTTCTCCATCCATATTGTTAAGAGGGAAAAGAAAGATATCTTCCATCTAACCCTAGAGCTCTCTTATATAGGAGAAAAGCTTTAAGGGTAAATTACATCACAGGACAATAGAAATAAAAAATATAAAGAAAAGATAAAATAACATGAATAACTTGACACTCCCCCTCAAGCTGGAGCATATATATCTATCATGCTCGGCTTGGAACAACAATGATGAAAAGGACCTCTAGCCAGTGCCTTGGTAAACATGTCTGCAATCTGATCTCCTGATGCTACATAACATGTTGAAATGAGCCCCTTTTGGATCAAATCACGTGTATAGTGACAGTCCACCTCAATATGCTTTGTCCTTTCATGGAATGCTGGATTATTAGCTATAAACAAAGCCACCTGATTATCGCATTTAAGATGCATAGGAAGAGGTACTTCAATCGTTAAAATTGGTCAAAACATATTTGACCACATCATCTCAGTACTACCTTGGGCCATTGCACTATATTCTGATTATGCACTGGATCGAGCAACCACAGATTGTTTCTTACTCTTCCTTGAGACTGGTGAGCTACCAACAAACACAATGAAGCCTGACATAGACTTTCTGTCATTAGGACACCCAGCATAATATGCATCTACACCCTGTAACTGAGAGATACGTATCTCTTCTAAACAGAAGACCTGCACCTGGAGATGACTTCAGATATCTCAGGATCATGAATATTGCATCCATGTGTGCCTGCCTGGGTTGCTCCGTGAACTGACTTACTCTACTCACAGCAAAAGATATATCATGCCCGGTAATAGTAACATATAATAATTTCCCTACCAACTCTCCGTATTGTCTCTTGTCCACCTCCTCAGATCCGTCATCATGGAACTTCACATTAGGATCCATCGGGGTAGTAGCTGGTCTATATCATGTCATACCAGTCTCAGATAGAAGATCAGTAACATACTTCCTTTGTGTCATAACCATGCCCTGCTTATTTCGTACAAATTCCGATCCAAGTAGCGAAGCGTACCAAGGTCCTTGGTAACAAATTGTTGTCCAAGGAAATCCTTAGATGCTTGAATGCCATGTTCATCGCTATCAGTGATAACAATGTTATCAACATAAATCAAGATTACTACAATACCTCTCTGGTGTCTCTTTACAAAGAGAGTATGATCTGCAGTAGATCAGACAAACCCCTTCTGTTCTATCAATTTTGAGAGCTTATGAAACTAAGCCCTCGGACTCTACTTATGGCCATATATAATCTTATGAAGACGGCACACCATACTGGACTCCCCCTCAGCAACCTCTTCTTGCAAATCACCATATAAGAAAGCGTTCTTTACATCCAATTGGAAAAGGGGCCAATAACATACCACTGCAACCGCAATAAAAATCCTCAATGTAGACTGACACGCTACAGGAGAAAACGTGTCATGATAGTCCACCTCATAAGTCTGGGTGAACCCATGAGCAACCAGCCTAGCCTTGTATTTATCTACCGTACCATCGACCCGATGCTTCACAGTAAATATCCACTTGCTTCCAACAACAAACACACCTGGTAGAGCATGGACAACACTCCACGTACCTCGTGACCGTAAAGTCGCCATCTCCTCTTCCATAGCCAAACACCACTGACTACTCTGCATGGCCTCCTGATATGACCGTGGTATCGCTATAGCATACAACCCCACAACAAAGTGATGAAAATCCTTGGAAAGACGCTCCCAGGAAACATGAGAACCCATAAGGTGCATAGTGCATGCTTGTTTCTGCCGCCGAAGTGCAATAGGCATATCTAGATCCTCAGTAGGTGTAGTAGAGAAAGTATTTGCGGCCTTTACCTCAGTCTGTACATGTAAATTACTCGTGCTATTAGAGGAACTCAAATGCTCAGTACATACCTTGGGCGTGCTGGATGATGGAAGAGGCACATGAACACAGGGCCTTTGTTGATAGACCTGCGGAAAGAAATGAGGAGACAGTGGTGGAGGTTGTGCTGGTGGTGGTGGCAGTGATGGTGGTGATGGAGGTGGCGGTAATGGACTAGAACATGGCGGTGGATGAGGCATATAGATCTCTTCTTAATCCTCTGAAGGAGTAAGCCTGTCACCTGTGGGAGAAAAATACATAATGGACTCAAAAGAAGGTGACATCAGCACTGACATAGTACCTTCGTCGAACAAGATTAAAACAACGATATCCCTTTTGGGTTTTGGAATACCCAACAAACACACATTTGACAACTCTGGGAGAGATCTTGGCAAGACCAGGAGAGAGTTGATGAACAGACGCAACCGAACCAAAGACACAAGGCGTAAGTGAGAAAAGATCTATCTCGGGAAACGCAATCAAGAACAGGATCCTCTCCCCTAACACCGAAGAAGGCATAAGATTTACCGGATACCAAGCAGTTAGAACAGCATCTTCCCAATAGGAATGAGGAGCACGACTCTGAATCAAAAGGGTTCTGGCAAGATCCAAAAGATGACGGTGTTTCCTTTCAGCCACACCATTCTGTTGGGAGGTATATGCACAAGATGTCTGATGCACAATAGCATGAGACTTAAGAAATTGAGAGAGTTGAGTGTGCAAAATTCTAAAGCATTATCAGAATGTATGTACTTGACTCTGGCAGAGAAAATGTTCTTTATTTCGTTAAGAAAAGAATGAATAGCATGACCAGCATCAGACTTGTTTTTAAGAAGGGAAACCCAAGAGAACCTAGAAAACTCATCAACTGCAACAAGATAAAATATGTGTCCCTAATCATCTGGCACACGACTAGGATCGCAAATATCAAAATGAAGCAACTCAAACAAACTATGATTACTTGGACCCTGACGGCTCTGAAAAGAAGATCGATGATGCTACCCAAGCTGGCAGGCCTTGCACTGGAAAGTGGAGCGAGGAGAAATATGTGGAAGAACATAGACCAGCTTTTGCAGAGGAAGATGACCAAATCGCAGATGCCACATGTACGGAGAAACAGATCCAGTGCGTAGAGAAGAAGAGGCACCAGCGTACGGAGACTGCACAAGTCTGTAAAGGCCTCCTTGCTTACGGCCAGTTCCAATTACTATGCCCGTAAGTATATCCTGAAATACAAGAGCAGATGGATCAAATATGCCACGACAATGTAAAGCTCTGGTGATTTGACTAATTGATAATAACTTCATAGAAAATTCAGGAGCATAGAGAACATTAGGAAGCCTCAATGTAGAAGTCAGTTGCACCTCCCCCTGACCAATGATGGGGGAATGTGTACCACTTGCTATCACAACAGATCGTCCAGGCTGAACAAGACGAAAAACACCAAACTGACCTCAATCACCACAGAGATGATGGGATGCACTGGAATCCATGATCCATTCTGATAAGTCTGCCCTATAGCAACTAGTAAAAGTATAGTCTATACCTGATGTAGACGCAGATGCTGAGGCAGCAACCTCTGAGGATCCTGAAGGAGAACTAGTAGATCAATATGTGTCAGGCATGATCTCTCTCAATCGTGCTACAAGCTCGTCAAATCTATTATCAGATGCAAGTGATGGAGTCCCAGCCTGTTCTGTCTGCTCTGCAACTCTGGTTGATGCAGGAAACCCATGCTTAGAATAGCAGCTTTCCTCAGAATGGCTTGTCCTATGGCAGTAGGTGCACAGCTAACGAGGTCGAACTCCCCCTCCTCTATCGCGGTTGGAACTCCCCCTGCCACGATATGGTATATGACTGCCTCTACCATGTGATGTTGCCATAGCAGAAGAAGTCTAGGGCTGAAGAGGACTATTAGAAGATATAGATAGTCTACTCAGTCTACGATACACCTCCTCCATTGGAGGTATGGTAGCATCAGTGAGGATCTGGGCACGAGCTACATCCTATTCAGGATCCAGGGCTGCTAGAAACACTCCAATCACCACAGAGTCTCTGTACGCCTTGACTTGCTCTGGCGTAGTAGTCAAGGGTATGTAGTCATGTAACTTCTCAAACATACCTCTCAAAGAAGTATAGAGGGCGTGAAGAGGACGACCATTCTGCTTCGATGTGAAAATATCGTGTTGTAGCTATAGTATCTTCGACCCATTCTTTGCCGGAGAGTATGTCGCGGTAAGAATGTCCCACATAGTCTTTGCAGTAGGTGGGCTCAAAATATCATTAGCTATCTCTGTGGATACAGTCCCAAAGTCAAACGCGAGCATACGCATCATCCGCCTCCCATGAGGCATTCGTCCCAATCTTGTCGCGTGGCTCCTCTGTCGTGAGGATGTGCTTCTTGCCATTACACTGCATCAAACTCATGAATTGCATAGCCCACAATTCATACTTAGTTCCATCCATTTTGACAATAGGTGTCGGACCTTTGAAGGTACCCAAGGATGGAACTTCCACTTTGTTGTCGAACATGATGACAACTATCTTCACGACTGGGCTGGAAACAAGAGCTATTGGCATCTACACTGACATACAGGAAGATGGTTGTGGGTGTAGACTCATACCACAACCTTTTCCATTCTTCGAAGAGTCCTTTGAGTAGCTAGGATGTTGCTAGGGCTTTCCGTGACACCATAGATGCCCAAAAGAGGATCCGCATGAAGGCAACCATGCGTGAAGATGAGGTAAGTCGCACGGCGGCAACTTGAAGCGACGGGAGAGGCAACCGTGGGGCTGGGCGATGGCGTGTGCACGCGCGTGAAGCCCTAAGGGGCTGATGGCGTGATCACGAGGATACGCGTGAATGCGTGGCTGAGCAACGACGACGCCCACAGGAGATGAGAGGCGGCACCCACAAGGGGGGCTGGGCGGCGATGGTGGTGCCCGCAGGGGGCTGGGCGGTGGCGGTGAACTGGAGGATAGTTAGGATTTTGGTGGGGGCAGGATTCTAGGGCACAGGCTCCGATTTCGGATCGTCGCTCTGATACCATGCTAAGATGGAAAAGAAAGATATCTTCCATCTAACCTCGGAGCTCTCTTATATAGGAGAAAAGCTCTAAATTACATAAACAGGACAATAGAAATAAACAATATAAAGAAATGACATCACAATAACATGAATAACTTAACACATATCATATCAACAAAATAAGATTTTACATAAATGCCTCTTAAAAAAGTACTGTAGACTTTGTGATTATAAAAATGCCCCTAGTGATTTGCTCCATCCAAAGTAACCTTCCTATATCCCTCCTTATATTTTGCTACTTCCCCTTCTTAATCCTCTCCCATCATCAGGCCAAAGTTCATCCTCCATCTACCACATCATCCACAAACGCCTCAATACCACACACCACCACTTGTATACCACATTTACATTAACTGATTCACCTGACTTCTATGGTCCCATTCACCACTTCCACCTCCAATCATTCCGTTCATCTCCATTGCATCATCTTTGCCTGCTAAAGCCAATCCACTCCCAACCCCCTTGAGAAAATATGAATTTTTATGCTTATATTTTTTAAAGTGTAAACCAGCCATGACCAGTCTCAAGTTCGGTAAATGAGGAAAAGTTGTGTTAGGTAGCCAACATCCAACGTAAAATAGTTGGAGACATTGATAAATAGTGTTACCGTTTCCATTTCATGGGGGTTCCGTTAGCATGTGTTGTATCGCCAAAATGCAATGAAAAAGTTGGCAAGACCACTACATCATTTTTTTAAAGAAGAAAGGGTGAAGTCCCAGTATTGAGGCCCACCGCTAAGTATATTAGTATAAATAAAAAAGTAGAAAATACAAATTACATCATTTTACATCCTCCACAACGTGCAGAGTTCGATGTTGTGTTCCACCACATTTTCCATATAACACGACTGCCCCTCGAAAATGACGTTCCTTGCACACCAAACTGCCCACAAGACCGCAAAAGGACGTGTGTTGCCCTCGTGACCGTAACCGCAAACCAATATGAAGCTCCGCCAAAAATCAGCACAAGCATGTCCCCCAATCCATGAGATGTTGGCCGCATCCCACACCTGAACGGAGGAAGCACAAAAGAAGAAAAGATGATCCACATTCTCAGCCACCTCCCCACATCTCGAACACACGCCGACCTCCACATCTAGCAGCTACCCAGGATGAACCTACGTGAGGATCCTGTCCTAACGTAGTAACCAAAAAAAGATCTTTATTCGATTCGGCACCCCGTTCCTCCATATCATCTTGGTATCAACTGCCATCTCCTTGTCAACCACCTCCCCTTCCTCTGCGAGAAAACGATATGCCTTTTTCACATAAAATCTCTCGTCTCCCCAAGCAAGATAATGCATGCCAGATGTCGGACCCTCAAAATGTGCCAGCTACGCCTGAAAAGTCAAATATTCAACTACTCTCTGGTCCGACATTGCAGAGGAGAAAACGAGAGCCCAACACCAGTGTCTCCAAACTCGTCGCATCGTTGCCCATCTGAACCTGCTAGCATGCATGATCGCGAGTACTGCTCGCTCAAAATGCCCTTACCAGACCAATCATCCAACCAGAAGTGAAACGATGAATCATCCCCCAGAACCTCGGTGATTCCCTTCCATAACGACGAAGGCAAGCAGCACCTATTCGATGTCAAAGACATCGATACCCCATAAATCTTCCTCATTAGCCTGCACACCAAATCCTCAGATTTTCCCCATATACGCATACCCACTTCGCAATGAGAGATCAGGTCATCTCGTCCACCTGCAGAATTCCCATCCCACCCTTCCTCTTCGTGGTTGTCAACCTGTCCCACCCAATCAAATGGATGTCATGTCTAGCATGTCCCCCATCCGCCAAAAAAACTCTGCATAAGACTCAATCCTCTCACGGACTCCGACAGGAAGGTCTCGTGGAGCAAAAGAAGATATGTATGGCTGAAAGAACATATGCTTCAGGAGCACCATCTTTCCACCTCTCGATAACATCAACGCTTTCCATCCGGTCAACATTCCCTCCATCTTACCAAGAAAAACCTTCCAGCCACCATTCTTTGGCTTTCCCTCCAACAGCGGAAGTCCTAATACATAATCGGCAGCCTCGTTGTAGGTCAGCCCAAAATCCCGATCGCCCCCTGCATCTGAAGATCAACAAGTCAAAAGGAACCATCACAAATTTGGCTCTATTAATCTGAAGTCTTGAATCCCCAAAATGTCCATAAAAAGTGATGCTCGTCGCATCTTCTCCTCCACCCCCATGAACATGAGTGTGTCATCCACATATTGCATGAGTGAGATGGATATCTCCTCCCTCTCATAGCCACCGCACCATCCTGTGCTCGTTGTCAACTCCATCATCACCGCCAAAGCGTCAGCAACAATGATGAACAACAACGGTGCAAGACACCCTTGCTTGATACCCCTTTGCGGCTGAAAAAAAACCCCTTCCAACCTTCCATTGGCCAAGACAGTATGTAAGGTCATCGTCATGCACTGCTTGATCCAAGCGATCCATTGATCCGAGAAACTCCTCTTTTCCAATGAAGCCCATAAGAATCTCTAACCAACACAATCGTAAGCCTTGGAGAAGTCCACCTTCCACATCACCCCTTTCGTCTTGCTCCTTTTTCAATCAAACACCAACTCCGCGGCTAAAACCAAGCTATCATCCATTTTGCTCCCCGGCACAAAAGTCATCTGCTTAGGCGAGATGATCCCATCAAGCACCTCCCGCAAACGGTTCACGAGGATCTTTGCAACAATCAAATAAGTGTCGTTGAACAACGCAATTGTCCCATAGTCATCTACTCTGTAAGGCGTGTCCTTAAGAAGCAGGAAAATGAGAGCCATGTTCAATCTCTCGAAACCACAGTTGTTGTCCCGAAATTCTGCGATGAACTCCAAAACATCTTGCTTAATCATCTCCCAAAATTCCTTGTAGGACCCCGGAAATCCATCCGGGCCGGAAGCCCCATCCGCATCGCTTGGCCTCCTTTTCCGTGAATTCTCTGACCAAAGATACCGAGTCCGATCCAGCAATCCGCGAGACGCATGGGAACCGTCGGCCCCATCCCTCCCGCATGCGAGGCCTGCTGAGCCCCTGAAAGTGAGATTGCAAGGCCGCCACCACCACCTTTTCTCCTTCCACCACCGCACCATCCCCCGAGAGCGAGTGTATTAAGTTTCTATGCCTCCACCCTTTAACAATGGCATGGAAAAATCTTGCATTGGTGTCCCCTTCCCTGGCCTACCGATGCCTAGACCTCTGTCTCCACGCAACCTCCTTCTTATCCTCGCAAAGGATCTCGTCGAGGCATCCACTACACATGGCCACCTCCTGCGCCGTTAGCATCCTTTCATCCTCCAGCTTGTCTAATCTCCGAACCTCCTCATGTGCCTTCAACTCCGTAACCATGTTGCATGCGATTGAGCCTCTTATACCTGATCAAAAAAGTCCTTAGAGCTGATAACTTGATCGCAAGCCGAGACGTCACCGTCTCACTCGGTCCGCATCCTTCCCAAAATTTTGCGACCACTTCCCAAAATCCGTCCTCTAATAGCCATGCCTTCTCAAATCTGAAGAACGAACGAGGGCGCTCCTCCTCCCTAGAAAACCACATGAGTGGCGTGTGATCAGACTGTCAACGACGAAGGGTGCGAGCCTCAGTAAATGGGAAGGCCTCCAAAGCCTCACCGGATAGCAAGAATCTGTCCAACCGAGATTTTGACACACTCACCACGTGTAAATACATCGCGTTGCATCAAGTATCTGAAGCCCCCAAACCATGAATCGTGCCATCCAGCTCCAACGAACCTCTGACATAGGAGTGTAATAAAATTCTCAAGTCCGATATTCGCTCAGGTTCGGCTCGCTAAAAGTTCGATTCAGATTCGGTTCGGAAATAAACGAACCAAACCTGAACACAAGTTTAGGCTCGATTAAATAAACGAACCGAACCTAAAATTCATAGGTTCGCTCAGGTTCGATTCGTTAAAAGCTCGATAAACATACACATATACATATTTACAAATCCTTATCCGTAGAAGTGGACTTATTTTGAGATGAGTGGTTTTTATCCTAGGGTTAGTGAATTTGTCTAGAGATAACTAGATATTTATGGGATAACTAGGTTTTATCTCGGTATAAACTATCCAAAAATAAATAGTCACATCATGTTTACAACATCTATCATCTATGGTCTAGTACTTTTCCCTTCTTTATCTTCAAATAAACAGAACAAGTACAAACATTACTTATCGAATATCTCCGCATTATTCTTATTCTTTATCCTCATCTGAATAGATATAAAATATATTATAATTATACTTTTTTCAAAGAGACGAATCCTTATTAATCTAATTTTTTTCAAAAGATGAAGATGAGTTAGATAAAGAAAAAAAACTAAATGAATATTTATTCTAACTGTAAATACACATATATATTTCCATTTCTCTTCTTTTCACTCCCTCTTATTAGAGAATTCTTAAGTTCGATATTCGCTTAGGTTCGAATCGTTTAAAAAGAGGTTCGGTTCGGATTCGGTTCGAAAATAAACGAACCGAACCTGAACACAAGTTTAGGCTCGATTAAATAAACGAACCGAACCTCAAAAACATAGGTTCGCTTAGGTTCGGTCCGTTTACACCCCTACTCTGACACACTCACCACGAAACCCAGGTCGGTCCTTCGGTCGTAGCGTCACATTAAAATCACCCGCGATAAGCCAGGCCGCATCGTGGAACCTCGCCCTAGCCATCCATAGCTCGTTCAACAGCCCGTTCATACATGTTCGTCACCAGCAGATACCTACCATCAACCTTGCAGTTCAACAGAATTGTCAACGAAAAGGCCCCCTCGCATCTCTTCCCCTATCAATTCCAACTTAGTCCCATCCCATCCGGTCACCAAACCTCCCATCGTGCCAACAGACTCAATTGCCCTGAATACTCCTAACATGTTTCCCCCAATTTCATTCCACATCGCGTCCAATCCACCTGCCATTTTAGTTTCCTGCAGTAGAGCCACGCCCACCTTTTGTTCAAATAACAAATTCTGCACCGCCATCCGCTTATCAGCCTGGCCCAAACCTCTGATGTTCCAAGTGACAATCTTCGTTGGTTAAACTGAGAAGACCCCTCATGCCTTACTAAACCAAGGCAAGAGATCACGGTTAACTCCAGCCCTTTTCTCGATACCAACCCCACCATGTCTGCGTCCTCCGGCATCCCATCCACGCCCCTGCCAACACAGCCCTCGCAGACCTAGAGCCCCCTCCCCCACCTGTTGCCCATTCGATGTCCCTCCAAACTCCACCCAATAGAAATCGGCATGATGTCCTCCCTCCCAATGCCGCTCGTTACCTCGCCATCCAACTACCCAATTGCCCCTCCCCTCGACGGTAGAACTCCAGTTGTCGCTCCCTCCTACTATCAAGGAGCCTTCGGTGATATTAAGACCGGCCAAATCGCCCCCATCTCCGTTAAAAGGATGAACCTCACTACAAGGTGCAGCTTCCCATCCAAGCCCCACCACTCCCCTGCAACCCCTCCATCCGTATCAAGCATAGAGAAGGTCATCTCCTTGCTGCACTGCCCAGAATCCATCTCCCTGACCGTTGCTCCGTCATTCTCGAGAGCCTCGCCACTGCAAACCTCCATGTGCATCACTTAGAAGTACTCATCATATGCTAAGAGAGGGTATGAGTCCATTCGAGAAGTCGCGTTGCCGCTGACAACTGGATCAACTACCGGGTCCGGGTTTACCGCAGTCGGACTACCCTTACCATCCTATGCAGTCACCTGGGCCTTCCCGAGTCCCGCAAAGAAGTTTGACGAGTTGCCAACCTGCTTCAAATAGCCCACCTCTGCCGCTTCGGTTCCGGTTAAGTGAGTCGAAAAGGCAGGAGCATGCTTCCTCCGACCCGAGGACCCGAATAACGCCTCCGCGTACGAGGCACGACTCTGCACCTACTCCTGCCTCGAGCTCGATGTCGTAGCTTGCAGATGATGTAACCCTTCCCATTACACCTTTTGGCCTTCCATTTTCAAAATTCTGGAAAAGCTAGGCTTTCCCTTCTTGGAAATACCCTCTGCCATTGCATCCACCGGCCCCTCACCCTCCGCTATCGACGACTATCTGATAATGTCAGGCATCCGGCTTTCCCCCGGACCTCAAAGACAAAGTCGCAACCGCGAAAGATCGTCGCGAACACCATCGACTACGTGCACTTCAAACTGCAACCCTTCGCAACCAGCCATGGCGGCTGCCCTTTTCGCTAACCATTGGAGACAACCTCTCGTACCTGCATAACCGACGCAAGCAACTCCTTAACCACCTCCACGCTCTGTCCCAAAATAGGTAGGCCTCGAATGGAAACAGATCAATGACAATTACGCACGTCGCATTGCCCATCTCGAACCAGTGACCGCATCCAGTGTACCCTCCTACAAGCGTGTTGTGCCAAGGACAACCTTCGAGCCTCCAACGGCGAGAGCCCTTGTGCGCAAACCATCGCCCCCTCCATCTTCACCCCCCCCCCCCCCCGAAAATGTTACCAATTGCCCTGTTGATATCCTCCATCGCATTTACGAGGCAAATCCATGACACGACGGGCAAGAGTAGCTCTGGTGGCCGTTCACCTTACAAATGAAACATTTAACCGGGTCCCTGCAGGCCGCCGCAAGGCGTCCATAGCCTCTACACCGCAAACACCTTCCCCTGAAAACCGACCCTCTGGCTCCATCTCGTCTTGTCACCCCTGCCAATGGGAGACGCCCTCTTCTCGCACGCGTCCACCCACCATGAGACGCATTCGCCTCTCTTCTTTTTCAAGACCACTACATCATTGCCCGAATGTAGTTTTAAATTTACAAGAGTTCTCACATGAGGAACTCATATGAGTAAATAAGTTAGTTTCGTTGCATCGTTGCCTGAATACATCTCAAAATTTGCAATGGTTCTCTTTGATAGGTTAATCGATGAAGATAGTAGATACAATGGAAAGAAGAAAAATTCAGACACCAGGTCTCCAAGAAACAAAATGGATTGGAGAGAAAGCAAGGAAGATTGAGAAGACATGCTTTAAACTAAGGTATTCAGGTAAAGAGAATGGTATAAATGGTGTTGGAGTGGTTATTCATAAGGAATCGGTTATGCTGCAAAGACTGCAAAGTAACCCCATGAGAGCTTGACATCTCAACATTTCTTATTGGTCATGGATATGCAAATAAAAGGGATGGTAAAAAAGAATCGTTCTCAAGATCACTAAAACTAGATAATGGAATCTTCAATTAAAGCAATCAAGCTTTAAAGAGATAGTTTTAGAAGATTTATCTTGTATCCAAAGGGTAGCCAAAGAGATGATGGGCGAGTCTATAGTAGGAATTCGAGGGCAAAAAGGAAGATTGGTGGAGTGAAGTGATGCAAAAGAAGCTTAAAATAAAAAGAGCTTACTTTAAAGCTATATATAAGAATAGAATAGAGGAAACTGTCACAAAATATAAAGGGTTTTTATCAATTGTTCCCCTCTGAGATATTGCAATATCAGCTAAGCCCCTCCCTTTTTAGGAATATCAGTTGTGCCCTCGACTTCTTGTCGTTCTATCATGTGTACCCTTCAGGTTAGTTGACGTCCATCCCCAATGCAAACAGACGTTAACATTGGGGACACAACAAAATTAAATTAAAAAAAGGAACGAAAACGTCTTTCATGATCCTCCTCACCCTCTCCCTCCTTCCCAAGCCGAGCTCTTCCTCCCTCTTCTCCTCCTCCTCCTCAGGTCCTCCTCCCCTTCCTTCATCATCCCTCCCCCCTTCCTTGACCCCTTCAGTCCCATCCTCCCCTCCTCCCTCCCCAGTCGACATGGAAGGTCGTATCGTGATATATCGACGATATATCGCAGATATATCGGTATCGACGGGGGTGAGATATCGATATCAGTATGTATGTCGAAATACCGGGTGTCGGCAATATATCGCCGATATATCGAGTGTCGACGATATATCGCCCGACACTTGGCATCTTCATGACTTGGCATGCACGAAATGGATTCCTTATGTCGGTGGATTTCGCCTATTTAATGGGCATATCGCCCATGTTGACCACACACAAGTTTGAGCTCAATTTCTTCTTCCTCCAACCCCGTTGCCTTCTAGTTCTAAGCATTTGAGGGATGATTTCTATTATCCTCTCTTAAATTCTTAATAAGTGAGTTAATTTTCAAATTTTGGCAGGGGTTTTGTTCTCTTAATTAGTGAGTATAGTTTGATTTTTGAAGTATGAAGTCAAATTTATGGAAATTAAAGACATGCCATCAAATTTAGAAGAGTGGCTATTTTGCTTTTACATTTTTGTCTGATTTGTTTTGCCAATCGTTTTTAATAGAAGAGGTGGTGATGTAGTTTCTTGAATCTGATATTTGTATTTGAAAAAATTGGGGTTTTTGTAGAGGTTGTTAAAACTTAAAACATGGACTTTAGAGCTAATGATCAGATCTGAAATTGAGGTTTAATTCACACCAAAACCCCTAAATTTTGATTTGTTAAAACATGGATTTAAGAGCTAATGATCAGATCTGAAACTGAGGTTTAATTCACACCAAAATCCCTAAATTTTGAGTTGTTAAAACATGGATTTAAGAGCTAATGATCAGTTCTGAAACTGAGGTTTAATTCACACCAAAACCCCTAAATTTTGAGTTGTTAAACGTGGATTTTAGAGCTAATGATCAGAGCTAAAACAAGGGCTTAATTCACACCAAAACCCCTAAATTTTGAATTGTTAAAACGTGGATTTTAGAGCAAATGACCAGATCTGAAATTGAGGTTTAATTCGCACCAAAACCCCTAAATTTTGAGTTGTTAAAACATGGATTTAAGAGCTAATGATCAGATCTGAAACTGAGGTTTAATTCACATCAAAACCCCTAAATTTTGAGTTGTTAAAACATGGATTTAAGAGCTAATGATCAGTTGTGAAACTGAGGTTTAATTCACACCAAAACCCCTAAATTTTGAGTTGTTAAAACGTGGATTTTAGAGCTAATGATCAGAGCTAAAACAAGGGCTTAATTCACACCAAAACCCCCAAAGTTTGAGTTGTTAAAACATGGATTTTAGGGGTAATGATCAGATCTGAAATTGAGGTTCAATTCGCACCAAAACCCCTAAATTTTGAGTTGTTAAAACATGGATTTAAGAGCTAATGAACAGCTCTGAAACTAAGGTTTAATTCACACCAAAACCCCTAAATTTTGAGTTGTTAAAACATGGATTTAAGAGCTAATGATCAGTTCTGAAACTGAGGTTTAATTCACACCAAAACCCCTAAATTTTGAGTTGTTAAAACGTGGATTTTAGAGGTAATGATCAGAGCTAAAACAAGGGCTTAATTCACCCCCAAATTTTGAGTTGTTAAAACATGGATTTTAGAGGTAATGATAAGATCTGAAATTGAGGTTTAATTCACACCAAAACCTAAATTTTGATTTGTTAAAACATAGATTTAAGAGCTAATGATCAGATCTGAAACTGAGGTTTAACTCACACAAAAACCCCTAAATTTTGAGTTGTTAAAACATGGATTTAAGAGCTAATGATCAGTTCCGAAACTGAGGTTTAATTCACACCAAAATCCCCAAATTTTGAGTTGTTAAAACGTGGATTTTAGAGCTAATGATCAGAGCTAAAACAAGGGCTTAATTCACACCAAAACCCCCAAATTTTGAGTTGTTAAAACATGGATTTTAGAGGTAATGATCAGATCTGAAATTGAGGTTCAATTCGTACCAAAACCCCTAAATTTTGAGATGTTAAATCATGGATTTAAGAGCTAATGATCAGTTCTGAAACTGAGGTTTAATTCACACCAAAACCCCTAAATTTTGAGTTCTGAAACTGAGGTTTAATTCTTGATATTATTGACTAATTTGGTGTTGATATTATTGACTAATTTGGTGTTGAAATTTGGGTCTTTTGATTTTTTTCTGTGTTTTTCAGCTCAAGGATTCAAGATCGTGGCACACTCCGGTTTAGACTCTGATGGTTCTCGTAGGCAGATGGATTTCGAGAGCGGAGAGATTGGTTGGAAGTATGCCACCGCTTCAGATGGCAACAAAGAGAAACCACAATGCAAGTTCTGTGGTAAGCAACTCGGAGGAGGGGGTATTACTAGACTGAAGCATCACCTTATTGGCAGCAATAAAAATGTTGCCAAGTGCACTCGATGTCCAAAAGACGTGAGGGACTTGGTGAAGGCCAGCATGGAGGGAAAAAAAGAGAAGGATGTGGAGAGGTCGAGACGGGATGAACAGTTCAAAGAGTTCATGTTTGAGAATGAGTTTAATGTTCTCTCTGATTCAGACGACGAGGACTTTGTCTACCCTGGTTCAAACCAAAGCGGAGAGGAAGGCGTACAGACGAGCGACAAAGGAGTCCATGAGGACCGACTTTGAGAGGAGAGAACTCGCTGGTGCACGTGGTAGCTTCCCCAGTGCTGGTGGAAGTGGAGGTGCACCAGTACCACCACCCACTAAGAAGCACAAGGGGAAGGGACTAGAACCATTCTTGACGAGGAGTGGGTCCATGCAGTACAAGCCAAGCAAGGACCCGAAGCAGAAGACGGTGAAGGGGATGTTCACTAACGCACGCGAGATAGTGGGCAGGGCCATCGGCAAGCTCTTCTTTGGGGAGAGCATCACAGCCCATGTCGCTAGTGGACCTTTCTTACAGCATGCCATTAATGAGATCGCCGCAGCTGGAACGGGAGTGAAGGCTCCAAGTGCCAAAGAGTTGATGAACAAGTATCTTGCGCGAGAGGAGGATATGAACGAGTACATCTCGGACCTGAGGAAGAGATGGCCAGAATACGGCATGGCGCCGATGTGTGATGGTTGGACAAGTTACACGAGGAAGCAGATCATCAACTTCCTCGTTTACTGTGACGGTAAGACGATTTTCCTTAAATCCGTCGATGCTTCTGAACAGGTCAAGAATTACAAGTACCTGCTGAAGTTGCTGAAGGACGTCATTAAGGACATTGGGAAAGAGAACATCGTACAGATTGTGACGGACAACGGCAGCAACTTTAAGAAAGCAGGAGAAACAATAATGAAGTCCAGCAGCTACGGCATTTTTTGGACACCGTGTGATGCGCATTGCATAGACCTGATTCTGAAGGACTTCGGCAAGAGGAAGCTCGTCGTGAAGGTGATGGAACAAGCACGGGCGATCATGATGTTCATTTACAACCATTCCAAAGTGTTGGCCTTGATGAGGCGGACATGCAATGGTGAGTTGGTGAGGCAAGGGATCACACGCTTTGCAACCAATTTTATAGCGTTGCAAAGACTTAAACAGCACAAGACAGCGTTGAAGACCATGTGCTGTCAAGGTGAATGGTTCGAGAACCCCGAAGCTCGAACTGAAGGAGGAAGGAGAGTGGAGACAATCATCAATGATCTCCATTTCTGGGATGACGTGACAAAGGTCACGAAAATAATGGAACCTGTTGTTTTTACATTGCATATCGTAGATGGGGATAAGAAGCCAACTATGGGAGTCATCTACGAGGCAATGTGATGCACGAGGGAGAAGGTTAGAGAAGCAGTTGGGAGAGGATTTAAAGCATGGTTAGACATCATAGACGAACAATGGTCCAAGATGCGCTCACATCCTCTTCACAAGGCTGGTACGATTTATTATCCATTTAGATTTTCTAGTCTATTTCCGTAAGCATGTACTTTTATTTTGAATGATTAAAATTTATTCGTCAACAGCATACTACTTGAATCCGAAGTACCAATATAAGAACAGTCTTGGTACAAATGCTGATCTTCTAGCAGCCATACAAGTTGTGGTGGAGAAGCTCATCAAGGACGAGAAGGCACAAACCCCGTGCATGAATGAGGTAATACCGTAAGAACGCTTGTATAATGTACAATCTATTTTGAGGCACAAACCATACTATGACTTAAAGTTTCGATTAATGTGCAGATTAAATACTTTAGGGATGTCTTGGGTTCTTTCGTAGGGTGACTGCGGCGGCAGTACTCTTCCTGATAAATACTAAGTCTACTGATTAGCTTTTGACATGTGTAACAAATAATTTGACTATTATTGATTTATGATTTATCTCTTTTGATTTTTCCGCAGCCGAATGGTGGTTATTGTATGGGATGGAAGCTCCCAACCTCCGCAAAGTAGCAGTAAAAGTATTGTCCCAAACAGCATCTGCCAGTGATTGTGAAAGAAATTGGAACACATTCAACTTGATCCATTCGAGGAGACGGAACAAGTTGGGAGAACAACGATTCCACGATCTTGTTTTCGTGCACTACAACTTAAGGTTGAAAATGAAACATGCAGGAGAGGGGCATGACAGAGAGGACTATACAGACCCCATCGATCTTGCATATATTTTCAAGATGCACGACGACGATGCAGATGAAGATGTTCTGCAGAGGTGGTTGGATTCCAACGGTGCTCCATTGCTCCATCAACCGGGAGGAAGGCCGAATGAGAATATAAGCCAACAAATGGGAGCAGATGTTGGCGACTACATGGTCAGATCTGGGTGAATCATAGACCCTCTTGGAGGGGTGGAACTTGATGCGATTGTAGACGACATCCTCTCTACTGGATCGAAATCCAAATCCAAATCAAAAGATGACAGTGGGATAGATGATGATGATGATGCTGTTAATGGCTGTGGTGGATCAGGTGACGGGGACACATATTCAGGGGGGTCAGGTGGTCGTGGACCACGTGATGATATAAGATTCGAGTCAGAACGGGAATACATGAAACGACGTGGAAACATATATGGGCAGTTTGTCCCAAGTCCGAGTCCAGGACCTATGTATTACGATGCATATGGACGACGTGGCCATCATCCTACAGATAGCTACAAGTCGGATTTGATATCTGTAGGTTCGTTGAGTTGCATGGACATTGACAGCCCATACAGTGGAGGAACACCAAGTCCCCTGGGCGGATATGGATCCTCCCAAGATGAGAGATCATTTGGGATCTTCCCTAAATATTTTCCTGCTCCTCCGTCTGGACCTCCTCCTCAGGATATACTCCCCCATCTTATGGATATAGCAGCTACAACAGTGGGTATGGAGGATATAGCAGCTACAATCGTGAGAACTACCAAGGTAGCCAACCCGAGTAGACCCAGCTCAGCCAGGGCAGCTTCTTTGGTGATGACAGTTTTGGTTTCTTCCCAGAGTATTTCGCTCCTCCTCCAGGTCCTCCTCCGCAGACATCTTCTCGTACTCCGTCGTCGTTGTCCCGAGGATCTCAAGCTAGTAGTTTGCGGCCTCGTCGTGCCACTCGTGATACTGGATCTAGTGCTGCTTATCCTCGTCTCGGGATACTCATAGGCATCGATGACCACCAATACAGGCAGTATGTGATGGATTACAAGGCCATGTACTCGTACATGACATGGGAGAACTACTGCGAGTTCATTGAATCTGCGATGCGTTATGAGAGACAACAAGGAAGGGGGGGTAATTCAGATCCACCGCGAAACTCTTGGTTTTAGCCTAGGTCATCTCATTTTACATTGTCAAATTGATTTGGATATTTCTCATTTGTTGGTGTGGCTTTTATATAGATAAATCATAAATCTTTATGTCAATTACAAACAATGATTGCCTCGTTATATATTCCCATCGATATGACCGATATGTGGAGATTAAAGACCATAGTCCTCATAAATTATCTATGTGTGTTATGACTTATGAGGTGTATATTTGTATCATTTCATGTTATGAACTTATAATAACTTGAATGGAATCTATTTCCAATATTCATAAGTCAAGAATCAACATTAACTTATTAACATCGACAGGACCGATATATGCGATACCAGCGATACCGATATGTGTGATATATGGTCTATAAATGACCTATATGTGTGATATAAGTGTGTATTTGTAGGTTATTTGTTGTTCTAATATCTTGGATGATCTTAGTTTCTGAAAAAAAGCCAAAAAATTGGCTTTTTAAGTCATTTTCGACATTTTAACTGATATCGTCGATATATCGTCGATATATCCCGATATATCCATTTCCGGGCGGATCGAAATGATATCGATATCGATACGTCCTCTCATGCCAGTCGAGCTCTTCCTCCCTCCTCTCCTCCTCCCTAGGCCCTCCACCTCTTCCTTCTCTGTCACCCCTCGCCCCTTCCCCAACCCTCCCATCCCTCCTCTCCTCCTCCCTAGGCCCTCCACCTCTTTCTTCTTCCGTACAGCTACGAAAACTGCAACTGCGACCTCCACGTGTTATGTTCATATTGTGTGTGGTCCGTCCTCATCCCTCTCCATCTCTGACACCCCCTCATGTTGATGTGGAAGCTCGATGCATTGTGATGCACTCGGATCAGGACGCTCGATTGCTACATGTGTTCCTCGTGCAACGAGTGCCGACAGATCTGTCCTGGCATCTTCTACATGTGCTACTCTGCAGTGTCCTAAGCCAGCCAAACTTGTCGAAGATGGTCGTGTAACGGAGGATGAGGAGGGGCGGTGGAGGAACAAGGGGGTAGTGGAGGATCAAAGCGAGCGGAGAAGGAAGAGAAGGTTTGGGTAGAGGGGTTAGAAATGGAGGAGGGCATATTCTTCCAAATATGCCCCTCTTAACTACACCATTATCTGATTAAACCATGGTCAAGTTCAACTTGTTGATGGTCAAAGTAATGGAGGGGCACAAGTGATAGAACCAAGGCCCTAAATGTCAGTTTCGGTTACCATTTCGGTATCGACCAAAACAGAATTTTGATGGAATTTCGATGGAATTTCGACCGAAATTTTGGTCATTTCGGTCATTTTTTGTACTAGGACCCCCATATTTCGGTTATTTCGATCGAATTTCGATTTCGACTGGATATCGATATTCGACAGAAATTCGACCGAATTTCGCTGAAATTTGAGGCCATGGATAGAACGGCAAGAAGTTGAGGGCCATGGAAGGTCGTATCGATATCGATATGTTTGGATATCGTATCGATATGATATTTCGACGATATATCGTCGAAATATCGCCCATATCGACGAGCCTTCATGAATAAAATGCCTGGAAATCGGGATATATCGCCATATCGGTGCCCATGTCGGTCCCATGTCGATATCGATATATCAGCGATATTTCGCCGATATATCGCGATATTTCCTTCCATGTCGTGGGTACAATTGATATTCCCAAAAAGGAAGGGCCATAACTGATATTGCAATATCTCAGAGGAGCACAACTGATAAAAACCCAAATACAAAATAGTGAAGGAAGTAAAGAAGGATGTAAGTGAAGCCACGTCGAAAGCTTATTAAGCTTTGTACAAAAAGATTGATTCGAAAGAGGGTCAGAAGAATATATCATATTAGCCAAAGCAAGAGAAAGAAATATCAAATATCATTCTCAAGTGAGATGCATCAAGGATGAGGAAGGGTGTGTGCTTATTAATCAAAAGTGAAAAGATATAGACTAAATGGAAGAGGTATTTCCATAAGCTTTTCATAAGGGAAGGGAATAAAGAGACTACTTTGGAAGATCTTGTTGGTAGCGAATGCTACATGAATCGTACAAGCTATAAACGAAGTATGGAGAATCTAGGAAGTAGATGAGGCTTTAAATGTTATGAAACTAGCAAAGGCGGGACCTGATGGCATTCCTATAGAAGTATGGAGAATCTAGGTAAACATGATTTGACTTGGTTCACAGATTTATTTAATGATATTTGACGAAGCAAGAATATGCATGAACAATGGAGAAGCATTGTGGTGTCACTTTATAAGAATAATGGAGACATTCAAAATTGTGGGAATCATAGAAGTATCAAACTAATGAGTCATACCAAGGTAGGTAATATCGATATTGGCTACTTGTCGATACAATCGAAGCCACATCGCCCAAATCAGCCCGATTTTGTGAAGGAAATGGCCTCAGAAGGACAAATATCAGTCATATCAACGATTATCGATCACTTGTCGACACAGATATATAATCGATATATCGTCAATATATCGTGATATGGCTTACCCTGAGCCATACTATGAAAATTTGGGAATGTATAATCAAAAGAAGGTTGAGGCAAGTTTCCAAAGTAACTAAAAATCAATTCGGAATCATGTCAAGTCGCTCCACTATTTAAGCTATCCACTTGTTGTGGAGAACAATGGAGATTTATAGAGCTAAAAAAGAAGTACCTTCATATGATTTTTATTGATTTGGAGAAGGCTTATGATTCAGTCCCGATGGAGATACTGTGGAGAGTTTTGGAGAAGAGACAAGTATGCATCATACACATTAATCTTATAATGGATATGTATGACGGAGCTTCATCTTGTGTAAGGATCCAACCAGGAAAGATTGACTATTTTAACATCAACATTAGTCTGCATTGAAGTTCATCTTTGAGTACATTCTATTTTACTTCGATTATGGACGAGTTGACTAGTCACATTACGGATGAGATATAATGGTGTATGTGTTCGTCAATGATATTGTGTTGATTGATGAGACAAGAGATATAGTAAATGAGAAGCTGGAGGTTTGGAGAGATGCCTTAGAGACAAAAGGGTTTCGTATAAATAGGGTTAAGACCGAATATATGGAGTATACATTTGATGGAAACAACGGTGAATGACTTGAGGTGAAGATTGGAGACCATAACAACGATTAATGACTTGAGGTGAAGATTAGAGATCATAACATTCAGAAGAAAGATTTTTTTAGATATTTGGGATCTACTCTGCAATAGGATAGAGAAATCAATGGAGATGTTACTGTTCTTTGTGATAAGAAAATCCCTTTGAAAGTCAAAGGAAATATTACAAAGCAGCCAAAAGACATGCTATACTCTATGGATCAGAATGTTGGTCTGTGAACCATAGACATGTGCAGAGAATGACATTAGCAGAAATGAAAATACTAAGCTGGATGAGCGGCCATAAGGATATATTCAGATTGACCAAAGTAAGAAAAGAAAGACCAAAGATCTATACAGGTATTTATCCTTCGATATACCTATACACTTTCTGTATCGATATTGAATCTGGTTCACCATTATATATATATAGTTTAGAGTCATAAATCTAACTTTCTAGAATGGGTCCATTATGGTCTTATCAATTTAATTGAAGGCACAAGTAAAGAGAACAAAGAATAAGCAAATTTGTGGATAATTAAGATGAGAAAGCCTACATTGTCAACACCCTCTTACAAGCCCGAGTCTCTTCTTACTCTCCTTTACCACATCAGATATTTCCATTCCAAGGTTCATTTTTCATCTCTTTCTTTGCTTCCTTTCCAAGTACCTTATTATGAACCTGTGTCGAATCACATTTGTGGTCTTAGAGGAGAGAGGATCATATGAGATGATTGGAAGAGAAAAATGGTGTGGGAGGTGGGTGGTGAGCCAGAAAAAGGCATTGAACAATAGTCACCATTTTATGAAATGTCTCAAAGAAAAAAATGCATCACCTTTTTGTCAATATGAAGGAAGACTTAGTGGGAAATCATTTTTTTAAAAAAGGAAAATGGGATCCAGAAATTGGGACTCGTCGCTAAGTATATATCATTAAAAATATAAAGGAGTACACAAACTTACAAGACTCCACAAATAACACAACGCTTTGCTATGCTCTAGTATATTTTTAGTATAACAAAATTGTCCCCTAAAAATGACTTTGTTCGTTGCACACCAAATTGCCCATAAAGTTGCAAAAGGCCGTGCACTATCCTCATGCCCAACACCGCACCCAAACGCATGCTCGTCCAAAAATTCACCATTTTGACTGCGACACCCCGATATGCGGGACATGCTCCAAATCCAGGCAGAAAACGGACACGAAAAGAATGTGGTCGGCGTCCTCCGCCACCAAACCACATCGCTTGCCAACCTCACTTTCCAGACCAAGCAACTGGCACCGTCTAACCTGCGAGAGTATCCAATCCTGACGAAGCAGCCAAAGAAAAACCTTTATCGATTTGGCACCCTACTTCTCCAAACCAACCCTAAATCCATCGCCATGATCGGCTCCCTTTCGCCCCCAACCCCTACCAAAAATCTGTAACCTTTTTCACAGAAAATCAGCCATTTACCCAAGCAAAATGATCCCGTCCCATCGAGGGACCCTCTCTTTCGGCCAGGAGCGCTTGTAGATTCATAAACTTCACCCTTTGGTCCGACAACTCGGATACAAATGTGGGTACCCAAGATCCATTGACCCACGTCTACTGCACCGAAGTCGTTCTATTAGTCGTGAGCAGGCCTAAGAGCAGGAACAACTCACAAAGAGCTCCCTCGCTTGTCCAGTCATCTGTCCAGAAATAGAAAGAGGAACCATTCCATAGAACCGGTCTCAACCCCCCAGCAATATCCGGAAGTACCTCCATAATACCTTTCCAAAAAAACCAAAGAAAGCAATACGATGCCATCGTCAACGACATGTGCACGCTGTAAAGAATCCACAACAATCTACACACCATAATGTCAGAATCATCCCAAATCCGCACCACCCATTTTGCCATAAAAGCCTTATTCATCTCGTAAATGACTATTAAAGTTGTTGAATTGTTTCTCGTGTTACAGATATGTAATGGATAATGACAAACACAAAGCTCAAGAGTTAAGACAGGTTAGTGCAAGCATTCACTCTTATAAACTTTGATTGTTGTATTTATTTAATAACTTTCTCATTCAATTTCATACGTTTAACCTCATGTTTGTGATTATCTTATTGTTCAATCAATATTGTGTTTGTATCTAGTTACAATATTACTGATCTCTGGATGGGAAATGCCATCACTGGTTTGTTATACATATATGTTACAACGAATAAAAAGATGGTATTTTCATGCATCTTATGAAATTAAATTATCACTAGGTTGTTCTCCCTTTCTTAGGTATTTAACTAAAGGCAACCTGCAAAAAAATGGCAAAGCCTTCTCCAACTTTAAGTAGGGTCAACTACATGGATTCTTGTTCAAATCCATATTGAAAGATCTGAGTATTTTTTATGTTAGTTGTCGGCTGCCCAACGTGACCCCTACAAGAGGGGATTTGAACCCTCGGCTTTTCGGTAGTAGGCAAACTGTACTACCATTCGACCATTGAAGTGGGTTGTAAATATAATCGGCAACAAAGCTAAAATTTTGTTTAAGAAAGTTATAACATACATGGTCTTCAATATATTATGACAATTTTTCATTCAAAATTGAAAGATTACATAATAAATCCTAAAACCCAGTCTAATAAAAGCAAGGTAGGAAATGTCGATATCGACACCATATTGATATGTTGTCGATATCAACAATTTAACAATGATATATCGGCGATATATCGTCCATATCGACACACTTCTGTGAAGAATCAAAAAAAGTATATATCGCCGCAATCGATACTGAAATCGAGTCCCAATCAATACTGATATATCGGCGGTATATCGCCTAGTGTTCGTAAATGTAGTCTATACAAACGCATATGGTATTCAGTCACGTAACCAAAGCACGGCAATATGCAGTAAAAATGCATGTGTGGTCTGAATATGCGGCATTTGTGGCCGCATATCTGATAGGATTCATGTTAATCCATGGCATGTTGATGACACATTAACTCGATTTTTCTAAGCAATTCTTATATCATCATTTAGATTGATGTAATTTTTCATTGCTCTAGTATATATTGCATTTGGGAATATAATATAGGGTATTTTTCTCACATCCATTTTTTCCCATTGTTCTCAACACTTATTAATGAATTGTTTATTGCTTTTTGAATTTTCTATCTAATGAAATCATTTTAATTCTTCAAATAAAACATGAAATAATTGACTAACATTCTGACGCTTTACATTTTTGTGCTTCTAATAAATTTTATATGCAAATACAATTTTCCTATGTATTTTGTGACAACAAGTTTTATCCCTTGGAGATACATATATGTGTATAATTTTGTGTGTATGATTTGTATACCTATGATTATTTTTTAGCTTTTATAATCTATAGGATCTATATATACATTAAAGGTTTTCTTATAGAATTTATGTATTCCCTGTTGAATCCAAATTAGAAGTGCACTAGTATGCTTATGAAAATGAGGGTATACCTACTGCTTGGAGAATTTCCAGGAAACAAAGGGATGTCGTTAGTATCTGAACACTTGCAGCATTTTCTATTGTAGTAGTGTCTGAATGTTAGTTGTTATCACTGGCTAAAGTCATTATTTGTGTACCTAGATATGATAAATGGGAAAATTCTGTAACTCGGAAATGGGGTCCTCACACCGTATACTACTTGTATTACAGCCGAGAAAGGTAGTTACTGTTCATGACTTTCTTTCTTTAAACTTTCCTTTGCTGATTTAGTCGAAAACTATCTAAAACATCTAGTGATGTTTCAAGTTAAAATTGGATGAAAGTATGTAAGCAGAAAGTGAGTTGATGAGTTCTTGTCGTTTTACATGTTAGGTGATCACTTCCATGCTGCCCCTAATTACAATGAAGATTGACCCATAAATAATGCCTATATATGATCCACTCACTTAGCATCCAACCACAACCCTAAAGTAGAAGACAATTTCTTCTCGGTCATAGAATGAACTATATGTCACACATATAGTAAATGTCAAAACAAGCCCCAAAACTAATAAAGATCTGGTACATTTCAATAGTATTTTTTGAAAAGCTAATATATATGCAATTATGGTAAAGATTATATTTGTGAATTCAAATTTTAAACTGGGATATTAACCTAATCCACTGTTAACATTTAGCCTACTGAAGATTCAGATAAAGCTAAACAAAGATGGGTTAAACGGAGAGGCATGCCCCTCGTATCTGATTACATTTAGAGCAATATCAGTAGCATGTCAATTTATGCCCCTAGCATGGGTGGTATATTGATGGTGCAAGTGGCAATCACCTCACCGTTGCCATCAAACACCATGAAAGAATTGGTACTCCATGTGTATGGAGACCAGACATGCCAGGGGGCATGGAGCACTAGAACAACACAACATTAACTTGAGACTCTGGTAAATTTGTGGTTGTAGGCATGGGTCTCGTGACTCTTCAGTCTAGCATCTAGATAAATACATGTAAAATGGGAGGTTCTAAAATCGTATGTGGTGCCTGATATGATGGGGAGGCCAACAGGTCGCGTAATATCTGGCAAAGGCGACTTCAACTGCCTTGAGAGGCAATGAGTTAGGACCGAGTTGTAGTGGTTGCTTATACCGAGATCCATTTATGTCTTTATTTGTGTCTATCCATGCAAGATTATAATAAAAAATTTTTGATCTCAATATGTGCGGAGAATGACACCTTGAAATGACATTTGTGATTAAAAAGGTAGGCAACATCATGCAAATTAGAGAGTTAATGGTCCTATCTAACATCCACTATACTCCGTAATATTTTTTTGTTTCATAATTACTGGATATGCAAGCAATTTCCTATTTGGTTCTTCCATAGCTTCGTAGATGAATCCCATTGGTAGGTATCATCTAAATCTAACATCCCTAAAACCATGACCAAGGGCTTGATATCTTTATCACATAGACAGCGTCGATACTGGAAAATTTTGCATCTTAGAACTGTATTCTGCATGCTTTGCCCTTGAGGCTTAGAAGCAAGGAAACTCCTTCATGCATTAGAAGTAAAAAAAATGACTTGTGAGCCCCTCAAACTGAGCAATCTTTGCATCATGAGGAAATGTGTAGCAAAACGTCTAACAAGTCGTGCCAAATTTTCCCATGCATGCCGTCTTTACCACGGCCAAGGCCCAACTATAAGCATAAATGTAGTTATAATCCCTTTTGCCTTCTTGAAGACAGAAAACATGTATATATCATTTCAAATGTCTTCTAACATCAATTCTATGTCAGGGAATGCATGTGAAGTCCAATATATGTTCGCTCTACTACGTCAGCAATTGTCCAACCACCTTGTAATTCGATGCAATATCTAGGATATGTATAACATTGCATCCATTGGCCTTCTCAGCAACCTCATCCAAAAAGTTAAAAAATAATTGTGTATTCTTTACATCAGTCCAACCATCTAACATAATGCTACAGCATGTTTCTGCCCAAGAAGCGCTTACTTCATTCATAATTACTCCCAATGATCTTCACTTCTTTTAATATTCAAGTTCTCAACCTGTAAGTCATCGTATGCTCCAATCCCCTCCCAAAAGCGCCAATGTTATGAAGCATGATTTGAAAGAAATGAGTATATACAACTGAAAGACAATTTATTATTATAAAAGAATCTTCCAATGTCACAAAAGACATGAATTTTATTCGTTTTCTTTCATTCACTTATTGTAGTCTGATGTGGCTTCCCAAATACACTGCCAATAGTTCCAATTGCAGGACCTCCCAATCATGATGCAACAATACAAAGTCCATGAGACCATAGTCGGCAATATCGCGATATATCGATGATATATCGGTATCGACGAGATGTGGGTAGCGATATTCATATAGATATCCTTTTCCAGGATATCGGCCGATATCTCGCGAGATATTGATGATATATCGTCAGATCACTCGAAATTGAATGGTTTCAGCACAAAATTTATCGGATATCGACTGATATCATCGATATTTTGTAGATATTATCTATATATATATATCAATGATATTAGCCTTGTAAGCTTGATTTCACTATTTATTGTGCAACTCCTAGTATTAAAACACATCGTGAATTATATATTTTGTTTTGGGTCGAGGCGCTACCCTCATCTGGTAGGGTATGGTGCTACATCGGGGTGCATAAGACGGTTCTTCAATCGATGATCTTTGCCCTCCTTGACAATAGAAATGAAAACAAGTCTAATATTGATCAAGTTAGAATCACAGGTCCAGAATACATCTCAGCAATCAGGTCAGCTATCGGCATTAACATCCAGCAATTTACGCGATATAATGTGTATTAGTGTGCTAAATACACCTCATTCTTACATATAAATGTGTATTTATATGTTATTTATTGTTTGAATAATCAAGATGATCTTAATTCGTGAAAAAAACATTTTTTTACGACATTTACGATTCGATATTGATATTTCCTACCTTGTCCTCCACGAAACTATTGGTTCTAAACCCCTCATGATTAGATAATATCTTTTGCAATATTGCATTAATTTACATTTTTTTGATTTATTTTTGTGAATAGATAATCCTTTATACCAAAGAAAAATTGTCCCATTAATTATTATATACATTTTTTGAATCAAACGACTCATCTCAATGCGATTCGCTGTCTTTCATGAATAAAATAGGTGTTCTAAGTGTGTTTAACTTAGCTACTTTGATTCCAATTTCAATGTTTATCAATCACCAATCAACACTAACAATGATATGTTCGATATGACCGATATATGTGATATAAGGGTTATAGATGATTTATATGTGTCATCTAAGTGTATATTTGTAAGTTATTTAATGTTATAAAAACTTGGATAAAATCCGATTGCAAAGGATATTAGGGGAAGGAGTTCGTGGGGATTCCATTGAGGAGAGCTTGATAAGGAATATCTGTAAGTTAGCCATCAACATTAACAGTGATATGTTCGATATAACAGATATGTGGAACATATGGGGTATAAATGGCCGATATGTGTGATATAAGTGTTTATTTGTAGGTTATTTGTTGTGTTAATGTTTTAGATGATCTTAATTTCTGGAAAAAAAACGACCATAATGCCTTTTTTAACCATTCTGACATTTCCACAGATATCATCGATATATCAGATATATCCTTTTCTAGACGGACCAATACGATATCGATATCGATGCTTCCTATCTTGCATGGGACCACTCACCTGCTTAACACTACTAAATCTCGTGGTTGTGAATGCTTGAGTTTTGTCACTAAAGATGACACTTGCATAAATAAGTGCCCACATTACATAGTTCCTACATTTCTTCAATTGTTTTTCTAATCAAAAAAGGGAGAAACACGCATGTTGTTATCCACCCCCAATATTCATTAAAAATTATTGGTTAAAGTTACAATAATGCCTTTTTTAGTCATTCTGACGTTTCCATAGATATCATCGATATATCAGATATATCCTTTTCTAGACGGACCAATACGATATCGATATCGATACTTCCTATCTTGCACGGGACCACTCACCTGCTTAACACTACTAAATCTCATGGTTGTGCATGCTTGATTTTTGTCACTAAAGATGACACTTGCATCCATAAGTGCCCACATTACATAGTTCCTACATTTCTTCAATTGTTTTTCTAATCAAAAAAAAGGGAGAAACACGCATGTTGTTATCCACCCCAATATTCATTAAAAATTATTGGTTAAAGTTACATCAGGTATCGAGGAGAGATCCAGTCAAATGAATTATATTCTCCACATAAAACCGCTCTACTCGAAAAATGGCCCCATTGCACGAAATCCACGTGACCCATAAAATCGCTTACAATTTCTAAACTTTAACGGTAGATCTAAAATTGATTCATATCAAGGTTTTCTCAAAATTTAGTATGACAAGATTTTTTTAGTCAAAAAAGGAGAAATACGCTACAGTGTCTGCCTAGATATATTAAAAAACTATGAAGAGATACAGACGGTCATAGAAAAGCCAAGACTCTAGAGTTTAGGAATGGAAAATTGCATTCCCACTATAAAACTGATGGGAAGAAAAAAGCACGGCATTTCTTGCTAACCAAATAGAGCATAAAGATGCCACATGCCTCAGAATATCCTCCCTATGGTTGTGTTTTTCCACAAAAAGCGATTCCCATTAACTAACCAGAATTTGTAAAATCCAACCATGTAGTATCCATCTCTGATCAAATTGCCAAAGTTTTTACACAGTGCAGGAAAAGATGATCCACGGTTCAATCTGAGCTTCACAAGGGGGACAAATGTTAGATATAACCGGAAAAAGTCTTGCACATCAGTCTCTTGTCATAAGTCTTCTGCGCAGCAACCACATAAAAAACTGATTCTATTACGTAGTTTTAACTCCCATATCAGATTGCAATCTCGAATCGGGGCATTTGTTAGTGTTGAGGGGTCTAGAGAATGCTTTGTAGGCTCGTTTTACCGTAAAAGAGTTATCCTTCCAAACCTAATGATCACGATCCTTTATTGGTTTTTCATGGTGTCTGAGAGAGTCAAGAAGGCTAAGGAATTCCTCCAAGCATTGATCTGTAGAGGAATGATGGCATCTGTTTGCCGTCTGACCAACATTCAAAGACCTTAACCTCTTAGTTCGCGGACAAAGCAAATATACATGGGAATCTAGATGCAAGTGTTCCCTCCCATGTCCAATTGTCACACCAAAATGCAAAATATCTTCCATCACTGAGCACATGTCTAAAAAGTTCATGGAAACGAGTCATCACCCAATAGATTCCTTTCCAAAACGTTGAATGGCGAAAGAGCGGATGATGGAGCATACCGTTACGAACACCTATTTTATAAATCGTTGCAGATGAGACGGCAACATAACTCTTCACTTCTACCCCAAATCATGTTCACCCACTTTAGAAGTAAGTCATCATTCATAGTTTCTAAGCTTGGTATCCCAAGCCCACCATCATCATTCGACAATGTGACAGTATCCCAGTCAACTAAGTGCATCTTGAACCATCCTAGCAAGAATTGCCCCAAAGAAATCTCCTCATGATTATTTCCAATCTATGTCGGATGGCAACTGGCAGAAGATGAGATGACATATAAAACACATGAATAGCTGCTAGGACAGCCTTCACGAGTGCCAAACGCCCACCGCACGATAACAAAGCCGCCTTCCAACTAGAAAGTCTCTCTCCAACTTCTCAACAATAGGTAATCAGTCAGAAATTTTAAGTCTTCATGCAGTCAAAGGGAGGCCCATGTAGCGAATCGGCAATGAGCCACAATCCATTCCCAATTCTACGCAACATGCAAGTGCCTCAGCCTTTGAAAGATTAAAAGAGATAATCGTAGATTTCTCACGGTTTGGGATCAACCACGTCTCCAAAAATTTTAATCGTTGTTGACATTCCTTTGGCTTCCTCCTTCCCTCCCTCGATAAAGAAAATGGTGTCATCTGCATAACGTAGTAAAGGCATACATATATTCTCAATCATATAGTCAGTTGTGAGCTCAGTGTGTCGTACATATTCAACTATCCAATACAAGACGTTTGCGGCAATCACAAAAGGCATAGGAGCAAGGGACACCACTGCCTAACTCCTCGTTATGGTTGGAAAACTTCCCCTCCGATTTACCATTAGTATGACAAAAGATGTCGATCCGTTAACATCCGACGAACCCTACATCATGCGCAAGCACTCACAACCGTCGAAGAGATGGTGGAGATCTTCAGGGGACAAGCTACATAATGCACAAGTAGGGTCCTCACCCGAATGGAAGGTTGTTTTGTGCACATTTGCAAAGGTCCTCCCCCACCACTAGACCCACAGGAAGAATTTTATCTTCATGGGTATTCAGATTGCCCATAAAAATTTGCAGTCTCATTCCTTGGCCCCCCAAGGTTGTTGTTATGTGAGCCCTCTAGTGGCTAGCGTACGGTATGCCTTATTGACTGAGATAAAACCATCCCACCAATCCCAATGGTCCCAGATTGTTGAAAGTCCTGCAACTCTAGAAATGAGGTCCGTCAACTGAATATATCTTCAAATCTCTGCTCAAAAAACCTAAATTGAAAGTTGGCATCCACTTGATATCTATCTATATTTCTTGAAAAGTGCTTCACGCCTCATCACTAAGCCAAAAATTCAAGGAAATATGGTGTTTATACGTCCCCCCACCCACGGGTTGTTTGTAAAAAAAATGAAAGAGGATCAAGTAATACCGGTCGAAAAAATGGTAGCAAATCGGGAAGCATCACACATGTGCCCGTCTAGAAAGTCATCAGTACAATGCAAGAATGCTATGGGATGGATGGATCAGAAGAAATGATGTCGATGCTTCTTAATAAGCGATAAGAAAAGCTCATCTCGGGCCTTACAACTTGGCAGCCCACTTGAGAAGGAGAGCTTTATTCATTTCCTCCAATCAGCGAATTTCAAGACCCTGGGATCAACACGAAGTGTAACGGCATCCCAGTTCACCAGGTGAATTCCCTTGTATTACCATCTAACGAGCACTATAGGAACATCTTCATACAAGACTCGAGCCTCCGACAAACTCCAACAGGAATAAGACGAGTAGACATAAAGAACATAAGAATCACTTCCAAAACTACCTTGAGTAATAGAAGTCTTCCTCCACAAGAAAGACAGGAAACCTTCCAACTTGCTAGCTTCCTCTCCAACTTTTCAACTACATGCATCCAATCTGATTGTCAAAGCTTTCAACATGAGAGTTGCAACTCCAAGTAGCTAAGAGGAAGGCTACCATGATGGGTTGAAATAGTATACATGCACTCCTATATATTTGCCTCGATGTACCCAAAACGGACAAAAGTCAACTTAGCTCTATTAATTGCCAGTCCCAAAAGCTCAACAAAATTATCTAACACTGTGCGCATGCCTTTGATGTCTAAAATCGCTCTCTCAATGAAAAAGATAGTATTATATGTCTATTGTAAAAGAGAATGGAAATGTCATCACTATTGCAGCCATGTACAGCACCCCTCTACATCACTCTTCTCACCATAATGGCCAGTGTATCTACCACTAGTACAAAAATCAAAGGGGCGAGAGGGCATTGTGGCCTAACACCTTGTTGTGGCTGAAAAAAGCCCCCGTTGTGGTCTTCCATTAATCAGGACAGACATGGATGTTGCGGTAACACACCTCTTCATACAAGAGATCCAAACATCCAGGAACCCACGTGTGGTCAATACCGCCCAGAGGAAATGCCAATCTACACAATCATAAGCCTTTAAAAAGTCATTTTTCCATAGGAGACAGTGCAATCCCATGCGATTCCAATCAACCACAGTACCAAAACCCATCGCAATGTTATCCAACATCAAGCATCCAAAGATGAGCAGCATGGACCTCATCAATAAGCCCACCAAGTACTCCTCTCAGTCGATTCACTAAGACCTTTGCCACTAAAAGATAGATCACATTCGATAGACCAAAATGTCTGAAATCCTCCACACTCTCTAAAACCTCCTTCTTTGGGAGACGGAACATGAATGCACGATTGGGTTTAATAGGGGCACTTAAGTGTCCTCGCAACTAAAGTGTGTGCCTCGCCTTGCATTTACACCTCTCCACCTCACAAACGATTTGACTTTTGTGGGAGCACGCCTCACTAAAAACCGTTGAGGTATACGCATAAAGGCAAATAACTAATCTCGCCTCTCCTCGACTACATTTCTCCTTCTTGGATCCATGGTGCAAATAAGCCATGGTGAAATAAATTCTCATCTTTAACCAAATGGCAACAGCAACAAACCTCTCCGATGAACAAAGATATAAATCATGGTATCGTTCCTAGAGAATTTGATTGACAAGAAAGCCACTAACTTTTTAGTAAAGATATCTATCTTCTTACACTATCACCAAATTCGAGCAACACCATATTCTAAATTAATTTTCTCGGATCACCTCAATCACGAAGACAACCCCCTCCAATAGCCCTCCAATTGTACATCATGTAACACAGAGTCCCACTAGTTCAATTAAAGCAAGAATAGAAATTCATCATGCCCTCGACAAAGTTCTAAAGGAGACAAGTACATTGATTGCCTCACAATACCAAAGGTGCAATAGATCATGGATAATGAAATAGATAAACTTAAAATTAGATTTGAATACTGACATAAAGAGCTTTCTAAAATAAGCTCTACATTATTGACAATGTAAGCAAATCAATTAATAAAGTTAGACATCATTTTTTTACACTTTTTTCTACAGCCACGTGTCCCTAGAGTGAGAAAAAGCACCCTACCAAGCATGAGCCTTCAAACGAGGGAAAAAAGATATCTTGGAAAGTTCCAGAAGAATGTGGATTACCACGTGTTAATAACCACAGAACTCCAACCTCTTACTCCTTCAAGCATCGTTAACTAAGACATGATGCTAGCACCAGCTTGGACTCATATGTCAACTCACAGGCTTTTGTCCAACTAGGGCGGAATACCCATCTCTTGTGCTTTAAATCCTTCATCCATCAAAAAGGTAGAAATGTTTGAAAACTCTTCCACAAAAATCGTATCAGTGATCAAACTTCACATAAGCAATCGAGAATGAGACTATGGAAGGATCCTTTAACCATGTATATCAATACCATGCACATATCCATGTCCCTCTCTCTCTCTCTTCCAACTTTTGCTCCCATACTATATCATATGATATCACACTTGGTATAGGTCCTCTTTAAAAGAAAAATGATGCCCTCACCGTCAACATGAAAAAGCACAATCATCCACTTTCGCATGTATTACCACATATTGTTATATATTTCACGATGGAGTTCCATTGATACCGGCATTCGAAAGTAGGTTTATGTTATTCATGCTTTTAAAAGACATTATTGTCTCGGTTGAGATATTAGTTGTCTTTTGTGTCTTTTATGTATTCCATGTTCTTTTTGTCTTCTTTACGTAGTTTGCCCAACAGGTTAGTCTCCTATATAAGAGAACCCTAGGGCCTCATGAATAAATAATCCATTGCATTCCCTCAACATGATATCATAGCGACAATCTTAAACCGGAGTTCTCGTGCCCCACCATGCCCTAACTCCACCATCGTGCCCTAGCCCTCTCTCGAAGCAAGTGCCATCGTCGAGAGGGAGCCTTACGTGGCATCCCACAACCGCTGCAGCGCCGAGAGGGCTGCAGCCCACCGCATGCGGCACGGCACCTCCAGCCACCACTGGAGGTCTCCATCACTGCTAGGCGCCACCAGTGGACTTCACAATGGTCGTCGGACCTCCGTGGGGCCACCAAACAGCCATCGAACTTGTATGGGCCCCTCCAAGTCGCTGTCAGACCTCCCCGATCGTAGCCACGTGTTATCGTAATGCCTCCTATGACCCATATGCCGATTTCTCTCCTCTTCGTCGCAAAACAGCAATATGAAACGGTCTGATTTGACCAAAAAACATGATTTCAGACCTACAAAATACCTTTTCTGGCCCTAGTGCAGATCGAGGAGAGATGTGGATGGTTGTACGAGTCTACACGTACAACCAACCTCCACATGATCATGTAGACTCGTTTGAATCGATCTACTTCCTCGATCAAGTTCCGTTTTTCGGTCATTATTCATCGTGTCGGAGAACAAGGGTGATATCTTCTCTTCGTTTGGTGCCTTCAAGGGCATGGCTCTCATCGTGAAGATGGATGGGACCAATTATGAGTTGTGCTCCATGCAATTTTTGAACCTTATGCAGTGCATCGTCCTGGACACTCTGAAGACACATGCTCGCATCAACTCCTCATCGATGGCTACATCTCGCAGCAAGAGAGGTTCTATGCAGTTCAGAGGGCATGGTCCCCATGGCAGAGGAGGCGGACGTCAACGTCACCCCTGCACATATTGTTGTCATTCAGGACATCTGAGGACACATGTTATCAGAAGCATGGATACCCCGCACCTGCTCGATTGGCAGAGCATATTATGCTCTACCAGATACTTCGGCTTCTAAGGCAGAATCATGCCTTGATGACATTGTCTCTCGTATAGGAGAGATCATGACTCATGTTGCCAGCACTACCACTACATGTTCCACAGCTGTTGCAACTATTGCTAGAGCCTCTTTAGGTATCGCATATGCTTTTACCAGTTGTAGCAGGCCAGATATGACAGAATGGATCATGGACTCTGGAGCTTCTCACCATTTATGTGGAGACATAGCCTGGTTAAGGTCTTACAGGTCTATACCCCCTGCTAGATGGGTCGTCATTGCGAATGGAGTTTACTTACCCATCACAGGATAGGGTGAGGTGCATTTGACGCCACCCATACGACTGTAGAATATTTGATATGCTCATGATTTCGATATGAACTTGCTTTCTATTAGTCAGGTCACGCAGGATTTGCATTGTCGTTTCATTTTTTATCCATCTTCTTTTATGTTTCAGGACATAGTCACGGCTAGGGTGAATGGATGCGGTCGTGAGCAGTGAGGGCTCTACAGACTGGTCCAACCTCCTCATGTTGGTGCCTCTACTATTCCTACTGGTTCAGTCTCACCGTACATGTGGCATATTCATTTTGGTCATCTTCCTTTGCAGAAGATGTGTTATGTCCTCCCACAAATTTCCACACGATCTTCCTTCTAGTGTGAAGCTTACCAGCTTGGGAAGCATCGCCGCTCCTCGTTTCCATCTCATCAGAGTCGAAGAACGTCTCCGTTATTTGAGCTCCTTCACTTATATATTTGGGGTCTGATTCGTGTTCCTAATCACCAGGGACACTATTTTATCTTGTTGTTACAGATGACTATTATAGATTTTCTTAGATTTTTTATTAAAGAATAAGTCGAAGGCCAGGTCTATCATTAAAACCTTTATTAATGAAATAAAGAATATTTTCTCTCATATTATCAAGTATTAGCGATCTGACAATACCTTAGAGTTCTGCTCTTTACAATTATCCGAGTTTCGTAAGTCTTTTGACATCGTAGACCAGACCTCGTGTGTATGTACATCCCAATAGAATGGCGTTACCGGACGCAAACATTGTTATTTACTCGATGTGACCCAAAACCTATTAACTCAGAGCCATGCTCCTCACTCTTATTAGGGTGATGCGGTCCTCACAGCTTACTACTTGGTGAATCGTATGCAATCTTCTGTTTTGCGAAAAGGTTCCTTTCTCGATTGCATTTCTCAATAAGGACCTATTCTCCCCTACACCTCAAGTGTTTGGTTGTGTGGCCTTTGTTCACAATCTGATGCCTAGTCGCGACAAGCTCTCCCCTAGAGTTGTCAAGTGTGTCATTATTGGCTCCTCTCGTACCTAGAAGGGGTACCACTATTTTGATTCGCTTCATCGGAAGTACTTTGTCAGTGTAGATGTCACATTCTTTGAGTCTGTTATGTATTTCTCAACTACATGCGACAGGTTGACCCCATATGACTCAAATGAGAAGGTATACATGCCTCCTCCTACAGTTGCACCACCTCCAGTATCTGCACTACCACCTCCAACACCACCACTACCTCCAGTACCTACACCAACTCTCGTGGATGCCCCTAGATTGCCACCCAGTACCTTGACTAAGTATTTGCCGCATGTGTTTACTCGCAGGTTTCATAATGTTCCCCATGCTCATGAACTTTCCCCATCATCCAGCACACCCCAGGTATGTAATGATCACATTGTTCCTGGCATGCAACAGGATTCTTTAGAGGATGAGCAAGTACCCACACAGTAGGGTAGTTTACATGTTCAGGAGGTGGCAGATGATCTAGATGTGCCTATTACACTGTGGAAACAGAGATGTACATGTGTTGAATATCCTCTTATAACCCAAGTCTCCATGAGCATACTCTCAAGGGACTTCAGGAGATTTGATGTGGCAATATCAACCGTGGAGATTCCACGGATATATAAGGATGTCATACAAGACAGTCAGTAATGTCTTGCAATGGAGGAGGAGATGGTCGCACTACAGTCGTTGAAGCCTTGTTACAGCTCCTACTAGAGCATCTGTTGTTGGATGCAAGAGGGTGTTCACGGTAAAAAAACCGAGCAGATGGCAGCGTAGAACGCTACAACGTGAGATTCGTGGCATGTGGGTTCATCCAGTCATATCGGGTGGACTATCATGATACCTTCTCTTAAGTGCTTAGGCATTTTACTCTATGTATAGTTCTTTTTGTTGTAGTGACATGAGATTGGCCCCTCTACCAGCTAGATGTGAAGAACATGATTTTCTCTAGGGTGAGTTACAGGAGGAGGTCTACATGTAGCAGCCACCTGGGTTCGCTACTAAGGGGGAGTATCAGAAGGTTTGCAGGCTTCACAAGACGATCTATGGCCATAAGCAGGGTCCAAAAGCATGAATCAAGAAGCTCTCAGACTTGATAGAGCAATATAGGCTCGTGAGACCGACTGGCAATCATTCATTGTTTGTTCAGAGGACTCAAATAGGTTCAATAGCCATACTTGTTTATGTTGATGATATCATTGTTATGGAGAATGATGAGCAGGGCATCCAGGCTGCTAAGGATTTCTTAGGTTATCAGTTTGTGATAAAGAACTTGGTAGTCTACGCTACTTCCTTAGATTGGAGTTTTCCAGGAACCAGCGAGGTCTTTTTTTTAAGTAAAAAAAAGGGGGAAACAAGCAGTGTTGTCCAGCCCAAAGTATTATTAAACTAGTTTTTTAAGAAAACATGTTACATGAGCCAAGAGTCCAAGACCAAGCAGGTGCTTATAGTGAAAGTATACATTCTCACAGTAAAAATGAAGACTCGAAAAGAACATCATTACAGGCCAACCAAATGGCCCACAACACTGCCACTGGGGAAAGAACCTCTACTCTACACCGACTGCGTGCCCCCAAAAAGGAAGACAAGAATTAGTCGAAAGAACTGGTGTAAATACATTGCAGATCTGCCACGGACCAAACAAACGAGGAAACATATCAACAAAAGAAAAGATGCTCCAAAGTCTCGATCTCATTGTCACATAGAGGGCAATGGGCATCTATATGAAACCACCACGAACAGCTTAGCATAGCGATCCCTAGTCATAATGCACTTTCCTTTGAAAAGCCACAAGAAGAAGCCAATCCTTTCTGGAAACAGAAGAGACCAAATTAGCTTGCAATCTCGGATCAAACCATTAAAAGGAGAAGGGGGTGGCCTACATATGGCGCGATAAGCCTTTCTAACCGAGAACGGCATGTCCTTCCACTCCCAATGATCTCGCCCAGAAGATGGCCTGCCCACATGTCCAAGCGAGTCAAGAAGACGGAGGAAATCCTCGAGGTGCTAAACAGAAAAAGAGGTTCACGGCATCCAATTACCATTATCCCAGCAATCCACAACACGTGCATCAGTATTAGCAACCAAAGCAAAAAAGTGAGGAAAACGGCTATGAAGTGGGCCATCCCCCGTCTAATCATCCATCCAAAAGCCAAACGTGGTGCCATTCCCCAGAACCGGTCGAAAAAGGTCATGGAAGCGAGGCAGCACCTTCATAATCCCCTACCATAATGCAGATTAATTCGAACCCTGTCGCAGCAAGCCTGGGCAAGATACATACAGGCAGCAGATAAGGTTACAGCATAAACTCTCATCCCAAATCCTACTCACCCACTTGAGCAAAAGGGCCTCGTTGAGGGTCTCCAGGATCTTGATCCCCAGCCCTCCACTCTTTTTAGGCAAAGTAGCGCTCTCACATTCACCTAAGGGAATACTTTATCCCTCCTAACCAGACCTACTCCATAGGAACATGCGCATCAGTCGCTATATGTGCCTTCTCACACCCACCAGCAGGAGTCTAGAGGAAAAGAAGAACATCGGAATCACTGATAGAACTGCCTCAATCAGCACCAGACATCCCCC
Source organism: Ottelia alismoides (assembly GCA_037367405.1). Classification (NCBI taxonomy): domain Eukaryota; kingdom Viridiplantae; phylum Streptophyta; class Magnoliopsida; order Alismatales; family Hydrocharitaceae; genus Ottelia; species Ottelia alismoides. The sequence continues at coordinate 1,607,055 of JAZKJV010001141.1, forward strand.
ACGCGACAAGAGAGAAGTCTTCCAACCACTCAACTTCCTTTCCATCTTCAACACCAGTAACATGTCTGAAAGCTTAACTCTGCCAGTCGCGAGAGGAAGCCCAAGATAGAGGATAGGAAGTCAACCACAAGTTGTGCCCAACTCCGTACTGCAAGAAAGCACCTCCTCCTCAGACATGCCAAATGGAACCTCAGTGGACTTGTCATAATTCAGTCCGAGTCCGGACATCTCCCTAAAGATCTCAAGAGTGAGAGCCATGTCTCTTGCCTCTTCTTTGCCACCCTTAATAAACAAGACCGTGCCATGTGCATATTGAAGTAGGGGAATACGTACCTCCACGCACCTATATCCTGATAAAACTCCACCACTCTGGACCCAATCAATCATATAAACAAGAACATCCGTAGCAAGAACAAAAAGCATGAGGACAAGTAGGCACCCCTGCCTAACTGCTCTCAGTGGCTGGAAAATCTTCAGGGGGAAGTCTACATGCAACAGCCACCGGGATTTGCTGTTGAGGGGGAGTGTTCACATGTGTGTAGACTTCATAAGGCGATATATGGCCTTAAGCAGAGCCCTAGAACTTGGTTCCATAAGCTTTCAAACTTGTTTGAGAAGCAGAGGTGCAAACGCTCGAATGCAGATCATCCCTTTTTATACATAAGACATCCAGAGGTATGGTCGCTATTATGGTGTATGTTGATGATATTCTTATTACAGGAAATGACATACAAGGAATAAAAAGGGCGAAAGAACTTTTTGGTCGTGAATTTGTCACAAAGGATCTTGGAGCTCTTAGATACTATCTGGGACTGGAGTTTGCCAGAAATCAACAAGGGCTTGTGATGACCCAAAGGAAATAAGTCATTGATTTGCTAATTAACACAGGAATGCTTGGATGTCGGCCTGCTACCACACCCATGGATCCAAGCATGAAGGTATATGATGATGATACTGATGAAGTGGATAGGAGGAGATACAAAGAGCTGGTATGAAAGCTCCTTTATGTTATCATCACCAGACCCGATATTTCTTTTGTTGTAAGTCGGTTAAGCCAATTCATGGAGCAACCACGTCAGGTGCATATGGATGCTATACATATGATACTCAGGTATCTTAAATCATCTCCAGATGCAAGTCTACTATTTAGAAAAGGCAAGGAGATTACCATCTCAGCATGTGTAAACGCAAATTATGCAGGGTATCCAAAGGATAGGAAATCCACTACTGGGTTTGTTGTATATGTTGGAGATTCGCTTGTCTCATGGAGGAGCAAGAAGCAAACTATTGTAGCCAGATCTAGTGTTGAGTGTGAATGTAGGGCTATGGCCCAAGCTAGTACAGAAATGAAGTGGTTTCGAGCTGTCATTACAGATCTATGTATAGAAGTTCCAATTCCTATGGCACTGGAATGTGACAATCAGACGGCTGTATTTATTGCAAATAATCCAGCATTTCATGATCGCACCAAGCACGTCGAGGTTGATTGTCACTATATACGAGATATGATTCAGAAGGGCATTATTTCCACATCTCATGTCAGCTTAGGGAATCATACTGCAGATATTTTCACCAAGGCCTTACCCAGAGGACCTTTTGTAACAGTTGTCTTTCCTTTTTTTTTCCTACCCATATTTCCTTTTCCCTCAATTAAAAGATGGGATTTATTTCTAAAATTAATGGCATTATTAGGCCATTAATTGACCCTTTTTGGAAGCATAAAATCCCAAGGGACCCCCCCCCCACACACGTCATTTTTTTTCAAAGAGAGAGGAGAGATGGAGGGTTAAAAGGAGAGATATCACCAAGAGAATTGTCCTCGTCGCAGGGGATATCGGCGTCGATCCGGTAGAGGAGAACGTCGGTTTGGGAGCAAGGATAAGCACGTAGAGATCTCGTAGACACGTTTCGTCAGCCTTGAGGTATGTGTCGATCACGTAGGAGCATTATCTAATGAATCGATATATATATATACATATATGTACCTCCCAACAATAATTGCAATGTGTACTGATTTAAGTTTTCACACAGCATCAACATTTAAGTATCGATTTAGGAATACATTTTATAATGTATGCCTCGAACCCATAGGATCACTAAACAACGCAATGGATGTTTTTAATGAAGTTATACCAATTGAATTTCCATTACATATAAGCCACAGAAGCATGTTGTGGTGCTCAGTGATGATCACAACCACTAGAGAATTTACAGAGTTAGAATTACACATATGCGCGATGTTAAGTCAACAACTATGACGTAAGTCAATCAGAGGCAATATTCTTTTCAAACGAAATACAATGCATATATTTGAGAACATTGACAATATAAAGGTATCTGCTCTAGCATTGTTTTCCTTGGTAAATCCTTAGGTCCTACACGGGATTAATATCTTAGGACATTTGTCGAAGTATTTTTCGATAAGACATCGTGTTTTGTTTGTCATGAATACATATGTTTGGTACGTATTACTCCCGCATTTATTAAAAATAAATAAATAAGCCATGAAGAGGAATAAGTTGATGTTGTTGTTAACAACACCTCGGTGGAAAATTTAATGGAAATTTTATGAGTAAAATAGAACTTTTATGTTGATTGAACCATAGTTAAAATAATATTTTCCTCTGCTCATTGATTATCATGCAAGCTTCCAATAACGATTCGGTCGTGCGACCTAATGTTGCATGCCTCTGCCGGTCAGCAGACCCGTTCCGTTACACCTTTTCAGAAGTGCTCGTCCAAGCTGAGCATGATCGACATTTATGCTCCATCTTGAGGGGGGGTATGGAGATATGTTTCTTTACCATAATTATTTCTTATTTCCGTATTATTTCCTAATTCTCGGAATGTCTTATGTAATTTATCCATAGGCTACTCTCCTATATAAGAGATCCTAGGGTTCACGGAATAAACAACTCTTTCTATTTTCCCAACAGAAGCATATCAGTAGAAACCGGATCAAAATGAAGAGATCCGGAGCCTCTAAATTGAAGTCTGAAAACCTGGATTCGGGTCCAGATCAAGATATCCTTTCCGCAAACCCGATACTCAAAAGACCACGACACATCAGGCCATTGGAAAAGACAATCCGACTTCCCCATTTTTAGAAGCCTCCATCACCGCTTTAATGTTCCTGACGCGCGGTCCAGAAGTGGAAAGGCCTCCAAGAAACGAAAGGTCTGTTGTTTCCGTCTCTCCCCGAGAAGCCGCCTCGATTTCCGAGATTTTCAAAACCTCATCATGTTGATGTAACTCCGAAGCGACTTATGCGGACCTTGTAGACTCCTTCGCAAGCCACGGCAACTGCGATGACAAGAACCGAACCGAAATATTGAATGCAACACGGCCAACTTTCAGCACGATCTCCGGCGGATAACCCAAAATATCTTCTCGATAGTCCAACAGCACTAGGGTGACATCCGGCTAATCCTGGTAGGTAGCCATCCGCCAACACCTTCCTCACGAACCCGATCGGCCTGCGAGCCAAGCCCAGAGCCCTGACATTTCGGGAAAGGAAGGGAACTCCTCTCATCTGGGCCACCCACCTGGTGAGCGAAAAATCCACCCCCACCCCCCCCCCGCAAAGCGTGGAAGTCGCCAAAGGACATCGCTCTTGCCCTTCGGGTTCATCAGCCTGACCACTTGGCCATTCATCAACCCCCGCACACAGCATTTTTTGGGTCCGAATGCCATGACGTCTCCCACAAAGTTCTTTCCGAAGAGTAGCACGACTCCTGCCCGAATCGATTTAACAGAAAAAGAGTCCTCCGATGTTCCTATCAACAATCGAACCTTCGGCTCTGTATTAACTTTTCCAACCAATGTATCCACGAAGGACCAACCCGGCCTTACTACTACTCCATTGTTCACGACCGCTCTTCCATCATCTAGAACACTTGATTCTTGCTCCTACGTTAGACCCGACCCCACGACCACAAAGAGACACGATGCCCGACGGTGTCCGGTCTTCCATCCGTTAAAATAGTGTGGCGATTGCGAACATCCCAACGTAACATGGCCCGACCCACCACAGCGGAAGCACTCACGGCCGCTTTTGCGATGAGATACCGAAATCCAACCTTCACCCTCTTCCTTGTTAGCGGATGGGCTCGTATTATCACGATGGTGCCAAGCACGAAACCCTCCCGCGATCCTCCAACGCATCGACTCCCGACGATGCCGCTCCATTCCCTCTCCATATCTCTCGCTCGCTCAATCATTTTTTTTCCACTAAATTTATTTTTATTATTCGAACCAACGACGTCTTGTGATAGCCCAAAGGAAGTATGTTACAGATCATTCTCTCTGAAACAGGGATGGCAGATTGCAGACCTACCAGTGCCACTACTCCCATGGACTTGAACATGAAGTTGTATGGTGATGACATAGAGAAGGTAGACAAGAGGAGGTACATGGAGCTCATTGGGAAGCTCCTTTATGTAACAATCATCAGGCTAGATGCATCCTCTGCAATAAGCAAAGTGAGTCGGTTAATGGAGCAGCCTAAACAGACACATATGGATATAGCCCATATGATTATGAGGTATCCGAAGGTCTCACCTGGCATTGGTCTTCTATTTGGTAGAGGTACATATGTTGCCATTATAACGTGTGCAAATGCAGATTATGCAGGGTGTCCTAATGACAGGAGGTCTACTTCTGGCTTTGCAGTGTTCATATGGAGTTCCTTGGTGTCGTGGAAGAGTGAGAAGCGTTCGGTAGTTGCCAGATCCAATGCAGAATCATAATACATGGCCATGGCACAGGCTAGTACAAAGATGATGTGGGTCGGATCTGTTCTTACTGATCTGACAGTTGAGGTGCCTCTTTTCATGCACCTCCAATGTGACAGCCAGGCTACTCTCTTCATCGCAAACAACCCAACCTCTCATGAGAGGACCAAGCATATCAAGGTAGAATGTCGCTACACTCGAGACATGATACAGAAGGGTCTCATATCCACTATTAATGTTAGCTCTGAAGATCAGATAGTAGATGTACTTACTACGGCCCCAGCCAAAGGGCCTTACCAGAGATGTTCCAAGCTGAGCATGATAGATATCTACACTTTAGCTTGGGGGGGTGTTGAGGTATTGGTTATATTTTATGTCTTTTATGTATTCTATTCTTTATATCTTCTTTATGTGGTCTGCCCAAAAGGTTACTCTCCTATATAAGAGAATCCTAGGGCCTCATGAATAAACAAATCATTGAATTCCCTCAACACTCTCATTTTCCATGGAAATTCATCCATTTTGTGCCACTGAATGCTTTCCAAGAAATTTGTTGGCACACCAAAGGAATAATATCGTGACCTTCAATATTAGTATAGATTAACCAAGCCCTAAAAAGAGAAATGTTAAAGAATATCACTGGCGAATCGTCGATATCACCACAAATCGTGGAAATATCTATAAAAATCAAGTTTCACAATTTAACATTTTCAATGTTCTTTAATCAATAAATAAGTTGGAAATAAACATTTGTTCGTTATATATCTAAATATAAGTTTTGTAATAGTATTGTCATCATAATTACCGCACAAGCCTATATGCAATACTCTGTAAGGTGTACAATTAGAAGTTTAGTAAAATGCATAAATAAGTTATAATAATAAATAAAATGAAATAGTTTAAAAAATCATAATTCACAATGTATACCAATGCAAGTCTTGCCACGTAAATATGTATTTGACACTTATCAGAACCATGAGTGATTCGTTGTACTCATCTGCCAGATTGGCATCTTTCCACATAATTTTTCCAATATCATATATGAGTACCTGATTTTGTAGTCCATCAAATAATGCCTATATTCATGATTTGTCACGTGCAAAAAGCCAATCCAAGGATAAATGTTAGTCAAGGGGGCGGAATCACGAAGAGGTCAATGACTCAATGCAAAGATGTAGCTTAGGAGCTACATGAAAAGATGGTGGAGCAAGATGAGAGGACATTGGTGGGGGTTTCGCTCGAGTCATTGCGTGTTCAAAGTCTAGATATACTTTTAAAAAATCTAGAAATATGACATAGTGCATGCCATATCTTGCACCACTCTGTGAGGAGGTATCAATACAATGTTGTTGATTTTCTTGACATCCAGTACAGCTACCACAATTTTAACGATGACTAGGAGGGAAGAAACTTTATATGATTCACTCTGTCTCTGAGATCCATATCTATCACAAGGGATTGATGTACCTCCACCCTCAACATTGAACATCACTCAACTTCCATAGTTAAATATCCCAATGAAGATATCAAATCTTCAATCATGATGTGGTCATGGTAGTGTTGTGGTTGTGGATGTGGGTGTACGTAGGATATGGATTGTAATCCATTAGCAACGCTAGCCTTGGGGAGGGCTCCGAATATATTGGCCATGCATGTTGGTGTGTTGGCCCATATGTTCTCGTCTAGTATGTTCTTCGATTCCAAATATGCCCCCCCCCCCCACTATCATGTTCTTTACCCCACCAGCATATGACATTCCATCATAAACCTCTTCAAATGCATCATAATCAACTCCACCAGTTTTAAAAATTTTGCTTTTGATTTAAAGGAGTCATCATCTTCATTTTCCAACCCTCCAAAAGGGTGTGTATGTCGTCCTGATCTGGCTATGTAATCTTCAACATCTGCTAAGACGGCTTCACTTTACTCATGTAAATCTTAAATCTTAAATATGCAATTAATTTGCATGCCATGTTTTATATCTCTTGATTTTACCAGCTTTTCTACCACAATTAGGAGAGTTGATAAGAGTTTCCATGAGTATCAAGATTGTGCTTATAGTAGATCTGAGATTAAGATAATACGCCGAAAAACATATTAACATTCTATTAGAAATGATGAAGCTAAGTTTGGGAACGTGACATATGAGACAACATACATACTTACATCTTGGCCTAATGAAGACGACAAGATAACATTCTCGTTTAACGTTCATCTATGATGTTTGACCACATTTCATATCATTTTCCAAAACTTTCATTCACATTCTCCCTTATTATACGCATGGACTCGTAAATCATTCGCAAGGTCATCTTTTTATCACCATTCATTATCATCAACTATCATCAATGCTAACATAACAAGTATAATAATCCTTATTGTATGGGCTACATTATTCCATAAATTTGCATTATTGATTTGGTTTATGCATTTCTATCTTGATCTCTTCATACCTCGGGGATCTCAAAAAACAACCATTTTTTTAGCCTAAAAAAAAGGGTATCATGCATAGGTGCCCATCTGAAAAAACAACCATGAACAACACATTTTCGTTGGCCCACCTTCATCCGTTGCATGCTTTGAAATGTGACAAAATTGTTTGCAAACCTAATGATTCCATGCCTTCCTGCGTCGCCCACACACATGCTCATCAATACCAAGATTATGGAATGGTTTTAGATGAACGTCTTCGTGCCTGATCGCATTCATGATGGCCTTCTTCTTTACAAAATCCTTTAATATCAAGTCAATACAATGTGCAACACATGTGATCCAAAAGATTTCATACTTAATGGATCTCGCAATCATTTCATCTGCCCGGTTCGAAGTTGTTGTCAATAGAGATCACTACCCGCACAACATTATCCGGTTTGGACTCTTTAATGGCATCTTGCAAGAATGTTTTTTTAATCAAATCTTACAAGAATGTTGGGATAATATCTTGTAAACCCTAACCCTATAAGTCTTTTGGTCGATTCAGTTAGACTCGGCTCCTTTGTAACCCCAACCCTATGATTCCACCTATATAAAAAGTCCTAGGGCTCTTCATCTTATCATGAAAAATACATTCTAATATCCAACTCATTATCATAGCGATTCTCCTCTTACACCACTCTGCCTCTTCTCCAACGCCACCAACCCCAACACCTCTATTGTCTCCTCCCCCACCCACTACCCCCTGAAGAATATGTGCCCCTGCCTCCATTTTGCCACCCCCCCCCTCTTGAAGCCCCTCCGTCCTAGAAGCACTAGAGAGTAGGGACCTCGCTAAATAATCAACAGACCATTCTTTATTATACAAAAGAAAGGAAAAACTAATGTGTCAACGATGAATTATGTAGATTATATCATCCTCACAGGACATGATTGTGATGGCATCACAAAAGTAAAAAAACAGCTAACAGAACAATCTGTAACCAAAGACTTGCAGCTACTAAGAAACTTTAGAGGAAATGAAACAGTAAGATCCAAGTGAGGTCTAGTTATGTCCCAAAGAAAGTATGCCATTGATCTTCGTCAAGAGATAGGAATGCTAGGATTTAAGCTAGCACAGAAACCTATTGATCCTAGGGGACGCATTTATGAGCCAGGAGTTGTTGAAGATATTGGATGATGCAGGCGACCAGTGGGCAAATTACGTATAACCATTACAAGACCATATATATATATATCTTGCAGTCAGCAAACTGAGTTAGTTCATAGACTCTCCTACTTCATCTCTATTCTATGCACAAATAATGGTCTTAAGATACATCAAGTCATCATCCGAGAAAGGGTTGTTGTTCACCAAAGGCAACGCCTTCGATCTTAAAGCATATTTAGATGCAAATTACAGAGGATGCATAATAGACAAAATCTACTATCGTGATCTGCACTTGTACTTGACAGGAAATTTAGTTACGTGGAGAAGCAAAAAAACAGTAGTAGATTTTATGCATGACCTACCTACGCAGCAACATATCTAGTATGAATTGTTAGCAATGTGAACCCCGGGCGAACCATTTCTACAATAAATGTTATTGTAATGAATAAATTATCAATGAAAGTTATTGATTATTTTTCACTCCCTTTCTGAGATTAAATGAATGAATGCACTATAGGGTCCCTCTGTACAATAAGGGTTATGTACCATGGCCAACTTGATGATCATATAGTTGTTGATTCATTGAATGAATCATAGAGGTTGATGCTTGGATGAATATCTAAGGAGTTAGATAGAGGACTCATCAAACATCATCAAATGATTATTAAGCAATGATCTCCAGCCTGAGTAGGAGATGGCAATCCTCTCTCAGATGGCTGATATCTGACTGACCTCTTGATGCAGGTCCTCTGCATGGGAATAGTGAGTCGGAGGTGTCAGGTTAGTTGAGTCAATAGGTTGACTTAACGAGATCGAGATAACCAAAGACATACGTTGAATACTATCACAACATAGGCATGCATCCTCTGATCGGAGACAGATGTGTTGCTATATGTCTGAGTGTGTACATTTGGCAGACCAATAGGTTGATGACCTAACCAAGGTCTATACACCGGCGAGCTGGTGTGCATGTAAGGACATATGAGTAATACGATCTCTCAAAGGGATCATACAGGTTCACTTGTGAATCGGGAGACATGAGCTCACTCATGAGGTATTGGGACTGAACAAATTCCATGCATGGTCGTCATGCTTTGAAAGCATGACATGAATTTGAAGGTAAGATATATGCTTTGGGAAAGCATATGATCTATGCCAAATCCCAATGACCAAGATTGAGAAACTTAATGATCAAACCCTGAAGATGACAGTGTAAAAGTGATCTTTATCTTCAGAATGATCATAGGTCTTCCAGTATACAGGATATACAGGTATTGCGAATACCTGAGGGTGATGTGATCATAAACGATTGTATAACCATGACGCTTCCATTCCGAGGGAGTGATGAAACAGGTTTGGATTTTAGTGACTCCTCTCATTAGAGAAGTAACCTAATCTTAGTCCATGAACTGGACATTGATCTGAATGAGATTCAGATGCAAGGAGAAGATTAGGTTTACGGTCTTGATTTGATCAAGCATCAGTGGGAGGTCCATGGGATCTGGATTTGAGATATGATCTCAACATCCAAGTCACTATACATGGAACAATGCAATCGTCCTGTCCTTATCTCCAAGTATCTGAGGAGAGATCGCATTATTCTTGAAGGATTCGAGAATAATTCCATAAGATCTAAGCAATGAAGAAACAATGATTAAATGTGATTTAATCGCATTGATGTGTGAAGAAATTATCCAATATAATTAAATGTGATTTAATTATTATGGATAAGAATAATGTGGATAGAAATATTCAATTATTCATGATATATTATAAATGTGAGTTATAATGTATTAGAGAGAGCTAATTATAATTTTATATATGTTGATTAATTATTATGTGTATTGGATACACATTGTGTAATTAATTGACAATGTAAATTAAATGTTGTTTTGGGTTGTGAATATGATTCACAATTTTTCCATGGCAGATTGCAATATTCTCAAATACAATTGTGAATTATTTTTGAAGAATAAAACCCAACAAAATTTGTTGTAAATAAATAAAGGAGAAATTCAAGGAGATATGCAATCTCATGGAAATCCATGAGATTGCTCTCAACTTGGAAGGAGGTGGGCGGCACCCTATTCCTATATGGAATGGGTGGCCGACACCTCTAGATTGTACATGGAGATGTAATCTCCATGTATATTCTCTCCTTATTTATTGGTTTAATTTAGGATTGATTTATATTTGATTTTGTCAAACATATTTTAATCTAAATTTGTTGGTTTTACCAACAACAATCTTGACCATTGGATTGACATAAATCAATCTCCTCCATTGATTTTATATGTCACATGAATTGAGATCCATGGATCCCAAAACCCTATAAATAGAGAAGCATACCATGCTCTCTATTTACATGCAATTTTGGAGCTCTCTCTCTCTCCCTTTTTCTTCATACACGACAGCCCTCTCTCCCTCTATTTTTGGTGGTCGTCCACCATACCCTAGAGGAGAGATTCGTCGACGCTCTCGCCACCGCGCCGCCGCTTCGACGTTCTTCGGTTCTCCGTCTTCTTGGTGTGCTACGCTCGCGAAGGAGACGTTCGATCTCGTACGACGAGATCAGGAGCAACCACGCTTGGATCATCTTCTTGAATTGCGAGGACAACGCGGTTCATCCCCGCGCTCGCAAGCGATCTCACCGACGATCGGACTTGAGACAAGAGGTCTGTTCTCTTAGAGACTTGATCAACCACGCTTCAAGAGGTATTTCCTTATACTTATTGTGGTTATAGATGAAACGATTCAAGAAGTGTTCTTGGATCATGTGGTTTCATCATATGATAATTTTTTAAATTCCGCTGCTCAGAACAACTAGTACGACTAGTCGTTCTTCGTCGTATCCGATACGACGATCACGCTTTCGTGATGCGCTTGAGGATAATTCCATATCCTTCATGAATTTTATCCATACTTACAGACTTTCACATCATTCTCAATTTCAACGACACCATGGAACTTAGATGCGACAACCAAGCAGCAATGTATATAGACAACAATCACGTGTTTCACGAACGGACTAAACATATGGAAGTTGACTGGCACTACACAGGAGATCTAATCAAGGTAAGTAATATCGATATCGGTATCTGCTGCTTTTTGATATGATATATCATCGATATATCGATGCCATATCCGCCCAAATCGGTCTGATTTTGTGAAGGAAATGACATTGGAAGGGCAAATATCGACCATATCGATGATATATCGGCCACATGTCAATAGCGATATATCGTTGGTATATCGCGATATGGCTAACCCTATATTTAATAGAGAGAGTGTTGATCTATACTCTCAGCATGCCCTCTATATATCAGATATCGTATATGTTCACCAATCCACTTGCTCGTGTATAGTTCGAGAAATGTTGCAACAAGCATAGCACGATTGACATATATGTTGCAGCCAGAAGGAATGTTGAGTGCTATTATGTAATTCACTATAACTTTGTCTACGATAGTTAATTCTATGAACTAACATTGTCTCATTAATCATTAAATACATTTTAGAACCAATTAATCAAGTGCTCATCTATTTTTATGAACAAGAGATGTATTTTAAGTGGTGTTAATTATTTCGATTTCCATTAATACTATCTATCAGTCAGCTCAATGATATGTCTGATATGACCGATATGTATGATATAAGGCATATGGATGAGAGATATGTGTGATATAAGTGTGCATGTGTAAGCTATTGTTGTTAGAACTTGAATTTGATGATATCCATTTCCAATATGTATCAACCAAAGAATCAGCATTAACAGCGAAATGGTTGATATGGTCGATATGTGCCATATAAGGGACATATATGAGCAATATGTGTGATATAAGTGTGCATTTGTACGTCATTTATTGTTGTAATAACTTGGAAGATCTTAATTTGCGGAAAAATGGTCGAAAATGGCTTTGTGAGCCATTTTTGACATTTCCACGGAAACGGTCGAAATTTCCCAATTCCACTGAAATTTCGATTTTTGAGGGTGACTGAAATGAAATCGAGATTTCGAACCTTGACTACTCATGACACTTTACTTTGGTGGTAAAGGTCGTGGACCAAGAGCCAACAATTGCAATTACCAAGGATGCTAGACTATGGAAGGATCCTTTAATCATGTAAACTCGCACATTCCCACATCCACATGTCTCTCTCTCCTCCAACTATTGGGCAACCATATCATATGATATTGCACTTAGTATAGGTCATCTTTAGAAGAAAACGGATGCCATCATCTTCAAAGTAATAACGCCAAAGAACTGCTTTCACTTCTGCATGAACTGTCACACATGTATAATATACTAGGGTTTAATTATTGCTCGCATTGAAATGGATATGTCCTCCATGCGGTTATGTTATTGTCTTATTTCCCATCAAGATTCATCCATTTTGAGGCATTTCATGCTTTCCAAGAAATGTGTTGGCATACCATAATAATACATTATAATATCTGCAGCATGTATATTATTGGGAATGCAATAATGACATCGATTTCTGGAAATATGATACCAATCAAAGAGGTAGAGTCCAAATGCATGTGAACCTCACATTCAACATGAAAACAAGCAATATGCTCACTAAGATGCAGCTCAACCACTCTTAACACAAGATTTAGCAGGAAGACCAAGGTTTTGTGTCTCACAGACAGCAATTAAATATGATTACAGCATGTTGGTTTTGTTGGTATTTCCTAGGTATACAAAGAAAGTCATTCGATTATAAAAGATGCCCAATATTTGTTTTCCACCTTTGCATGTATTACCCGAGTTACATGTACAATATACTAGAGATACTATCATTCGTCACCTTCAAAGATAGATGTATGCTATTTATGCTTTTAGGAGCCATTATCTTGCTCTGCACAGTCTTTCATCCATTTTGAGGCAATCCATGCTTTCCAAGATATGTATTGGCATACCCAGGGAATAGCGACCCCAACATGTATATTTCAAAACTTGGGAATGCAATTAGTTATTTTAAACTCCAAAACTATGTTAATTAAAGGGATCCAGGCTCGGAATGCAGTGATATATCATAGTCTTATTAATTTAACTATAAATTGAAAATACCAGTTTGATAAGGTCTGTATCATGTTGTTGAGCTGATCAGGTCTCAAGTCCCTTCCAGCGGCAAATTGTACCTTAATTTAGACAAGGCATTTACAAGTTGTTAAATAAGACAAAACCCCTGATTGTACAAATAAAATTCCTGACCTCAAAGCACCTACGAAACTGATCTAACTTTCCCCTCACTATTCCCTGCAGGAATCAAAGCATCAAATTTAAAATCTCAATCTACCCAAGTAGAATGACAATTTAATCAAGTAACTTTGAAAAAATAATCATTCTCAAATGAAATCAAGGTTCAGGATATGCATATGCGTTCAGACATGTCATCGAATAGTTAATATTGAATAAGCGGTATGCGGGGGCATATGCGGGGTATATGCGGTTCTACGCGGTTTTCTAATTTTAAATTTAAAAATAAATAAATAAATATCAATAAATAACATTACCACTGAATTTATGTATCTAAGTGGAGTTAAAGAAGACCTAAGAAAATTAGTTCATGTTAGATGGGTGTGTATATACTTTTAATTGCCTATATTTAACCACAAAAAACGTTTACCATAAAAACTTCACTTATTAGATGATTCGTATTAACAAAACTTCAAGACACATACAAGCACTGCATGAGGAAAACCTCAATCGGCATATATAAAAAATTTGACGATACATTGCATATACTCGTGAAAATAATACAAGAGAAAAAATATAAAATATTGCATATACATAATGGTATATGCATTGCGATTGTATACAAATGCATGTCATATTCCTACAATTGAATGAAGGAAGAGGCAGAGCTGGATGAGAAAATTGAAAGGTTGGAGATGTTGGAGCAGTATACAGGGCATATGCGAGATATGCAAGGCATATGCGGGCCACATATGCGGGAGGGGCGCATAATGCACGAATTCATGAAATCAGTGCGATATGCATGTCGCACGGGCATATGCAGAAGCATATGCGGCCCGTACGGCCAATTGCATGAACACTGAAGCAAAACTTGTACGATCCACTAATAAGAAGAGGAACATGAACCAAACTAGTGTAGGAGGCCTATAGATATGATCTTGTTATTAGAAAAAAAATTAATATTGTTGAAAAGTAGAACATTTCAATGAGTATCAGCTGCCTAAGATATGATTAATAGTTTTCGTTTATAGAACATAAAAATGTCAACTTGTTCGAGGGACAAATTCATGGATTTTAAAACACCACATATACACAACTTATCTAAAGTGAAGTACAATTCAATTATTTTTTTGAAACTCAACAATTCAATTATTATTTAAAAATATTTGTCTATAACAAATCACAACAACATCAAAGTCTTTTTCCATAATTAAGTACGGTCGGCTACATGGATTTTTTTTCCTTTGTTCAGATATTTGGGTCATTTTCGAGCTTAAATCCAAATAACTAAGACCCCTTCATATAGTCTCATTCCAACACTTTTTGGGCCTTCCTTGCCCTTTCTTAACTGCCTCAACATCCCAAATCTCTCATTTTCAAATGGTGCATTAATCAACCTCCTTTGTAAATGCCTATAACAAATATTGAAGTTAAATATGATATAAAAATACGACAACCAAATGTTTTCCTACTTTAAGTGAGGTTGGCTACATGCTCTTTACTTCCGAATAAATCTAATTTGGATCTTATATGGGATAAATCGCCAAAAAAGGCATATCCAGGCCTCCTACTCTTCTTCCAACATTTCGTTGGTCTGTCCAATTGCTATTCTAACTTCTCACATTCCAAAATAAAGCACCAGATGCTCTTATTTACACATGAGCAAATCACCTTTAGACATATTTCTTTCATCGTATAATATATGATACAATTAACTGATATTATCACTGAAAATCTTATCTTTCTTTGCATGGCCATACATCTATTGGAGTGCATTCTCTACTCATATCTATAATTAACTAACCAACATTTTCCATCATAAAGCATTCTAGATCGCATTGTAGTTTTGTGGTTATTTACTTTTGAGTTTTAAATGTATATTCGGAACTTATAACTTCTCTACACCACAACCACTTCCCTACACTACAACTACCTTTTGATCAAACCTAAGCATTTAAAAGCATCTTTCTTCATAATAATATGCATTCCAAGCCATATTTCGACGATGTCTCTAAGTTCCTTATCCTTGAACTTACATCGCATACACTCTATTTTGGTTCTACTTAGCCAGAAACTCATAAACTCCTAAGCCTCCCTCCCAAGCTCTAGTTTCATGTTGATGCCAACACTTATCATGTCCATTAAAACAATGACATATGAAAACAACATTCACCAAGGCACCACCCCCTATATGTGCTTTCTTAATTCCTTCATAACCAAGGAAAAAGGGTAATGACTTATGCTTGAACTTACATCACACACACTCTATTTTGGTTCTACTTAGCCAGAAACTCCTAAACTCCTAAGCCTCCCAAGCTCAATCTTTCATGTTGACGCCAAATCATGTCCACTAAAACAATGTCATATGAAAACAACATTCACCAAGGCACTGCCCCCTTTATGTGCTTTCTTAATTCCTTCATAACCAAGGAGAAGTGTATACAGTTGATCCTTGATGTTGATCGATACTACTACCAAAATGATATAGCAGTTCTGTTGGAGTTCTTGCTAGGGATGCAAACAAACGGATAAGAATGTGGATAAAATCTTAGCATATCAACATCCGTTTTCAAAGTCAGATATGGACAGTTGGACACATACCATACGGATATGAATAATGTGGTATCATTTCTACTAAACAAGTACAAAAATAGATATTTGTTAATGGACATGGTAATCATTGAAAGGATAAGGAGTATCCTTCAGATAGGGGACATGTCATAATATGTTTTATCAACGTAATGTTAAAAATAATTTGAAGTGTGTTTATTAAACTACTAGAAGATTTAAATTGAAAAGATAAATTAATGACAAAAGGAGGGCCAAAGGTGGACAATGAGGAGATAAGTGAAGAGAGAATTGGGGTAATTCATTCCAAACAAATTTCAATCAAAATGATCAACATCAACCAATATATTCCACGATAACAAAAATGTAAAATTGAGTTTAAGAATTCATCAACCAATCCCACGCATTTCAACGTCCTTTAAAAAAAATATTGTGAAATTCTTACATAAGGTTAAAGATAATAAACTAAGGATTTTTTCGATCCGTTAATACAAGTCTATCACAAAAACATTTGCACATGAGACCGCTATTCATTTACACTTCAATTATATACTACACTAATATATGATGAGTTCGTTTTTACACTTCAATTATATACTACACTAATATATGATGTGTTCGTATATTATTGTGTATATGCAAAATATAAGTGCATACATGAATATTCATATGAATACAGCCAATATTGAACTCCGTATCTGCCAAAAGTTATAAAACCATACTAAGAGCAATTAGATTCGTAATTTATGAGCCTGCTCTTATAAAATACCATTACGATTTTCATAACTAAATCGCGATAATGAAATAATAAATAAAGAAGTTGCGGCCAAAAATAGGACAAGGTAGACGGGTAACACGTTGTCCTAATATGATTAGGAGACTCATTTTTCGGTATCTCTTAATTTATTCCGGATGATAATTAATAGGACGATTAGGACTCCTATTTCTCGAAGGCAAAGGATTAAATCCTTGCCTTTAGATCTCATCCAAGGGCACACATACGGACGTCCGCTCTAGGTGTAAGACTCTTAGATTGCGTCCCCCGCATGTATAAAAGAAAGGGCATGCCTCTCTCTTGCAAGCATGATTCATTCCTCCAATTCCTTATACCTTGAAAGTTTCGAAAGAAAGAGAAGAGAGAGTTGATAACTCTCTCTTGATCATCCCCTCTCTCTTCCATAGAGAACCCTACACGTACATCATATTGACTCCACCATCTCCATATTGGTTCATCCCTTCATAAGAGAAGAAAGCCTTCTTCTTCATGCATCTCGTACGTGAAGGACTCGATTTCGTGCGACAAAATCAGAAGACGGGGATCATCTTGATTTTCACTTGGTGTGGACAATTTCAAGAAGTTGATATCAAAGTTCATGGGAATATACACAAGTCATCTTCATGTCTGCAAGAGAAGAGTCATCAGATTGAACTCAATTCGAGAGGTCTCTTCTTTTAGAGACTCGTACTTCAAAAAGTAAATCTAATATTCATGTGGCATTGCAAAAAAGTTTGGAAAAATATCTCCTATACCATGCAGTTATCTCCTTCGCAAATATATTTTTTGTTAAGCATGTCTCGGAGTTCATACGATGAACTCTACCTCTGTGTAAATTGTTTGCAATTTTTCCATGCTTCTATGGTGTGAAGTTATTGAATTTCCTTCAGGTGCGTTTGGTTGGTGGGTTACCACGGGGTAACCTAGGGGAGGATAACCGTTTTTGTGTTTTGGTGTCCGGGTAGAGGGTTTTGGCCTTTTGGGTTGAGAGGGTTTGTTGTGATGTGAATGCATTGAAGTTTGGAAAAGTGAGTAGTTATTGTAATGTGATTGTATTGAAGTTTGGAAAAATAAGGAGAAGTTGAGTAGTTTATAATTTTTAGATGATATGATGGTATAATATATTTTTTTTGATGGAATGGATGAAAGAGAAATGATTTTATCTGATCTATTAAAAAATAGAGGGAGAGTAGGCCTCTCATGAGAAAGAAAGTGTGGGTTTTGGGGGGAACCCCCCCCCCAAACGGGGGGGGGGGGGGGGGGGGGGGGGGGGGTAACCCCCTACCCGAACAGTGTCTTCAGGAACATCATTGAGACATTGATACTGGAAAATGAAGAGGTTGAGAGGCAACAAGAAGTCAGAGCTACCAGTTCGACAAGTAAAAGGGGTGATAAAGGTGTTCGAGGAAACTTCCAGAATGAGGATCAACACTCAGAAATCAAAACTTCCATGCCTTCTCGACATAGCACCACAATGCAAGGGCCAATCGGAAAACAGTGAACACTCGACAATGTCAGTAACCAACTACCAAAATGGGTATGCCCCCAGTGAGCCCGACCTCTCATTAGACAGGGGTCCAATAGTAAAAAGACTTGAGGTAATACTCATAGTTGGACTGCAAAGTTGTTATATGGGGTGAGGACAGGTTTTGTTGAGTTTAGTGATGAAGGTTATCCCCCAGTCTGATATGTCCATTTTCAGAATGACAAGAAAGGTGAAAAAGTAAATCAATGGCAAAAAAGATAGTTCTTGTGCAAGAGAGTAGAGGAAATGGGGTAGGGTATTTATTTGGTAAAACAAATGTGCAAACGAAAGAGGGATGGCGGAATGGTCAGGGGTCATGAAGGTGAGGCAGTTTAATGAAGCATTGCTAACCAAGTATGCTTAAAATTGTCAACCGAAGGGACGAGATGTATGGCAGGATTCGGAAGATATATTACGGCAAGTTCCTATCACTAGGAGATCGAATCTGCTTGAAAGGAGGCCTTCAAGGAAGGGTTTGATGTAGATGTGGTTGAAGGTGATGCCGTTCCTTGAGAGTAAACTAGGAGATAGAGAGGACTTTTGATTCTAATTAGACAGGTGTTGGGGAAAGGAGTATTGGTTGAGACTATCCCTGGGATGTGTGTGGTTGATGGGGCAGATAGTTAGGTAGTGTGGCTAGAAACTGGGAGAGGGCTTGCTACCCAGGTTCCAACATGCTAACTTTGCATCAATGGTTGCATTGTTGGAAGGAGTTGAGCCGAAAAGCCACAAGTTGGACAAGTAGAGGTGGACAAGAGCACTATTTTGCCAACTCATCGACTCACTTGGTGTTGAGTGCAAGCTCATTGATGCTCGACCCCCAAGTTTTACATTGGACCGCATGTTACTTCAAAATGTCAAGGCACATTTAAAGGTGAGTTTGCATGCATTGGTAGGAAGGGGCCAAATAGACACCATGTTGGACAATAGCAAGGTGGCACATGATTTGACTTTGAATGTCTGATTTGTTACCAAGAGGAGGATGCCAATCACATGTTCTTCGCCATGGGATCAAATTTCGCCGAAATTCGGTCGAATATCGATTTTGGTGGGTGACCGAAATTCGATCAAAATGGCCTATATCGGCCAAAATTTGGGGGGAATAGTTCAAAAACCGACCGAAATGACCGAAATTTGGGTCGAATTTCGACCGAAATTTCGTTTCTGTCAGTCACAGAAACGAAACTGAAATTCAACATTTTTAAGGCCTTGTTCTTCGCTTGCCCTTAGTCTTGATGATCCCGGATTGCATTGGAGATTCCATGGATTGACGTAAGCGGAGTGGTGTTGCATGCTTGTAGTATAGAAGGCACCCAGATAGGTGTATAGAAGGCACCCAGATAGATGTGCATGCTGTAGTACTTTGAGCCATTTGAAAGTGGCAAAACTCAATGATTCAGGAATGAGAATAGTATATGGAAAATGTGTGTGCATAGCATGAAGGCACTACGTGTGTCGTGGATGCATTTTTCAAGTGTAAGGTATTGTAGAGAGTATTTTTTTTTGTGGGGGGGGAGAATGTTCTAATTATTTCTATATTGTTTTTAATAAAAATATGGATAGCATTCCACATTGTATAACAATCTTTTGGCTTCTAAAAATCATTAAGTGCCTCAGCGAGTGTATTCTATAAATTAGTTCCCTAGAAGAATAGTTCACACTCCAGAGGATATAACAATTAGGAAGATATACCAGAAATGTTGCAGGATGTGCATAAAGTAAACATGAAGCATAAGCACAGAAAACTAGAAACCAAAGTTGTAGCACAACGCTTAAGAAATGAACTACTGAGAAATGTATGCACCCCGCCACAACAAATTTGTGTGGGTGCATGAATCTACACGCAACGTGAGAAAATAGCAAGTAAGGTTCAGAGAGACAGAGATCGAGTGAAAAGATGTCAGCACGAAATGCTTACAGAATACATGCACTCGTTGATGAGAAAATCTTCAAGCTCCCTGCATTCAAAACATCCAACTCCCACATTAGTTGTTCATATGGTAGCACCTGGAAAAGGACAAATCAGGTCAAACCTATTTAGACAGAAACCGTGCATCTCCTCAGAAAATATTAGGATACAAGGACCAAATCAGAGTAAAGCAGAAATATTACAGTTTAAAAGCTTTTGAGGGTGCATATATTAATGCAATGGTAACGATGATAAACAGCAATTTAAATAAGAATGATATACAACAATTTAAATAATCGTACGAATTTCAGAGACGAAATTGGTCAGCACAAATTGATACTTTACCTTGTTAGTTTCAGCCAGGGTGAGCACAGTGAGCTGTTTCAGTTTCCGAACTTGGTCAGCAGATAGAGTTGGGAAGCAACTAGAGTTACCTGAATAGAATATTAGAATTAACAACAAATTGGTTCCATAAGTGGATAGCAAAACCATGGCAAACATGATTCCCTTTAGCATCCACGGTAGTATCTAGGATAGCATATTCTCCTCTAAATAGCAGTCAGGAGTAAGTCTCCAATAATCCAAAGCATGGCCTGGCATATCACACTACAAGCAAGAAGCACAAATCACAAGCAAGATAACTATATCCCGACTAGGGATGTCTATCGAGTTCAACGAGCCAAGTTGGCCTCAACTCGGACTCAAACTCGATAAGAAACATAAGGCTTGAACTCGGACTCGATAAGGGTCGAGTCGTAGATCACTAACTCGGACTCGAACTCATCGAGTTCGAGCTGACTCACGAGCCTCTTATCGAGCCACGAGTTTTCGAGTTGGCTCACGAGCCTCAAAATGAGCTGGCTCATGAGCCTCTTATCGAGTCATGAGTTTCTGAGATGGCTCTGAGCTTCAAAATGAGCAGGCCCATGAACCTCTTAACGAGTCGTTGTTCCATTTTATACATTAACTTATGCAAATGGCATTTGTAATTTTGATTTTTTATACTCTTTTCTATAGCTTTTTTTGAGCAAGAAAATGTTAACCTCTAGTTTATATCAAACTTAACGTGGAAGTTTCGGTATATATGTTTTCAATTTTTTATTAAGATGAGAAACGAGTTATCGAGTCAAGTTTTTCGAGTTGGACAATGCCCAACTCGGACTCGACTCGATAAGCTAACGAGCCATAGAACCCAACTCGAGCTCGGACTAGTTAAGGTTTCGAGTCCGGCTCGTGAGCCCTTAATGAGCTGAGCCCGAGTTGAGAGCTCATCGAGCTCGAGCTTTCCTGACAGCCCTAATCCCGACTTATTTAGAAACAAAGGGTCCAGCAATCAAAATTTAATGTTTCTCTATTTAGACACACACACCCAGAAAATCACAAGAATCCAAATATGAAGCGAAAGAGCATGACTGTTCAAAATAAAAAAAAAAAGAACAAGCGAAAGTGATGTCGAAACAAAAAGAACAGTAGCATGGAGGTGTTTCCGCCTTTATCAAATTGATTACATGTTTACTACAAGAATTATCGTTATGGTTAAAACTGTAGAGTTTGATAATCCCTCATTCAAAGTAACTTCCGGACAGAATTTATAAATAGGATATGCCTACTCAGCAGCATTAGGGCTTATCATTGGCCAATTACGTAGATGCTACGCATGATAGTGTTCTAAGAAGATATAAAAAAAGATAGCATGATCATGATGATACATATTTCGCAGCCAGTTCTCATACATACAACTTCATATATAGAATGGGCTCTTATAAAAAAATAATGCACATTTTATGGAGCCCAATGGGCGCAGATATGAAGATATCAGAGCCAGTGAATAGAGTGGTCACCTATTGCAAAAACAAATATAAAAATAGTCCATCTTTTGTTTTATTTGGAAAACAAAAGAAAAGATGAAACAGATACTCGTAACCGATCTTCAAAAATAGTGATAATACAATAAAGGGATATTTACACCCATAACCCTGAGAGTAATCTCGTAATTACCCCGGATACCCTCGATAATCACAAATCACACCGAAAACCTTGAATAATTGCTCCGTTTTACACGCACGACCTTCCGTTAGTTTGGTTCACTAACTCAACTAGAGGGCTGAGTTAATGTCCTTGGGTTTGGCGGGCGTGGCGTGGCGGGGGGTGGGCTCCGAACTAGAAGGGGACCTCAGGGCGGCGCGCGGGTGATGCGGGCGGGGGGTGCGGATGGAGCTCGGCTGCCCGGGGGCGACGCGGGGGGAGGGGGTCGCTGGGGGCGGGGGCGCGGATGGAGCTCGCCTGCCCAGGAGGAGGTGGAGCTCGCAATGCCTTGGGAAGCTCCCACCTGCCTCCGATTTACCCCGCGGGACCTCTTCTCTCACCCTCTACCATCACCTCCGGGCAGAGTGCATCAAGTGGCTAGACCAGTAGCCACCGCGTTCCGTCGTGTTGCTCTGTTTCGGGAGCATGGGTTGCTTCGAGGTGGACCAGGTGAGGGAAATAGCACTTGGGCTGGAGCTTAGCGGTACAGGTTTTTGTGGATTCTTCGGCGGAAAGCAAAGGAACCCAACAGCCCGTCGGAAGCAGAACTTGGACGAAGATCTACCGGATGGCTTCTTGGAAAGAACGATGGGAGGGGGATGGTGTGGCCGAGGTGGGCACCGCAATTGGTTTTCTCTTTTCTCTTTCCTTGTGGGTTGCGAGCTTCCTGGCGGAGACCCGGGGGGGGGGGGGGGGGGGGGGGGGGGGGGGGGGGTAGCTTCGTGCTTGCTGGAGGGTTACGAGCTTCCTAGCGGAGGTGAGAGAAGGGAGGTTGCGAGCTTCCTGGCGGAGACCGGCGGGGGGAGTCTTCGAACTTGCAGTAGGAGGGGGCGACGATGGTGGAGGCTGAGGTCGGGGGTTGCTGGCAGAGGCGAGCGATGGGGCTTCGAGCTTCTGCCGAGAGGCCGTTGGGGTCGGGCGTCGTAAATGAGGAGGAAGAAGACGAGGAGTGGTAATTTTGTAAATAGTGGGAACCTAAAGGGTATAAAATGTAAAATAACCAACGGATACTGTTATAATTAACGGAAAATTAGATTGAAAGTTAACACAGGGTCTTGAGTGTAAGAGTTAAGCACTATTCAAGGTCTCGATGTAATTCACAATTATAGAGGGTATCCGGGGGTAATTACGAGATTACTCAGGGTTATGGGTGTAAATATCCCTACAACAAAACAACAGCAGCTTTACTAAACTACAAAAGAATTTATTTCCCACAGCCATTTGGCAGTAGCAAGAGCATGTTCCTAATATGTACTTGATAACATAAAGAGTGTTCATTTCATCTTCAAACAAATAGCTAATATTCATGACCGGGGGATCAACACAGATTAAATCCATCAAAGGGTGTACCCCAGTAACCGAAGGTGCATTTCCATATGGTCATAGAACAATATGGAAAGGCAAAACTCTAATATGTATGCATCTGGTATTCCATGGAGAGAAGTCATACATGTCATAGATATCTAGTAAAAAGAGAAACTTTGCATGGAGCCCTAGCAGTCCAAATCAATGTAAAACCATGTCCGAAAAATAGAGATGCAAACGGACAAATAAGATTCTTTTTTTTTTTTAGCAAAAAGCGCCACCATCATACAGAAGGGTGCCCAAAAACTCCACCATTAATTCACCAAAAAATTAACGCCATATGTTACATACTCCATATTTCGGTAAGGGACTTAGCATGAGCCACAATATTCTCGGCATACATACGCTCCTGGCAGAAAATAAATCCTCGCAAGTCCAGAGAGCCCAGGCCATAGCTAAATAATCAGAGCGGCCCCTCTCAGAGCTGCGCCAATCCACCGCTATAGATTCCCAGAACCCCGCAAACCCATGGGAGTATACAACCGGTCCCCCAAAAAAGTTCCCAAGCAGTCGTCAACGAATCACATCCGAAGAAGAGGTGCTCAGCACTCTCCACATTCATTGAACACCGTTGACATAAAGGACGTATCGTCTCAACAAACCGTGCAAATCTCTCGCTCGCAAGCAACCTCCCCTATGGAAAAGCCAAAAGGAAAACTTTCACCCTTGTAGGTATCTTCCAATTCCATATCCTTTTTGGCGAGGGGTGATGGGCGCTCTTATCAGAAATCGCTCCTTTTTTTCAATTAAGCTCGGTGATGGTATTTGATTCGCTTCTGGGAGGATGACTGGACGGGAAGGGGGCCCTTACGGATACTATTCTCCCGCCTTTACGCCTTGGTGCCCAACAAAGATGTAACGGTGGCCTGCTGCTGGGATGGGCGTGCTTGGTGCCCTCCAATTTCTGAGTTTTTGTCGGATCAGCGGATGCACGATTATATCGCTCTCATTTCCTTTCTTGTTGATGCCCCCGTGCCTTCTTGGGGCCGTGACTATTTGGCCTGGAAGAATGGGTCTTTCTCTATCAGTGACGCTTATAAGGCCATCTTGCCCATCTTCGATGGGGCGGATGACATATTCTTGAGAGATTGCAGATTCTTGTGGGGGCTCAAGCTTCCTGAGCGAGTTGGTATTTTCCTTTGGCTTCTCCATCGGGGAAGATTGCTAACTCGTGATCGTTGTGCTCGGATGTTTCCAAATTCTTCGCCTCTTCTGTGGACTCCTGTAACATGGAAACGGAAAGTATTGCTCACCTATTTCTACATTGCAGCTGTATTTGTGCTCTATGGGCCGACTTAGGTTGGCTGGATCTGTCATCTTTCGCTCCTTTCTGTCATAGCTTGTTCTGTGGTAGGGGGCGGCCACGGCTTGCGCTGCTGGATCCAATTTCGCGGCTTTGGAGCCTTTGGCTGGGACGAAATGAAGCTATCTTTGCTCGGCAGCGGTTCTATTTGGAGAATATTCGCTCCACAGCCTCGGGCTTCCTTCGTGACTGGACCTCATTGTAATATGTTTTTTTGTTGCGGGGGTAACGCTCTTTGTTTACCCCCTGTACCTTGTTTTGTACTTTCTGCTCTTCCATTCCCCCTTGTAAGTATTTCTTCCTCTTTTTAATGCATTGGGGTGAGCACCTTCGCGTGTGTCCCCCTTTTTTCAGCCTCAAAAAAAACTTGCAATCCATCGTGTTTCACTCGGGCCATATATAGTTGGGCCCTTCAATGCCCGGATAAGCATTGCTCATAAAAAAGATCCCATCGTGCCAACACCCAATGATCATGTCCATCAAAAGGTCTGTGCATGCTTCCAATTGTTGTACAACTCCTCAACTCGCCCAATCTCTGCTAAGAAAGATCCGTGCGAAAGGCAGGGAAGAAGGATTGGCTATTCCAAGCGTCATCCACCGAGCACGTAGAGTCCGTAGCAAGGGCCATCATCCTCAGGTTCTTTCCCAATCACCCAGCTCTCGCTCCAGTCCGTCCAAAATCTGAATCCCCTCCAGTCACCAAGAACGGGTCTAAAGAAAGGACGGAGAACCTGTACCACACAACAGATCCCCCTTCAAAAGTGCGAGGGAAGGAACCGCCCACGCCGAGGACCACAGATCCCCCTCATACGCAAAGTTCGAATCCCTTGCCGTCACTAAGAACATGTCTAAAAATAGGACAGAGATCTAGACAAATACGAATAGTGATATATGTGTTATCATATTCTTATCCATTTTTAAATACGAATACGATTGCTAATACAGATCATGACGGATATGAAAACCATGTTACATAACGTTAGAAAATAAACATGCGGAAGCAAACATGAAAAAAGATAAGAACAATAAGAACAACAGGATTTAACGTGGAACCCTACTCCGTAAGGAGCGGGATGAAACCACGGGAGAAGCCCTCAAAGGGGCATATGCTTTTATTGCTTTTTCTCTCAATGGATACAGGAGGTCTGGGGTCCTTATATAGCCTCTTCAAAGCCTCCAAGTCCCACCACTGGAAGATGTGGGACTAAACATATGGATGGGGTAAATGATCTTCTATAGATCCATTTACCCTGCTACAACTCACATGGTGCACAACCAAATACTCCAACACTCCCCCTCAAGCTGGAGCATACAATGCTCAGCTTGGGACAAACATAAAGAAACTCAACTCACGCTACAGGAAACTACGGATAATATCAACTCAATGCGCACAACTGTTGCAGTCGAGGACGTTGCTTCTCATGTCATGCAGGTGAGGAGGACGAACGGGGTAGAGTGTGAGTCTGCTGAATCTCCTCGTCGGGAGAGCATGTGCTCTGAACTGCGCCTGTCAGAGTCACTGCAACTGGAAATGAGTCTCTTCATTGGAGTACTCTGGCCCGCCACAACATGTGGACAACTGCTCCATCTCTGAAAAGGGCCGAACTGATAAAGGTCGTAAAAGTGCAATCCTCGCCGGAGTCCACGGTCGCTGGAGAATGGAGTCTGAAAAGACTCCTCGTCGGAGAACTAGGTATCTCCCATCTAGCACAGAGAATGGTACACTACTCTAAAGTATCTATGATACCACATGAAAACCTTTGCCAACATGGCAAAGGGAATGGTCCTCTACTCTGGAGTCCATATGGCTCACATGAAAACTCTGGCCGAAATAACAAGAAAAGACGGGGACCACTACAAAAGATGACAAACATGTGCACATCCGAAAATAACCGCAAACATATGTGTGTCTGAGACTGACTCGGAATCTGACGTCGAATCTGAACACCTATTGTAGAGTCTGAACATCAAGCCGATTTGGAGAATCTGACATCTGAATCTTGGAACAAGACCTGTAACTCTCCACAATACTCCCCTTTCTCGCATACTAGTCAGAATACACGACATCGACTATGTTGGGAGAAGACAAGATAATTGGGGAAAACAATACCAAATAAGCCATCACATTTATTTTGGCTTTTGTTGCAAATTTTTTCTCTCTCCTTTTTTTGGATATTTCCATTTTTTAATAGCCGTTCAATCTCTTTTTGTTAAAACATTTTTTCATGGAAAACATTATGTTTGTACGGCCTTCCTTCGATGATCGTATTATATAGCAAACTTGACCAAAAAATTTGAATTGCGACCACGTGGGAAAACATTATGTTTGTACGGCCTTCCTTCGATGACAACTACATAAACCTCTGTATATTCAACATCTGTTTTCTTCTCATATACAGAAGCAATTCATTGATAAAGTTATCCCTATCCAATCTACTCAACTTTGATTTGATGCAAGAAATGCCAAGTAATCCAAACCTAAAACAGAAAATATGTAAGGACTACGAACAACAGCATGAAATCGGGAAAAATCAAGCCATTAGGTGAAATAGCCATTCAACCAGATTTTGTTAAGCACGTGATGACACTTTTATACCAGTAAGAACAATTTTAAAAAGTTGTGATAATCACGCATAATATTCAGATCTACAGTGATGGAATCACCAAGCTCGAGAGGAGATGGTGGAGTCACTATAGAGGTGGATATGACCAATCAATCCTAACTTGTTAAGCACACGATATCACTCTCTTAAGTTACCTTATTTTCAGTGTTATTAATCATGGATAAGACACATACTAAGAGGGATAATATCCCAGAAATACCAATGTTTCAACATTCAATATATGATGTGGTACAAGTCAAATCTCTTAATTACACATCTGTTTTAGCAAACTAGTGTACTGTTTATTTCTATCTCATTTATTTATTAAATAACATTGAAAACCTTAATTTTTGGAACAAATTAATTTTTGAGCTGTGTTGGGATTTTCCAACGATATCAGCAAAACACAATCAACACAATCAAAAAAATCCCAAAATTTCTGAATCTTTGCTAGGTGAAACAACACCAAGATCAAACATTTCAAGACATGAACTCTTATATCAATGAGAACAATTTTAAAAGGTGGTACAATAATCACCCTCGCTATTCATATTTATGGTGGTGAAAACACCAGGACAGCAAGGAAGAGAGTTTGTAGACGAGTGATGATCAAATGGGATGGAGTGACAAGCCTCACAACATGTGTAGACATGGCAAAATGAGGTTGTCTTTTAGAGGGAAGAGCGTGTGTTGATAAAGAGGAGGCAATAACAAGATGTTGGCAACTAACGATGGGGTCAAGAGAGGAAGAAATGACATTACAGTTAGTTACGTTAGAGGTAGGTGGAGGTAAAGTTGTATGGTCACATGTAGGCAACAATTATAGGGTTTGATCAAGTACCGTAGAATGATGTTGGCAAACTTGATGCTTGGGGTTGTGAGAGGACAAGGATGTGTACGGAGTCGATGAGAATGAGGGAGATGTGTACAGGCAATTGAGTGGATGGGACAAGGCCATATAAATCAATCCATCATTTATATGTGACACAATATGCCCACTTTATCTTTTAAGGAAGTGAAGATGGATCCCTCTATAAGTAGCAATATCACCCAATTTTAAACTAAAAATTGTGTGCTATATCTTTTGAACTAGTTCAATAAATTCACGGTGGGTTCCAATCTTGGAATTGCACCCTCTTTTCCTTAAAAAAAATTAAACTATCTTCAAACATTGGATTGGTTTTTTTTGGTGTGAAGTTTGAAGAGGCAATCCCCCTAAGTCTTTGATAGTAAGCATATATGGCATATGTCTCCCTAATGCATAAAAAGGCAGAAACGTTGACAACCGATAAGGTGGTAATATCTAATGGAAGATCAACGAGATATGCTTAGTTTGTTTGTGTAATAGAACAACCCTAGTTGGATCAAACTTACCTGATATTAATTTTTATTGAACTTTCCAAGGCAACCTCTCTTTAAATTGGACTGCTACAATAAATCTAAAATCAGTCTCTAGCTGATGAAAGATGGCTTATTTCTAGCTCAAATTTCTTCATGGAGATGATTTAAATTATCGGAATTGTCACACACATTCAAACAGTGTATAAAAGGTGTATGAACAAGAAACTGTGGGATAAGAACCCCATAGAAACTCAAGAGAGGATTTACAAGTAAGATGGTCAATTGAATTGCTAATTGTTATATGTGAATTAAGATTGCGGTAAAATTAGGTCCCACTTTGTTGTTTATCTGATCAAGATGGTGTAACAATTTCCCCACCAATATTTCACCTCTCAAATTGCTCATAAAATTCCATATGGCAATGTTAACAAGTTGAGACCAAAAACGAGCTCGCCCAAAATGACTCATAAAGTACCATGACAACTAAAACAAAGGGTACCAAGCAATCAAAAACTATCGCAAAAAAAATCATCGATCTGACATGCCTCAGATGCTTTTCTACATACAATAAAATAAGTCAAGTTGCTAATCTTAAGCAAATACCCTAAGATAATGACCATCAATACGTATTTGCAACAATATGCAAACATGTGTTTTGCTTGTACCCTTTGCGACCCTGGTAGAGTTGACATCAACAAACAACTTGTGCCACAAAACCAAAAGGTCTAATGGCACGCATTTTTCTGAGGTGCTTAAGTAATCCATCATTATGTATCTCAATGATAAGGCTTACTTGAAGTAAAAATTAAAGGATGCACAACTTATTGCCAAGGAAAAGAAATCCATCATGAATCATAAATTCAAACATCAATTAACATCATATAGTGAGTATTCAGCAAACATAGCAATCATTAAAGTACATATAATTTTGAAATCTCTTATTACTGACTTGGATGGTCCTTGCAGTCAAAATATGGACCCGCCTACTCAAGGCATGACTCAATTTTAGATCAATTCACAATGCATGACTTACGTCTGAAGTAAATGTGTAATTGTTCAAGAAACTACTACACAGCATGACTGGTGTTTTTAAGAGTGCAAAGTGTGGAATGACACATGTCGGCACTAAGTTCTGGAACTTAAGAACATGTACCATCGCATTGAATTACAGATCTATATGGACTATCTCAATCTTCCATCATTCATTTTTTCATGGAAAAAGTTATGCAAGGTCATTCTTGGATAAGGTTAACACCAATTCATGTAAGACCTTTAAAAAATCATGTATGGCCATCACAAGAGCAAGAGTTAGATAAACTTGGACTTCTAAAAACATTTTCTAACAGGATGGATGAAGCGGATGCGATTCGGTTGGAGAGGGACTTCACAAGGGAGGAGACCAGGCGGGCATGCTTTCAGTTGAATGTGGATGGGGCGCCGGCCCGGATGGCTTCTCAGTTTCCTTTTTCTAGGAGTTTTGGGAGATGATCAAGCAGGATGTGATGGAGATGCTTGTCGAGTTCAGGGATGGCAACTATGGTTTTGAGAAATTGAATAAGGTCCTTATTTTCTTGCTTCCTAAGTGGGGCACACCGACCATAGTGGAGGACTACAGGCTGATTGCATTATCCAATGCTGCATATCTCAATTGTGTCGAAGATCCTAGTGATACGTCCGAGCAGATGGCTTTTGTACTTTGATGTAAATCAATAATTTGCAACAGAAAAAATAAATTTGATGGTGGAACTTTCGGTGTAGAAGAAAACGAAGGCATTGAGAAGAGAAAAGTCGTCGGAAAATGAGGGAATTTGAAAAAGAATCGCGGAGGTCGCGGGGGAGAAGAAGAGAAAGAGAGAGGGATGAGATTAGTTATCAAAATAAATTCAACTTCAACTGTCCCAAAATAATAGACTCGCCCCTTTATATAGGAGGGATGGGATTACAGAATTAGAAGGAAATTTAAAATTTAAAATTCAAATTTGACTCTAACTTATCCTAATTGACTCTAACCGATTAACTACCACATTTAACCACTAATACAGATCACATGCGATCTCTTTTATATAAATAAAAATTGTAACAACTCGATAATAAAATTAGACTCTAATTAACGACAAACAGAAATAAATTAAGCATGCTTATTAATTTTACGTTGCATCAGTTCTCCTCTGCTTGAAAAAATCGTCTCCCAACGAATTGCTTGATCTTCGAAGCCGGATGATTTGAATTTCAATGTTCTCGATCGTCCTTTGGAAGAATAAATGTGAAACAAACGACAGGATTCAGGCATTCTTGGAGCGGTGGTTGGAGTCATCGACTTCATGTTGGAAAAATAGATGTGGCATAGGTAGTGGCGCCCATGCAGGGTTGCTCCCTTGATGTGGCGTGGAAAAAATTGATGCGGTATCTTCATTTCGAGTTTAGCGATGTTCGGAAAACCCATAGCAAATGAATGGCACAAGGTTAGGAGGGGAGGAGATGTGAGTAATGAACTAAGCCATGGAACCTTTAAATAGGTGAAGCCATAGTCTTAATCCTAATTGGATAAGGGGGCAGCCCTGATTTCTTTATTCAGCTTCTTGGTGTGAATATTTCCGCTCCAGGGGGTAGAAGTGCAGATTTTCTATCCCTTTATTTAAAAGCCCTTCTTTTTAGATTCCCACCAATTTTAACCCTTAAATAAGAAGTTTTGGATGGAGGTATCGGTTCGCAAAATTTCCAAATCCCCTTTTGCAAATGAAATCAAATTTTTTATCTCTAAATTGGAGGGATTTATTTCTCTCGTTTAGGAGTTTCTTCAATAGGGTGTCTAGGGTTTCATATCCCTTCAAGTAACAAGGACGGCGCCGTTGAAGTGGGAGTTGCGGTCGGTGCGGGTGTCGCATAGAGTGATGAGCTCGACTCGGGGTGTTGGCGCCTGGGGCTGGGATCGTTCTTCAGTGGCGATGACGGTGAAGAACGGAACATCAGCATTGGTGGCGGAGGTGTTTACCACAGAGGCGACACAACAGGTGGCGGCGGCTTCTAAATCGAGGGATCATATGCGTCGCCGTCGTCGGGAGTGGAGGTGCTGGCGATAGTGGGGGATGGTGGCTCTTCATGGGGGGATGGCGGTAGCGGGAGTCAAGGGTTGGGAGGTAGAGGATGCGAGGAGTGGAATGGGAGTTGACGATGGTATAGGAGGTGCGGGGGTGGCTGGAAGGGGAGCTGGGGCTAGGGGATGAGCAGCAAGAGGAGAGGAATGGATGGAAGGGGAGCTAGGGCTGGGGAAGGCATGGCAGGAGGTGCGGGGGTCATTGTAGTGGAGGAGGGGGTGCAGCGGGGCTAGGGGGTGCTAAAGATGAGGGAATGATGAGGAGTACCTGCAAGGTGACTGACCTGGTCCTTGGAGGGCGAGGATGGCAGAGGTGGGCTACGAGAGGGTCGTGGGTGGCATTGGAGTTGATTCAGCCGACGACTGAAAGTCTGAACTGCA
Source organism: Ottelia alismoides (assembly GCA_037367405.1). Lineage (NCBI taxonomy): Eukaryota > Viridiplantae > Streptophyta > Magnoliopsida > Alismatales > Hydrocharitaceae > Ottelia > Ottelia alismoides. The sequence goes on from JAZKJV010001141.1 coordinate 1,639,464, forward strand.
TGGACAACGAGCAGATCATCTTCGATGGCGAGTTTTTCTGGGTTTTCTTCATTGGGAACTTTGGATGGAAGCTTTGAAGGCACGAGGTGGTGTATCAACAACATTTTTAGCAGCGATTTCAACGGCTCTTTAGAGTCTCAAAATTAACAACCAAAACACATAGTTTTGATTGGAAGTCAAGCAATATACACATCAACTCCTCGTTGTAGGTTTTTGTCGGCTCACCGTTTATGTTCCGACGAACGATAGTCTTTCATTGAATGTCTGCGCAAACTTTTGTACGGATCATCAGATCGTGAGGACGATCTGTAGGCCATGCTCTGACGTCAAGTGATGCAAATAGAATATTCTCAACGGTGGAAAAATAATTTTGATGGTGGGAACTTTCGGTGGAGAAGGAAACGGAGGGGTTGAGAGGAAAAAATTCATCGAAAACGAGGAAATTTGGAAAAGAATCGCGGAGATTGCAGGGGAGAAGAAGAGAAAAAGAGGGATAAGGTAGTTCTCAAAATAAATTCAACTTCAACTATCTCAAAATAATAGACTACCACCCATTGTATAGGAGGGGATGGGATTACATAATTAAGAAGAAAATTTCAATTTTAAAAATTCAATCTAATTGACTCTAACTGATTAACTACCTCATTTGACCACTAATTGAGATCACATGCGATCATTTTTATTTAAATAAAAATTGCAACAACTCGATAATAAAATTGGACTCTAATTCCGATAAACATAAATAAATTAAGTCCTATTTGTTAATTTCACATTGCATCAGTACCTGGAAGGAATCTGGCTGATGAGTTGGTTATAGCATCGAAGATAGCGATGGATTGGAAGCGGAACAAGACCTCAGGTGTTTTATGGAAGGTGAGGCATCAATAGCGTAAATTGGAGATTCCTATGGGGCTCCTTGGGTGAAGAGGGGTTTCCCAATGCAATGGATTAGATGGATATAGCAGTGTGTGACGAGAATATCACATGCCATTTCGGTTAACGGTAGGCCAGAACGGGTTTTTTTCCAACTGCAGAGGGGCATCAGACAGGGTTACCCTTTGGCACCTTTGTTGTGCATCATTGTGGCAGATGCTTTATCGGTTATGATGAGGTCGGCAGCGAAAGAGTGGTGTTGCAGAGCATATGTGAGGGACGGCATTTCCATCTCAGTGTTGCAGTATGTGGATGACACTATCATGTTCATGGGTGTAGAGATATTTAAATATTTTCATATATCTATGTACCTATTTCCTTTATTTTATTCTTTGTATCTGCTTTATGTACTCTCCACTATATGAGAGAGCCTAGGGTTCTCAGAATTAACAATGCACTTATTTCTTCCAACATGGTATCAAAGCGGCGGTACTAGACCGAAGCTCGTATACCCTAACCTTATTCCACACCAGCCAGCCGCCCCCTCCTCTCTCTCCTCTCAACGCCGCCCCCTCCGCTCGGCGTCGTCGCCCCCGCCTCTCAGTACCACTGCCCTCCAGTCGCTCCCCGCTAGCCGTGCTTTCCCGCGCCAGCATCGCCAACCCACCTGTTGCTTCCACTAGGCCGTCGTCCTCCACTGTTGTCGGGCACTTCTTTTGTCATCCCCTCTCTAAGTCCGCTTCGGTTGATGGATTTGATTGCATAAGTCTACCTATGCAATCGAATCCTCACATGTCTGTGTGGACATCTATATATCGATCTACAAAACCCATGTAATCTTCATCCAGCAACATGTCAAAAAACAAAAGTAGATGTACAAGTCACTGTTGCCTTCAGAGGTCAGGCACCAATGTCAAGATGGACGGGACGAACTATGAGTTCTGGGCCATGCAGTTCATGAGCCTTATGAAGTCTAATGGCAAGAAGCATATTCCTTACCGACGATGAACCGGGTGGAGAAAATAGGGATTCATGCCTCGTGGGAGGCGGACGATGCATATGCCAAATTTGGTTGTCAAGTACATTAACGATAGAGATCGCCAATGACGTGTTGCATCAGCCCACTACCAAGGCAATGTGGGATATTCTCGTAGCAAGGCACGGAATGAGACCAAAGATTCTTCAATTGCAGCATGATATCTTCAATGTCAAGCAGAACGGAAGGCATCTCCACTCATTGTACAGTCCTTGTTTGGGATATTTGAGAAGTTCCATAGCTTCATGCCTCTGACGACTACTCATGAACAGTTGTTGATGCAACATGATATCAATTTTAGTGAACATTTGTTTTGTTTATTTTATTATCATTTGTTTTGTTTATTTTATTTATTTATTTCCTATGTAAAGCTCATTAAACAGACCTTATTATCCTTTCTTTTTTTGTTTTCTTTCTTTCCCTAATTTTAGGAAGTTGTTGCTTATTTTGGGGGGAATTAGCCTCTATAAAAGGCCCCCTTGTATTAGGGTTGGGTTTAAGTTTGAATGAAGTAATTTTCTCTCTCACTTAATTCTCTCTCTCCCCTCTCTCTCTCTCCTCTCAGCCCGCACCCTCCCTCAATCCCCGATTCTTTTCTTCTCCCGTGCCCTAGCCCTTCCCCTGTCGCCGCCTCCCCTCCCCTCTCCTCCCTCTCCCTCTCGCCGCCCTCTCCCGACCCTCCTCCCATTTCCGCTACTCCCAGCCGCCCTCGCCATTCTCCCGCTTCCCCACCAGCGCCTCGCCCCCGGTCCGACCCTCCTCAGCCTCCTTCTCTCCCACCCCAACCGCGCCGGCCCCAGCCACGCGCCCACCCCTCCCGCATACCAGCCTCCCCGCCTCCCGCTTGCGCCTCCTCCTCCCCAGCGCCATCCTTCCCTGCCGCCTTCCGCCTTGCCCAGCCCCGCGCCATCTCCCCCACTCGCCCGCAACCCACTCCTCCCGCCTACGCCTCTTCGTCCTTGGCTACCTCCAGCACCCCGACAGATTCGTGCCGCCCCTGTTACCTACGGATAACAGCCCAAGTGCCGCAAAGGTGCCACGCCCCCCCTTCTCCGGAGATCAGATCTGAAGCGTGCATGTTCTCTCTTGCCGGTTGTGGTATGAGCGACAACTCCACCATTTAAATTCCACCGCATATTATTAGTTTGTGGATTGTTATATTTGTTAATTGGTTGGTGAACTATTGAGATTCCGTGCCGCAAATATCGCTATTTATTTCCCATAATCGATAATTATTCGTGTTGCCCTAAATTTGTGGAAACCGGTGCTAAACTCGAGTATCTTAACGTCTATTGTTGCTGATTATTGCGTATCGCACATCATTTTGTTCGTTTTCGTCATTTTAATCCCTTAGTTCAATTGTTAGGAACGCCATTTAGTTCATTACTCATTTAGGTTGCATCAGCAGAAGACATACAGGAATGCTACCATATTTGGTGTATTCCTTGTTGTACTCATGGCCTCAAATTTCAGCGAAATTCGGTCGAATTTCTGTCGAATATCGATATCCAGTTGAAATCGAAATTCAACCAAATGACCGAAATGACCGAAAAAATGGGGGTCGTAGTACAAAAAAATGACCGAAATGATCGAAATTTCGGTCGAAATTCCACCGAAATTCTGTTTTGGTCGGTATCGAAATGGTGACCGAAACCGATATTTAAGGCCTTGGTTGTACTTGATCCTGAATATGATGTTGCATGTTCTCAGATCCTTACGGATGTCACTATTCCTTCTATGGATGAAGCTTTTCCGTAGACTTAGCAGGATTACTATTCCGACTGCTACTACAAACCAGACCTCTTCAGCAATGCAGCCTCCGGGGGCAAAGGAGGTTTTCTACCTTCGTGGACGTGGACCCCGTGGTACAGGGGGTCGGACCCGTCAACCCTGCATGTATCATCATCGTCCAGGTCATTCAGAGAATACATGCTATTCTAAGCATGGTTTTCCCGGTATCAGCAGGAGTGGCAGAGCAAGTTGAGTTTCCTGCACCTACTACTTCATATCAGAGATTTGATGATCTTTTCGCCAGACATAGGATATCATGCCTCCTGCCTCATCTCCAGGAGACCATTCAGATGTGGCAGCTTCTACTTCTGCCAGTACATCCGCTACAGCTAGTACCTCAAGTAGCCCCTCTGCTTTTACCTATTGTCATGGATCTGAGATTACATAGTGGATTATGGACTCCGGAGCGACACGTCATTTATGTAGAGACAAAGAGCAGTTTACAGCATACAAATAGGTTCCTCTGGGAAGGACCATGATGATAGCCGATGGGACTTACTCCCCGATCGCAGGATAGGGAGAGATTTCTTTGTCACCTTCAATGCGTCTGTAGAATGTGTTACATGCTCCGAATTTCTCTATGAATTTGTTGGTCTATTAGCCAGCTTACAAAGGATTTACACTGTCGAGCTATATTTGACCCATCGTCTCTTGTTTTTCATGACATCCTTACGGGCAGTGTGATTGGGTGTGGTCGTGAGCAGGGCAGACTTTATAGGCTGGTTCGCACTCCTTTTGCAGGGGCATCCTTTCATTCAACCGACCAGTCTCTCCATATACTTGGCATCTACGTTTTGGCCACTCTCTCTCTAGATGATGTATTGCATTTTGCCATAGATTTCTCCGGGTTCCTCCTTTCAATGCGAATCATGTCAGTTGGGAAAGCATCATCGGTCAGCTTTTCCCAGTCGTCAAAGTCGGATCAGTAGCTCCCTTTTTGAGTTGTTTCATGTCGATAAATGGGGTCCAAGTCATGTTCCTGATCATCAGGTTTTATCTTGTTGCAATAGATGATTTTTCTCGTTTGTCTTAAGAGGTTTCTATCGAAGAATAAATCTGAAGCAGGGGGATGCGATCAAAACTTTATCAATGAAGTGAACAATGTTCTCTATACGTCTGTGAAGTTTGTCACGACTGATAATGCTTTGAAATTTTGTACTCGAGCACTTATATTTCTTTTTCATCCCGTGGTATAATTCTTCAAAACATCATGTGCTTATACTTTCAGCAAAATGGTGTTCAGAGAGAAAGCATCGACATTTACTTGATGTCACTCGGACCCTACTCATTCAGAGTCGTGTCCCACATTTCATTTTGGGTGATGCGGTTCTTACAGGATGTTATCTAATGAATCGTATGGCTCTAGGTCTTGACAAGTTCTCTCCTAGGGCTATTAAATGTGTGTTTCTTGGGTACTCCAGACCAAGAAGGTATATAGGTGTTATGATCCATTACAGAGGAAATACTATATCAGTGATGATGTCACATTTTTTTTGAGTCGGTAATGTATTTCTCTCCTACAGGTGACAGGCTAGCTTCTTCAGAGTCTGATACCAAAATCTACATGCCACCTCCTCCTCGGAGTCCGTTATCTTCACTTGATACTCCACCACCACCATCGTCGTCGTCGTCACCTCCACCACTACCACCAGTACCCTGTACACAGTCACTTGTGACCACCTGTTCCACCCTTACCCAAATACTATACCCGCCCGGCCAGCTACTGCTCATGGTCATGGCCGATCATCTAGTACGCCTCAGGTTTGTTCTGAAAACACTTTTCTAACGATGGGTCTGGCCATATTTCTATACAGGTATCATTGCAGGAAGAGGTTCTGAGGACATGGACATACTCATTGCCATTAGGAAGCAAAAGCGTACATGTGCATCATATCTGCTTGCTTCCCATGTGTCCTTCATTGCCTAACAGGGAATTTGTCAGAGATTTGCAGTTGCTTTATCTGTTGAAGATATTCCACGGACTTACCAGGAGGCTTTGAAAGATAGCCTTGACGTTTAGCTATGGAGGAAGAGATGGTTGCTTTGAAATCGCGTGGTTCCTTGAGCTTGGTGCCTGCTCCTCCTGGTGCCTCTATTGTCAGTTGCAAATGGATGTTTACCGTTAAAAATCATGCAGATGGGAGTCTTTGATCAGTACATGGCAAGCTTGGTGGCACGTGAGTTTACA